>CM031708.1:3370998-3970998 GCA_018466805.1 Hippocampus abdominalis
ATATGCTCCCTCTTACGAGCTTAAGCTAGGAGGCGGGCAGCAGCATTTTGGACCAACTGGAGAAACTTGAGAGGAGGACTGGCTGACTCCAAAATGACAATAATCCAGCAGAGATGTAACAAAAGCATGGATTGCGGTTTCTAAGTACTGCTGTATATGTTGCTCTATCTGACTCACTGTTGTTTTGCTGACTTTCGCTGCTTCTCGTGGGCCGTTTGCGGACTTTTTGCCGACTTAAAAAAAAAAGTTAACTTTTTTTTTTTCTATGAATATGTTTGAAAAAATCCGCGATGCACCGAAGCCGCAATAAACGAACCACGAAATAGCGAGGGATCACTGTATTTCGAAATGTTGAACCTTGATACATACAGTTCCAAATAATCACTGAAATAATCTTCCATCCATTCATTTTCCACGGTGCTTATCCTGAATAGGGTCGCGGGTGAACTGGAGCCTATCCCAGCTGACTTTGGGAGAGAAGCAGGGTGTGCCTCACATTGGTTGCCAGCCAATCACAGGAAACATCGAGACAAACAAGGATTCATACTCACGTTCACGCCAAAAGACAATTGAGCGTCATCAATCAACCTTATTTATGGAATGAGGGAGACAGTCAGCAACTCGGGGGGGTCAAAAAATATACTGACCGACAAATTAATATCTTGAGTGTTTTGAAGTTTGATTTTGTTCATGTTTCATATTGTTTCAGTTTTGTTTTTTTTATTCATATCAAATGTCTAAGCTTCGATTTTCTTTTCCCACTTACTATTTATGAGTTTACCATTTTTTTTCTGAATTGTTAGCACATCTTTACAGCTCAACAATTTCCATTGTGTGTTGGGAATATTTTATTTTTCTGCTCCATTTAAATTTGTTTTCCCTAACGGGATGAAGAAAGTATTTATTTATCTATTGCTGATTTTGTTTAAAGCTATTTAAATCCATAACAAACAATACAGAAGCTCAAAAGGTGCCCACTATGGTGTCCGGTCCATTCTACTCTCTGGCCAATTAAAAGCTGGTCTACGCCGAGGAGGGGTCGTCAAGTGTTTGTAGGGAGAAGTTTTGACAGCCATTCAAAGGTTTCAGTGGAAACAGGCGCACATGGCAACGCAGCATCCTATTCAGCCTGACGAGAGCGACTCCAGGCAGCACCGAGCTCAGCAGGGGGTTGTAAACATTTACACTAAGAGCCTGTCCAGTGCACATGCTCCGCGCTTGCCAGCCACCTCGGTATCGAATGTTGTGTTGCATATTTTGTCATTCAGGCCTGTCCCGAAAATTGTAGGAATCACACCATCAATTTATGAAGGAGCCATCCAAAATGTGACAAGAGGCTTATGCTGAGCGGAGGAAATAGAGCTAAACATTGTTCAAACACCCCGAGACCCACATGGTAAGGGAGCGCTCGGCGGCGAGCTGCGATGCACCCCGCTGTGAACTGGGAAAGTGATGTTGGTGGGCTCGCGTCTCCATGAGGGCCGCGGCGTTCCCGGGCCCCCCCTATTTGAAGCCTTTTTGAAGTCTGTTGCCTGCAGCCACGCGTGCCAACTGCAAGGCTTCCTCAAAAGGGAAATTAAATGAATGTGCTATATAGTGTGCCGAATTCCCCTGACTGTTTTCAAGGTGTGATTAAAGCCATTTGTTATTATAGATGCCCCCAAAGTCACTCATCATTATTATTTTTAAAGGTACTTTGGGAGTGTGTCCCAAAGTAAAATTGCAATCTATTTGGAACTTCAGTGATGTGAAAGGCAAAATGAAGTGCAGTAGCTCAAGAGCATGTTTGGAAAATGTTTTTCTTGTTGAGCTTGTAATGCGAAGCTACCTTCAATTGTTTTAGGCAGTGTGTTCAAAGTTGTGTGAGTAAACATATACAGTAAACCCAAATGCAACATTTCGGATAAAAAATTAAAAAATAAAGAAAAGATTGCGTGATAGTCTGCCTACTGTTTTAAAGACATGATTAAAGGTATTTAGTTATTATAGACGCCCCCAAAGTAACAAATACAGTAATTGATTTGAAGACACCTGATGACGAAATCCTGCAATAAAACTGCAATCATTTTGGAGTGATACGACGTTAGTTTTGTGATAGGCAAAATGGAATCTAACAAGCCTGAGAAAAATGACAAAAATAAAAAATCTGAGCTCACATTAGTTAGTGTTTTAGGCTTCTGAGAGTCTATCCCAAAGTAAAATTTCCGGGAATTGGGAATAAGCTGCTTTCAGTCAAAGGAAAAAAAAAAAAACATTGTAAATGCTGCAGCAGCTTGAGAATTTTTTTAAAAAATGTTTTTATTGGTTCTTTTACTGCTAACTTTGAGGCATTCTTTTTTTAATTTTACAAACTCAGAAAAGGCGAAAGGGGGAAAATTATGGAATATTCCAAACTATGAAAAAATATTGGGGGAGGGAAAAAAAAAAGTATGCACATTTAAGTGTAGATTTAAATTGGAATATCACCAATCACCACTAGATGGCAGACATGTCTTGCACTTACACCGCCCTATATTACAAAATGAGTACAGGTAGGTCTCAATATTATTTTACAATTTTGCAATGATATGCGCGTGCCAGCGCTAGCACGTCCGCCTCACAGTGCAGAGGCGCAGGGTTCGATTCTGGCTTTGGCCTTCCTGTTTGGAGTTTGCATGTTCTGCCCTGCCTGCGTGGCTTTTCTCCAGGTACTCTGGTTTCCTCCCACATTCCAAAAACATGCATGGCAGGTTAATGGAAAACTCTAAATTGTCCCTAGGTGTGATTGTGAGCGCAAATGGTTGTTTGTCTATGTGTGCCCTGCCAGTAGCTGGCAAACAGTTCAGGGGACCCCTCGTCCTGCCGGAAGCTGGGATAGACTCCAGCACGCTTGTAAGGTTAAGCAGATTGGAAAATTAAACTCCAAAACTAGCTTGAGTTATTTTAAAGCTTGTGCGAGTGTAACCCATATTTAAATGGCCACCAATTTGGAATAAGTTCATTTTAGCAAGGTTGAAGGCTTAGGGGGAACAAGCACAGCAGTTGGGAGAAAAATAAAGAAATATAAATTATTATTATTTTTATTTTATAAATGTGTTGAGCTATTTTCCAGTTATGATTAAATGGGTGCAGGCAAAAAAAAAAAGGTTTAGAATAGGCCAGTGTATTCTCAGATATATTCAAGGCACAATTTACAAATTGATGCCGCAGCACTTTTGTTGAATAAAACAACCTAAGGTTCCAAATTTTTGTTTTGTGCAAGGCATGGAAGGAAAGGTATGAAGTTGATCCCAAACTAAACTTGCTGTCAAATTGGAAGAAGCGAATTTCAACTATATCAAAGGCAAAAAAGTAAGCATAATGGTGTAGCAACATGATAAAAATGAAATGAATGAAATACTGCTAACTTCAGCTCAAGGCAGTGTATTAAGGTTTTGTGTACATAAAATTGCCATCATTTTGGGATTAAGCCAACTTTAGTTTTATAAGTGATGCAGCAGCAGCAGCTTGAGAATAATAATTAAATCTAACAACAACAGCCTTTATCCCCTAAATCTGCAAAGTGAAATGCAGTGTGTAAAAGGTTGTGTGGGTGTATCACAAATTCCAAGTGCAGTCAATTTGGAAGATGTGAAGTGCAATAAATTGGGATCTCACTGCATACAAAAAAAGGGAAGGCAGTGAAAGTGTATTTCGGATCCATCCTTTATTGTTTCCCAACTCTCTTCTGTTGCAATACAGTCATTTGCTTATTACACGCAAGATCTGATGGTCAATGTACAATGTGGTCTCATCATGAAACACCGTCAAACAGAGCGCTCCTTTCTACATTTTCTGCCGGAAAGCTTGCGCGTGATTATTGACATTATAATCACCACGACTGCTCCGTTGCCCACAGCCCCTCCCAATATTTTTTTTTTTTTACACTTGTTTGTTTTTCAAAGTGCATTTTCAGGATTGCAAAGTTGATTTGTTTGCCCCCTCCCCCCGACTCAGCACGGCCATAATAATATACATGTCAGTATTCACAAAAGGGCCTGACTGCTTTGCTGTGAGGAACACTACATTTTCCCACTACGACACTTATTTGGATAAGTCAAATCAAAGAAAACATATCAAGATGCATGCCATGAACATTCCTCCATAAACATGAATAATCATAACAAGTGTAGCCTCTATATATTTTTTTTTATTCATTTAATTATTTTGATAATGACAAAGATATTTCCCACAAATGAGAACTAATGCTGTTTACATTTTGTTCTGTTTTTACACACAGGTCATATGGCTTAATGCCACATTGAATAGGGCAATACCCTAACTATTCATGTTAATAGCATTTGGTCCACAAAACCAAACGTAGCTTAAATAAAGTTTGATTGAGGAAAAAAAAAAACGGTAGCAGGTGAGTGTTTTCAACTTATAAATTGCATGATGCTGCCCTATAGTTTTCCTTGGATATTTTTTTTTCCTCCAAAGTTCTTTCAAGTGAAATGTTATGTCTTGGGGTGAGGGAAGGAAGAGATGATTTCTACATTTTATGACTTGGTTTTTATACTCTTCTGTTCCACGGAACAGCTTTGACTCTGTAGAATTTGGTTCCGAGAGGAACCTTGAACCTGTTCTGGGCCTGGTAAGAGAACACAGGAAAAGCTTTTGTGAGGCCCAACGCTCCAAAAAAGACGGCTGCTGTGTTCGAAATCATCCACTCATTTCCTACTCCCTTAAGACCAGACTATTATTTTATTCATAGTGGACTATCATTCGTGATGCCTAACTACATCGGATGTAGACTCGCCTTCAGATGCTTTACCTTCTGCAATAAATATGAGCAAACAAAAAAAATTATCATTTTAAAGCTGACTGCATTTTTTGGAAAATCATTTCCATTTCTATTGATGTCCATCCGCATTGGGTATTTTCACACCCCAACTGATGAAACAATACCCTGGAAATGGAAAATCACTTTTCTGTATTGGCACAACGCAGCATGGGATTTTGTTTCTCAAGTGAATATCTTTGCTCACCATTTTCCAAGGCAAGAACACGTTTGAATGGCACAAAAAAATCACTCTATTGTGGATAGGGAGTGATTCCGAACACAGCGAGCAAAAGAGAATTTCTCACTTCAAAACAGAGCTTGTTATATCGTCTTACTAAATACCTTTTTAGCCTGGCAATACTCCTTCTCCATCACCTTTCCGAGCACCCACGGCCGCCTTGATGTCCCCGAGGCTACACCAGCACAACATAGAACCTTGTTTAGCACAATCATTCATTAAAAAAAAAAAAAAAACTGTAATTATTGCTTTCACTCTAACCCGGTTTGAGGTCCAACGCAGTAAGTGACTCCGAGTGCAGGAAGTAGAGCGTCGGGCCGACGGTGAACAGCACGTAGTTGTCGTGCCTTTCATCCAGGATGATTAGAACCAAATCGCCGACCTGGAAGCTGAGGCGAAAACACGAAAAGGCGTTAAGACAATTTACGAACTGAGTGCACAAATCCCATGCGTTCGTTCGGTGATAGTGTCGACTTGTGTTCACTTACTCTCTGATGGCGATTTTGTCGGAATGCCGCGAGGACACAGAAGACATGCTTTGAGACATCTAAAAATAAATGAATAAATAAATAAATAAACAGGCAAATAAATAAACAGAACAATGTCACTTATGCAAAAGGCACTAAAACTGTATATGTGTCTCATTGTTGGTGTTTTTGCCTGTATGCAGCGTTTCGTTCCACTCCAGGCTACAAATTGTCTGTGGGTTCATCAGAATTCTACTCTTTGATGCTACTGCCATCTAACGGAAGGTTTGAGTAGAGCAGCAATGGTGGACTCACCAGTCTTTGGCTGAGGCGCTTGTTCTCTTCCTCCTTCATGTGCAAAGTCTGAAACAAATCATTGATGACACTTGATTAGACCACACAAATAAAAGTTCTCTTTCGTCTCCTTTACACGGAGCAGCACAGTTTGGGCTCAGGGGATGCTTTTTGCAGTTCCATCATCACAAGTTCAATGGGGTAACACCTATGAACCTGGTCATTTTCCGTCATACTATTCATGGAGAAAAATGGCAAGAAACATGGCTAAAGGGAAACTAGATCCGGATGTGCTGTTTATCACACTGAATTGAAGTGAACCCTCTGGTGGAAGTTTTGCGAATGCAAAGTGTGTGTAAGTACCCTCTCAAGTAAGAGTATCCTCTGCTTTTCCTCTGACATTACGATGTTCTCACTGCAGACGCAAAAAAAGAAAAGGAGAGACGTGAAGCTATGCAAATGTAATTCTTCTTCATGTAATATTCCAATTTGGTTCGTAGGATACTTACTGGACTGTCACCATGCTGGCCTCCACTGCTGAGTCGACATGCTCGTCGTCCCTCAAGGTGGCCACAGAGGCTAGTCTGTCGGTGTCGGCCAGGAGCTCGGATGAACACGCTCCGGCGACCTCATGCGCGGAGGCGTGGGTGGTGAAGATGGCCGAGGAGACCAGGGCGGTGCTGCGCAAGCGGTTCAGCTCCTCTTCCATGTGCTTCTTCTCCTGCATCACGCTGGCTCGGTCCTCAGAGAGAGTCTCTATCAGAGCTACGAGCACCAACAATGAAGACGGACGTCATCTGGCGCTTTTCACATGAATATGAAAAGACAGGCGAGGCACTCACCTTTGTCCTTTTCCTGCTGTTGGGTGACATTCTGCAGCTTCTCCGTGATGTCACTGATAATCTGCTCCTTCTTCAGCCTCTCACGAGTCAGAACAGTGTTGAAGTTTGTCTAAAGAAAGACACCAAACACTTAACTCATTCAATCCCAGCCATTTTCACTGGAGCAACCCCCGCAATCCCAGCAATTTTACTGGATTTTGACAGATCTTGCAAGGGCCACAGAATATTTGGTTCTAATGCTATATAAACATAAAGTTTGGACTCTCTTCTTTCAGCAGAAAAAAAAATTGTTTCTATCTTTTTCCATTCTTCAGCAATCGGCATTACAAAATGGCCAAGTTTCATGGAAATGGCAATTCCTGGGCAAAAAAACGGAGAAAAAGAGATTTTTGTCAAAGCATGCATTTCAATCACGTGGGGCACTAGTGCCACCTACTGGTCGCTTTATTACATGATTTAGAATGCAAAAGGCTTACTCTCATTCTGATTGCATCAGACCCTCCTCCTCTCTATGACGCAAAAAAAAGACGCACAAGTACGTCCTTGGTAGGCGGGGCCTAATTTTAAAAAGACGTATAAGGACGTCTTGTGGAATGAAAGAGTTAAGATTGATCCAAACTGGGGCCTCCCACCCAATATGAGCGTTACCCATTTGAAAGGAGAACATGGGCTCACCACCTTCGGGTGAGGAGTGAGCTCAGGCAAAGGCACACCAATTTGAATGCGTGGAACTGATTGGAAAATGGGCTTGTCTGATGACACATCATCAGGAGCAACTGGGAATTCTTATCCAAACGCCTGGACTGGCCAGGGATTGAACCCCCAACGTTGGGAGACGACCGCTCTACTATTGAGCCATGCCGTCGACTTCTTGGAAAAGTTGTGTGTAAGGAATGTGTGTGTGCCAGGAGTACGGGATATCTGATGCCCTAATACGGGCAAGTTCAATCCCTGCATCACCGGAGTTTGGATTCCCTTTGCCGGGAGTAAGTCGGATTCATTACGTCAAGACTTAGCACATTACAAAGCATTGATGTAGTAAATTATTTTGTTTTTAGTTAGACAGCCTCCTTTCCCCCCCGCCCCCATCTGAATTCATGCAGCGCTCCAAAACCCAATATTTATTTGCATATTATTCCCACACCAAAATATGATTGCTTGTCTGACATCTTATCCAAAACTTGGGATTGTTCTTCTGAAGTTGTAAGATGTGTTAAATTAACAAACGACTGTGACACACGTATACATATCTATGTCCTTTGTGAGAAAAAGTTGCGTCTCCAAACCTTTTGGAAAAACTTCCATTTTGAGATTTGCCTTGAAAGAAAAAACGGAAGTAAAAACCCACATCACTAATTACTTGACAGTATAACGTCAGGTCGAGGGATTGATCTTTGTTCTATAAACAGAATGAGTAGTAACAATGACCTGTTGTTCTGCTATCAGGGAGGTCTTGAGGTTCTGGATCTCTTCATTTTTCTTCCTCTCCAGAAGCTCCAGCTGGGTCTGCAGGGAGGCCCTCTCCTGCTGCAGGCGCTCCTGCAGGGCTGAGTCCAGAGAGAGAGGTGCATCTGTGCGGCTCTCGGCGCAAAGGGGTAGCCCTGCGTCACTGAAAAGCACAACGTGCAATTTTCTATTGACAAAGCACTTGCGTAAACGACAAAGTTCCTTCAGTGTCAAATTTGAAATGTTTGAGAGTTTGTGGTGAGTTGGTCAAAACGTTTACCTCGATAACAACTGCCTGTTTTGAAGCTCCTCTTCAAGTTGTCGTATCCTGTCAGACAGCCTCTTTTCTATCTGC
The DNA here is from genome assembly GCA_018466805.1 of Hippocampus abdominalis. Taxonomy (NCBI): domain Eukaryota; kingdom Metazoa; phylum Chordata; class Actinopteri; order Syngnathiformes; family Syngnathidae; genus Hippocampus; species Hippocampus abdominalis. The sequence continues at coordinate 3,379,442 of CM031708.1, forward strand.
GCATTTTTCGACTGCAACACTTTCAACGTTTCGTCTGAGGCTTCCTCCTCTAGTCTTTTACATAAAAGCTGGTTTTCGGCCTCCAAATTACTGATCAAAGTCTTCAACTCCAGCTCCAGTTCCTGGAAATTCCTAAACTGCAGTTCCTTTTTTTTATTGGCAGCAGACACCTGCTGGTCCAACTCTTGTTTGAGGTTCTTCAGTTGCTCTGCGTGGCTCCTGTCAGTCTCCTGGGCCTGCTGCTGCAGGGATGATATTTCGCTTCGCAACACGCCCATCTCCTTCTCGTGTCTGTCTACCAGCTCAGAGATGCAGTGGTCCTTCTCAATCTTCAAGAGGCTCTTCAGCTCGGCTCGGTCCATCTCGTACTCCTCATTTTTCACCTGAAGTTCTTGTTTGGTCTTTGCGAGCTCTTCGGTGAGTCCTTGCGTCTCGGCTGCGACCTGGGAGCTCACTGCCTCGGCCTGCTGCATCTTGGTCTCCTCTAGGAGGACCCTTGCCTCCTCTACTTCTGTTTCTTTTAGGGCCAACTCCATTTCCACCTTGCAACGCAGTTCCGAAAGCTCAGCATAGCGAGCCTCAAGCTCTTTTATTTGGAGGTCCTTCTCTTGTACAGCACTGTTATGGTGTTCTATTGCATCCTTTAGCTTAGCCAAGTTTTCAGCAGCAATGTGTTCCAAAGCCTTCTGATGGTCTTTGGAGAGGTGACCCAGTTCTGCTCTGTGTTCCACCTTGAGTCGGTCCTCAAGCTCCTTCAAATGCGCCTGTGCCTCAGCCTCCATTTCCTGCCTAATCTTCTGCTGGCCACGTTCGATCTCAAAATGCAGATTCTCCAGCTGACTTTTCAGAGAGTCTCTGCAAGCCAAAATGTTCTGGAGCTCCGTTTCTCCAATGCTCACCAGCTGCTCAGACTTCTTGATCTTCTCTTTCAGGTTGCTCTCCGTTTCGAGCCAAAGCGCCTTGTCGCCCTCCAGCTGGGTGAGTTCTTTTTCTTTGCGCTCCATCAGTCCCTCCAGCTCCAGCATGGCACGCTGCACATCTCGCACGATATTCTGGTTGACTTGGTTGTCCTCGGTTAGCGAGCGGACCTGCTTCTCGTATGCTTGCCGAAGGGTCACAATTTCGCTCTGATGCTGCTCTTTCAGCTCCAGTTCAAGCGCCCGGCAGATGTTGTCCACCATGTCGCGCACCTCTGAGCTCACACTCCTCAGGGCAAAGCCAAAGTCGTTTTGCTCTTTCGAGACCTGACTTCGCAGGCGACACAAGTCGTCCTTCACACATCTCAGGTTGGAGTGGGACTCCTCAGCCGCTAGTCGATAGTTGTCAATCGCTTGGTGGAGCACAGCGATTCTCGAGTTCTCCCTCTCCAGGATCGTGGTGTCCTGCATGCGCTTGTTGTCAATGGCGTTGATGACGGAAGAATACAAAGACTCCACCATCATTTCGGGGCTGGTCGGGTCACTGATTGGGTTCGGGGAAGTCAGGTTCCCCTCAATCACAAATTCGTTGACGGCGGACATAAAGTCGGACTCGGGGCTCTCTGCCAATGAATCCAGGTCGAGGGACCCGGGTTGCAAGACGCCTTCCATGTTGGGATGGCTGATGGTTTCGAAGTCAAATGTCTGTGCGTCGATGCTGTCTGGAGAAAGGTCCTCTAAAGGGCCGGGAATGTTGAGTGGATGAGAGCTGGCTCCTTGAAGGCTGAGCGAGGCGGGAGCTTTGGAGGCCGCGGCCAGCCCAGGTGGGCTTTCTGCGGACTGAGGCGTTAATGCGGTTGACCTGTGCATGCTCTGGCTAAAAGATACCTTGAAAGACAAAACAGTGAAGACAAATCTGGTTATTTACATCGGGATTAATTGAGTTACTTCAAAAATAAACATCTGAGAGTTGTATCTTTTGATAAGGTACAGTGGTCTCTCATTTGTTGCGCGGGTTACGTTCTAACCTGCGATAGGTGAAATCTGCAAAGCACCTCACCATTAACATTTCCTCCCATTTCTCTCTTGTTTAAACATGCTCAAAGTTCAAACCTTTGCAAGAAAAATAAACACAAAGTGTTATTATTAATATTGTATTTATTACTTATTTATTTGATATTATTTTAACCCTCCTGTTACATTGTGGGTGAAATTGACCCATTTAGAAAATATAGGGAAGAAAAAAGGATTATGCTTAGTCTGCTGCTTGTGTTTTTCATTTGTGTTTTTTTAATGATTAAACATTAGAACAGGTTATATTGCCCGATCAACCTTTTTAAGAAATAAACACAACAGGAGGGTGAAGAGTCAAACATCCATTGAAGAAATAAAATTTGAAACATTTTCTGACAAATAATGACAGTTTTGGGAAATAAATTACACTTTAATGAATAACATATGAGGTTGGAAACCTAAATTATTAATTGTGACTGGCGCATACTTCACGGTTCCTCTGACCTCGGCATTGCATGGAGGAGATGTATTCAAATTGGTCTACGGTACCTTAGCCAATCTGGAGGCAGATTACAATGCAGGAGGGCTTTGTAATGACTCCATGAAGCTATGCCGTTATCTCCCAACATTATGTTATTTGGTGAAATGCTTTCAAGAGAAGTTATCCTTTGAATAGTTTGTAGAAATAAAGGAAACTATGAATACGTTTTTGCTGGAGGTCCAGATGTGTTGTGATGAACAACAAACAACTACTCGGCATCGGCCATCTTTGTTGTTTCCATTCGCCTCAAACGATTTGAGGTCGGAACTGGGACAATCTGAGTGGGGTGAATCTGACTTCCCATCATTCTCGAACGTGGCACGAGAAACACATTGGAACGTAAGTGACTAATGGGCTATATTTTGCCCAGCTCTGGTGTCGATGGATGAATGGACAAAAAACATTAGACATCCAGCAGACTGTTTTCCCAGAAATAGCTGAAGCGCCAGATATTCACTTCCTACAAGTGTCCAAATAAATCTGTCAATATGATGCATGTCATTTATCGTTGTCGTTATGGTTAGACAACTTTCCATGTTGAATAATGTCCAGTAGATTAAATCTGAAAGATTACCCTCTGTTCACTCAGCAGGTTAGTAATAGTTTCAGACATATCGTCCAAACTCTGTGTAGCTTGAACCAGACGAGTGAGCTTCTGCACGTGCTGATTCAAGGGATCAAAGTCGCACATCGTCGGGACCCTATGAGACAAAGAACGAATTTTATGGATTTCAGAATTGGATACAATTTTTGCAATTGCATTTTCATCCACGTGTCTCTGGTAAATGCTTACATGAGGAAAGGCTGCACCTCCACAGGACAGCACGATTTCAAGTACTCCAAGTCATTGACGGAGATGTCTGGAAGTTCATCATCAAATCTTCGTGGTTTGCTTGTCTGCAAACGATTGAGAAGGAGAGTGAATGAAAATGATTCATAATATCAGGGTAAAATGCTATTATTCAAGAAACATAACGCCTTACACAAAATGAGGTCGGAGGCCATGCGTCAAGCCCTCGAAACAAACGATTTCTGAGGAAGGACTTTCCTGAAAAAACATTTCAAGGGATGATCTCGTGTGTCGTCAACAAGTAATCTGACAACCGATTTGCTTGCCCTTACTGAAGAGTTTCCCAAAGTTCTCCCGTTTGAACTTCTCTGCCTCGTACAGTTGCTTGCCATCTTTAACAAGTGCATAGGCCCACTGGGAAAATAAATACCCAGTTTGTGTAATCACACCCAACACACAGAAATAATGCAGTGGGCAAGACTACGGACCTCTCTGTAGTGTCGCATAAACATTCTCCTCCGGACAACTTCCACCACCGCCAAGCAGTACATCTGGGGCACTGTACTCAAGGCTTCAACCACGCGCACCCTCTCCAGGAGCTCAGTGAGGAGTCGGAACAAAGCTTGAAGTTTCTCACCGTCCTGGTCTGCGTGGAGCATCACGTAGCAGCACCATCTGTTGCAAAGATTCAGATGACAGGTCGAGAAAATGAGCTGGAAGCAGCCACCCGCAACGCGGAATCTAAGAGAAAGCATGAGGGAAATTACTTGAGTCGGACTTGAAGGTTGTTTGCAAGCTCCTGTTTGGCAGTGGTGCACTTCTTTTTGATGTCCAGCAGCTTCCTGTGGTTGTTCAACATGATCATCAGCTGGTTGGTGTGACTGAGACACAAGTCTGGCAGAACAGATGTGTCCTTCAGGTTTTCAGCCCGCTTCTGATTGGCTAAAAATCCCTGGAAGACAATCCATACAAACGTCAATAAATATGATACGCTATCTGACAAAGTACTGGAGCGGTTTGACTAATACCCTTCTAGCGGCAACGTTTAGTTGCTTGACTTGGAAAGATGAACAGATCAACCGTTGTGCTGTTCGGCAGTCGATTTTCGGTATTTATCCACTTTACACACCTGAGCAAGTTCTTTTTGTTCATTGACCAGCTTCTTGCAGCTCGCAATCATCTGGTCGAGAGCGTACAACCGGTCCTCCAGCCCCTTGATGGCTTTCATATTTTGATTATCCAACTTGGCGATGGTGTCACGACAGTCTGCGAGGAAAGGTTGGATGATGCGCGGGTCAAGCTGTCAAAAAAAGAATTACAGGATATATGTATTTTTTTTTAAGCCTTCACACATTTATGATGACTTTTTCAAAAAGAATAACTAGTGGCTCACCCTGTTGATGGAATCAAAGCATTTCCTAACAACAGACTCCACGTCGTTAGGCCGATCTTGCACGTTGATCCAGTCCAAAAGCGTGACATTGAATTGGGGCAGGTTTCCGGGTTTGGGGATGTGTTCATCCTGCAGCGCGGCTCTGAGCTCCACGTTGTCCATCATCTGACTCATGTGTCGCTTACCAGTACCTTCGCTCTTGAACGTCTCAGTAGATCCTGGCACCTTGTGGCCCCGCTGTGCATTTGGGGCACATAGCACCGAGTCAGTGGATTTTTCTTCTTCCGTCTCGTCGGAATCTTTCTCTGGGGTGGAGGCAGACTTCTTCATGTGCTCTCGATGACTTTGTCTCGTCAAACATTCCAGCAGAGGTATCCTAGCCATCACAGAGACTGCTGTCCCGAGCCTGTTGACAATTAAGGCACAGAAGTTTACCAATGACGGCAAAGACTAAACGAAAGAGCACAGACACATCTCTCTGTCCTTGCGGAGTACAATATGCAATTGAAACAATATAGGATTTCATTTATTTCACCAGTTCATTTCTGTTCAGAGTAAAACACACACTCATATTTCCAGAACCATTAAACACATGGGAAAGTACTTGTCAGATGTCCAGTGCCTACACAATCTCAGTTGTCTGGTGTCTTGAGATGATGAACTTACGGTTTTCGGTGGGTCAAAAATAAAATGGTCAAAATTGTAAAATGAAGTAATCAAATACTTTATTATGTAGTGAAGCTATACATTTGTTTCACTTTTTAAAGGAAACTGGTACATGCATGAAGATATTCCATTTCATGGAGCTTCACCTGTTTGTTTACATCAGTAGTGAAGAACTGAGTGTACACAACAAAGTCAGTTGTGTTTGTTCTTAATGTGAAGAGTGTCATCTCCCAGACACACGTCATAACCACCCCCATGCATCAAAGTCGTTTGAAGGTAGTGCAGTTAACTTCTTTTTACACTTGTATGACAGTAAACATAAATACAACTAAGTAAAGTTTGCCCATGCATTACGTTGCACCACATCAAAGAGTGCCTCGTTTTAGGTTTGTTATGCAGCAGTTTAACCAAAAGCCTGCTAAATGTGGTGCCAACAAATACAAAACAGAATTCCCGTAACATACACAGTACTGCAAAAACACTGTTTAATTTGGGTGACACTTACTTTGTGAGTTTAAACTTAATTTCCTCCAGATCGTGCTGGTACGTTGAGTATGCGGTGTCAAATTTTACTAGGAGCTTCTGATAGGACAGCGTGCAGTCATCCAGGTTGGCCATGATGGCGGCCCAGCCTTGGTGCTGGAGGTGTTCGTCATGAACCAAACGTTCACAGAACGAACTAAGCTTGTTGGCAACTTCAAACATTTCCTGCGCGGCAAGCAGAACACATTATATCAGTCAAATGACAGGTCAAAGCTGTAGCTTATTTATTATTTGAAAACCAAAATGCATGGTAGTACAGGTACCATCGAATGAAGTTGTTTAACAGAGGAGTCACTTAACAATAATACGGTTTTGCGGTTTGCGGCTAATACAATACATCCTGATTTAGATTGCGCTTTCACAACAGCTGCAGCTGTAACAAAGCGCTTTACAAAACAGTTAACATAAACACGGACAGTCGTGCAATTTTAATCACTTTTCCCTCATATGCTTTGTTTGAAGCAGTTCTTGATGGAAAACGAGAGAATCAAAGTGTCCTTTCACCAGTGGATCAACGACATCATGCTCAAAATGTGTGCATGTCGGCTACAAGCTAAGTTTGAAAGTAAACAAGACGCTGCAGCGTCCATTGATGAAAAAAAGAGATTGGTTCACTTCTCCTAAAATGCTCAAGAGAATTGAACCAATCTTTCTGTATGTCTGTTTTTCACAAATCGACAGACTATTGGCTGTCGGAGGACTGCAGTTGCTTGTTTACTTGCAAACGCAGCCTGGAGTGAGTGACGTCAAGCACGCTGTGATGGCAACATCGATGATTGCAGTGCCCTCATTCTGGTCAAAGAAGACTACAGATTATCTTATTTCCATGCTTGACACAGGTGGTATATGTTTTGCTTTTTTTCCCGATCTGTATCTCTACTTATACATTATTCATGCTAGCCAATTGATACCTTTTTGACTTCTTATTGTAAATTAGGATCAGGACCCGGACTTTGACTAAAATGATGTATTAATGATTCAGCGTTTGGTGAGGATGAAGCTACATGTTCAATTTGATCAAAATCTATTCAAATCCTTTGGTGAATTAACAAAAAATGCCAAATTTAGCACAAATTGAGATCTCAAGTACTATTGTGAACAAACAATGTGCACATGCTATTTGCAAGACAACAAAGTGTTGAGACGCGTTGAAGAGGGAAAAAAACAAACAAACAAACAAACTAACAAACAAAAAAAAAACAATGTCTCGCTAGCATTGTCCAAGAAGGGTTTGACAGTCAATTACCAGAGCAAGTTGTGTTCGAGAGGCAACGGTGTGAAAGACGGCTGGCATCAGTAGCGACTCTTCCACCTTCACCTGAATCTCGCTCTCAATGGAGAAGGTGGTTTTGGGAATGGTTGGATCCCGGTCGGACAAGATCATCTCCTTGTTGAAAAGGAATATGGGGTTTGTTTCCTGGAGGAAAATAGCGACAAATTGTGAATCAACATCATGTATGAGACCGTGTGAATTCTGATGAGCACGAGGTATGCTGAAAGTGGGTCGTGAATTCTCTTCTAGTAATGTGAAAACATTAGGGCAAAGCTGGACTGATTTCAGGCTTTGTAATAGGTGGAATTGCACACGACTTTTTACAATTCCACACTGAATCAATTTCAAAACTATTTTGGGGGAAAATACACCTCTCCAGTGGGACAAAACTGTAAAAGTCTAACCACAATCAAGTATGACTTTACTAGACAGAGACCTCATTAAATGGCTTTTTAAGGATTTTTTATTTTATTTATTTTTTGTTTTTTCTTCATTTTGTGATGCCAACTGAGACGAGGTACCATCAATGGTCAAGGAAGATGTGTTTGCATTATGTTTAGTCTTGATGTGAAGAGTTAGCTCTCAGCCCCTTGCACTCCTCTGTATGTACGTCAAAGTTAATGGTTAGAGCGTTTGTTTTTTAAGTTTTATTATATGGTGGTTAACTGTCCATCACAAATAATCAAACATTAAGTAGTTTTATTTTATTTGAATGAATTACATAGTGTTTATTTTACACACTGACATTGACAATATCACTTAAAATTGTCTGTGCCGATCAAGGTTTTTTGATGGTGACAATCTGATTTGAGAGCGGGTGAACTCAGTATCAATTATTTTCTATTGGAGTAGATTAACTCAATATCAATTATTTTCGAAGACATTTTTTTTTCTGTTTGTTCTACTTTTGTTAAATCGCACCATTGTGGTTTAGCCAGCGCATATTTTAAAAATACAAATATTCTGAGTGAAACCAATTTGTCAATTTTACTAACGAAGTTTTAGCTTGAAGTTGGTTAATTGCTAATCATGTGTTTGGACATCTAACAAGGCCAACAAGGCGGCACAGAGTGCAAAAATAAGATGGTTACGAATAAGAGAAAGGGTTATTCTCATGACCTCATGACCTCATGACGAATATCAAATGGACCACGGGTCTGCAGAGAGAAACGAGGGTAACGGCACAATGTGTAGCTCCACCTTCATTGCCAAATGTTACCTGCTCCACTGCCCCCCACAAAAGCACCCGATGGGAGATCACAAATAATTTCAGCACTCCAACGGCCATAATAAATGTATGGCGAAATATAAAACAACAATCTGAGAAACATGCATTATCAGGTACTTACACCATGTTGGTATAAATGTGTTTGGCCTTTTTTGTAATAGCTCCTTTGAGGTTTTTAGAATTCCACAGCAGGCTGGATCAAACTAGCCTTGTCTTAACAGCTGGTGTGAAAATAAATTTGTTATACACTTACAGTGCCAGCACTGTAGCTGCAGACACGCCTCTCAGCATCCATGCATTCACCTCCATTGACAACAAGGACTTGATGTTGAAGTGCAATCTTATACTTCGCCTGGATGGCATGTTTAAGTTCCAGTACTCTAAGAAAGGAAAGGGAAGAAAAGAAAAGTTAGAGCAATGTCAAAATGGCAGGTAGACTAGCGCATGGAGGCGATGAGTGGCCGTTTCTCTTACGTTTGGACAGCAAGATCGGTGTCAAATGTCAGTGTGCTGCCATTATTAACCTGGAACACATACAACTTCATGTTGAATCGTCCGCTGGTCTCCGCACTTGTTCATTTAGTCTTCGAAGGCCACCCTGCAAAAAGCAAGCATACACCAAATGAAACAAACCCTCTCAGCCATGTCAGTTTACAGTTATTTTTTTCATGATCAAAGGGAATAACTCCAAGTGCAACTTTGTTGTTAAACGCTTTCATTGAGATTAACAACTATGAAGAGGATGTATTATTCAAAACGCCTCTGAGAAAACATATTTTTGTCCTATTTTAACCATATTCTCGCGTGTTCTCAGTGCCTTTCAGGGCACCCCATTAAAAAACGTTATTTGCATTACAACTGCATATACGAAAATCAACATCCTGGCACTGATCTCTTCTTTTTAGAAAAGTCATAAAAGCAACTGGAAAAGCAGTCTGTATAATTGTGTTACAAAAACACCATAGAAGTCTTTTATGTGATTCTGGATGGATGCAAGGCTTGAGGAACTAACGATGGATGAGAGGAAAGGAGCGTAGCGCAGAGCGCCAATGCGGACATGGAACTTGGAGTCGCGGCTTGGAGTTGAAGCGGATTACGTGGGACAGGAGATGTGAGCCTATCTCTTTTCGTCAATGGACGCGACACCTTCGTCTTTGCTTTCAAAACTTAGCTTGTAGCAGACGTGCATATTTTCAGCATGACGTCTCTGATCCACTGTTGAAAGGACACTTTGATCCTCTCCTCTTTCATCTATAACTGCTTCAAACAACCAAGTGTATGCAGGAAAAGTGATTAAGATTGCATGACTACTGTGTCTTATGTGTTTTGTTATTTTGACTTCAAAATGGCGCCGCGAGAGTGGCTGCCTTTACAGCAGCTCCTATATTTTGTTCTTCTACTTTTTCCTTCATATTTTTGCTGCTGTGAATTGTGAATTTCTCCTTTGCGAGACTAATAAAGGATTTCTTATCTTAAAGTTTAAACGCCAGTAGAATTCGCATTTACACCGCAAGTAATAATGTTGCCTGGAATAACGCATGTCTATCAAAATAATGTCATTTTTTTCCAAAGAAAAGTCAACTCCGACCAGGGGTTAAAGTTAAATATTGCCCTGCTCCTACAATGGCGACATTGGTAACACATTCAAATGTTAAGACATAGCACTAAAAACAAATGAACAGCCATTAATCTCGAGGCCCTTCAGTTAGAAGGGTCACACAAGGGAAAATGGATTGTCATGCATTTTTTTTCTTTGTGCTCGTGTCTGGCAATAGCCTGGCTTTAAATGTGGCTAAATTCTCCTTGATATAACTCCTGTTCGTTTCCGTAACTGAAACGAATGGCATATGTTAGTCAGTCTGTAATGTTACCATGCTAACTGCGCTAAGTGGCCATTAGCCAAACACAGCACTAGTCGATGAAAATGGAACTGACCTTTCACAACGAAACAAGCGGTTACTACCAATCGTATGTGTGCATTAGTATATGTATCACATTACACGATGAAATAAATCCCCCAATATGTCATGTCTTACCTTACTTCACCCGCATCATGCGTTGTTGGTCTCCACCTTTACCTAAGGCGAGTGGGCTAGCTAACAAGCTAGCAAACGAGCTAGCTAGCTAAGCCAGGTTACTTTGGCAAACATAGAGCTAACCTAGCAACACTAGCTCGAAGACGCGGCTAGCCTCGGGTTAAAAACAGTCATGGTGTAGGAAAGTCATTGGTAGTAAACAGCATTGCCGTTTTAAATAGAGGTCTAGTGTTTCTAATGTCCAATCCAGGATGGTGTAACAAACAGGCACAGGCTTTATCTGTTTATAACGGGGAGCTAACTACGCTAGCAGCCTTGCTCGCTCTGTTTTGTTGTTGTCATCTCCTGTGGGCGGTTCGTAAACGATTGGCTCTTTGGTTACGCGGGAGGGACGAGATTGCAAATTACTTTTATAATTGATCACAAATCAGTACTAAAACGGTGTGAAAGAGCAACATTTAAACATGTATTTCTAATAAAATATTGTTCAACTAAAGTAAAAATAAAATGTGGAGTGATTTCGTGACTGATGATCGAACGTGATTTGGGTTTTATATTTGTATTTATTTTTCATAAATTTAACATAACATCGTTTTTAAAATTACACCTTGATTACGATGGTCAGAAAGTCTGATTTTGACAAAAGTGGCCGTGAGCATATGATATCGTCATAGGTTGCTTGTAGGTGCATTGTGGGAAAATTAAAAGGGGGGTGGGCTTTGAGTGTTTTGCAGCAACATGAGGATGGGTGTGGTTAATGGGGCCTGCAGTGACGTCGAATGAACGCGTATCTGTAGAAACGCAGTTTTAACAAAATTAGTTACATTAGTTTTTAAAAAACTAATTATGAAACTGCCTCTGGATTGGCAGACCGGGGTGGTGGTACCTCTTTTTAAAAGGGGGGGCCGGAGGGTGTGTTCCAACTACAGAGGGATCACACTCCTCAGCCTCCCTGGTAAGGTCTATTCAGGGGTGCTGGAGAGGAGGGTCCGTCAGGAAGTCGAGCCTCAGATTGAGGAGGAGCAGTGTGGTTTTCGTCCCGGCCGTGGAACAGTGGACCAGCTCTACACCCTTAGCAGGGTCCTCGAGGGTATGTGGGAATTCGCCCAACCGGTCTACATGTGTTTTGTGGACTTGGAGAAGGCGTTTGACCGTGTCCCTCGGGGAGTTCTGTGGGGGGTGCTTCGGGAGTATGGGGTACCGAGCCCATTGATACGGGCTGTTCGGTCCCTATACTGCCGAGGTCAGAGTTTGGTTCGCATTGCCGGCAATAAGTCGGAATCGTTTCCAGTGAGGGTTGGACTCCGCCAAGGCTGCCTTTTGTCGCCGATTCTATTCATTACCTTTATGGACAGAATTTCTAGGCGCAGCCGAAGCGTTGAGGGGGTCTGTTTTGGTAGCCTCAGTATTGCATCTCTGCTTTTTGCAGATGATGTGGTACTGTTGGCTCCTTCAAGCAGGGCTCTCCAACTCTCACTGGAGCGTTTCGCAGCCGAGTGTGAGGCGGTTGGGATGAAAATTAGCACCTCCAAATCTGAAACCACGGTCCTCAGTCGGAAAAGGGTGGAGTGCCCACTCCAGGTCGGGGAGGAGATCTTGCCCCAAGTGGAGGAGTTTAAGTATCTTGGGGTCTTGTTCACGAATGAGGGCAGGAGGGAGCGAGAGATCGACAGGCGGATCGGTGCAGCGTCTGCTGTGATGCGGACGTTGCATCGGTCTGTCGTGGTAAAGAAGGAGCTGAGCCAAAGGGCGAAGCTCTCAATTTACCGGTCGATCTACGTTCCAACCCTCATCTATGGTCCCGAGCTATGGGTCGTGACCGAAAGAACGAGATCCCGGATACAAGCGGCCGAAATGAGTTTTCTCCGCAGGGTGTCCGGGCTCTCCCTTAGAGATAAGGTGAGAAGCTCGGTCATCCGGGAGGGGCTCAGAGTCGACCCGCTTCTCCTCCACATCGAGAGGAGCCAGATGAGGTGGCTTGGGCATCTGATTCGGATGCCTCCTGAACGCCTCCCTGGTGAGGTGTTCCGGGCATGTCCCACCGGGAGGAGACCCCGAGGACGACCCAGGACACGCTGGAGAGACTATGTCACCCAGCTGGCCTGGGAACGCCTCGGGATCTCCCGGAGAGAGCTGGAAGAAGTAGCTAGGGAGAGGGAAGTCTGGGCTTCCCTGCTAAAGCTGCTGCCCCCGCGACCCGGCCCCGGATAAGCGGTAGAAGATGGATGGATGGATGGATGGATTATGAAACAACTATACTGTATTAATTTTTACACAAAATTATTTTCTTTGACTTTTGGGAATTCTTTGCTGAAACCTGTGCTGATAGATAGATAGATAGATAGATAGATAGATAGATAGATAGATAGATAGATAGATAGACCCGGCAAAGAACAATTAACAACAGTGAAAACAATTAATAACTATTTGTATTTTCACAATAGACACATATTAAGCGACCTTGGGTCCTTTAAAAAGCGCGATTTAAAGCTAAGCTAAACTATTATTGTTTACATTGCTTGGGGGGTTTCTTGTCAATCACTGTGTCAGGAAACAGGCTACTTCCTAGTTTTAATGGAGGATGAAGAACAGACAAGGGGTGCCAATATGATTTGGAAAGTTGGACGGTTCAAATTCTACAATACTCACTCGTATGTTAATATATTATCCATCGATCCATTTTCCGATCCGCTTAATCCTCACAAGGGTCGCGGGGGAGGGTGGGGGTGCTAGAGCCTATCCCAGCTGTCTATGGGCAGCTGGCGGGGGACACCCTGAACCGGTTGCCACACAATCACAGTGCACACAGAGACAGCTGTCATGCATGTTTTTGGAATATGGGAGGAAACTGGAGTACCCGGAGGAAAGCCACGCAGGCATGGGGAGAACATGCAAACTCCACACAGGAAGGCTGGAGCTGGAATTGAACCTGGCACCTCTGCACTGGGAGGTCGACACGCTAACCTGCCGTCAGATAACATATTATTTATTATTATCATAATGATAATAATAATAATGTACCCTTTTCAAGAAAATGACCAAAACAGATTGCAATATAGTCTAATTGGTTGTCGAAATGTCATACATTGCTGAGTATGCTTTTTGGAATAGTGTTCTTACCTCCCAATATAGTTCCCAGCCATGTACAGTTTATTGTAATTTTATATTCGCTGAAGTCTTCAGCATATCTAGTCAGCCATTTGTCCCAAATAATGGTACCCTGCAGGCAACTCTATCACTGTTGCTTGGGTGCAAAGAATGGTTCGTGGTGGTTGTGCCAAAAGGATCATATGTCGCATTCAGTCACAGAATTCTTGAGTGCATTATTTATTTACACCACAAACCACAAAACCTGATTTGACTATTTGACTTTACACAATAAATGGATCTATCCGTACATCCATGTAGCATTTGTCAGGGCACATAGAGACAAATACGCACTCATAAGTATGGACAAATTAGATTATTTCTTAAATATAACATACATGTGTTTGGAATGTAGGAAGAAGCTGCAGAAATATGCATTATTGTGATGAAACAAAACATTTGCACCCCGAACACGTTTGGAGAACGTCCACGTTTGGCCTGCAGAGGGCAGCAAAGGGCTGAAGAAAAAAAAACTAACAACCTGACGATTCACTGCGTTGCCCAAATGTCGTACATAATACCTTATCTATTCCTGAATTGCTTTTGTGTAATTCAATTACAGTTGTCCCAGGCTCATGTTGACGCGCCAGCAATCGTCAGCTGTTTTTGCCGTGTATTTTTACACCAACAGGTGTCTCAAGTCAAGATTGGTCTTAAAGGAAAAGCAGTTAAAAACAAAACCAAACAACAACAAAAAACATTTAAAAGGGTTCCCTGGTGTCATATACATATACATATGTATATGCTACCCTTGCGTCAAATTTTTCAACTACTAAGTTGGAAAGCATGGCTGTAGATATAATACATAGGCTGTAGATATAATACATGGCTACATTTATCGTTGTCACCAAATGGCAACAGTTCAATGAAGGTGCTGTGTCACTGTCTAAAACGAATTAACCTAAAAAATCTCCTTCAACTAAACCAAAACAGTACTGCATCAAATTCTTTTTGGCAACAAAGAAAAGAGGGTTGCTGTTAGGAAACACCAGTCACTGTCTTTATAAGCCAAAGACCAAGTCCGAAAACTTGATTTGGATATGACTATCAGCAGTCATAATCATAAATCAATCACTAAAACAGTCTTTTACCATCTTAAAAACATATCCATCTTGAGGGGTTGCACGCTCCAAGCAGAGCTTATCCATAGTTTTATCTCCAAGTAGACTTGATTATAGTAATGGTCTTCTGACTGGACGTCATCAAAAGAGCATCAAACAGCTGCAGCTCATTCACAACACTGTAGCTCGGACTCTGAACAGTACAGAGGTCAGAACCTATTCCGTCCTAAATGCTTTACACTGGCTCCCAGTCAGCTGTACAATACATTCAAAAGTGATGCCACTCACACACTAATTTATCACACCACTTTATAAATCACTGAATGGCTTAGGCCCTGAATACATTAAAAGAATGCTAACTGAATACAAACCCAATAAAACAGGGGTGTCCAGACTCAATGTTCAGGATTGTTATCTTGTTTCTTCAGAGCTTGCTGATGAGCCGATCCTTTAAATCGGGTGTGTTTTGGCAGGG
This sequence comes from Hippocampus abdominalis, assembly GCA_018466805.1. Classification (NCBI taxonomy): domain Eukaryota; kingdom Metazoa; phylum Chordata; class Actinopteri; order Syngnathiformes; family Syngnathidae; genus Hippocampus; species Hippocampus abdominalis. The sequence continues at coordinate 3,394,526 of CM031708.1, forward strand.
AAGGATGGAATACAGGCAGGATATCAACCTTTGAGGACTGAGTTTGGACACCCCTGCAATAGAAAGTTCGGAAATCAGCGGAAAATCAATTGGTAGAGCCCAGAGTTCAAAAGCAAACTTGGTGAATAAGCATTTAGTTGTTATGCTGCACACAAAACTGGAATAAGATACCAACAGAACTGAAATTGGCTTTAAGTGGAAATGCGTTTAAACCCATGTTAAAAACAGTTTTCCCCATATTTTCTTCAGTTTTTCGAAAGCACTTCAATAATAATTTTTTTTGCAAAATCTTGTTCTTGCGCTATGCATTCTTTTAGTAATTTTAGTAAACTGCTTTTAATATATTTTCTAAAGTTTTCTCTTTTTCGCCCTTCTTTTTGTCTTTTGTTTGTCAATGCCTTTGAATGTTAATGACTGCATATAATTTTATTCAAAATTGGTATTTCCTAATGATACAAAACATATCATATCTGCACACTTAGCAATTTATTGAAACAAGACTATATGCTTAAAATACGCAAAAAATATTTCAAACCAAATTGAGGCGAGCATGTTGGTTCGGCCCTCATCAAGCCTTCCATTTTTTTTCATGTTGCCCCTTTGATGAATTAATGGTCCACCCCTGCTTTAGCGGTATTTCATTGCATGAAATCTTGACAAAAAAAATAAATAAATAAGCACAGCTTTTCAATTTGGGGGATTTTAGTATGACATCTAATGTTTGCTATGCAGGCTCTTTATGTATTGTGTCAAAAGTCAAACAAGTTAAAACTAATAAATAAATATATAACGATGATGCAACGTGTTGTTGCAGTATGTGAATTAGCATTTTGCAGTAGATCTGCACTTACATAACCGCCAGGTAGGTTATCATGGTTGTTGCGACTTTCACCCCCCGCCCCCTCGCCCCCTCCTCCTCTTCTCTTCTCCTCCTCCTCCAAACTCCCACCCACCCGAATCCAATCACACCCTCCCCCATCTCAAGTACAATTACGTGATGGCTGACGTTTGAGCATGCGGAGGAGGAAGCAGCAGCACTAGTTTGGCCGGAGGAGGACGACTCAACATTAGCTTCTCAATTGAAGGCGACCATCGAAGGCAGCGGACCGGGGCGCCGCCGTGCACAAGCCGAGCCCATTGTCTCCTGCGTCGGCCCGAGCCAACCAGCCAGCCCGGTGTAGCTCACCCCGGAGTCCAAAGTGCTAGGCGGCATTATTGGGGAAAGAAAACTCGGGGGCCAGGAAAGACGAAGAAGGGACTATGCGCCACGGCCAAGTTTGAATATGAGCAAGGAGCGTGGCGTTTTGTTGCAATCGGCGAGCAACTATTGATGCTTGTGACGCGACCGTTGCCAACGGCAGCAGCAGCAGCGGCGGCGGCGGCGGCAGCAGCAGCAGCAGCAGCACAATTCGCGCGGACTTCTTTTGTTCGTGAGCAGCATATTCTGGTGGGCACGTTTGTGTCGCTATCTTGCTAACAACAACAATAACAAACACTCAACAAAGTCTCAGTCCGACACGCACACGCGTGCAAAAAGATGAATTTCCAATCTAGCGCCCCTGTGTCTGGTATCTCGCCGCAGTCCCAGCCAGCTATGTCCACCCCGGGCACCGTCCCGGCCCCGGTGCCCCAGTCCATCCCGTCGCAATTCGGATCCGGCTCTTCTGCGAGCTCTGGTGCCGGCCAGTTCGGCTCGGGCACGGTGTCCGGCCAAGCGGCGCAGTCCGGGTCCGCCGGCTCACAGTTCGTGTTGTCCAACTCGGCCGCCATCCGGGCGGAGATCCACCGTTTCGAGTCGGTCCACCCGAACATCTACGCCATCTACGACCTGATCGAACGCATCGACGACCTGGCCCTGCAGAACCAGATCCGAGAGCATGTGATCTCCATCGAAGGTGAGTGTGCTACTTTCACTTCTGGGGGGTGGTGGAGGTGACTTACAGCCTCATTCATTCAAGGGAGGCAACAAACATTGGGCCCACGACCGCAGTGTTTCCGAACCTTTATTGAGCCACGGTGCATATTTTACATCGGAAAACATCTCACAGCTCACTACTCAACAAAAATGACAGAGAAAGTAGACATGCATGATCATTACAGCATATATCCTCTGCGATATACTTGAAAATCATTTGTTTGTTCTGTCTGTCACTAAATGTCACTGGCATAGATAGACATAATTTGTATTCATTACTGTAAATACATATTTGGATCAATTAAATAAAATTGGACAATTTTACACAGTACACCCAGTCAGGATCACTGCTCTACAACGTCAACAATAACACTTTTGAGATAGTGGATATGATTCCTTGCTCTCCTTGTGTTTTGCAACAATCACATTTAAATAGCAGTGCACTCGCAAATGCTGTTTAAAATTTATCGGGATAGATGTTGTTTTAACACAAATATACATCGGGGATTTTCACGTCCTTTAAGATCCACAAATATACGTGGGATTTTCACGCTTTTTACATTTTGTGTGTGTATTTGCCATGAATTACCATTTGTAAATATTCACTTTGGCTTGTGAAATGCTGAATGTGTGTTTCTGGATCAATGGCGCGCACATTTATATTTGAGATAAACATCACATGCGGAAACACAGACACCTGATAGGCCAAACACCTGTGCGATGGCCTCTTCTGTCCACAAGATGGCAGTGTTACTGCTTCTATTCGGAATGTAGGAACGAGCCATCTGTCGTTTTTTATTTAAAAACTGGAAATTGAAAAACAGAAAATTAGTATTTATCTTGTCATCTATTATTTGTTTATTTAACTCAAGTCGGGAAACAAAGTACGACCGACCGTAACTGGTTTGACACTAAAGAAGTTCTGCTGCTGCGTCTTCTTCTACATCGCTGCAGCAGTGGACAAAGTTCAATGGAGACAGCAACACTGCCTCCTAGCGGATGGAGAAGGGATAGCCTTTCAACGCGTGAATTTTTAAAAGGGCTTTGTGTGAATATTGTGGAACTACATGACATTGGTTTAAAAAATAAATGCACATGGCCGCTGATCGACAAACACACATTCAACATTTCACAAGCGGAAGTGAATATTTACAAATGATCATTCATGGGAAATGCACTCACAACTTTTAAAAAACACGTGAAAATCACGCACATGTTTGTCAACCGGAAAAAAAGTGTAAATCGCAATTAAATTCTTGGATCTGAAAAACATATTTGGGTTAATAATTTTGAAGCAAATCCTCATAAATCAGCCTTTAAAATACACCCCTGCTGTTTCACTCCAAATATCTTATGTACAGTGTAGCATCCATCAATCCACACTTAATTTCTGATTTGAACGCTTGTCAGAGAAGCTGGCTGCCATGTGAAAAAGTGCATGTCTCGTGAAACTAATGGCATGCTAACACACTGATAGGCCAAACTCGGGGAGAAGCAGTAATGAAGTGAGTTATAATGTCATTGGGATGATTTATCTTGCTTATCAGACGTGTGGGGGGGGGCACTTCTGATATTTGTGTGCATTGACGGATGATCACCGTCAATTTATATTGCATGAAATATATCAATTGTTTTCGGTTCTGACCAAAATTAGAAGATTGCCAGTTTGACAGAAGTAAGCATTACATGACACATCTCTTCTTGGTATTGATCAAAACAGGTGACTAAACAGAGAACGTGCATACCGATTTTTGACCATCAAAAACAATTTAAAAAAAATGTAGGACACCCCACATGTGAGGAAAATGGACGTGTGTGTGCTGGCTGCTCTTAAAGTGTATGGTGCCAAAGTTGACCAACACAGCACATCACTCGACAATAATATCTCCACCTATAAATAATAATAAGTCGACGCCCCCAAACCAGATGTCTGACAATTGTACACTTAAATCGTACATGTAAATTAAACAGGTTGAACATTTCAGATTGTTGGGACCAAAAGGGTATCGAGGAGACAAAAAGAAATCCCCCTTAACTCAGCCCACACCACAGGAAAATCACTCTGGCAAATCTTTCAGAGACTTCCAATAATCAGTCTTTTGCTGACTTTCATTGGAATGCTCAAATTTGTCTCGATTATTGGTGCATGTGTGTGTCTGTACAGTACTAATGTGAAATGCTTTTCGAGAAAATACTACTTGCGGAAGCAGGTGCCCTGAGTAAAGACTGTAAAAGCATTGATTGGCTTTACAGTCATGCAGGCGGCTCGCTCAAAGAAACATTTTCGGAAATAGACAGGTCACAAAACATTTACTCGGTTGTGTAATTTGACACTTGATGGGTGGGTAGGCACTCAAGAGACTCAACCGTTTGTACAGCAAGCAATTAAATTGACACATTCCCTTGATATGTCCCCTTTTAAAGATGCCAAAAAGTTTCTGTATCATTAATTGCACAGCAAAGCAAGTAAAAAAAAACCCCATAAACGTTGGCTGTTTGCAAGGGTCATTTGGGCCATTCATCTCACTGGAAATGAAATTCAAAAAGGGCACACTGTCATCTTTTTTGACAAGCCCTTTGTCTTTAGTGAGTTGAGTGAGCAATCATCATAGTTTTAAGGATTCCCATGGCACGGATGACTACAATTTTTACACAGAAACAAGGGTGAGTTGCACAGTGTCAACAGCGACATTTCCACCAACAGCAATATGGCTGTTCATCAGACATGTATTTCATCCATTTAGCCATCGGATTTCGGGCAAGATTCTTTATTGTTGAAGCAGTATTTCCCCAACTTGTAAACCCAAATTAGAAATGACCTTTTATTCTCTCTCTCTAAGCGGCCCAAAATGACTCAAACTGGGGTTTCAATTTTCTGGCATCCAAGGCTGTGTTCATTAAATTAATTGATGCATTTTAGTTTTTTATTCATAGGTCATTTATTATATTGGGCGGCCCGGTAGTCCAGTGGTTAGCACGTCGGGTTGACAGTGCAGAGGTACCGGGTTCGATTCCAGCTCCGGCCTCCCTGTGTGGAGTTTGCATGTTCTCCCCGGGCCTGCGTGGGTTTTCTCCGGGTACTCCGGTTTCCTCCCGCATTCCAATAAAACATGCATGGCAGGCTGATTGAACACTCTAAATTGTCCCTAGGTGTGAGTGTGGGCGTGGATGGTTGTTCGTCTCTGTGTGCCCTGCGATTGGCTGGCAACTGATTCAGGGTGTCCCCCGCCTACTGCCCTAAGACAGCTGGGATAGGCTCCAGCACCCCCCGCGACAAGCGGTTCGGAAAATGGATGGATGGATGGATGGATGGATGGAGTTCATTTATTTTATTTAAAATATTGAATTTTCTCATGTAAAATCCACATTTTGCGCTATTAAAGCCGACTGCACTACACTTTTCAGTAAGTGTGTGGATCCATGACCGCGACAAAAGTTTGTGTCAACAGTAGTGTATGCATAGTTGCATGAACAAGGTTATCGTTCTGGAAGATTAATAAAATAACTAAAACTACAATTTAAAAAGATTTTTGTTAACGAAATAAAATAAATACAAGATAAAATCTAATTAAAAAACAAAATGCTTTTAAAAAATCGTGAAAACTAAAACTAACTGTAATTATTGTGAAAATGTCCTTTGTTTTTGTCTGTCAATCAATATCATACATAACCTTTCAGGGTTCATTTTAAATGTACAGTATTCATTTCACTATTGCTGTTCGTTCCTACAGAAGAAACAACGGCAAACAGTCATTTGATAATTGAACTTTATTACGAATCACTGAGTGCCATTTGTTGTTGTCTTGCACCTAACGAATACTCCATATATTAAAAAAACCCCCATCAAACTAATATCAACTGAACTAAAATGAAAACTGCGGCTGGCTAGCTAGTGTGGCTAAAAGGTGTGGAAATGCTAAGTCGCTTTTATAAGGGTGAATAAAAACCCGCTCTTAGTAGTAATGCTAACTGAATTAATAAAACAAACGAATGCCAAAAGTAATGAAAAACCAACAAAAATTACAAATCCCAAACTATTGTAATGAATACAGTATTACTAGTAATAATGATATATTGTAGTCTAACCTACTTTAAATACTGTCATCGTTTTGACATATAATCCAATGCACACATCAATCATAAATGTACACCAACAGAGAAATAGCCTGCCTTGGTGATGCTCAGAAAATAATTTGAAGCATTTTGGGTCCTGTTTTAAGTTTTGATAACCCTGTCGTGAAATCTGAAAATACAGTGACATATGCTACGGTTTACAGTGGAATTGTGAGCCAAATTGCCCAGTTTTGCTATTTTGTTTGTGTTGAAATACGACTGTGCGCTCCTGACAAGACAGCATGCCGATAGCAAAGACTCATGGGATGTGTTAAACGCCTGCAATAATCACTTCATGTGTCTTAAAGGAAATGCTGGCTTGGCGTTTACTTTATCTTGGTAGGACATTAGCCTTGTGATTGACAGGCGATCATTCCACAGCCTACCCCATCTCATCTGTGTTAGACAATTTAATAACAGTGAGGTTCCTGCGAGCGGTTATATATCACCTGTGCTGTGCCCTAATTAGTTTTCATATGCATCATCCACTTCAGACAAATAAACCTCGTCAAATAGATGCATCCCTTTGAAAATTGTTTGAAACTAAATATCTAGTTGGACGATGCTTTTGTTCATACATGGCTATGCTAAGGCCTCATGAACTCTGTTGCCAACCAAAAGAGCAGCACCTAAGCAGCCTCTCAGATTAACTGAAGTGTGGAGACTCACCACAAGTGTGGAGTCTCACGTTTTGTTGCAACAGACAGAATAGCCTCCACGTGCCCATACATAGTTTTGTCAACTCTGCCTGGGTTCTTGCTGTTTGCGGCATTTCTCCATTGTAGTCCTTTTTATTATTGTTTTGAACTCCAGTTTTACTCAGTATGAATTGTATCATACCGGGGATATGACTCCGCTGGAAATGCAATAATTGCATCTTTGTAAAGTTTTAAACAATCCTCAGACCATTACTAGTATGTAAAATAGCGTTTCATAGACCTGCGGCTACACTAGATTCACTTTGGCTGGACTGCTGTTGCTCTTATGGCTTGAAGCAAACTGGAACATATGACTAAAAATGAGAATAAAAAATATTGCTGCATGAATCATAACTGCAGGGCGGCACGGTGGCCTACTGGTTACCACGTCAGCCTTATAATGCACAGGTCCTGTGTGGAGTTTGCATGTTCTCCCCATGCCTGCGTGGGTTTTCTCCGGGAACTCCGGTTTCCTCCCACATTCCAAAAAACATGGAAGGCAGGTTGATTTGGCACTCCAAATTGTCCCTATGTGTGATTGTGAGCGCAAATGGTTGTTTGTCCATGTGTGATTGGCCGGCAACCAGTTCAGAGTGTACCCCGCCTACTGCCCGAAGATGGCTGGGATAGGCTCCAGCACGCCTGCGAACCTCGTAAGGCTAAGCGGATTAGAAGATGGTTGGATGGATGAATTTTAACTGCTGCAGTGTTTTAACTCCGCAACCAGTAACATTGCCGAATTACATCACTCTCATGCAGTGTCGACATCTAGTGAGAGCAGAAGCACAACGGTCACGCTTGAAGCAACAGGTGAATACTGAAATCTAAATCTACTTTTTAAAAAAGCAATTCATGGACCTATCTAATTACAGCACATTTGCAATGGTCGAAAGCTGACTTCAACCAGTTCCTCACCTCCGTTGCCTATTAGGGATGTAACTATATTCAAACGTCACGATACGATATTATCACAATATGAACCTCAGGTTACAATAATTATCACGATATTGCAGGGGAGTTGATGATTAAAAAAACAAAAATGCGCACAATATTGTAACAAAAAAAACACATTGGCAAAAAAAGCACAATATTGTGCTTTTGTGTATAACAGCAGTGACAAAAAAAAGTGCTCCTATTCGCTCAGCGAAAACATTGTATCATGGTCTATGTTGTTCACAATGCTGTGTTCGACTGGTAACATCATCCATCCATCCATTTTCCGAACCGCTTCATCCTCACTAGGGTCGCGGGGGGTGCTGGAGCCTATCCCAGCAGTCTTCGGGCAGTAGGCGGGGGACACCCTGAATTGGTTGCCAACCAATCGCAGGGCACACAGAGACGAACAATCATCCACGCTCACACTCATACCTAGGGACAATTCAGAGTGCCCAACGAGCCTGCCATGCATGTTTTTGGAATGTGGGAGGAAACCGGAGCACCCGGAGAAAACCCACGCAAGCCCGGGGAGAACATGCAAACTCCACACAGGGAGGCCGGAGCTGGGATCGAACCCGGTACCTCTGCACTGTGAAGCCGACGTGCTAACCACTGGACTACCGGGCCGCCCCCCTGGTAACATCAGTAACACTTAATATTGAGGCACTTACTTGCTAATGCACGCACACATTGTGAATCTAGTCAATTTGTGAAGGAACTCAAACGTTTTTCATTCCCGTTCATCTGGCAATTAGCATGGGTCTTAAACATAGGTTGCCAAAACATGCCTAATTCAAATGAAACTGCACTAATAAACGAACCACCAGTGTGGTGGAACTGCACAAATGGAACATAACCTGGCCTATGTAACAGATGTAGCGATTTTAATATCGTGACATAACAACGACAATATCGTGGCCATTTTAATATCACAATATTGCCGTTAACCTATCGCCCATCTAGGCAAAATAGTTTATTGGTATTCCACACCATTCAGAGGCACACACTAACAGGATTAACTGGTAGTTTTGTGCAACCCGCATTAGCTTAGCACAATCGTTTATTTATTTATTTTTTCCCGCATCTAAATGAGATGGGCACCCTACTGTAACCTTGAGAGCTTTTCACAAGCGGCAAAAAGCGTCTTACTTGCCTTCACCTGCACAAGAGAAACTGCACCAAATCTCTTTTCTCCTTCAGTCTCGCATCATTTCGGAGTCTGTTGCTAAGGAACCAACCAGTGGGTCATGCATTTAGTTGCAAACACAGAAGAAAGACTGAATAGAAATGGCAGCCTTCTACAAAATGAATTCTTGTCTTACTAAGGTCTCCCTGCGGTTTTGTTTGTCAATAAGACCATCAATTTATTTGGCGACGCAGTTTGAATAATCATTGTTAGTGTTCTGCATGCGCGTTGCATTTCCAAATGGTAGTACAGATAATGTAATGTCCTCCCTCTCGCTCTTTTTTCCTTGTATGTGACAAACCTCTTGCAAATTACACAAGCTCATATCATAATTCAGCATAATATGCAAGAATGACCAGGTCAGGGAGTGGACAAAATGGCAGCGCTAAACTACAGTGTGGGAGTACTAAGTGGTCCGAGATGATTCAGTGCTTTCACAGCTAATCAAAGTTGCTTGCATAAGTGGCCAAAAATGTAATCTGCATCGCTGCGAGCAAGAGTTCTTAAACATCATAAATGCAAAAATATGTGTCCAAATCTGAGCTGTTCTTGCGTCTTTATTAGACTGACCTAAACGAGACCTGCACATGCGATGCCAAGTATTCCACTTATGGGCAGTTGCCATATGTTCCACTATTACAGATGCATCTAAAATGTTCTGGATCGAACATATTGCACATTAGTTTCATTTGGATTTTGAGATTAGCGAGTTTACCGAATAGGTATCGGTTGCTTGACCTTCACCTCCCATGGCTTGTGATTGGTTGACACAAAATTTGGACTCAACCAACCAAATCGTCAATCATTTGTCGATTATGTCATCACAACTGCCTCAGTGTAAAACTGTCTTAAGGCACATTTGACGGTGGTGCGACCAGCTCGGGCAGCAGCTGTCAAGAGAAAAAATATGATAGACAGAACAAGTCCAGAAAGCGGAGATGAATTAATATATTGTCGCAAACGTCACACAAGAGGAGGGGCCTCTATGGTTTAAAGCGAGGGTCGGCCACCTGTGGCTCAAGAACCACATGCCTTAGTGGCTACCTGGAGCTTTTTCAAAAATGTTTCTGTTTCTGTAAGAGGACAAACATGACACAAACATACTTAACGTTTTCCAATGCTGTAAAAATTTGTAGAATAAATCTCAAATTTCAACATTTCTGTCGACGAGGATTTGCGCCATAGCCTGCGACACACGTTTCCATTAGCAGGGTGGGATGTTAGTTAGGTGGCTGTTGTAAAGAAAAACAGCGTTTCATGTACAATTCACCGAGGAAACTGGCAAAGAATGGGAATGCGGAGGGCCGAGAGAAGCATTTTTAAACGGTACATGTGAGCTACGATAGTTGACACGCTACAAAAGTGCGTCCCATCCCATGCCTCGTTCATCTTAGCGGCCGTTATGGTTGGTGCTCATGCCTATTTTACTAAACCACCCCCCGCCCCCCTATCTATTCATCTTTGATAAAGGATCATACAACCTATTCCAAAATACTTCCATTATAAATCTTTGTTACGCTATCATTACCGTGAAGGTATTGAATTATCATTCTATGAATTTTAGGCCATATAACCGCCCATTGCCGCCATCCAGGCAAGTGTTAGTGACCATGGAAGGTTGTGTTTATCCGCGCTACCGAACAAGCCACAGCTCATAGCTTGTATGGCGCAAGTTAGCTTAGCACTTAGCATTCGCCCAGTAGTTCCCGAGAATCTGGGAAAGCAGGGAGAACGGGTGACTGTTCGATATAAGTCGATGTGTGACTGGCACCTCCTTCCGCTTTGTGGTCTGATGTTGCTTAAAGCCTTTTTCACACTGAGGCAGACACGATGATGTCAGTAAGTGTCATGTTACTGTAGGGCAAATGTATACCGTCCACTGCATATACGGCATATAACGCGCACCACTAGTCGGCAAAGCATTTTTGTTGTTTCACCTCTCTAAAAATTTGCAACGTGACTGGAAATTGAAGATGAGGTCCAGCTAATTGCAGGAGATTCAGAGTCAAAGGAACTGTTCTTTACGATCAGCTCATTCTATTCTATTAATATTCCACTAAACAGGCCAATTGACTTGCTGATGTGCAGCTTTGTGATGTAGCCTTGATGATGCAGCACAAAGGTGGGTTTTTTGTTCTTGTGAAGCTGCCGGCTCTGGGAGCCACATCTCCGGACAGGATGCTTTCATCCGTTGCTTATATAACACCTTTCATTCTCCATATATTTAACATTCATTAGGCGTTGACCCCCAGAGCTCAGTTAACAGAGAAAACGTCAGTCATTTGTGACACTTAATAGTGGGCGCAGATCGCTAAAAGATAGTGAACGTGGTCAAATGTCCCTCAGCCCTAACGCCTATTTACTTGGTACTGATTAAAATTAATAGACTTTTTGTTATCATGTGGACCTAGTGATATTTACTCAGGATTAGTTGGTATGAGAAACACTGCAAAGTATACCCTGGATTCTATCACAGAGAACAATTAAATATTCATTCATTCATCATCCGAACCGCTTGATCCTCACTAGGGTCGCGGGGGGTGCTGGAGCCTATCCCAGCTGCCTCTGGGCAGTAGGCGGCGGACACCCTGAATCGGTTGCCAGCCAATCGCAGGGCACACAGAGACGAACAACCATCCACGCCCACACTCACACCTAGGGACAATTTAGAGTGTTCAATCAGCCTGCTATGCATGTTTTTGGAATGTGGGAGGAAACCGGAGCACCCGGAGAAAACCCACGCATGCCGGGGAACATGCAAACTCCACACAGGGAGGCCGGAGCTGGAATCAAACCCGGTACCTCTGCATTGTGAAGCCGACGTGCTAACCACTGGACTACCGGGCCGCCTCAACAATTAAATATCCATCCATTTTCCGAACCGCTTTATCCTCACTAGGGTCGCGGGGGGTGCCGGAGCCTATCCCAGCTGTCTTCGGGCAGTAGGCGGGGGACACCCTGAATTGGTTGCCAGCCAATCGCAGGGCACACAGAGACGAACAACCATCCACGCTCACACTCATACCGTGGGACAATTTAGAGTGCACAATCAGCCTGCCATGCATGTTTTTGGAATGTGGGAGGAAACCGGAGCACCCGGAGAAAACCCACGCAGGCCCGGGGAGAACATGCAAACTCCACACAGGGAGGCCAGAGCTGGAATCGAACCTGGTACCTCTGCACTGTGAAGCCGACGTGCTAACCACTGGACTACCGGGCCGCCTCAACAATTAAATAGATTCAGTAAATATTAAATTAGAGGACCATGAAAAATAGCTTCAATAAAGTCAGTAAATACAAATTACAGCAGAATCGGGAATGGACTGATTATATCGGAGTGCCTAAACCGGAGATTTTTGATGCAGTCCAATATGAGCCGATACCTTTTTTTTGGTGATATCTGACCGATATGTGATATTCACATCAGATTGGGACATCCATATTTAAAACCAGGTCTGACTTTTTGCAGACAGTTACAGTCTTTGTTAAAACTGTAATTCAATCATGCTATTCTTCTCACACACATTTCTTCATAATGGCCCTTTTTATTTTTTATTTGATGTAATCTTTGTATTTTCTGCTTTATATTCTGGTCAGCACACGCTTTGCTCCCTCATTTATTCCTTTGCATAACTAGCACGTAAATTAAAGATGAAGAATTTCTTGAAAATATGCATGGCGTGGTTGCAATGTAGCTCTTGTCTTGCAGTTTCCACCTCCAAAGTTGACAGTCTACTTTCTTGGGAGCAGGTTGTGTTTTTCAGGGCGTTGTTCTTCTTCCTTGAGTCGTGGCTGTTTTTTTCCCCCCTCCAAAGCTCGAAACTCCAAACAGCATTCAGCGCTCCTATGTCAGTGCAATGTCACCTGAAAGCCCAATGATGCCTCAGAGCGATGCTTGGGATTGTAAAACATGACTAATACATCTTCTCAGTGACATGCTGTGTGCTCACAGGGCAAATAGGGAAGGCAAAAAAAAAAAAAAAAAGAATTCTAACTTCGGAGCTGTCTTCTGAAATCATGATGCCTCAGAATTTGTTATGCTAATTTATTACTCTAATGTTGTTTACGCATTTCTTTTCAGACAGTTGCCAAGATCATGTGAAGAATGTGTGATCTGCAAGTCACAAGTAATGATAATTAGCCGCGGGCTTTTGACTATCTTCATGGAGAAAATGAACACGTGATTAATTGATTGATACAATACAACACAATACATTTTTATTGATATAGATACGTCATATTTTCTTTGACCATATGTGAGAATCTCTTAATTCCTCCAAGTCAGTGTTGTGCTTCTATAGCTGATGTCATGTTGACTTCCTCAAACAGCCCACTGTGGTAGTGTGCTCAATTTTGCAACATTGACCGAATTCGCGACAATCGTTTCATCCCTGAATTGTTTTTTTTTTCTTGTCCGGTGAATGTTGTACATTCCTGTTTCCAGGCCAGCGTTTAATTGAGCAGAATGATACTTCCCACAGATTTTGTGCCATAGTTTGGCTGGAGCTCATCTTACCCATAGGGGGCGTTGCATTCAGACAGCATTCTGACTCAACAGCGCCTCTGCTGGTCAGAGCCAACTTAATCAAAGATCATTTCCACACAATTTATTCGAATTAATCGAATTATTAACAATCAATGAATCTATTAACTGTTGTTTTTTATTCCTTTGAATGTTCTGAATTCCTACTTCCAGGCCAGTACTGTATTGATAAAAATAATATATACTGCATTTCCCGAGCTGACGTTACAATGTACTTCTTCAGACAGCACACAAGTTCAGACAATGCTTCAAAGTGACCTAATTCCTCATACCAATTAATGCGAAAAATATAAGCTAGAACGTCGAAATCTGAAAGAGAAATGTCAAAACACCAGCACATCTCAATAAACTGTATTTTAATGACACCGCTTGTCCAGGAAATGCCGCGGTTTATGACTTGCTTGTGTTCGTATGGCTGCAACAGAATCCAAACATCAACGCGAATGTAGTAGGAAAGTCAAAATTATAATATTTGTATGAAAACCCTTGCAAGCCATGAATGTATGACAGTTAGATGAAAACAGCACACCTGCTTGTGCCACAGAACAGCATATTCCGTAATGGCGCATTGTGTATGCGCTATGTAACCCCAAAATGTCATATGTTCACTTGGTACCGTCGAACACCCGAGGACCGCCCTGTATTTGGATAAAGCGTTTTTGGAATATTGCTGCTTACTTTTGATGATCATTTTCCGCAAAACAGTAAGATGGCTAAAAATGGTGTGTATAACTGTCGTTACATTTTTGTAGCTTTTCGAGGCCCTAATGTTGTTCATGATGGAAGCTATGGGTGACATGCATTTTCAGTGAAAACCCCTTTTAAGGTTCGAGTTAAACTCGGCAGCAGGAGTGAAACACTGTCTGTGTGTGCTTCGTCTTGGGGTTTTCAATTTGATTCGACAAGGCAAGTTTACTTTTGTCACTGCTAGCCATCTGCGTCAGGAAACTGGCAAGGAAAGTGTTCACAATGGTCCTCATTACATTTTAAAATGTATATCCAAGCCGATGATGGATTAGTGACAGCTTTTGTTTTTGAAAGGTCAGTCGATACCGCTGGCCGTCTCACTGTTTTGGAAGCAGGTTTTTGTCTGAAAATAAGTATCTCAGTTAGTATTATACAGGGATAGTGGGAGCTGATAATGCAAAATGCTGGGCCTTAGTTATTAAGATTCCAAATAGGGGCCTCTAAATTGTGTGGTCACTCACTCGAATGGATTGTGTGAGATGTTGACACTAGGTGTAAAAAAGGGTTTTGTGCTTTAGGCAGCTCTGATGGTTTTCACAATTCAAAATGGGGGCGGGGTGTGGGGGGGATGTAAGCACAAAATCAAGTCTGAAGTGATGAAATTAATCGAAAGACTTCAGCAGATGAGGCCACCACCAATTTTCACAGTCGCTGAAATGACACAGATGCAAGAATGCAAGGTTAAAAGGAATTTGTTTTGTTGTAGGTGATATGACTTCCTCTGGTGACCGACGTGCAAAATATCTGTAGTTTATTATGCTTGTTTGGCAGATGCAATCCTGTGTGTGAGCAACCAAGTGTCCGCCCATTTTTGCAAGCATTAACCTTTAGTAAGTCGGTTCTTTAATCTCTTAGAAAGCATGGTTTGACTGAGGCAGAGTGGGTTTCTACAGCAATTGCTTCTGCTTGATAACTTCTACTAGATTTCATCTTTTCTGCTGGCATTTTAAAGAAAAATATTGTCTTGGAAACAAACCTAGTACCATTTCTACCATTCTCAGTTGGTAGGTAGCATTGGCCTAGCAAGTCTTAATGGCCTGAGGCATTAACATTCTGATTAATTTTGATGTGCTCATTAGTGGGTAGGTCAAATTAAAATTGTTCATTAGGAGTTGGCTATATTATTTACATATGCAATTTTTATTTCATGGCTGCATTGATAAATAGTATTCTGTTACAGGCTTTTTCCTGGCTCAAATTGAGGCATAAGTGGTACCCTCCTGACCATACGCCATGATGTGCATGTATTCTGTAAATTGTACGGACTCACATTCTTTTATGGGGAACATACTTTAAGTTAAGAGTTCCAATAACAATGTGACAATCATCATGTTCAATCATTCGTTTATTAAAACTTGCATAGGAGGCTGATGGATTCAAAGCTTGTGTGGTGGGGCCACTTTTGTTGATTATTTTGACGCTGCCTTCAAGCGCTCTGTGGTCCATGTCCACCTGTGCTCCAATAGCACGCTGCAGTGTCCTCCGTTTAAAAAAACAAAAAACAAAAAACAAAACAAAACAAAAAAACCCCATTTTTTAAACTATATATTTAAACCAGTGGTGGTTTAAATATATGACCTGGGTTCGATCGAACCCCAGGGGTTCGGTGAATCGGTCTTAGGGGTTCGATGGAGCCTCTGCCATGGAGGGTAAGACACACCCGATTCAACATGTCAATTAGTTATGACACGCCCGCTTGTATACTCATCTCTTGGAATTTTATTTACTTTTTTGTTTTTTATAAATGTGTTTTTTTATATCTTGGATTTGTAAAAAATATATGTATTTATTTTTCACTAATGACGGGATCGGTGAATGTGCATATTAACTGGTAGGGTTCGGTACCTCTAAGAAGGTTAAGAACCACCGATCTAAACTATATTATTTTAGTTTTTGTAACATGAATAGTTAAGGATTTTTTGGCACTACCACCCTTATTATACTTCTCCTTCTCTTCTGCTGCTTTGTGAATAGCTGCCACCTGATGTCTTTTTAATGTGTCCCACCTGTAGTTGGTTGATGGCTGTGTCACAAGGGATGCAGCGGTTGCCTACTGTGTTTGGGCGCAGCGCTTTTGGCATAAATAACAGTGCCTGTCTTCTTCATGTCGTATGCCTGAGCCAGGCAAATACGTCTAGCCCCTGCTTGTCAAAGCCACTGGCTCATGTGTGTTGAAGACGATATGGAAAAAGGAATCAAAAATCATGTTTCAATCACGTACACGTTGACTTTGCTTTGTTATGTAAGCCACTGGCTCATGTGTGTTGAAGACGATATGGAAAGAGGAATCAAAAATCATGTTTCAATCACGTACATGTTGACTGTGCTTTGTTATGTTCCTAATTGGAAACAGATTGATGTAGCCTCGCCCCGCCGACTCGTTCTGTCCTACATTCCGACCCTCGGTATCACCAAATTTCCACGTTGTCACCACCGTGAATTATTTTATTTTAACTGTCTGTTGCCTCAATTTTTCTGCTCTGTTTCGCCTGGACCGGTCGAGGTCACTGGCTGATTTTCCCTGCCATATTTGCAATGCTAAAATTCATAAAACTTATTTTGACACGAAGGAAGCTCTTATTTTAAGGTACATGACATGCTTTGATGCAAAAAAAGCAGGCAATATTTCCCTATTTGTGAAATCTGCGAGGAAAAATCAGGACGCCGATCGCACCGACTCGCGAGGGAAAAACAGGATTCGATCAGTTACTTCTTCGGTCGTTTTTTCAAGTCTTTCCTGTGCTTTGCTGTTGATATAGCGCATCCATTGTGGCACAACGCTGCCACTACAGTTAAAATACAAAGCTGCCACACAGTGACATCAATCGCTCAATCAGCACAGCTGGAGCGCTACGCTATGTTGCGCGATATCAATCGGTCTTGCTGTGGGCAAAACTAGCTGGAGGTGGCCGCCACGCAATTTTGAACACAGGAAAAATCCTGTATTATGTTACTTTGTTGGAATAGCTTACTGCTAGCTTCCTAGTAGCTGCCTGACCACTACAACTTTCTATTTTTCATATTGACTACAACTGCTAACATTTCTAATATTATCAAACTCTTTTTGTTCTGCAGGTAAGTTGCATTGGCTAGTCGCTATAAAGTTTGTAGGCGATTGTTTAACTGAGCTGTGGGAAATCAACAAGTATAAGAAGCTGTTTTTTGTTTTTATTGTATGCCTTATTGAAAGTTACTCATTGGCAAATTCAATGCATTGTTGGGCTCGTTAACTGCGTGATAGCAAATTATCTGCTTCATCATTTGAACTACCATGACCACTACAGCTACTTCTACTGACATTCGATATTATTTTGTTCTTTTTTTTTCTCTTCGAAACAAACCAATTACTACTATAAATGCTCCTCTTGGTCGGAAGTTGGCATTCGCCTACCCCAGTGATTCTCAACAAGCGTGCCGGGGCATATTACTGTGCCCTGAGAGCTCTAACGGTGACATGATCAAATTTCTCTCAATTGGTGAGAAAATGATTTATTAACAAGTAACGTTTTTTTGTACATCTATCTATGCTAGCAGTTTATAGTGACAGAAAACAAATACATGATCTATTAGATGGCAAAAAGTACGAAATTGACCTCTTTTTGTGACAATCCATTTGTGTGGTTGTTTGTGTGCTGATCTTGAAAAATGTTTACTGGTTGGCCAACATGTTGACATATGCCAGTTTTGTTTTTATTTTATGCACTTACCCGATGAGCTGATGAGCCTGATATTTGATTCGACTTTCGTCTGTATTGAAGTCGATTTTAAGTGAATAACTTTGAGATTTTGTAATGTCAATTTAGAAAAGGATGCAGAGTACTTTGTTGGACCTTGGCCAGGATCAGTTGTGGATTTGTTCAACGTGTCCTTTATCTTATTAGTATTCTGCTGTATCATATTGGTTCAACTCAAAAGTAATATTAAAAAAAAGTCTCATAAAACAGACATTCTGCAGCTCAGTATTTGACAAGACATTGATCCGATGACTAAAAGCAGGAATAGCTTTAATGAATGGGTCTCATGTGACTCAGAGGTCTGCGGCACCACTGTCACGCTTTCAGTGGATGTGAAGAAACACTGATTCATCCGAGCACCTTATGAAGCGCCCGTCTTGGCTCGTCCAAATGGGGATTGATAAATTGCAAGCCTCTTTCTTGCATCCACCCAGAGACATTTTCAGATGTGCGGTAGAATCCGAAAACCAGCGCATGTCAAATTTCAGCAGTGTTTAATACTCGAAAAAGCACCCCTGACATCTCACGTTTACATCACACGTTTATTTTCAGAAGTCAAACAGATTTCCCCTCTCATTACAGATGCATACCAGATAGGCGGGCTTGACATACTCCACATTCTCAAGAAGACAAAAAAGGCTGTGGTGTGACTAGCTTGGACAGTTTCATTCATTATCTCCCTGGGTTGACGCTTGAGCACAGGTCAACGGAGATGAGTTGTAAACAGAGCCTTAGACTGAGGGCCCGGAGGTCTCTGCTTGGCCCTGAAGTGCCTTTTCCACACATTGCAGCTTTGCCACGTTCAATGTGTGACCCTGTCCTTTGCAGCAGAATGTCCTCCATTGTGCTGTGGAACAAAGACGCTCTCTCTCGCAGTGACGGGCAGCTTATTTTTTGTGTGTGTTTTGAATGCGGAGGGGTCAAGAGCGAGCTTATTTCTTAACAAAGACTTAGAGTAGTACAGTGGTACCTCAAAGTCCAATCATCATGCAGTCAAGTTATTCCAGTAAAATCTTTTTAATTTTAATTGTGTCTTAATTTTTTTTGTTTCATAAGCAAGAAATGAAAACAGCTACTAATGTAATATAAAATGTTCATTATAACACACATATAATGAACAAGATTGTTTCATGTGACAAGCATATGACAGCTAACTAGTCATTTTGCATACAATGCTGGTTGCAGCCAAGTCTTTGGTACACAAAAAGTTAGCCAACAAGTAGCTAGCTAACACAACAGTCTGCATCTTCACTCTCTGCTCCCTGATGTCATACATCAGGGCTCCTTGAATAACACAAAGTTCTGATTCTGTCTTCCTTTTTGTCAAAACGTCACAGAGGGATGGATTCAACACCAGTCACAACAGCTCCAAATCAAAGTAATTTGTTTCCAAAAAGGTAGCACCCTACAAAGCGTACAGAAATGGGAGCAAAACAGGAAAACAACCAACCAAAATGAAATACGTAACAGCAAAAAAACAACAAAAAACAGAACAGAACAAAGCAAAACAAAAACAAACAATGTAGATAACAATTACACATCTCTTAAGAGCAAATGGTAGTGGATTGTCTGTTCTCAATGGACGTATAAATTAGCTTTAAGAGTTTTTAACTCAACTGACAGACCACAGGCCTTCGCTCTTTTCATGACTTGTTCCGATCGCGCATGAAAGGCTCCTTTTAGCACTTTCATCCATCAATGGTACTTTGACAATATTCTGAAATGAAGACTACAAAGGAGGGAGTGAATTATTAGAAGTATTTAGCATCCTTTGCTGTTTGATGTGAACTCTGAAAGAGAAATTGAATCATATATTTTATGTAGCCGGAAGTAAGTGGGCTGGAGAGCTCTACAGTTCCGTTTGGTTCCAAATGACAAATTCTTATATGGCTTATGTTTCCATCATGAACCATGTAATTGTAAGTGAGATTTGACTCAAGAAATCAACCAATGTCTCAATTGTTGTTGTTGTTGTTAATGTTAATTGGATGACATGATTGGCAGGATGGTGGATGGTTGGCAGGATAGTTAGTGTCTGCCTCTCAGTTAGTTCTGGGTTCTAACCTCAGCTCTGGCCCTCCTGTGTGGAAACGTGATGTTTTTTTTTTTCAAATGCAAATTGTCCGTATTTGGAAAATGTGAATGGTTGTTTCTGTATAAAGTAGCACATTGATACACCCGATGCACATTTACATTGTCTCAAATCATTCATTGTCATTGAAATGACTAGAAATGGCACTAATCCATTCCAGAGCCTGCAAAAACTCAATGAAAAATTTTGGTAATGTGTTTCTCATAAGAAAAATACCACGTAATTCAATGGAATGTCAATAATTAAGCAGTTTGTGTAACATGATAATTCAATGGGCATTGTGCTGCTCATTTTGGTGTGTGTGTGCATTGCGCACCAGGGTACAGTATAATACTGTACTACTACTACTGTACTACAAAAATTTGATGATGAAGGCAAGCGACAGTCTCCTCTAAACTGCAATCTTCAGTAAGAGTGTAACTAAAGACTATTTTAATAATCGATTAATCAGTTGATTTTCTTGTCGATTAATCGATTAATCAGATTTTTGTATGTATTATTTTTCAAAAATAAAAGTAATTTGATTCAACCCAAAGATAATGTCTGCTTTCATGGAGGACGAGAGAAATTTGTTGTTTACTGTTCTGAGGCTCAAATTCCGACCATTTGGAAATGTTAAATGAAAAAAGGTTTCTAAACGATTCATCGATTATCATAAATATTTATTGATCATTTTGACAGTCAGTTAAATTGATTGTAGAATTAAATTTCTTGGAAAATCTGCTTGGTTATAGCCCCACATTGAATAGCATACACCGTGTTGCTCTTCTTCAGGCCGGAAAACTACTGCAGTTACTACTGAATCAACTACAGGAGTTCAATCAACTGTGGCCAAGTAGCAATCATGCCAAATCACTGCTCGAATGTATCATTGGCAGAATTCTCATTTGATGTTTGTTTTGCAGTGCCCAACAACAAACCTCCCAACCGCTTTTCATCCACCCTGTGGTATTCATTAATTGCTTACGTTGAGTAACTCTCAGGAAGCTCAATCAAATTTCACCCCCCACCCCCTGCTTTTTTTTTCCAAAGTGTGCATCATCATCCTATTCTATGTCGCTTGGAAGTGCTCATGTTTCCTGCCAGTGGGGTAAGGCTGGAAACAGATGGCCAGAGACGACCGAGGAAGGGGTTTTTGGATCGCGACAAGCGAGCAACAGATGGAAAGTCGCATATGCCTCCAAGTCCCTTCATCCTGCCAGCAGTCCCGTGACAAGCTGTGGGAAGATTCTGCCCAGGTTGGGGAGGATAGTAAAGAGAATGAAGTCTCCATGGAGTAGACGTGGTTGTCTGAGGCCATTATGTCTGCAACACGTCGGAATGTAGGGGCGAAACGAGCCCTCGAGAAGTAGTGCCATCGGGAAGATGAGTCAAGCCAGCCGCCACAAAAATTGTTCATACTATGCGCTAGCACGATGCCGATGGACTGTGAGGTCCTCCTTCAAAATGAAAGCCGAACAAATAATACATGGACATGAGTGTCTTGTTAGCCTTTTATTTTGATGTTGGCCCTCGCAGCATGTTGGCGGCGTGTTACGGTAATGCTGTGATTCCCAACCAGAGGTACGGGTACACATATTTAAAGGTTGTTGCCCTTTTAATTGGGAATTATTGAAAGGAACTATTATTGAAAATAGTTTGATACTTAATACTTAATAATTCAAAAATCCTTCTTTTCATATATACAGTATATAATATAAATTATGCCCTGCGATTGGCTGGCAACCAATTCAGGGTGTCCCCCGCCTACTGCCCGAAGACTGCTGGGATAGGCTCCAGCACCCCCCGCGACCCTAGTGAGGATCAAGCGGTTCGGAAAATGGATGGATGGATATAATATAAATTAATATAAAATAAATATAATATAAATACTATATATATATATATATATATATATATATATATGTAAAGAAGGATTTTTGAATTTTTACATTTTTTAAATGTACATTTTTGAATTTTAAGGTAATATATTTATTTTTGTTTCATTTGAGCTAAAAAATACCATGCCTGAAAATGAAATGATCAAATTGAGGAAACAAAATGATTGTTACGTTCTACTTTTGGAAAATGATCAACACCAATGAATGAGAGCCTACTCATACAATGACAAAAGGTTTGGGAGTTCACAAGATAAAAAAAAAAAAAAAAACAACTTAGGAACCACTGTCAAAATGCATTGTATGAGCAATTATTGAGATGTGCGATGATAATTACAGAACAGGAAGTTACTTTCTCATACAAAAACATGGATGCTGACTGTACGATAGATTATTAATTAAATATAAATTAAATACATACCTTCGAAATGCGAGTGACTTGACTTTATTCATTTGATTACAGGACCACCCTTCTCAAAGAGGGGTTGTGGTAAAAAAAAAATCAACATATTTGTGCATCAGTGTTTGGAGAAGCAGCGATCTGGTTTTGGCTGCCCTCTTTTCTTTGACAATGTGTAGACTTTTTTTCCAGCGGAAAGAAAAAAACCCCTCCTGATAGAGAAAGTGTGACCTGTTTATACACACGCTGGCTGTAAATGAGAAGCCAGGAGAAGTGTGTCACTGAGAGCACGCGGACTATTTAAAGGATGCGGGGCTGTGGAAATTCAATGTAATTCCTTAATAGCTTAGGGACAAGTCACATTTTTTTCCTTCTCTCTCTCTCTCTCTCTCTCTCTCTCTCTCTCTTTCTCTCTCTTCAAGGGCGTTTGTGAGCTTTGGTCCCTTCATTCAGTTTGTTTTTCTGCATGTTTTTTTTTTGTGTCAGGGTTAGTGTTAAACAAGAGTCTTATCACTGAGGTCCTACATTCCTTTTGGCAGTGTCATTGTTTGGATGGTGTTCTGACATGCTTTTGTGGCCTTCTGTTTGCTACCTCAGACAAAATGCCAACTCCTTTTTTTTTTTCTCTCATTTTCTCCATGAGATGAAATGTTCGAACTGAAATATTTTGGTCACATTTCTTTTGTTTACTCCGAAGAGAGTTTTGTTTGATTCTCAGGGAATCAGTAGAAGTGGAAGAAGGAAGTGTAACGGGACCCCCATTGCTGTTTATAGCCCCCGTTTCCTGCTTGGACTTAATGGAATAACCGAAAGTTGTTCCACAGCTGAATCCCACTGGCCTTGACCCAGGCGTCGTATCATGCGGTGGGGCTATGTGAACTGGATGTTCTACAGCCCCTCAAGGCCGACCATCGCTCTTCCGCTTTGGTTGGAACATTTAAAACAGAGCGGGCCTTCGATAGTTTAGAAGGTCAGCCGGGAGTTTGACATTCTTTGGCACGTAGTGGCTGAATATTTACCCGTACGTGGCTTTTCCAATAAATAAATAAATAAAGATTTAGATATAGACAGATAGATAGATCGATCTAATTAAATATCCACACTGTATGTTAAAATGTGTTAGCCCCCACAAACAGCAAGGAAAAAAATTGGGCTAATGTCCCATCCTGCCAAAAAATTCAGAGGCCATTTCTCAATATCAAAATGCAGACTGCGGTCTCATGAACTCACCATTCTACATTTCAAGGCCAATGTTCTTGGGAATCAAAAGTTGCTCTTGAAAACGGATATACTTGATTAAAGATGCTCTATTGCAGTGGTGGGCAAACTACGGCCCGCGGGTCGGATCCGGCCCATCCGTCTTTTTAATCTGGCCCGCCGATGGTTGGTACACAATTAAAGTTCGATGTGAATGACTACATTAATTTCATTTGGACTGGTAATGACAGGCATTTTAACACCAGGTAGCGCAGTGACTTAAAGTTGCAGAGCACGGGGGAAGGAGGGGGAGAGGACAGTGGGAGAGATCTTATCTACCACCCATGGACCTCTGTCAAACGGAAATTCACGAACTCGGTAAAAAAACGTATGCATTACACTTTCTACTACTATATTACATTAACGATCGATTCATAACAACGGAAGTTCCGGTACCCGGTAAGCCATACGGACGCCTGCAGTAGCGCCAACTCAAGTAACTCCCGCTTGGTACGACGGAATAACTGTGTCCGCGCCGCTGTTTTCTATCATTGGATCCAAAACAGCGACATGCAAGTGAATCTTTATTGCAGCGACTTTTACTGGAATCGCAAACATTTTTAATTTCATTTATTTACATGAACTTCCTGTAGATCATGGCATCCAAACGAAGAGGAACGGTAAGGACCGCGGAAGAGAAAGTGAAATGCATCCGATCAAGCGAAGCAGGTTACAAAGTACGAAACATTCAGGGGACGCTTGGAGTTGAAAAGACTCAATCTATGAGTCTTTGAAAAACAAGGAAGCGATTCTTTCTCAGTCCGATTCTGGCAATTTCCCTGCTCAGAGTGAATTGCTTGCGGCTCGATGGACAGTCAAGTAAATGAACGTGTCCTGGAATGGTTTGACTGTTATTGTGCGAAAAAACCTTCCGCTCTGATAAGAGAGAAGGCGAGCTCCATAGCGCAAACTATGGGCATAGAGAACTTCGAAGCGTCCGGTGGCTGGCTTTAAACGGCCGTTGCACATCAGCTGAGCAACACTGTCTTGGGTGGTGATCGAGGGGAGGTCAAGGTAGGTCTGTCACTGGTCTCATTTTGTAGCAAATAGTCCTAAATTTGTGATACTATTTTTTGTTCATTTCCCTGTACTCTATACTGCAGTTTTTGTGTTATAAACAGTTTTTGGGCAATATATTGTTGCACTTTGTACAATGTACAGTATGTTGTTAACATACTAGACGTTCATACAGGACATACTCCGTAATTGTTTCCCACTGAAGGAAATTCTGTTGTAAGGAAAGAATGGACACGGCAAATATGATTCCTTACTTGAAAATACTTACTGTATCGCTCTATTTGTTTCTACTGGTCAGATCACAACCCATCTGCAGCCATGCACTGGCTACAATGGGTGATCAACAACACTGTAAAAAAAAAAAAAGAATGTTAATACTTTAATGCTTTTGTTTTGTTGATGTTTGGTATAGACTATCAACAAATGCCGATTTTTTTGTACTGTATCTGACCCGGCCCATCTGTCAAATTTTAAAAGTCCATGTGGCACCCGAGCCGAAAAGTTTGCCCACCCCTGCTCGGAATATCTGCAGTGCCAAGAAACAATGATAGCTTTTATCATATTAATTTTGGGGCACGTGTATTGTTCTAAAATCTGTGTTATCGAACAGCCCAACATCATGACGAGCGCAGATGTAGAAGAATGACTCCCTGGAGACATGGTAGTTTTCCACAAACTGTTGAGCGGTGAACTCTGGCACAACTGTGTCCCATCAGAAGAGCCTCTGCGGCTGTGCCCAGATAGCATGCGATCTCTGACTCGCCATTAGCCTCGTGATCATCTACAATGATTAAAGAAGCCTTTGCTGATTGCATGTTAGATAGCATATACTAGGAATCAAAATGTCCCCAAAGCTCTGATAATTACCCATCTTACACGTTGCCGTCATTCCCTCTTCCCATGACAACGATGGAGAGCCCTTAGTCATACTTATATATATATACAATATTTTGTCGACGCCGCTTCCTGCAGGCTTGCAAAATATAGAGGAGCCTACGTAGGGCCTGATTATCCATTGTTGTTGCAAGTTTTTCACATGAAAAATCTAAATAATGCAGGCGCTCTTGGGTAAACATTGACGTAAGCAGTGACGTTTGGATACTTTACAATAACGTCATGATGTAGCTCCTACTTGGCTCATTGCTGGTAGAAAACACGTTCTTTGTAAGAACCTGTTAAGCACCAACTAAGCACGGCACTGGCCCTTTTTTGGGGGGGAGGACATGGGTAACAGAGCACATTACTTTTGAGTAAGTTACCTGTCTTGTGGAATTGTGATTCAAATAAAGAAGTTTAGGAGAACCATATTATTAGTTAATTACTGACCAGTCAATATCACCTAAAAAGACAGGCAGTAGTTTAGTTTAAACAAAGGAATGAACCTATAAAGCTGCGGTGTTGAATGTGACGCAGTTGAAAATACATGCCGGGCCACCAACGAAAAGGTAATAATTACTAATAAATAAATCAACGCAATGTTTTTGGAGATTGGTCCCGTGCTGATAAACTTCAGCCTCTGGCTGAAAGGTTTAGGGGTCAGCTGAAATGATAAAAGGCCACAAAATGCCAGCACCACAGTGGGCCATCACATAGCACATGTGACGTGTAAATAATAAAGAGCCCTCTACTTTTCAGTTGCAAAGATTTGGGAAGCATCGGTTAGTTACAGAGCAACATTTGTTCATGTTGGGACTGATTGGTCCTCGGCGAATAGCGTTGGCTGTGCCCGTTGAGAGCGTTGCTCAGGGCTGAGTTCACATCGTTTCTAATGGCGGCGATTTTGCATGTGCTCCTCCTCTCAGAGGAGGACTGTGGCCATAAAAGTGCTTCGTTCAGCAGTCTTGACGCTATTCTCAAGACGACTGGCTTGTTTTCAGGTTTTGGTTTGCCTGATGGGAGGAACTCGGGTAAATACTCCACTGGAAGAATGATGACAGTGTACGACGCTGTGCCCATTCTGTCACCTAATATTTTGTGGCTGCAATGTCCTGCCTGACATTTGCGCTTTTGAGGCGAGGAACGACACGCATTGAACTATTTTTCCCAGCGGTGTAAGAATACGTGGCACAAGAATGCGCAGTTGCCGCCGTATTATCTGTGTTTCAGTTGATTTTTCTTACACTGTATGTATGGCAGGCGGCACGGTGTTAAAACGGTTAGCACGCCGGCCTCACAGTGCAGAGGCGCAGGGTTCGATTCCGGCTTCAGCCTTTTTCTATGTGTGCCCTACGGTTGGCTGGCCACCAGTTCAGGGTGTCTCCCCGCCTACTGCCCGGAGACAGCTGGGTTAGGCTCCAGTACGCCCACGATCCTTGTGAGGGAAAGCGGATCAGAAAATGGATGGATGGCCTTGAAATGTTTTTTTAATACAAATATTTCCTGTAATTTTGACTGTAGATCAGTGGTGTCAAACATACGGCCCGCGGGGAGGTTCGACCAGGCCCGCAGGATCATTTAAAAGTGAAAAAATATATAAAAGACGGAACGAATATTTTTAATAAGGTGCAATTCATGGAGTATCCACTAGGGGACACACTGTTTTGATCCGAGGAGAAGACAAGATTGTTTTGATCAGAGAAAAAGACAACAGCAGTCTCAGCCTGTCACTGAGGCAGACCCAACACAACAGACGCTATCAAGGACATGTGAATACTTTATTCTTTACACATTTAATAGCACTCTCCTTAGTTCCTACACCTTAGGTAGGCAGGGATTACATTTAGATTTTATATGCACATGTGTAAATGGTTTAAAAATTCCTTTCTTTATAAATCTCGTTTAATCTTAAAATGCACGACTATATTTTTCAATACCAATTACTTGTTAAAGTTTTGTGCCTTTGTACAATCAGTGGGATCAGTTGCAATGCATACATGTGAATGATAAAAGTAAATTGTACATTTATCTAAGAAAATCTAAGGTGCTCCATGAAATGTTTTGTAAAAGATATGTTCAATAAATTTCAACATTTTCCTAATGTTCTTGTGCTTCTTGAGACCAAACAAAGGAACGATATTATTTTGGTTATTTATAGCAGAGTATGGTATCATTTTAACAGTCCGGCCCACTTGACATCTACCGAGGCCTTATGTGGCCCTGTGAAATGAGTTTGACACCCCTACTTTAGATCAACGTATCGCGTTAGTTCGCGATAGACTACTTTGCAGTTAGGTCAGGGGAGAAACGGCCTGCTGTCAAAATTCAAGGTCCCTTTTGTGTCAAAAAAGAATCGATTAAATGAAACATTCGTGGGTCTTTTCAAGAGGGAATTCAGTCTTATCTAGTTTGCTGTCTAAATATGTACAACATAAAGTCATCGACGGTAAGCTGAGGAACCACTCAGACCTTTGCTATTGCAGCAGTCCTCCGACCAGCATTATTCTGCTGACAACAGTGGACACAGGCTATTGGTGCGGATTAGCAAATAGCGACAATCCTGACACCCAGCAAAATGCATGTGTTCTAAATGAAAACATTCTTCAAAAAACAAAAAAATAACCTCCAAAATACATTTTCCACAAAAACGGGCGCTGGCACCCTGCAAAACTCCAAAACTCCCACCCTTCCAAAAGCACACAAAAAAATAAGGTCTTGGGAAAAAAATGTGTCTTTTAGTTTATTTTTGTTGTTGTTGTTGTTGCAATTCTCTTTTCTTCTCTCTATATGCCCCCTCTCCATCTATCAGACTGCATTTTCAATCTGTCACAATATAGAGTAAATAACCAAACTCAAACGGCATAGAGGTCCTCCATTCTGCATGACAGCTTTAAAAAAAGATGCTCACTATCATCTTTTTCCGGTGTGCTTTTTCTTTGCCACTTTGTGTGGATGATGTAACTCCAGAAGGGTTCCAGTGATGCCAATGAGGAAATGCGTGATCATATCATAGAGCAAACTTGTCTATATTGTAAAGCCATTAACTTTGGAGTGTTGTGGGTTTTTATTTATCAGCCGAACTATGGAACGAGGTTAAAAGCAAGCGTTATACTCACATGACTAATGTTAACTAGTCTCCGTGAAGACACCCGCACGACTAAATTGTAGCTTTTCACACATTTGGCATCAAGAGACCTCGGCCCAACAAAAAGTGCCTTTTGTTCTGACAGGATCTGGCATGCAGTCGGGCTTTGGCCAAATACAAATTGGCCGCTAATGTAGGCCCGAGCTTGTTCAAAGCCACATTCTGTCTCTTTACTCAATACAACCCATCTTCCTGTGGTCTCTCACGGTGCCAGTAAATAGAAGCCTACTTTCCAGGGCTTGGGCACGATTACTTTGAAAAGAAAATCCTTTTGGCCGTCACGCAGCGCCTGAAATCTCACTTTTTTTTTCCATATTGGGAGAGACTTTAGGTCATTGAGCGAAAAAGCCCTCGCGTGGGAAGCCCGCGGGACCTGTCCTCGTATATGAAACGAGGATTCCATGTGGAGAGGCGTTGAAGTGGATTGTTAGGGGGTTTGAAGCTGTGCTGGTGCAGATCTGCCTGGTGGACGGGTAGGCAGGCTGTTATGTAACACAAGTAGGTGGCGAGAGTAAGCTCTGTATGTGTGTGGATGTGTGAACTGTCCCCACTCGTAGGCCTCTGCCTCTGACCTGGATTGGTGTCTGGTGAGTGTACACCCCCTCAGGAGATTCACACAATGAGAGCTCCATTTAAGGTTGGGGGGTTGGGATGCTGTATTGATCTTGTGGTCAAAGACAGTCAAGAGTCTGTCAGCGGTTTTCGACTGCTTTCTTGATGCTTCCACAGAAATGTGTCCCCCAGTTGAATGTGAACCTTCTGCCTTTTGACTCCATTCAGATTTCATGTCCAAAAAGGGGATGGAATCTCACTGATTTTAGTCACCCGAAGATGTTTTGGCCCGGGCTAGAATTCTGACTTTTGCTCTCCTTCTTGTTGAAAGATCCAAAGAAGACTTCCTTATCCTTCAAAGTATTTGCTCTGATCATTTCTAATAATACAAAGACAGAGTAGAATTCATTATTTTTTCTGGTGTTGCAGTTCCTTGGACAAACCACGGTTTCGAAGACCGCTCCAGACAAATAACCGAAATTGGCAAGTTGATAGTTGCCCGATAAATCTCACAATGGCACATTTGTTTCGGTGTTCAACAGCAGCAAAGATGGGAATTCCGTCCCTGGGATCGAACGGTCCGTCCGTCCATTCCGGAGAGTGAGAAGTTTTAAGCAAGGACTCAAGTGCTTTAAAAGAATGAGGCCAGACGGGGACAGAGGCCGATTATTATACGAATAAAGACGGAGAGGGGGACCCAGGTTGCGAACGGAGTATCGAGGACGGATCGGCAAAATTGGGTAAAGTGCCCATCTCTGTAAAACAGCATTTTGAAACTTTTCCCGCTCGCTAGCCACTAGCTTCATCCATCCATCCATCTTCCGAACCGCCTTATCCTCACTAGGGTCGCGGGGGGTGCTGGAGCCTATCCCAGCTGTCTTCGGGCAGTAGGCGGGGGACACCCTGAATTGGTTGCCAGCCAATCGCAGGGCACACAGAGACGAACAACCATCCACGCTCACACTCACACCTAGGGACAATTTAGAGTGATCAATCAGCCTGCCATGCATGTTTTTGGAATGTGGGAGGAAACCGGAGTACCCGGAGAAAACCCACGCAGGCCCGGGGAGAACATGCAAACTCCACACAGGGAGGCCGGAGCTGGATTTTGAACCCGGTACTTCAGCACTGTGAAGCCGACGTGCTAACCACTGGACTACCGGGCCGCCCCACTAGCTTCATGTTACTGAATTAATGATGTTGTGCTTGATACACATACCGATTCTAATTTCAACCGATTTTTGTTGTTGTTGGTGATTGTCAGAAACCACACACCAAGGAAAGAAAAAAAATCACCAAGTATCTTTTGAATGCTGCTGCTGAGTATTTGAAGTAGAAGTAGTAGAAGTAGAAGAAGCTATGTGATCCGTTAGCTCATCCGGTAATATACATAAAAGGTAACGTTTTAGAGACCTACAACAATTGGGCCTTTGATGACATTGCTTGGAAGAAAGGGGAATACTCTAAGTTGGCCCAATTATTCTGCGGTCCGTAGCTCACAAAGGCCGCCATCTAAGATTCAAAGCCAGAACCTCACAACAGTGTGTGAGACCTGCTACCCACTACCTATTTTAATTTTACACCATGCATGTGAGTCATTTTTGTTTTGCTGTCGTGTTTTGTGTATTGTTTCCTTCGATTCCTTCCCGCCCCCACCCCCCAATTGTGTAACATGTCACGATTCAACGGGCTGCCTTTTTGAGGACGTATGCACTAACTCTGCCGGGATATTGAAGGGGTGCAGGCTGCAAGGCTTACAAGCTGCTCTGTAGCGATGGGTAATCCTAACTGTTGGACAGTTTTGTATATGGTGGCATTGCTGGGAAAACGTTGCTGATTTACGGCTAGAGCATCCATCCATTTTCTTTCCTACTTACAGTGTTCAGGGTCACGGGCGGCTGGAGCTTATCCCAGCTGACTTGAGGCCGACTGGTCGCCAGTCAATCACAGGGCACTTATAGAGACACACAACCTTTCACGCTCACATTCGTACCGCCACTGGGTGGGAATTGAACCCATGCTGCCTGCACCCAGTCAGATGAATGACTTCACGGCAAACACATTTTCTAAATGCATTTTCTAAATGCTGAGTTTATCTACAGTGAATATCAATGTTATGGCGAAACATAATGTTGTTTCGTCAATTTTGGAATAATGCAAATTGTGCGCAATGGCGGATATACCTTTAGTTCTACACAGAAAGATTGGCCGCTTGGTTTTCTCCAAGTCGAGGGTATTAATGCTTCTCTTCAAGACTCAACAAGGCAAAGGAAGATTAGTCATGAGTCCAACAATGGCTGCTGCAGATGAAAGTGAAACTCTAAGGCGAAAAATGAAAGTCGGTGTGTCGGTGGGAAACGCCCAAGGATGCTTCCATTCATCACCTGAGATTTGACATATTTTTTGACACATGAGAAGAATGTGAAGCTCCTCGCCATACGGCGGTGGTCTTCTCCCCCGACGGCATTTTAGTGATGAGTTTATGAATAATTCATTTAATATTATGAATACCATTCCATCTCGTTTACCTTCACAAGTTCTCGGTCAACAAAGGAAACCATCGGGATGCCAATTCGATTATTCATCTAATTAAAAAAAACAGTGGATGTCAAACTTGGGAATATAAATCATTGTTGTTAATTAGCTGCCTTATTCGTATGCACATTTAAAAACATTTTGTGATATTTGGGAATAGTGAGTGCGATGAGTGCCGGAGGTTTTATAACTATGGATGCATATTTTTGTCAAATGTTTTTACGTGTACTGACCAGAGTTTCTCTGTTTTGATTTCTCCCACATGAACTCTGCTGCCTTTGCCCCATGTTGATGAATTGCCATCATCATCTCGCCACTGCAGGTAAGCCTGACACACACGCGGCTTTATTAACCTGCAGGCAGCGGCCGCATTTTTTCAGTCTAAAAGCTGTGTAGGTTTTAGCATAAAGTTCTCTCCACGGTTCAACGGCCCCGCCGTGCCGCGGCTTCCTTCTGCTCGCCGCATCCTCGAGCTGACAAGTCCCGACTTCCTGCCCTCTCGCCATCGGTGCCTCTAATAGCCAGCTGTTAAGCAATATTACGACCGTCATTGTGCGCGATTCTATGCTCCATGTGTTGCGGCCACGTAGAGCCAAAAAAAAAAACGGTTTCTACTTTCGGTGTCCCACAAGTAGTACTTTCAAGTGCGACATTTCCCACAAGTAGTACTTTCAAGTGCGACATTTCGTGATGCTGGGTCAAACGTTCGAAAACGTTTCTCATTGAAATTAATTGTTTGGAATAATCTGAATGCAAACTGTCACCCTGATGAAACACTTATTCCCTGTTCGAGATTGCTGAACATTTCTAAGTGACATCCAAGTTGAAGCAGAAGTGAACTGTTTTAACATTTATCTGTGAGAAAAAAAACACAACACCAGAAATCCAACATCCATCCATCCATCCATTTTCTGAACCGCTTCATCCTCACTAGGGTCGCGGGGGGTGCTGGAGCCTATCCCAGCTGTCTTCGGGCAGTAGGCGGGGGACACCCTGAATTGGTCGCCAGCCAATCGCAGGGCACACAGAGACGAACAACCATCCACGCTCACACTCATACCTAGGGACAATTTAGAGTGCACAATCAGCCTGCCATGCATGTTTTTGGAACGTGGGAGGAAACCGGAGCACCCGGAGAAAACCCACGCAGGCCCGGGGAGAACATGCAAACTCCACACAGAGAGGCCGGAGCTAGAAATCCAACAATTATTCTTTTTTTTTTTCAAGAAAAGATTAGACATTTTCAAAAATATGTCCAAATCAAATAACATTTAACATTGTTATTTGACGTCTAAGTAAAAGAAGAGGATAACTTGTCAAATACAAATCCATTATCATGGGTTGAACATGTAAATTAAATGAAAACGAGAAAGTGGGACAAAATATCAAGATTGTGATGTATCAACAGGTCACTTTCTCAAACATATTCCATTCAAGCCCTAAAATGACATTATCGATTAATTATGAATAACGATAACAGAATGAGCATTTTGTTTACGTTTTTTGACTCTACTTCCTCCTTTTTTTTTGTGCTTATTTCTACACATTCTAAGTTACAAAGACATATGACATATCGTACATGGTTGGCTTCTAGTATATTTATTGGACAATCACTGTATTGTGATATCAGTTCGGCATTGCGAGAAAATAGTATCACCATGGTTATCACATTTACAACCCAACTTCAAGCCAAGGTACCCGACTGTATTGGAAATGCTTTTCCACTTGTGGATTATAATAACAAGGAGTAATAATGTACATTACAAAGTGCTCTGGAGCGTGGGGAACACACACTTTTTACAGCTTCCGGAGAGTATCCCAAATTATGGATGTCATCCTTACAGCCTACCCTCCCTGTCACTTGTAATGCAGAGCAATTTGCCCAATCGGTGGCACGTTCGCCTACTCGAGCTAAGTCAGCCATGTAATAATGAAATTTGTAATTGGACCCCGCTACACTGGCGGAATGTTCTGCAGAACATACTCACATTTACAAGTCCTGATTGTCGATGTCCTGTTGCCATAAAAATGTTTTCAGAGCTGAGTGGTGAGCAATTAATGCATCTGCCATAGGTACCTGATGACTGGCAAAAGTTCTTCATCCCCACGTCAATCCAAACTTTGCGGGGGAACAAAAAAAAAACGGGTTCACTATAGGTCACCGTTGTCAAGAGTCGCAGCATTTCCAATTTGGTTTTAGTTCTTTCAGCAGCAGCGTTTACGGGGAACATTGGCTCATTTACTTTAATACACATCATAATACAGATTGTCTGATCAAAGCACAGCGCGGCTCAGATGGCTTTTTAGGCGATTTCTGATACTTTTTTGTAACATCAGGTGCTGGATGGGGCGTAATTGGCACAAGGAATGAAAGCGCATCAACAACATCATCTGTTGATGGGAGCCTTTTATAATCCTGAGCTTTATTCTTTTTTTCGGTCATGACTGATGATGCCCTTTTAAAAACAAACATGGCACTATGCCATGTTGGCTTTGATCTATAGCTTCATACTTTCGGCAGTAGGTGGGATCAGAAGCTGGATGAGGTAAATCTCAGGGGACAGAGTTTTGTTTCTGTGGTACTGTAGTCTTTCACAAACCTACACTAAAGAAGTGAGTAGGTACTTTGTATGTAACAATCAAATGAAAATGAGTTAAGTGTGGCAGTAGGTGCCTTCTTGTGCGGCGTGACCACATATTTTTATGCCGCTGGGCAAATTGTTTCATTGCGAGTTGTTCATTACAAGTAAATGGCATATGTCCAGCACTCATCTGATTTTATCTAATCATCTCTGAATCAGAAACATGAGTGTTCGACTCAGGCTGTTTTCAGGAGGCGGTCTTGTCTCATGCAAATGAGCCTCTGCTCACCCCTCCCCTCTCTACTGCAGGGCCAATTCAGAGTACACCTTTGACAACCCCTTGTATGAAGATAAAAGAGCAAGACAGTGGAACATCATTTGCTATTTTCATTCACGGAGGCAGCACTTCATCACCCAGCTGCCTAAATGCATTTGTGAGAGACTAGCCGAATGGTGCTTTTGGCACACATAGCAGTTACATCACCAAAAATGTGATGTCACAATTGACTCACAATTTTGGTGATGTAACAGTTGACAAAATTCCAAATGACACATGTTTTGGGAATGAGGCTGCTCACACAAAATTTACATGGCTTTGTCATTTCACACTTGGCTCGGCAGTCCCAACTATTTACAAACAAGCCATTAAGACGCCAATTTTCCATAACATGTGCCTTTTGAATCTTCAAAAGGCCAGTCAGCAACATGTGTACATTGTTCTAATCAGGTTTGCGTATTATTTTTGATTATATATGTATAAAAAAACTGTGATTCTTAAAAATTGTAAAATATTTCCTCCATTCCGAGTGGTCACAGATTCAAGGTGAAATTCAGACTTCAAAAATGTGGCTTTCATAAACTCTGTCACTATTGAAAAATGCCCCACAGAGCATTCAGAGAACATCTCCCACTGCAGCTTCCACAATTGTTCATTTACCTCAAGAACGATCATGGAAGTCACGCAAATCTAAAGCAAAAATGACGTAAACACATTCTCGCCACTGCAGCCTTATTCCACACAAGGTCTCAGATTGCATTCCTCCTGTGCCACACAGCAGAACCTTGGCTGGAGCATCCCCTCGAATGATTTCCAAAGCCTTGAGAAAATAGTGCAACTCTTTCCATGCTAGGTCATTATCTTTGAAAGCATCACTGTGAAATTCGCTGTGATGTGCGTTCTTTCTGCCAGTCCTTTGTTGGCTCCTGCTCATTCTGCAACCCAGTCAATGAGTCCTTTTCTTCCTCATTCTCTATTTCAGCCAGCATTTATATATATATACACATAAACACACACACATATGCAGGTTGTCGTGTACTTCTCAGCCCCACAGACTGCAATGATATTGTCCCACATTGCAACACTACAAACGTGTGAGGAGGGAAACACTCAGTCGGCATTCGGTCTGAGCAAAGCATTAGGTTAGTTGGACTATATTTCCCATGATTCTTAGACACAGAAGGAGGAAGACGCTCATTTCGGAATAATGAAAACATGTGCACCTGTTTGGGATTAGTTCGGCTAAGCGTGAAAGTAAATAGGAAGGAATTTGAATTCAAAACAATTTTTAACAACAAAAGTATAAGTCTCGCTGTCGATTTGTGAGTAAATCAAAGGAAGGAAGTTTGACTTATGACCTGAAAAATATTAGAAGAATGTCATCATGCTCCAAAAGTTGGAATGATTAAGTGAATTGAGATGAACAGGATACTCTTTGGAGAGTTACCACTTGGACCTCTTGAATTGACATGAGGTCCAAACATGCGTCATGTTTGCAGACACAGTCATGGTCGCGAATACACAGCTAAACACATAGCATAAAATAGGCGAGCATCCAGTCTTTGCATTGGCTGGCACTTCATAGGAAGAGACGGGAGATGACTAAGCCACCGGATGTGTAGTCAGGAAGCAGTCATCACTCTACTTCTAATCTCTTTGCTCATCCCGCCGTTTTCTACCATCTGGAGAGGATGCCAGGGTCTGGCCCGGTGGCAGAATGAAACTCTCAGGCTTGGTGTGGTGCCAGGCTCGGGCAAGAGGAGGAAAATCCTGGTGGACAGGGGGGAAAAAAAGGGCCTTTTTGCAGTTCACGCTTGTCTGTCCTGTGACCTGGCACGGTGGGGTTGGATGTGGGCCACTGTGTTGACGTAGGTCACCCCTGCCTCTCAACAAGACAACATCCAGCTCATTTGGCACCCAAAACATGGCCGTGAGAACAAATCTCCTGAGCTTGGATTAGTCACAGGCTGCGGGGAAGCATCAGTTAAGAGGCCTTGCAAGCAACCAAAGTCATTTATTTTGTTTGGAAATGAGCGCAATGCCACTTTTGCACTACTCTTTATGCTATTGGTGCTTTTAGCCTTACCTAACATGTTTAAAGATTGTGGAAATAATTGCAGATTGCCTTCCACCTGTCTAAAGGCAAACCAGTCAAAATAGAATCCTCAAGCTGTCGATTCATCCATCAACCAATCTATTTTCAACACTGCTTTTCCTGAGCAGGGTCGCAGGGGTTGCTGGAGCCTATCCCAGCTAACTGCTGTTGATTCATTTGCAGAAAAAAAGACGAACAGTGTCGCAGCCAAGCCAGTATAGCACAAGGTGCTGCTCTAATTTTCTCAACTCAACTTGATTTAAGAATTATAAAAACAACCACAGCCTCATACAAAGTGTAATGAAAAATCTGACAAACATTTTAGAAGAAAACAATAAATGAAACATTAAAACAGTAGACATAGTAAAACACTCAAACAATGCTAAGTCGAAAGTCAAAGAATCATTCAAAGTATTTGAAAGGGAGGGGTTGGCAACAGAAAAAGTGTGTGGTCCACTGACCTGAGGCACTGAGGGCTAGTACGTAGAGGTGGAGGAGCTCAATGAGGTAAGGTGGGGCCAGACCATTTGAAAATTTCAAGACAAATAAAAGAATCTCAAAATGAACTCATATGTGCAAGGAGCCAGTGAAGAGAGGCCCGAATTGGAATAACAGTATGTGCTATCTCCTCCAAGCTCCAGTTGGTAGGCAGCTGGCTGACACCAAAATAAAGTGCATGTAACATCGGCGTGGATCACTGTTTCTGATTTAGGCCCTCAAGATTAATTTGGAGTTTGACAAAATTACCACTAAAAACAATTACTCTCTGAAACTATTTAGATTTAGAGCCAATTCTAGCACATAGTCAGTCAGCCAAATGTGAACCACTGCTGGTCTTAATTTGGTAGAGCATATTCCTCACTGAAACTTTTGAGGTGATATACCATGTTGGAAATAGTTACTACCGTTATAATGTACACATTCGTTATGTCCCTCGAGGTACGTTGTAATGAGATTCGACTGTATTCCAGTCTTCACGAAACCGCAATGCTCCATTTTCTTGATACCCGCTGGGGTCAACAGGGGGGTATGAAAAATAGCAGCCTGTCCTCACTGTGACATATGAGGATGCATGGATAGATATGACAAAACAACCCACATGCTAATGTTAGCGTATGGTGTTTCTGTGTCTTGGCACTGTCGTATCATTCTCAGCAGTCTCCACTTAGCTGCAGTGGGCCATTTTCTTGATACCTACTGTGGCTAAAAGCCAAGGGTTAAATACAGGGGACCTTTGTCATTAGTGGATACGCTACTAGAATTGATAAATATAGACAAACACGCTGACGTTAGCATACCCAGTTGTAGCGCCTTGACTGTGAACACTGCAGTAAAAATACTCTCCTCTTAGCCACAGTTTGCCTTAGTCTCCTCTTGAATAAAATGTGTCTCCTTGCCGTGGGGGAGAAGTAAACACAAGGCCTTTGTTCAATCCACGTGGTTTTTGCAGTCTTAGCGCTGTATTTGAAGTCGAAAAAGCTTCACCCCGAGCTGATATTGTAGGCGTCCATAAGCCTCATAAAATCAAATTTAAAGCCCGAATGATAAATTTCCATCCAAAATTTCTGTTTCATTCTTCTCAAGCTGTCATGAGAGTACTAAACTAGATGTTGCCCTCTTTTCTCAAAGTAATTGAGCGCGAAAGTTGTCTTAATATCTGGCTGTGAAAATAATGAGCCCGAAGACGCACCGAGCCGGACATGTGCTCGCTCTGCACTTTGTGTAGCCTGACACCGCCACCCTCTTTATCAACAAGGCTATTCTCGGTGCTCATAATGGTGAGTGCAGCAGATGCTGTTTAGCTTTGACCCTCTTGTCGTATTGATTCAATACCATTTTGGTAATTGGTGCTATGAGGGGAAGGTAGAAAGTGAATCTTTTCTCCATGAGCAGCTTGGCTGTGTGCCTATACATTGGACCCACAGAAAAAAGAAAGATGTTCGTGTGCTTTTGGTAAAACAGATGGAATGTAGGCTGTATGGACAAATTATTTGAGGTCACCACTCAGTCAGTTTCTCCTGCCAATGCATCTGATTATCTTCTTGCTTGTGGCTTTGCTTTCACCTCCGATGACTACATGCTGCAGCAGCAGAGACCTTTTGGAAGAATTGCCAAACGGTGATTTTTTCCCCCCTAAATCACTTCACGATGAGAAGCTCATCCCCACTTGGATATATTTTCCCCTGCAGTAATGTGGGTCATAGTCAACTCCAGCGTGATTGGCAGCTCATCCAGACCGCTGTATTGGGCCCCTGAGTTTTTATTTCATCCATTCCACATTGAAAGGCAGACCGCCAATGTTACTCAAATAAGCAGCAGCAAGAGCCCGTAGCAAACGTGTCTGAGTGACATCGCAAATACAAAGTTAGCAAAGTCTGCGTTAAAAGATGAGCCAAGAGCTTCGGGGTAAGGCGACATTGGAGGACGATGATCAAACCCACGTGGGATCAAGTGGGAGAGCGAGACAAAATGTTGGCATTCACACAGTTGACATTTAGTCTTCAATTAACCCACCGGGCATGTTTTTGTAATGTGGGAGCAAGCATTGATGTGAGGCAGCTAACCGTTCTGACTACGGTGCTGCCCCATCATTGACATATTAATTAATGTCAGCTAAAATCATCACGGTCAAACTGAGGCCACCGTCATTTTATTGTTTTTT
Organism: Hippocampus abdominalis; assembly: GCA_018466805.1. Taxonomy (NCBI): domain Eukaryota; kingdom Metazoa; phylum Chordata; class Actinopteri; order Syngnathiformes; family Syngnathidae; genus Hippocampus; species Hippocampus abdominalis. The sequence goes on from CM031708.1 coordinate 3,433,765, forward strand.
ATTTGTTTCTCTCAGCGTGGGTCTGACTGCGTTGCTGTTCCTACAGACTCATGTTTGTCTTTCGAACAGCCTAGTTAGCTTAGCTGTAATACACGGTAGCATTTTTCCCCGCTGCACAGGTTTGAGCCCAACAAATTTTCCCAAGCTGATTGTGAAAAAGAAGCCGAGCAATTTGTGATCTGTGTCGCTAGTCCCGGTAGCTAAAATGTGAATTTTTTGCAAACAATGGCCATTTATGCCGAATTTTTGTTGTTGTTGTTGTTGTGGGTTTCAGCGTTATACAACCGTACAGCATCACATTTAGAGAGCAAAATAACGTAATTGTATTCAATGGCTGGCAATATGTTTAGAGTTTCTGGCTTTAAATCTCGGATTGGTTCCCCACCTGTGTGCTTTTTGCACGTTTTCCCCAGTGCTGGCCTCCTTCCCACATTCAATAAACATGAGTGTTACATTTGTTCCTCTTAATTAGCTTGGAGAAAACCTTATTCACATCACAGTTGGGAAAACAGCGTAGTTTGTAACCTGGATTTAAAAGTATTCATACTTCGGGCTGACTTCTCTTCTTCAATTCCTTCCATTTGGACGTAGCAGAACAGCTAAATGCCGCCTCACCATGTTTGCTTTGAAAGCTGGGCTCCATTAATTGACCCAGATCTGTAGACCCCAGCGCTCTACTGGGTTTATATTCAATTAGCATGTCCTTAATGCATTAAGGACCCAAATTACTCTGTGATTTATAGTCCAGAAGCAGACTTTGTATATCTCTCTATGATAGGAGAACAGTACTACAGAGATTCTGTTTGTAATGTTTCGGACAATAAACATATAGGCGTATAGGAGCAATTTATAAATTGAATAAAATGTGTTTTATCAGCTTCAGTGTCGGTGCATTGTTCTATTGTGTTCAACCATGATGTCTTCGGTGTCAGGTTGCTGTGTTTAAAAAAACCCTTGTTCTGACCTGAGGGATAAACACGAGCTGCTTCTCTCCGTATGGCTTCAGAGAGGAAATTACAAATGTGCTTTATTTTCATTTGCTGCTAAATGTATCAGGAATGGACCGGAAAATGTGTGCCCATTCCGTCCATGCCTTTTGTACCGGTTCCACTCAGAGTAATAAATGCCTGGCAGGTTGCCTTAGAGAGTGTGACGAAATGTGATCCAATATGTGCAAGTATTGTTTGGTTGGTGTGGTGGATTGTGGGAAAGACAGCAAGAAGGTTTGTCCTCCCGTAATGTATCGGCGGTCTCTCGCCGTAAGAAGCGAGGTTTGATCTTCTTCCGCCCTCTCACTCTCCCCCTCCATTCCTCCATCTCTTCCATTCCTCCCCGGCTCTCCTTTCACTGGCGCTTGGCGAGGGCGAACGTGGGCGGCTGCATGACAGCAGCGCTCTGTTGCATTAACAGACGAGGAATAAAGCAACACAACAGCCATGAAAACACGGGCAGGCTGGATTGAGATGTTCCTCGGTCGTTTTCCGAGCATGTGTTGGTGGTCGGGGTTAGTGATCTATTAAACACACACAAAAAAAAACAGTTTTGTCTTTCACGTCCACGTCCAGCAAAGTCTTTGTTTTCCATGCTGCCGTGCCTTTTCTTCTGTCTCCCTGCCGCCCCGCTGTGATTCGTGCAGCGAGGGGCTCGGCAGTGGTGACACTGATGAGCCACTGTCAGCATCCAGCCGCGCACACTCACATGTTTGTGCCCTTGTGTACGTGCCCGTGTGGTTGGTAGCGTGCGTCACGCCCCTTCCTTTGACAGACGGCCGGGCGCTGATGGATGCAACAGCAGCTGTGCTCAACTAAATGCCGCTTTCCTTTCTTGTCAGCCTAAACAATGGACTTTTTTCCCCCTTCTACACTCTCCCACCTTGCTGTGTTTTTCATTTCTTCTCCAATTCTAAACTACTCTAAGTCCCGTTGTTCTTCTTCGCACATCACTGGCATGGAAGCAGGAGTTCAGAACACCTTTATAGAAGAAAAAAATTGAGTGTAAGCTTCATCAGCAATAGTAGAAGCAAATGGAGTGCACTACACTATTTGCAATTCAGTCTCATCTTGGGCAGCATTATTTGTACTTTGTAAGACACTGGCACGGTAACAGGAGTTGAGCATATTTAGAGAGGTGAATCGATTGAGTTTTAATTTTAGTTTCACGGGAATTTAGTCAGATGCCAGTCCTTGACATGAAAATGTCCCAAGTAGTCATACAATATTTCATGCGAAAGTCACATTTTACAGTGAGTGCTAGTTTTAGAGGTGCAGTATATTATATGTATTTACATTTTTATAACATGTTTTTGGGGAGATTTTTTTTTTTAGGGTGCAACAACAAAGGTAGACATTTTTGTATGTTTTTTTTCCCCCCTCAGATGGAACGGCTTTAGACTAAGTGCAAGGAAGTATGAGCCATTAGAAATAACTGTTCGCGCAAAACCTTCAAGCTTCTGATTGAGAATGACAAAGCAAACTATGGAATAACTAAAAGAACATCAAAACTTGGCGTGGGTTGGAGAGATGTACTTTAAATGGTGGCAGGTTTGAGCTGGCTATCATTTAGCATTAGTTTAAATGTGATTAATTCTGAACATAGCTCCATTTCAGTTTTGATTTTTTACTTCTCCCAACAATCGAGTTGCACACCTTTCCACAGTTATGGTGGGAAACAGAAAACGTTTTGAAGTGATATTGTTCTCTTTTTTTGCATCACAAAAACATAGCATTCAAACAAAATGTGTCAACTTTTTATATGCACTGGAGATAGATTCCAGTAAGGCTGATGAGTGCATTGCTCCTTCAATTTACTATTGCAAGCTATAGGAAATGGGGACTCCATCACATAGTGGGAAATAACAGTAAATTATTGTTTGAGTGCTCCTCTAAAACGCTGCGTGCAAAGTGTCTCGTGTCAGAGTGTCTGTTACACGTTTCATTCCAACAAATGTGTGACTGGCACAGTGTGGCAGTGCTCGGAAAGTAAGAGTGAAGATAGTGGCTTTTTGTGATCGTTCCCTTTGCATCTTGACACCACCTCACTGTAATTGGGATCCTCTTGTCAGAGCTCACTTTGAGCGTGTCCCACTTCTGCACTTTTATTTACCCGTCAAGCGATGCACTTTTGAGCACTCCCCTAAAATCACACTGGAAAGCGTTTGTCTCGACACATCAAACAGGCACGCGAGGGTTTCACAGTGGGTTGCCTCGGCAACTGCGACGAATGGACCGGGCGAGTAGGTGTGGAGTCGGCAGGGGCTTCGTGGGCCGCCTGCGAGCGGAGGCAGCGGATCGGCACTTGGCCGCGTGCTGCTGACCCGCCGACCTTGCTCCATCTGTTGGGAAATGAGGACTGTGGCCGCAACAATGCGCGATGGGAGCGCACGCGTTCCTGTGCTCTTTTGTGCCGGGGCGCCACAGCAGCTTGTGAAAACATCCCAATCTGGGAGCAAGACACCCTTTCCAGACTGGAGTACCAACAAAACAACATTCTAACGAAAGCAATTACTCCTTCCTACCTGAGAGTTTGGCTAATTGAAGTCTCTGGTATGACTGTAATGTATCGCCTACATCTCATATACCCGACATGTGTGCTAGTATGTACGCAAAGTGGAATACGCTAGTACCGTGGTTGTCAAACCTTTTAGTAGTAGTACCACCCCAAAATAAATAAATAAATAAAAGCTTTCGAAGTACCAGCATAAAGGCCAACATTATTAAGTGTTCAGCAAAAGCGAGGCGTTTTATTCCAAAAAGTGTATTCGATACTATTGAAAGCCACTGAAAGCCAATCAGAAAATTTGAAACATTAAGACTATGTTAAATGAAATATGTACTTACTAATACAGTTTAATGGCAATATCCATCCATTTTCTGATCCGCTTTCTCCTCACACGTGTCCCGGGGGGGTGCTGGAGCCTATCGTAGCTGTCGTCGGGAAGTAGGCAGGGGACACCCTGAACCTGTTGTCAGCCAATCGCAGGGCACACGCCGATGAACAACCATGCATGTTTTGGGAATGTGGGAGGATACCGGAGAAAACCCACGCAAGCACGGGGAGAACATGCTTTTGGGGCTGGGTCGGATTAATTGCATTTCCATTCATTTCAATGGGAAACATTACCTCAATTTTTTGAACGTTGCAAGTTACAAACGGCTCATGTAACCAGTTAAGTTGATAGCTTGAGGTTCCACTCAATATATATATATATATATATATATATAAATATAGTGTGTGTGTGTGTGTGTATATATATGTTTGTCTATCAGTCTATCCTTCTGTCTTATCTAGAATTTTTTTTCCACCCAATTTTTGCACTTTTTGTCATTTTTCAGGCAAGTGTGATGATCACTTTGTAATGATATGCTGTGCTGTCTTCCCCAACATTATAGTCTGATATCTTCTGCATTTTCACTCTGAGACTGCAATCCTTACTGTTGCTGTTTTTGTCAGAATTGCATTGCACTTTGTCCATCAAGCATGTGTAATAATTTAAAATTATGATATGCTGTAATATCACCCAGCATCCTTGCAGGGAACCAAAGGTCAAACTGCTCTTTAGGTGACTGCTACTTTGCCTCCACAGCCACATTTTGTCCCGATGCGATGGCTTCGCCAAGCCGATAATCCTCGAAATTCGTCATTTGAAATCCCAGAAAATAGCCCAAAAGCCTGCGCCAAGCGGATATAGAATGTCACCTTTTAAACTGTGTTTATACAGATGGTCGTTTGCGGAGGACACAGGACTTTGCGGAGTGTAATCCTCCTTCTGTGAGTGGATGGCATGAAAAATGTATCGAACACATGCGGGCTCGCATTAAAGGTCAACGACCTTGTGGATTTTACATGACTGCATATGCTGACCATAACAGTTCACCGCCGTCTGTTCAAAGGAAGTTTGTGGCCAAAGACCTAATCACATATGGATGGCATTTATTCATATACAGTCAAACCTCGGTTTTCGGACGTCTCGGTCCTCGTACAATTCGGTTTTCGAACTAAAATTTTAAAAGTTTTTTATGCCTCGGACGACGAACAAATTTCGGTTCTCGGACTAACTGAGCGCACTTGAATGCGTCACTTCACTCCTCTCGGCTTCGCTAACTCGCGAAGCTACACGAGGTAGCGAAGCCGAGAGGAGTGAAGTGACACTCCCTCATGTCGCGGCGCTCCCTTGTGTCTCGTCGCTACACAGGAAGCGACCATTGTGAGCAGACGTTTTTGTATTGTTCAATAAAAAAAAGCAGACGTGTTTGGTGAGACACTTCTGTTAGGACTAGTGAAATCCCCCTCTTTTCATAATGGTTTGCCCTGGCAGCACGGGGGAGGGGAGGGGGGCGTGCGTATGTTTACGGCCGGCATTTTTCAATGCAGTCGCACATAATGAAATGCAGTCTCATTATTATGCAATAATCGTACAGAAACAGCTTGTGAGCAGACGAGTTTGTATTGTTCGATTAAGAATGTTTTTTAAAAAAAAGCAGACGTGTTTGGTGAGAACTACGTTATATTGGACTGTTATTTTTGCATCGTGTATCAGCCCCTAATCATGGCACCAAAGAAAGCAAGTGGAATTGGTGAACCTGGTGAAGAAAAGAGGAAAATAGTGTGCAAAACTATAGAATTTAAGAAAGATTTAATCGCAAAATATGAGTCAGGTGTGCGTGTGTCTGTGTTGGCGAAGGAGTTCGGGATGCCAAAATGCCCTGCCTACTGCCTGCTGACAGCTGGGAGAGGCGCACGCCCCGCGACAGATAGAGAGAGAGAGAGATGTTCCTTCAATTTTTATGTTACTATGTTAATGTTAAAATTGGTCATCTCCCATTACATTTGTACAGTTTATGGTGTGAAATTGTAAAAAAAAGTGGTTTAAAAAAGTTGTTTTCTTGACTTGGAACGGATTAAAACATTTTACATTGATTTCAATGGGAAACATGGTTTCGGTTTCCGAACAATTCGGTTTCCGAACAGTCTTCTGGAACGGATTAAGTACGAAAACCGAGGTTTGACTGTATATAGATAGATAAATGTATATACAGTATATATATATATAGATAAATAGATAGATAGATAGATATTGCATAGAGTAGCAACTGTCTAAATAGCAAACAACTCGCATACATTTGCTGCTTCCCTTCAGTGGTGAGTCGCTTCAGCCATTTTGTTCATTGCATCCAGCGAAAAATGCCGCTGAACAGAGAGAGATCCCACCGAGGATACGGAGTGCGTGGGCCACTACCCCACTGATGAGCTTCTTATGTAATATCCGTCTTGCAGCCTCACTCGCCGCGCACACACTGGTACCAGAAAGTCTGTAGCGAGTGCAGGCTGTTTTTAAAAAAAAATGCTTTTTTGTAAGTAATTGTGATATTTAAATAAATATTTTTCATGTCTTATAACAGAGTTCACAAATACTTGTACTTTAAAGATACCCTGTATTAACCCGCTCTACTTATTTTTTTTTATCTTATACAACATTTTATTTCTTGCATTTACAGTACTCGGAATGCAAACAAAGACGCATATCTGCAAATGGCTGCATGATTGCAATTGATTTCTCGTACACCAACAGTGACTCCCCCTGGTGGTGCTCTATTACTACAGGCCTTAAGACATTGTGCACCCCCCCCCCCTAATTTTTTACACTTCCCGGGTGATTTACTTAACGCGTCTGTGACATGCTTTCATCATAATGTTCCTAATATCAAGAAATATAGCATACCCTACACACCTTATTTTTGTCTGGCTGAAAGTAGGCCTCTTAGATCCAGATGACTGCAACAGTATGTAAGTCAGGCTTTTGTTCCCATGATGATGGAGCGGAGGCACAGAGCCCTGACAACGGTATATTCTGCGTGTCAGCCCTCAGCAGGGTGAAAAAAAGAGAGCCCCCGTAAAGAGAATGAGGCACCACACTATAGCATACTTTGTGTATGCGGCACATGGGTAGACCAACAAACAAATCCCCCACCACCTCCACCATCGATACCTTCACAGAGCAATACCATATTTCAACTCAGTCAGAAGCTAATGCGGTTAGCTAACTGATCTGTGCATCCCAAAAAGCTCAATGTAGCTGTGGTTACTTTTTGCCTTTGATATGGAAGTAACACACACATCTGTAATGTCAACCCCAGCTGTCTTCGGGCAGTTGGCGGGGTACACCCTGAACCGGTTGCCAGCCCATCGCAAGGCACACAGAGACGAACAACAATCCACACTCACACTCGCACATAGGGACAATTTTGAGTGTTCCATTAACCTGCCATCAATGATGGAGGGAACCTGAGTACCCAGAGAAAATCCACGCAGGCACGGGTAAAACATGCAAACTCCACACAGTGAGTCTGGAGTTGGAGTCGAACCAAGTACCACTGCACTGTGAGGTCGACCACTGGATCACCGGGCCGCCTATCATGTCTCATAATAATATTAATAAATCTAAATACAATATGTAATATTAGTAATAGTTATGAATTAAGGTTCAGGAATTTTTTTTTTTCCTGACACCTCTTAGTTACAACATACAATACATGAATACTCTGAATTAAAGGGTGTTTCGACTGGTATATGTAATATAGCAATATATTCAGTGTTCTTTATGAATTAAGGGTTTAGTTAAGCAACAGGTGAATTTGTTTCTGAAATGTTATAGTGATAAATAAAAAAACATGGTAAACTGAAAATTTGATGTGATTGAAAAAAATGCTGAGACATTTTGGATATCAGTGTCAAAAATCAACACAAAGCTGAATAAAATTTGCTGTTGACCAATGTTATAATGTAAATTAGCCCGGACAGGGAAATGAAGATTTACTTGGTTGTTTTGATTTTCAACTTGATGGGTGGGCCGGCACTTCAAAGAGCCAAATTCTTTGTGTATGAGTCGTAAGAAATTCACTTGTCCGCATGTCCCTTTTACGAGTGAAACGCATCACATAATTCAAAATTTGCTCTGACTGGGATACAATACATGGAGTATCTGTTGTGTTGACCTTGTTTTTATGTGGTACACACGCGCAGGGCTTATGTCTGGATTTGCTCAAATCCACTTTTCGTTTATCGTGGAGAGACGGCGCTCGCCAGTTGGCTAAAGTCAGATTAGCCGTTTGTTTACATTCTGCAACTGCCCGCACTGCAGTGGCTTCGTGCGGTTGCCATCGCGGTTCCCTCGTTAGGTGTCAAGTTAGGTGGGCGTCCTCATCAAGGGCCATTTTAGTACACTGAGGGTGTACTAAAGTTGTGTGTGTGTGGAGGGTTCATCAAAGTTTCTGTGATGTTTTATTTGTTGGTAGAATTGTATAGGAGGTCGAATTGAATGCGGCATATAACCCACAAACCTTGTTCATGCTTGCTCTGTCGTCTGTTCATACTATACAACAAGAAGTACCAGTCAACTGCGATTGACTGGCAGCCTGTCTTGATAATGAACAGCTGCGAAGTGAAAATCATTTCAGCTCATAAAGCATCTTCCACACGTCATCAAGCTGAATGAGAAAAGAACAAGACGTGCAAAGCTTTCTTCGATGCAAAAGCTACCTGCTTTCTAAAAATGTCGAAATTATGAAACATTCTGTTTGGATGAACATTTTTTTAGTCGATAAAAATAATTCCATCAGTATTTTTTCATAATGTTGATGACTTAAGTAATAATCTACAAAGTACAATTCGGGAAACTATTAAATACCCCTCTGAATTAGAATTGTTTCCAAACTTTTGACTGGTACTGTGTTAAGTATTCTTTATGAGGTCAGGGTTAAGTTAAGCAACAGGTAATTTTTTTTTCTGAAATGTTATCGTGATAAATAACAACACATGGTAAACTGAGGGCGGTGGTGGTTAGCACATTGACCTCACAGTGCAGAGGTCGTGGGTTTTGATCCCGGCTCCGGTCTTCCTGTGTGGAGTTTGCATGTTCTCCCCAGGCCTACGTGGGTTTTCTCCGGGTACTCCGGTTTCCTCCCACATTTCCAAAAACATGCATGACAGGATGATTGAACACTCCAAATTGTCCCTAGGTGTGAGTGTGAGCGCGGATGGTTGTTCGTCTGTGTGTGCCCTGCGATTTGTGGGCAACCGGTTCAGGGTGTCTCCCGCCTACTGCCCGAAGATGGCTGGGATAGGCTCCAGCACCCCCCATGACTTTGTAAGGATAAGCGGATGGGAAAATGGATGGATGGTAGACTCCGTCTCGCTTAAGCTTTTATAGGACAAACTTTCAATGCATAAAAAATGCGGACATCTATAAAACCTGATGTGCAACAAAATCTTTTTTTATATTTTTAACTCAATGTCAAAAATTCATTTCGGGACTCAAAATGCCATGTCTCATTCAAATTTGCTTTTGGCCAGGGTTATAACTAATCGTGAGTGCCTACCTAAATCGAAAAAATATGCCACCAATACATGTGTTCGGTATCGGTCTCGGCTGATCACACTCATGGATGATCGGCATCAGCAGCATAAAACCCCAATCGGAACAGCCCTCAGATGAATTCGTGTATAACTAATTAAATGCATGCATGAATAGAAAAAAAAAGAAATGTAGGCATTAATAGAGATAAATGTAATTAATAATTTTGGCTAATGTTATCCCACTCCAAGAGACACTAATGCAAAATATCGTCCCTTACAAACATACTGAGAAGTATTTCTCATACTGTAATTTGGATGACAAGTGACTTTGTGTGACTATGAAACTAAATCATGCTAAAACCACAGTAAGCAACAGAATTGAGTACCACCATGATTATTTTTGCGCTGGAGTCTATTAGCGTTAGCACGTGTCCCTAATGCTGTGTCCATTGTGTGTGAAGACAGCCTAAGAATTCGGATACGGAATGTGTGCGCTTCTCCAGGCTGGAGATCCATGGCAGTGTGACTCATTGTTGACCCGTAAGGGTTGGTGAATTGCAGAGTGCTGGCCATCTATTTACATGTGAAGATGTAATTAACAATCCCTCTCCCACATTTTGTACAACTCAAAGGGGGAGTTTACTCGCGGTCATGCCCCCCGCAGCTCCTGGGCCATTCCAAATCCGCGCTTGTCAAGGAAGCGGGGAGCCGCGGCCAAATCCCGAGAGCGGACGCTTATCTGTCAAGTGATTTTCTAGCAAACATGTATTTATCTCTTTTACACCACACTACACGGGAAGTTAATGTGCCGTTGGAGCAGCAGGAAATTACCATCCAGATATCCAGTCCAGAGTATTCCGACCGGTCTGAGTCATTGCCAGGCAGCCAACGTGTGAGGCCTGAACATCTTCATTGACGTAATGATACCTTTTCAACATTGATGGTTTATATTACACCACAATATTCACATAGGAAATATTTTATTTCATGCAACAGCGCCATTGATCTGTTTTCAGTTTTCATTCATTCTGATCAGCCATCATCCATTTATGCATTCATTCGTTACGTTGGCCGCTAGGCTGGAGTCTCGTCCCATGTGCTTTTGGGCAGTACACAGGGTACACCCTGGACTGGATAATTTTAAGTCTTCAGTGAGCGAACATGCATGATTTTGGAATGTGGGAGGAAGCCAGAGTGCCTTTGGCTAAGAGGGACTTCTGCCGTATGTGTCGATGCTTGTAGATAAATAGATAGATCTGTGTCTATGCAGCGTCCTCACCATTCGCCCCTGCGTGTTCCATGTGTGTGTGCCATGTGGTGTTCTTTTCAAAACACCTCGCAAAAACTACTTCTGAGAGAGAACATGGACTAAAGAGAGCAAAACACGATGAGGATGCAGTTCAAAGTTAAATGACCATCATTTTTTATTCTTTACTCTATTCTTTGTTTTTTACATTATGCACAAATCTCATTTCTTGTGCAATAATCTAATTGTAACACGTATTTGTTCCATATTTTGATGCATTTTTTCTGGGTGGGTGGGAGGCACAATGGTCGACTGGTGAGCACGGCCTTCTGTGAGAAGTTTGCATGGTCTTTCCGTGCCTGCATTGGTTTTGTCCAGGTACTCCGGTTTCATCCCACATTCCAAAAACATGCATGGCAGGTGAATGGAACACTCCAAATTTTTTCTCGGTGTGAGTGTGAGCGCGGATTGTCTGTCGTCTCTGTGTGCCCTGCGATTGGCTGCAAACCAGTTCAGCGTGTCCCCTGCCTACTGCCCGAAGATGGCTGGGATATGTTCCAGCACCCCCTGTGACCCTTGTGAGGATAAAGCGGATTAGGAAATGGATGTATGGACATACATACATACACACATGCGCGCATATATATATATATATATATATATATATATATATATATATATATATATATATATATATATATATATGCGAGGCATTCGATTTTTTTTTTCGAACGTCTCGGTTCTCAAACAATTCGGTTTTCGACCAAAAATGTCAAGTTTTTTATGCCTCGGGTGACGAACAAATTTCGGTTCTCGAACAAACTGAGCGCACTTGAATGCACCATTTGACTCCTCTCGCCTTTCTTACAGAGGAAGTGACGCTTCCTCGGGTAGACGAAGAAGTGACGCTTCCTCGGGTTGCTTTCCATTGTGAGCAGACGTGTTCAGTAAACATTTTTATTTTAAAAAGAGCGTGGTTTTGGTTTTCGAACAATTTTGGTTTTCGAACAGCTTTCTGGAACGGATTATGGACGAAAACCGAGGTTTGACTGTGTGTGTGTATATATATATATATACATATATATATATATGCACATACACGCACCGGATCAGCTTTTCGAGTAAGCACTTGTCATTACTTACATGTTAACATTCAACGCTGTGTTTTCACAGTCTTGCCACACAGTAAAGGCAGTCAAGGTGGCCTGAAAACAAGCTCGTCAAGGATGTTTTGCGTTGTTGTACTTGCTTGCCTGAAATGATCAGTGTCTTAGGATCTGAGCATTTCTTTCTGAGTATCGCTGCATCCATGCTAAAAACAATTCACGATTGTAAAGAGCCCCAAAACATTAAATCCATGATGTAGGGCAAGCGCGATGAACTCGTGGTTAGCACATTTGCCTCATGGTCTAGGGGGTTCTGGGTAAGAATCCGTCTTCTTCCCATCCACACGTGTACACGTTCCTCCCTCCATGTACACTGAAGAATCTCAGATGTCCTTAGTTATTAATGTGAGTGTGAACTCTTACTTCCTGTATTCTGTGATTGGCTGGCAACCAATGCAGAGTGCATCCCGCTACTTGGCTAAAGTCAACAATAACGTGACCCTGTGAAGCAGCGCTGTAGACAATGGATGTCAAACATGCTCATTCATTCCACTCCTGGGCCTTTTCCCGCTAAACTGCAGGGTTGGCTTCCCTCGTCTATATTCGACTGGGACGTCATAATATATAATTGCGGTCAAGGTTTTCTGGCCGGATGCTCAGCCAACCAAAGGTTCAGCGGTGGGGTTCGCCCTGCTCATCCGAGACCTACGCACAAGGCAGCATGTTTGTTTTTGAAGCCTCTATAGCCCAGGGACGACCCGCTCGGTTGATGGCGCTAACCACCCCATCACTCTTTTTTTAATGGTGCTATTTCCATTTTATAAGACATAAGGGGGCACCTGTCCAACTCTGCCTTGATGCAGTTTCATGTCAAACTCAAGACATCATATGGATGGAGGCCAATTATACATAATCATCAAAGTTTGCGTGATTGTTTCATGGTGTTTTTTGTCATGAATGCGCATATTCTGTAGGGGACTCTTTGCAAACTGAAATAGGATAAAGAAACATGTAAAACCTGTCACGTCTTATGCCTTGCTTTGTTTTCACTGATTACATTGCCGCAATGGTTCGTGTTCAATTTCGACTTTATAGTTGCCGTCAGTGACTTGAAAAGCGAGGCTTTGCCAAGGCGCCGTGTTTCTGACGGCGTTTCATCATAAAAGAAAAATCTAATCACATCGCATCACGTCAGATGCCAAGTCGCTTGTTGTTGTTGTACTGCAGTGTTAAGGGTTTTTAGATTTCAGAATGCGCATGCTTCTTTGCTTTTGCTTCTTACTCAAAAACATCCCAGCCAGAAACGTACGGCGATGAAAAGCGAACGTTCCAATCTAAAACTCTTGTATTGGAGCTCAACGGTGTACCTAATGAAGTGGCCAGTGGCCAGCTTTCTCCCGGCTGCGCCTTCTTTGATTTCAGGCCCTAATTGTCATTCAGACGGCGTGAGGCGTAGCTATCACATGCACTTAAAGATGTTCACTTTTTAAATGTCTTTTTCCACTGAGCCCCTGACTACCATCTGTCCTTATTGTCATTCATGCAATCTTGATCAGTCCGTCTGAATGGAGCAGAGCTGCTCCCTACACACACACACACGCATGCACACAAAGGAGGCTTCAGTGACCACAGAGAAAGCGTGACGGACGTCTGCTGTCCTGCAGCTGTCACTGTAGTGTCACTGACCAGCCTGGACATCTCTCGCACACACAGAACCTAAAACAGCACTCACTTTGCAGTTTTAACTTTTGGTTCCTGAAACGCTTCCCCTGCCTTAGCAGCGGGCAAAGAAACACATTCTCATTGTGGTTGTGTCGGATCTAAGTTGGCAGCGTGCCGGACTATGGCACAGCTACAAATAGCCCGTGACACGACAGCAGCCAAGTAGCTTGCAGCCACGTGAGTGCAAACCACAGTGGAAGGTCCAAAGGCGAACGCAAACCGTTGTACCGACATCTGCTTTCAAGAGAATCTACAGTAATTAAAAGTGAGGTCCAGGTGCATTGGTGTAATTTTAAACATTAACGGTGTGTTACGATTCATGTCAAGTGAAAGTGGTGTTTAAAACCAAGCATAATAGAGAGCAGAACCATGGCTAAAGGCAGAATGCGGGTTAGTTTTGCACCTATTGCGGCCGCAAATCCTCACTGGCTGAGACTAGCTGCAGTCTTGAAAGGCGCTTATAAATAAAATGTATTATTATTATTATTATTATCCTCTCTAAGCTAGCTAACGGCTAGCCCTCGTCATTAGTATTTTTTCCGATTTAATGAGTTAATGTTCAGCCTGAAATGTACATCTCAAATCATGTTTCTAACCATCGTTTTGTGGCGTGAGGGATACTATAAAAGAGAAAGAATTCAAATCCCATCCATTAAACATCAACAGGAATAGAAATTTGGGGGTTCAGTTCCAAGTAAGCCAAAGGGTGAAATGTTGCCCCATTCCTTGAATTGGGAGAAAGACACCACCCTCTAGTGGCCGAATATAAAACTAAAACTTGAAAGCCTGTTGTCCAAATTGAAAACCTGACATGATCCAATAGAATAATTTTAAGATCCAAAATTGCATTTTCAATATTTTTCAATGGAACATATTTTGTGTATGGACATGCCAACATATTTAAAATGAATATCTATGAGGTATTTCACTTACGTTCATTTCAACACACACCAAATGGCTTGAAAATAAAACAAACTGAAGTTTAATCATGTTTTCCCATTTTATCGCAAGATTTTTTTCTGGCATCGTTTAGTGTTTTGATCACGAGTGACAAACTCGCGGCCCGGGGGCCAGATCCAACTGGCAACATAATTGAATGCGGCCAACAAAAGCAAATCATGTACGTTCAACTTCATGCTTGTTGCTAAAAATACCAACATTGAAAATTGCCATCACCATTTTGCACCAATTTGTTGTTTATGTGTAAAAATATGAAGGAAACACAGTCATGATGGCCCTCTGAGGGATACCATTATGACAATCTGCTCACAGAGCTGAAGTCCATGTGCAGCAGTCATGTAAGATAGATGGCGGTTCAACCTCCACTTAGGTGACTTTTAGACATATTTTTCTCCAAAATGGCAGTTGAAGTCTAATTCCATCCCTGGAGATGTCTTGGCAAAAAGTGCCAACATTTCCTCCAGATCAGGCTGTAAGTTGGGGGGAGGGGTTCTCCCCTGGATTCTAATAGTCTCGTTCTTGTTCTTGTGAGTGTGTGTGCGCGCGCGCGTATGCGACCGCAGCTATTTATCATGCAGGATTACGTAACAGAGGCTCACATAATAGAATCTTCCTCCAGCTAGAAGGTTGTGGGTGCAGATGAGTGTGGCACATCAAAAACGCTTCTGAACTGGCATTTATCTGTAATGGTCTCGGTTTTTAAAGAGCAGGTCCCTTCTCTGGATGAAAAATGATGTCGTGGTCTACAAGAGCGAGAAGTGGAGCGGAGGTTTGTCTAGGTCAGGAGTGCTCAATTAAAAGCCATAGAGGTCCACTGCAAGCAGAGAAACACCAGAGGATGTATAATTCAACCCTAAATATATTAAAATACAATTCTGTACTATTCCAATGCTATTTGGTCATTCAATTAGAAAGAGTCATTTAGATTGAGTTAAAAAAAATTCGAAACAGTCCATGACATTTTTTTCCCAAATTAAGACGACTGTATCCCAAAGTATGCCAGTAATTCCACAGTAAATCCGCCCCAAAAAAGTACAGTGAAACTCCTCTACAACGAAACCTACATGAGCGAAAATACCCCCTAGTGTGAAAAAATCTTAATGCATTAACACCATTCCCCCATACAACGGAAAAAAAAACCCTGTTGCGTTATACGAAATATTTTTCTCTGCTCTTGCCTCGCGACGAGATTCACTACAACAAAGTCTAATTCAACCTCTGCTGCTTCGTTTGGAAACGGCAACAGCAATCACACACACTGGTTTACACATGCGCAGTAGTCCAGGAAGTATTTGTTATTGTTAGTTTCAGACGCAGCAAGAATGTTGCATTGCTCAAATTGCTACAAAACGGACCTTCGGATGTCAAGCAGCTAAGACAAGAGCTCTGACGCTGGAAGAGAGGGTAAAAGTGATCAAAATGAAAGATGGAGGAAACAAAATAAAAAGACATTATCCAAGAAATTGATGTAAGTGAAAGTGAATGTTGATCATAAATTTCGCAATGTCTTTCCCTTTTTTTGTTTCGACACTGACTGCTGTATATGAATTGTCAAATCAGTGTATGTTCATACTGATGCACTATTGGGATAAAAATAGAGTATATGTGTTTGTGTGTACACATACGTGTGTGTTTGTGTGTGTGTGTTTACATCTGAGATCAAATTTGCTACAGTGAAAAACCCCCTGTTGTGAAAAGTTTCTTGCTGCAAACATAATTTCGTTGTAGAGGAGTTTCAATGTAGGTTAAAATGAAACTACTGTATGTGCAGGTTAAAAATCCCCCGCAAATGGCACCGTTTAAATAAAATAAAGACTTCCAAATCCATATTTCCCCAAAAGATTAAAATACCTCAACACAATCTCCACAATTTGAAATAATTTTACCATAGAGCTCCAAAAAGTTGGACAGTTTAAGCCTTAATTCATCCAAAAGTTCTGCTCGTGAAAGAATTTGTGATTGTTAAAACAATATAATAATGGCAATGCATTGCTGCAAATATTTTTTATTGTTTCCGAGTAGCTCTGAAATCCGTTTCTCAGCTCATTATACCGCCTGTGGCAATGTGGATGCTCAAGAGAGTGTGGATGAGTTTCTGCTTGGTGTGTGTGTTAGTGGTTGGCAGTGTCGGGGAGTGGATCAATGGCTGCAAACTTTACATGCAGAGCAGCCATATGAGGTTGTGGCACTTGAAATCTCAATGAGGTGCTAATGTTGAATAATAATAATGCAACTCTTCTCACACCCTCTGCATACCACGCAGTTAGTGTGCAGTGAATTCAGGAGTTAAACCACCAGTAAGTGTCATCTATATTGATGTTTTGCTTCTTGCTCATTAAATGGCCATTTAGTGCGATTCAATGGTTTTTTTTTTTTTCTTCCACTGCGAGAAGTACATTGAAGGTGCTCGTCGCGCATGACATAATATGACATCACATCACTGAAATTGAGCGAATCCTTTGTGGAAAAGCCTCACTTTATAATGATAATACTCGCCATTCATGTGTAAAAAGCAGTTGAGCATTCTTAATAGTGAGCCCGACATTCAAGCTTAACTATGATGGTCAGTAACCTGGAGTCTTACAAAGTCTGTAATGTCAAGTTGTTGTTTTTTTTATGTTCTGTTGGAATGAGGGAATAAAAAAAGCCAAAGAAGAAGAAAAACACATTCGTATAGTTCCCACATATTTGCTAAACTGAGCTGTTCCAAGGACAAAGAGTGTCACAAAAGAGAGAAAATATGATGGAGATAATTTAGAAGTAGAAGCGATGATGTAATGTATATACATCAACACATGGATACATGATTGGATGCACGCACACACTACTAAATACTACTACTACTAAATAGCATGCACACAGTTTTGTAAAGTTTATCAAATTACAGAAGAAAAGGATTGTTAAGATGTTTGATGTTCCATTAATGCAAAAATTATTAACATAAAAGTCGCCGTTGTGCATAAAATATATCTTTTCATAAAAAGCTTGTTTTATGTAAATTTTCGAAAATTCCAAACACATTATTTTTATTCCACAAGTAATTAAAAAACATTAAATAAAGCATGAATAAAATACTTTCTATTTCTTAAATGTGACAAAGTAATAATTTTCCCAAAGTGAGATCCTGATGAGCCTCACAACCGGAAATGTGATGTCACTTTAAAACAACAATTGCGGGGCTCTCTATGGAAAGTGTACAAATCCAGTCAGAAATCTAAAACTTACTTATCTGAGGGGACCCAGGTTTTTGAAGAGTTGTAGGACGAGAAAGTTGTTGGCAAGGTGTATATTGGACCATACATGTCGGAGCCAGATGCACAGGATGCGGAAAATGTTGTGCCTGAATGGTCGTACATGGAGTGGAGATGGGACCCATTGGGATTGGAAGAACGGTAAACCATATAGGCTTGCTGTTATTAGCCTAGTGTTATTGTTTGCAATTCAATGCTGTGCCGTGCTATAAATTGCTCACGATGGGATTAGCACACGTCATAGTGGGTTGGTGTCCGACATTGTCATTGCTAAGGTCATTCTGTTGCGTTGTCGGCCACGCAATGCAACAGAATATTGGCAGCGTTGTTAGTTGTAAACCATTACATTTGGATTTCATCCATGCACTCATAAGATTTGTTTTCATACAGGATTGCATCCATGTACACGTATAATACTTTGAATCAAATGTTTACATAAATAACAGTCAGAGTTATTTATTTATTGGCACACCTACTTTTTTC
This sequence comes from Hippocampus abdominalis, assembly GCA_018466805.1. Taxonomy (NCBI): domain Eukaryota; kingdom Metazoa; phylum Chordata; class Actinopteri; order Syngnathiformes; family Syngnathidae; genus Hippocampus; species Hippocampus abdominalis. The sequence continues at coordinate 3,451,884 of CM031708.1, forward strand.
CCGTTGAGTTCAATCATTAAGATATTATCATCAAATAGCGCAAGCCATTTTCAAAACTTTAGATTGGTTGATAATTTGTAAAAAATAACACCCACACGTGTGGGCTGAACAATAGTATGGATTGCAGAAAAAAAGATGACATTTACCAAATTGTGACACCAGCGATATACTTTCCATAACCTCATTCTCCTTTTATAAGATAGGCGAAACCTCGCTTCCTCCCCGACATACAAAAATCTTCAGACTTGGATACAAATTCATGTTGTGTCGTCACTCTCCTAAAGGAACTCAGTGGCAAACCGAGCACCCCCCACGACCTTCATTTAATTTGCCATTTCATCATTTCTAATGAGGCTTTACTTCCTGCTCATTTGTATTGCGCGTCAAGTCATTTTGAAGAAGACACTGTCATCTCCAACATGCACTTTTAAAACCGTGCTGACGTTGATAAACGACGCTGTCATGAAGAAGGATGCAGATGCTTGCCCTGGCCTCTCTGACCCCCCCCCCCCCATCCGTCGATTTAGTTGCAAATAATCTCTTCCGATTGACTCGCTCTAATCTACCGTAGCAGTGCAGCGGCGTGACCTTTTGTGCTGTGTACCAAGCATGATTTTATATTCTCTCTCTCTCCCTCTCGCTCTCTCTCCCTCTCTCTCTCTCTCTCTCTTTCTCTCTATATATATTACGGTGGAGAAATATTTTGAGCATGTGCCGTCTGCACCGTGTTTACCCGTCTGCTGCTTCTCTGTATTTTTCCGGCATGCTAAATTGCTTGCTCCTAATTTAGTCAATGCCATTTAGTGCGAAGTGAAGCTAAATGTCAGTCACCTGCGGAACTAATGCTCCACCGAAGCTATTTCACTGGAGGATCATTTGAGAGTCACATCTGTCACAGACAGGCCAGTGAAAAAAAAATTAAAAAATAATTGTCCCCTGTTTAATTGTGGGTGCGTCACCGATTGCGTAACCGGGCTGCCGTGCAGGGAGCGGTATTAAATGTTTTATTTTGTCAACACGAGGCGAATGTGTGTTGCGTATGAGTGGGCGGCATGCAGCAAAGAGTGACAGTGTTTTCTGCGGACTTCTTTGCAGGGGTAAAACAAAAAAAAAAAACTGCTTTCAGCTGCGATGGTTGTTGTCTCAGCATGAGCACGCGGCACACGAACACAGACAAAAGGAAATTTCACGGAAGCTTGTGCCATAATGCCATGCTATTCTGGGCCCTTCGAAGAAACAGACACTGTTTACCAATGCCGCTGGCCAGCTTTGGCGGTGTCTGTCACTTTTTAACTTCAAAAATGAATTCTGAAAATAAAAATCATAGAGACCCTGTTAAGGGGTCTCATCAGTTTGTTTGTAAGTACATTAAAAATGGTTGAAGTGCTGAAAACAAATGTAAAGAACAACGATTTGCACCACGTGTTCCAAATTATTATGCAAATGATTATTTTCCTGATCGTCTAATGACACTCAACATAATTTTGACGATTTCGTTCCACTCACATGAGTATTAGTAGTGGATGGGATCCCATTAGGTTGTGTAGGTATGCCAAATCAGTCAGTCGATTCAATGTCAGTCCTGTGTTCTTCTATCATAGTCAGGTTTGTGGCCGCCACAAAAAAGGACAAAATCCGACTGCAACGGACAGTAAAGACTAATATAAGAAAAATAATTGGCACTACAAAGACAAAGGCATGGAAAATCCTACTGCTGATGAATTACTGTATAAGGTTTTATAATGACAGATTTAAGTAAATATCTGGACTGCTGTTGTCTTTGTCTCAAATATGTCCAGTATAATCACTGTTTATATATTTGAAACATGCTACAGTAAATATTCTCTAGTACGGACTCATGTTTGCGCTGTCCAATCTGTCCTTATAACAGAAATTCCTCTTTTGGGAAATGAGCATGGTACATGTCCTTTATGAACCTGCAAGTATGTTGAAAACTGCATGTGTAACAACACAAGCAATAAAATGCAAAAATATACTGTCCAAAAACTGTTTATATAACAAAAACAGCAGTACAGTATACAGTACAGGTGTAGATTTAAAAAACCACAACACAGTATAGTATGTACAGTATTTTAATGTTGATTTTTTCAGTCTTGGGAAAAAATGAGTCTATTTTGGGTTGTTTTGTTTTGTTGGGTTCTTCCTCGTTTTCTATGCCATGATCTACAGGACGAAAGTAAATAAAGTTAAAATCGTTCGCAATTACAGTAAAACGCACGCCAATAAAAAGTCACTGGCACATAGTCGTTTCGAATTCGATGACATAAACGGCGAAGCAAACACGTTTCTTCCATCTTCTCCAGTTGTGTTGAGTGGGCGTTGCTTTTGAAGCTAGTGCCGCGATCAACAGGACGTAAGTGAATAAAGTTAGAAATCGTTCGCAATTACAGTAAAACGCACGCCAATAAAAACTCACTTACACGTCGTCGTTTCGAATCTGATTATCAAAAAATGCGAAGTGAAAAGGTGTCTCCGTTGGTGTCTTTCCGCGTATCGGGTGGAGCGTTGCGTGTATTTAAGCTCCCGCTGCATGACGTCTCCATCCGGGTTACGGCTAGTGGAATTTCCGCTTACGTAGTTCCGGTAACATGTAATATCGTAGTCAAAATGTTAATGCATAGGTTTTTATTACGGGTGAAGGATATTCCTTTTCATAGAATTCCGGGGATGGGAATGTTTACTGTAGTACCCGCCGTCACTTACACAAAAAATCCTATGAGGGGAGCAAACCCTCCTTTGTGTTTTTTCAGTGATCGGGACCCGGTCCCCATTAAGCGCGATAAGTGTGGGATCACTATATTGTTTTGGATCGGATCACTTTATCTCTGTCCGATACGCCGCACATTGTCGCACAGCTGTACTACTGCACAATGGTACCCTTACGCTACGGGAAGTCTTTCGATACTTATATGTCATGTCTTTGTATATCGTAGTTACATGTTATTGCATTACTAGTATAGCCTATACTACCAGAAACAAATTCCTTGTGTTCTACATATTTGGCCAATAAAGATGATTCTGAATCTGATGAACAATTGCAAAGTCCACCTAAACAGTAATGCAGCAAAAAGCAAATTTGATCATGTTTAAGTGTGTGTGAAAAAAATAATGTTTTCATTGGTTGTTTGGTACATGGAGAATACTGCCATTCAGATCATATTAAAAGCTTACAACATACATCTAGAGAGATTTGGTGTCTCAATACCCTAGGGCAGTGTTTTTCAAACTTTTTTTTGAGCCAAGGCACGCTTCTTTCATTGAAAAAATCTCACGGCACACCACTAGCTGAAAAAGTGAAAAAAAAAGAGCGTGTTATATTGTTACTATCATCGTTTTTTAACATTGAAGAATGACGTTATAACAGCTTGAATTAGAATCAAATAAACACAAAGAAAAAAGTATTTTATAATCTTTCATATTTATTGTTTTACCGTCGTCCTGCATTCATGGGTCGCAAATTCGCTTGTCTCTTCTAGTGGTTTCTTTCTGACTTCCGGGGTGAGTAAATGTTGGCGCGTTTGGCTGCCTCTGCTCAACCCGCATTGTGTTTTATTGTTTTTATTCCTGATTGTAAAGTGTCCTTGGGTGTCTTGAAAGGTGCTTATAAATAAAATGTATTATTATTATAGTCTAAACACAAGGCTAGCTGTTGCTGCTCACTGTGGTGAGGCTTTAGCTTGTTCAGCGTGAGCTGCGTTACTTTCTACGTGTCTCAGAGGCAAATGGCCATGACTCACACAAGCATCATTTGAAAAATGAATACAATATAGTGTGGAGTCTACAAACACCAGAGAGTGCATTCGGACTACCAATGGGAGGGTATATTACGTAACCACGGAACATTGGTTTTGGGCATGGAAAAAAAAAATCTAAAAAAAAAAATCTTGATGAATGAATAGTATCAAGGCATAATTTTTTGTTTTGACCAATTTTTGTGGTCGACGCAACCAAGTTGGTTGACTTTTTTTCCCCAGTCCTACAATACCGCATCATATCTTAAATATATCAAACAATACAATTATTTTTTCCCACCTCCTAATCTACAACCATTCATTTCTAGTTACGTGTAAGACATGTTGATCTGATGAGCTCATAATGGAGGCGATGTCAAATCAACTTTTTTTGTTCTTTAGTATGAGTCATTTCTTTGCATCCATATCTATATCTACTGATTACAGCTGCTAGATGGAAAAATGAACAATTCTGATCCTGTGTTGTTATTCGACGGGAGAATGGAGGTTGATTATGACGCGGGTAGCCTGATTGCTTCATCATGACAGAAGATAAAGTTGTAAGTTAACATTTCTCCTCAAATTCCACAGAGTTTGTAACTAAGGGTAAACTTTCAAGCACATTCCACGTTTGTCCAGATGCAGCTTTTTTATTTATTAGCTGGTTAGCCATACGTTGCTGCTAGCTGTTAGCCGCCTGCCTGCATTACTGTGGGAGTCGCTTTTTGGTGGCTGTGTTTGTTTTACCTCTGAAGGTCTGTTATCAGGGCGGCACGATGGATGACTGTTTAGCACTGCCACCTCACAGTGCAAAGGTGCAAGGTTCGATTCTGGCTCTGGCCTTCTTGTGTGGGGTTTGCATGCTCTCCCCGTGCCTTTGTGGGTTTTCTCCGGGTACTCCGGTTTCCTCCCAGATTCCAAAAACATGCACAGCAGGTTAATGGAACATTCTAAATTGTGTGACTGTCATTGTGAATGATTGTTTGTCTCTGTGTGCCTTGCGATTGGCTGGCAACTAGTTCAGGGTGTCCCCCGCCTACTGCCCGAAGACGGCTGGGATAGGCTCCAGTACGCCCACAACCCTCATGAGATTAAGCGGATTAGAAAATGGATGGATGGATGGACGGCAGAGGCAAATAATAATGCAGCACACATCCAGATGGTGCTAAACATATTGCACTTTGTTGCGAGAGAATATGAAAATGGCGGTTGGCCAGTTGAATCTGGTTTGCCGCATTAGCAAGAACATTAAATAAAACAGATGTTTTGCGGCAAGTCCGTCAAGCTTCGAGAGGACATGATTGATCAGATCAATTTGCGTCATTTGAGGAAGGACAGTTAGCACATTGGAGGTGTGCTTTAGATGAAGCATCTTTGATCAGAACAGAGCAAGCTGCTTCTCATAAAATTTACGAGCGGCCTTATCCTAAACCCTGGAAGATGCAGTGGATTCTGTGGGATGATATGAATTCTGTATTGTTCTGCAGCCGTGTATTATCCCAACTGCTTGACAACACTGCTATTACGGGACATTAAAGGTGTAACCGATTCGTTTGCAATCAAAGCAGACCTCGGTTCTGCTTCCTCAATCTTTCTCCGTGTGGTGCTGCCAAAAATAACAGCGCTCTTGCTGCTTGCTCCGACATTATCATAAAGATTATACAAAGCAATAGCGCTTCAAAGCTGTTGCACCGGAGCAGGTTTTAGATAGCGAGTTTCAGAAGGTGGCACCCTCAAAGTGAGCGGAAATGAAAGCGGGGCGCACTCAGAACAATTTTTCAAATGAGCGCCCCACAAAAAGTTTGCTTCCTACTCTTAACGATGATGAAAAATAACCCCAAAAGCATAGCACATGTACATACACAGTCAACTTAAAGCTCCACAGACAATCGCAGGTGCAGGTCTCTTTCCCCAAACCAGTTGTAAGTTGTAGTACCAAGTTTGACCTGTGAGAGGCAGCATGGTGCCACAGGGCATGCATTCAAACCAAGGCTCAACGTTAGCTTATCTGGTCGCTACATTGTATTTGCAATCTCATCTCCTTATCATATTATAAATAGATATTCTTTTTGTCTGACAATTGTGCAAGCTTTCGCATGCTTTGTAATTAGCTACAACAATTGCTGTAAACAGTTTAACAGCATAAAGGTGAAAACAATTGGCAAGCATCACCAATTTGGCCATAATTTTCTGATTTAATACATCAGCCAATTGATTGGCTGGGCCCTACTTATAATTATTATTATTATTATGAAAACCGGATGTGCTCGAGAAAAAAATGAGGGCAGATTCGGAAACAGTGCACAAAAATCATCTCGAAAAATTGACTTGCATCCCTGATTGAAACGACTTCGGAAAGATTTGTTGAGTTTCCTTGATGTGGACGAGGCTTGGAAGCCATCAGCCCTCACACACACACTAGTCCACACATTGATACACACACAAAGCCGCCTGGAGAAACAGTACAGCCTCCTCCCACGTACTCCCGCGTGTTCGTTTTGTCATCCTTTCTGTCGGTGACTCCCCTGCGCTTTCCCACTTACTGAAATGTACGTTGGCCTTCCATTTGGATGCGCACAGGAAAATTAGACCCATCCAATGGTAATCATCGCGCTCGGCCGGCTGCAGGTGCAAGCACACAATGTGCTGTCGCATTTAATTGTGTTCTCTCAAAGCAGTTGCCCTCTGCCTTCTTTGCATCCGTCAACCGTGCTTATAAACTTCCTCCCCGTCCAAACACTCCGTCAGTGTATCTCGCTGTCATACATTGTCTCGCACATACAAATGAAATTGTAGGAAACAAATTGTCTGGATTGCCCCCCACAGTGCCAACCCCACATCCCACAGATGTCCTGCAACCTATCATTTTCACCGCAGTGGAGCAACGGTGACGTACGCTGGTCGCTGGTGCAGCTGAATTTTAAAAAGCTCTCCTCGCCGACCGCCCACGCGCCAACGGCACTAGTGCGAGCGTCATTAACATAAACTTTGCCGGCTGTCTGCGGCCTTCTTCCTTCTGCTGGCTTATTCATTTGCAGACGTGAATTTGCCGTTGTTGCAAAGGACGAGGTGGAAACGCACTGGCTAGATTGATATCTTCTGGCAAATTGGCTGGTAATACGTAATTGCCTGGGGACTGGGGTGGGGGCTGGTGGGGGGTTTCCGGGAAGTAAAAGCAAATGTAATTTGCTGTTGTGTATTTCCTTTTATTGTGTGCTTGTTTGGACAGACTTACAAAGAAGCTTTCCAGTGGTGTTATCATATTGTCACAAAGGAAATAAAATAATTATACATAGCCTTGTTTTTTTATTTTAATGTCGTTCTAAATCAATTTCGCCTTGGGAAACAAAATTGTTCATTTTTGACGTTCAAATTTTTGATGAGCGTGCGTGCGTGTGCGTGTGCGTGTGTGTGTGTGCCTATATATCCATCCATCCATTTTCCGAACCGCTTCATCCTCACTAGGGTCGCGGGGGGTGCTGGAGCCTATCCCAGCAGTCTTCGGGCAGTAGGCGGGGGACACCCCGAATTGGTTGCCAGCCAATCGCAGGGCACACAGAGACGAACAACCATCAACGCTCACACTCATACCTAGGGACAATTTAGAGTGCCCAACGAGCCTGCCATGCATGTTTTTGGAACGTGGGAGGAAACCGGAGCACCGGGAGAAAACCCTCGCAGGCCCGGGGAGAACATGCAAACTCCACACAGGGAGGCCGGAGCTGGGATCGAACCCGGTACCTCTGCACTGTGAAGCTGACGTGCTAACCACTGGACTACTGGGCCGCTGTGCCTATATACATGGATATATATGTATGCCCGGTGGTCCAGTGGTTAGCGCGTCAACCTCACAGTGCAGAGGTACCAGATTCAATTCCAGCTCTGGCCTCCCTGAGTGGAGTTTGCATGTTCTTCCAGGGCCTGCGTGGGTTTTCTCCGGGTACTCCAGTTTCCTATCACATTCCAAAAACATGTATGGCAGGCTGACTGAACGCTCTAAATTGCCCCCAGGTGTGAGTGTGAGCGTGTATGGTTGTTCATCACCGTGTGTCCTGCGATTGGCTGGCAAACGGTTCAGGGTATCCCCTGGCTCCAGCACCCTCCGCAACCCTTGTAAGGATAAGCGGATCGGAAAATGGATGGATGCATGGATGGACATATATATATATATATATATATATATACACATAGAGAGAGAGAGAGAGAGAGAGAGAGAGAGTGAGAGAGAGAGAGAGAGACACAGAGGAGCTCAGAGAAAGAGACAGACAGAGGAGAGAGATGTCCAGAGAGAGAGAGCGGGGGGTGCTGGAGAGAGTCGGCGGGGGAGAATTGAGAATCGAGAGAGAGAACACCATCCACGCTCACACTCATACCTAGGGACAATTTAGAGTGTTCAATCAGCCTGCCATGCAGTTTTTGGAATGTGGGAGGAAACGGAGACCCGGAGAAAACCCACGCAGAGAACATGCAAACTCCACACAGGGAGGCTGGAGCTGGAATCGAACCCGTACCTCTGCACTGTGAAGCCGACGTGCTAACCACTGGACTACCGGGCCGCCCGGGCAGAAATGTAAGATGAATAAATACTCAAAATACAGACAGATTTTAAAAAATGCTCCACAAAATTCCAAAGTTGCTCTTCGAATTATGTCATTAACTCGCAAAAAAAAATAGAAGCCTTGGTGTGTGTAATAGGATATAATTTCATTTCCCAATTTACATCATATCCTTGCTCATAAAAAAAATTGTACGCTTAAGTTTCAACTTGATTGACATCACCATATTGGACTGAGCAACCACGACAGAGATGTGTATGGATCCTGGCCATGTCGCGGTATGTTTTACCGTGATGTGGTTATCATCATGGGTCTTCTTCTTTGGTAGAATCGTGAAAAAAACCAACAACGCCCTTTTGTATTTCTTTTCAACATCAGACGTTCCACTTGATACTGTTATTTATGTCACGGAGATTGGAACAGTAAATAAAATGTGAAAAGTCCCACACGGCAGCCTACACTTCTAATTACGCGTCATAAATTATCCCAGCGCTATAAATATTTAAAGCATATTTTGACAGGTTCTTCATTTACGTTTCCCCTGCAAGCACCACAGTTTGTGTCGCAATCACTCAGCAGGTACACAGGCAACGCTGTCAACTGAAAGCAAATGACTTCTTTTTCTGGATTCAAATCAAAATGTTCATTACTGTACTTTCATTTGAAAACGTCTGATGACACAACAGCACGCATAGTTGCTTTTTCGATTGACATGTTATTGATCTGGTGTAGGAGTACCGCTGTGCGTGTTTGCGTCTGCCAGCGTGTCACCTTGACATGCTTTCGAGAGCAGTCTCCCAGGAAATTACACTTGCAACGCTGCAGAGTTATTATGCACTCCCCAACCATATTATTAGGTACACAAAACAAGAGCCCATCCATCCATCCATTTTTTTAATCCACTTATCTTCACGAGGGTCAGCGGGGTACATCCGGAACTGGTCACCAGCCAATCGCAGGGCATACATACACGAACAACCAGCCGCCTCACACTCACACCTAGGGACAATTTAGAGTGTACATTAGCCTGCCATGCATGTTTTTGGAAAGTGGGAGGAAGCCGGAGTACCCAGAGAAAACCCACGCAGGCACAGGGTTAACATGCAAACTCCAGACAGGAAGGCTGGAACCTGGAATCAAACTCCAGACCTCTGCACTGTGAGGCGAACGTGCTCACCAGTCAACCGCCATGCTACCGAAAATCAAGAGCGTCATTGATAAATCTGCTTCGGTATAAGACGGTCACTTTTCAACCAATGTGGGGTACCAAAGTTATCCAGTTTTGTTTAATTAATCCCAAAATTAGGCGCTTCCGGAAAATCATACATTTGTGTTCATCTGTCTATGCCAGTGACATATACTGACAGGAAGAAAAATTAAATGCTCTCCCACTAGATGGCAATGAACCTGTGTTTCTACTTCTTGTGGTGGGTGGTGTAGGTTTTTTTTTCTGATATAAAATATGTGCCTCGGCCTGATAAATGCTGGTAAACATGAGACACACACAAATTTCCTCTTGTTTTGCCTGCTGCTCGGCACACAGAAAAAAACCCCATAATGAACTACAAAGGCCTGTGGAATCTGCGCTCGATAAATAACATTGAGCTGATCTAATGAACTGCAGAATGAACAATTATCGATTAATTTGGCACTGAGTCATTAAGCTGTCTGTTCTTAAAAAAAAAATAAAAAGATTGATGAAGTCCATTAATTGGCTGTAAATGTTTTTCATTTTAAGGTGACGTGTATACTGACAAAAACATAAAAATACCCAAGTTGAGTCCAAAAACAAAAATGCCAGACAAATTGTGATCAGTCCCATCTGTTTCACAATGGTGAACGAAAGCCTTGATAAAAGCACACCAAAATATGAAGGAAAAACTCTCCATAAGATGCTTTGCAGATGCACCGTATACAATTGTAAATGACAACTACAATGAGTGTGCCCATTGACATCATATTTGTAAAGGCAGATTTAGTTTTGAATATAACTCTAGCTCATATACAGGAACTCATTAGAGTGCCCATAACAATTCAAGCCAGGCCACCGGGAGTCATCAGTTGCAATTGGAGACCGCCGGGTGCTTGTGACGGCCGCAATGTTGCCGCACAACTCTCCACGCCCCCCCCACCCCCAAACAGTTTCCCTCTCATTTGTGGTACTGCAGACACATTGATTTCCTCTCTTGTGTTCCGACGAGGCTAAATTGGAAGCGTGACATCAATAACAACGAAGTGAAGATGTGTTTTGTTCCTCTAACATTGCACCTTGTGAGTCACATTTGCTATTCCTGTGTAACTCTGGTGATGGATGGTTTTGTGCGTATCTATTGATGCAATCAGTGATGTTTTAATATATTTATATTTGACCCTTTCAGGGATAGCGGTTACTGCAGTGGACAGCTTATCACATTGTCAGGTTACAGGGTGCATGAAAGGGTTAATAATAACGTATCAGATTTATAAATATTAACAATCAAGCAGATGCAACAGCAACATACAGCAGTGGCACGACATAACCGACTTCAGAGTTTTTCAAGATCAGAAGTTCTTTTTTGGGCAAAAAATTGACATGAGGGATATCCGGCGGCAGCGAATTCAGCTAACTTCACAACAAGCAAAGGAATGGTAGACAGTGATTGAAACCTCAAACAAGAGGCTTCAAGCTATTTAATACCATCTTGGTTGACATCTACTGTCAAACGAAACATAAAACAAACCAAAAAAACCTTTACACAATCAGTATTTTTTTTACTTTTTTATCAGTATTTCCAGACTCCAGCCCATTCCAGTGGGCTTCTAGCCAGCAGATTTGAGGCTATCAGTGATTTGTCTGTCCTGGTCTGTTGTCGTGTAATTGAGTACTGCAACTGCTTGAATTGTCAGTTTTATGATGTCTCACCTATATGGGTTCTTATTTCTCGTGATTTTAAAGTTTTATGTGTCTCACTGTGCCACTTTAGAAACCTGCCTTGGGACTATGGCTGAAAATGAGCATTTATGCTCAATCCGGCGCATTTGCACTGTTTATTGCGCTGTCCCAATGAACAGGTCACACTATGAGCGCACATGGTCAAGTACATATTTGGCAGAAAGAGAAGTGGCGCCTTGTGCTGAATGTGGTGGGTGTATGCAGTACTTTCGCACACAGGAAGCCCATGAGTGATGACATATGTGCACGACTCCATGATTCATGTCCTCGTAGTGACAAGGGGGCTCGTAAAGCCCTCGCTTACGTGGCTTGGACACGTCACAAAAACAATCTGCCTAGACATCGCCGGTTGTGGCACATGGCGCCGGTCTGTTCGCATCGACAAGGCACGCCGCTATCGGCCATGTGTGCAGTTTGATACAGCTCTTTATCGTGGATTGTCTTCGATTGCGCAGCCGTATGTAATGGACCGCATTGGAACAAGTCGGAATTGATTGTTGGGAATTGATGGTTGCTTGCGAAGGAATCAGAGGAAAATGGAAAGCACGGCTTGGCTGCAACCAGCAGAGGAGCTGACTCTTATCATGTCTCAAATAGTTTGCTGTGGAAAGAAGCCCAACATGACGTCAGCTTGACGAATTTGAGCTACTGCAAGTCTGCTATTGCGCAACACCATGCTATTCATCTGCTCAGTGGAACACTGACGTTCTGGAAAGCGGAACGTCCAAGTTTTTAAATCGTCTCATTTTAGAAACATACATCACACAATTCATTCATTTGGTGTCTTGTCAAAGGACCCGCGAAAGCATCAATTCCATTAGGAGCATTCACTCCTCAAAAAAATCAAATGATAGGCACACTGAGGTTGATTTCCTTTCTGCTGCGGATTGAAGACATTTTCGTGTGACATCAAAAGATGAATACGAGACAAGAAATACAAGTTGAAGCTTTTATTTCCCTTTTGGATGGCACACAACCCAACTTGGGAGATAGCACCTTGTGTTTCAGCCCACTCATTTTTCACACAAAGAGGTGTGTTTTGTTGCCCGGGTCCTATCACAGTGATCTTTTATGCTCAGTTTCAGATGTATTATTTTTTTGGAAGACAATCTTTGTACTACTTAAAGTTAATCAATGTTTTCAGTCAACGGTAATAAAGGAATCAGGCTCACTGTTTCAATACTTTTGGTGATCATCGTAGGTAAAAGTATGATGTCGTGTAATTGTGAAACTGAAGCTTCGTTTAACATCCAGTTGTAGTGACAAAAAAAAAAAAAGACTACCACTACTACAATAGCAATCATGTATTGCTACTTCTCATTCCCCCAAATTTTAACAGATTTAATTCATCCATCCATCCATCCATCCATTTTCCGAGCCGCTTCATCCTCACTAGGGTCGCGGGGGGTGCTGGAGCCTATCCCAGCAGTCTTCGGGCAAGGCGGGGGACACCCTGAATAACCAATCGCAGGGCACACAGAGACGAACAATCATCCACGCTCACACTCATACCTAGACAATTTAGAGTGCCCAACGAGCCTGCCATGCATGTTTTTGGAATGTGGGAGGAAACTGCAAACTCTGGGATCGAACCCGGTACCTCTGCACTGTGAAGCCGGCGTGCTAACCACTGGACTACCGGGCCGCCAGATTTAATTCATGGCATAAAAAAAAAGTAAAAGTATCGTACAGAGAATAATAACTGACCTGAATTATTTTGGCCAGCCGTTCTGGGTGTCCCAAAGGTCACGGTAACCTCTTCCTTTTTCATTTCAGGAATCATTCAGACAGATGTGAGAGCATCAGCACTTGACAGCTTAGGCTTTGCAGTTTTTGAACGCATATCATTCCCCTAGCCATGGCTCATTGGAGCGGCGTTGCAAAATTCTCTGTTGGCAAGAAGTTTTTCTGTCCCTGACTGCAGTTTAGTGCCAGTTTGAGAAGCTTTGAGGCTTCGAGTGGAAGATTATGACATTCAACAACCTGCAGTCGGTACGGCTAAAGCTCTCTCACTCTCCGAGGCATCCGCAGAATTGAGATTTTTGTTGGTGCCGACGTCCAGCGCAGCCCTCTGGATAAACTTTCCCTCTCTTTGCATGAACGCCTTTCCGAGGAGTCTTGGTGAAACCGATCCTTTTTTCCAGACACTTGCCACGGATAGCATACATTGTATTACCTGCTTCTCAAACTTATGCTAAACTGCAGTCGGGAACTTCAAACCCGAAACTGTCAAATGCAAACGGTCTTACGTCTGTCCGAATGATAGCTGGAATGAAATGGAAAAAAGAAAATGGACAAAATTCTGACTTTTGGGACACACTGCATTGAAAAATAGGCAGTAATTTGTCTTTGCTATGGTGTCATAATACTTGAACAAATGACAGCAGGGAATGTAGTGAAGGAAAGTAGACACGTACATAATAGAAACATGCTAAAGATCATGTAAAACTAAAATACAGCTCATTGTGAAGAATGTACATCAAACGAATAACTAAATTGGTACAGGTAAAGCCTTGTAATGTGGCTGTTCTTGAACGAGCCGGAGGCTCCTCACTCGTGTGTGTATTGTCGCATTGTTTATTTTTACTTCCACTTTGAAGTTGCTGTTCATTTCCTTGCCTCCAAAGCAAAATATGACGTGCTTCTTAGCCGTTTCTTGTGCAACGTAGATCATATGTAACATTTGGTGTTGTAAAGGCACCTCAGTCATGTGGGTCACGGCCATGTTGGCGAAACAAAAACAGATGAATGACGAGCATGCTCAATCACGCACATACTCACCAACATGCATTGTGTGCATAGTTTTAGACAGTCCGGTAATTCAGGAAGTGTAAAAAAAAAAAAACACGCCGGTCCAGTTTTTGTGAAAACCCGCCCAGCCGCTATCAAGGTACTCCTGCTTACAAGTGGGAGAAATGTTTGGCTGCGGGACAGAAGTAGACAAGAGAATCTCTGTTACCTGCTTTGCGCTTTGTTTTGGAGGGCGAGTTAGCCAGACCGTAGAGCCACACTCATTTTCTTCCTGGATCGGACCCAAACAGAGACAAGAAGAAGAGTGGATTAGCTTTAATCCAATCAGGCTTTCTCATGACGCGGGGACCCTGCTGATTACACCTGCAGCATCAAGGACGAAACGGTCCCTGCCTCTTTGATGTGGAATCCAACGTGGCTGCCAGGAGTTCAGGAGTAACCCGCTGCTGAATCTTAGGGACAAGAAGCCAATGAGTGACTCCGTTTTGTGGCTATGTAGATGATAACTCGATTAGATGTATATTATGCCGCTCTGCTTTGGGAGTGGAAGGCGAAATCGACACCAATGGAGTGAAAAGGACCCCTTGCTTGAAAACGAACCGTACAGCATTCCCAATCCCTACCTTCTGGACACAGGTAAAACAAAAAAACATAAAATGACAGTTCAACATCAGCATCCAGGTCTTCCTGGTCCACTTAAATCGACCTACATACAAACTATGCCCGTTCAGCCAACCTTGCCTGCATACATCCGCGCAATCTGCACCGAAACCTAAGACAGCTTCTTGAACCCTCTTGGAATGTTTTTAATTGTCGTCATTCAGTCTGCTGATAACACACTAGCGAGCACACAAAGGCGCTTACTGTCGTGAAACCTCCGCCGCTGGAGCGTCTCATTCCTCAGAACCTCACCAATCAAATCATCACGTTGAAATGTCAACAAAAAAAAAGAAAAAATAGACTTCGGTGTGGAATGTTGTTTTGATGCTCACATGGTTGAACCGGATTTCCTACTGTGACATTTAATTGTGAATAACTCCCACAAAATCATCACCAGCGTGTCACAGTGTTGCTCTGATGCAATTTGCATGTGAGGGATTTCCCTCAAACTTTTTTCAACACCAAACTGACATGATCAATATGAACAGTTTCTGTGGACATTTCTTAAAAAAATCAAACGTGTGTTGACATCAACCTTTGTAGGTGGTCCTCGGTTTACAACAGAGTTCTGTCCTACGTTTGCCCGCCACCCCATGGAACGTCGTTTATAATTTGCATGTGCTTGTTTGTGCCTTTAAAATTTTCTGGTGCATAATGGGGCACGTGGTTAGCTCATCTGCCTCACAGTTCAGAGTTGCTTATTTTGTGTTTCTTCTGCGAAGTTTGTATTTTCTCTGGGTACACAATCAACCTCCCCCATTCCATTCTTGCAGGTTAGCATCACTGAAGACTCAAAATTTTGTAAATGTGTGAATGTGATTTTGATTGTATTTATCTGTTTAATGGTGGCACGTCGGCTTCACAGGTTTCGATTGGCTCCCTGTGTGGAGTTTGCATGTTCTCCCCGGGCCTGCGTGGGTTTTCTCGGCACATTCCAAAAACATGCACGGCAGGCTGATTGGATGCGGTCCTAGGTGTGAGTGTGGGCACATTGGCTGCAACCGATTCAGGTGCCCCTGCCTAGGGAGACGGCTGGGATCTCCAGATAGTCAAGCGGTTCGGAAAATGAATGGATGATGGATGGATCGGTGTGGTTGATTGGCTAGCTGTGTGGCATGCAGGGTTCGATCTCGGTGTTCCTATGGATATTCCCCCGGCTGCGTGGGTTTTCTCTCCCACATTCCAAAAACATGCATGGCAAATTAATGGAGCACTCTAAATTGTCACTCGGTGTGAAAGTGAGCGTGGATGGTTGTTCGTCTCTGTGTTCTCTACGATTGACTGGCAACCAGTCCAGGTTGTACCCAACCTGCGATAGGCTCAATCTCTCCCATACTCCAAATGAGGACAACCACTATAGAAGACGGCTGCATAGACATTCTAATAATTTTAATTAGGTCAATCTGAGTTCATCGTACCATTTTCTCTAAAATCAGCCCAATACACCATTGTTCATTAGTGCTTTGTTTTTTTGCCGGATTCTTCCATTAAAGATAAGTTGATCACATCAATGCCAGTGTCTGCTGTGACATATAAACATATTTGTCCACAGTCGATTTCAACACACAGGATGGGAGGAATAAGTGTGAGGTGATAAATTATGCACAACTCTTGTAGTATTGTGGAATACCTTCTGCTTCAGATACTGCTTATATTACGAGCACAAATGCTGGATCATTTCTTACCCACATTCTCTGTAAAATGCAGACCTGTACAGGCAGTGTAGACAATGACTTATTTTGTTTTTTTGTTAGCTCTTGCCATTTTATCATCATTTGGAGGAAAGGGTGAGATTTCAGTCAGTTTGCTCCAGTGATGCCATTAGATTGTCTCTTTCTGGTCACAAGGGGGCAGTGCTCCTGCTTCAACCAGTTTAACGCAAATGTTAACTCTTTTTGTGCAAAACTCAACCTGGCTTGATTAGGAGATCATCAAACATTACACTGTGCTACTTCTAACTTCTACTTCTAACAGTTTTTTCCCCCCATATTGTTGATTTGAATGTTTCTGATATGGAAATGAGCAGTTCTGTGGAGAAAACAGACCATTTCACCACCAAAAATAGCTTCTTCGCTCCCCACGCAGTGTGTGGGCTATGTAGTGGCACCAACTACATGTGTATATCGGTCTGTGCAGTTGTAGCTAAAATATTTTTTCTGACTGAACTGCCGAAATATGAAAGAATGAGAACATGCCTGTGACTTTGTGTCTGTGTCCCTTTATATCCTTTTAAAAATGCCAAAATATTGCCCCATGTTGGGTTGCTGCATATGGCCGGAACATGCTCTCCATTCATGGCTGATTCAGATTGTAGCCTTTGTTGATTCCAGCAGTATGTGTGTGTGTGAGTGTGTGTTTAATCAGCACCCAATTCCATGTTTGTCTATTCATGTTTCCGAGAGCTGCTGGAGGAACAGCAGCTCTGCGGAAAGAGCCACGGGGTCTTGTGGGCTCCACTCCTTGTTTTCCATGTGTTCCTAGGGGTTGCATGGCTCCGCTTGAAAGTTCAGAGACTCACACTCCCTCAGCACAGAGATTAAAGGGGCTTGTCTGCAGCACTTGCAACAAGAGCTGTTCACAGTTCGCAACTTGCCCAAGAGGAGGGATGAGTTGTTTTTTGCAGCTTTTGCAGTCGTGACTTTGGCAACTGTGTGGAAGTCTTGTTTGTTTGTTTTTTTCTTAAGTTTGCTGGTTTGTACTCCCACCAAGTAGAACAAAGTCTCTTAAGGACGCGGCGGCCGTCCAAGTGCTTGTACGAGGATGCAGGTGGCAGCGAGGCTCTGCTCCGACTTGTTTGAAGTTTGCTCTCGTGTCAAAGGTGAAGGATTATGTCTGGAACTGGAATTTGGTCTTCAAATTGAGGAATGCCAAAACTTCCTGGCAGCATGTGAGTCCTTTTGTCTGTAGTGTGTGAATCAGTTTGGGTACAGTGCCATGCTATTCCTCAGCAATGGGACAGCGGATGCTACAGTTGGCCATCAGCAGCAGGGGAAAACCACTTACCACATCTCTGGAACATTAAGGGACACGCAGGGAGATGACACTGTCTCCGAGCTAGGAATGGGCTGGGTGACACCCTGCACGCTGGTGGACGGTTGCAAGCCAGGAGACCAAATCATGGAGAACAGTCCCATCCTCGACAGGTGGCCATCCCTGAGAGCAGGAAGTCTACGGCAAGAAGTGGTGGTGGAGGAGAATGAGGAGGAGGAGGAGGAGGAGGAGGAGAGGAGGTGGAGGTGGAGAGAAAAATGAGGAGTGACGGGTTTATGAGACATCCCTCCGAGAGCTCAGGTAACTCCTCAGAGATCATCGACACAGACGCCCGGACCTCGCACAAGTACCGCGTCAGTGTCCACGCCAGAATACTGTCATTTAGTGGAAATGGCACCGTCACAGGGCACACGCTGCCTCGGGCTGTACCGCGCAGATCCCGTCAGGATGAGGCCTCACTCGGCAGGAGGAGTATGAGCATGTATGGCGAACCGGCGGAGCAGCAAAGTGAGCCCGAACCGGTTCGACTCCGGAGGCCAAGGAGCGTGTGCATGCTTTCGGGCCCAGGCCCGGTCCTCGTGGAGCAGGGCAAGCAAAACTCCCTGAAAAGGACAGGCGTAGTGGAGGGTAGTCAGCTGTACAGGACCAGGAAGGCTGAGCTGAGGGTCGTAGATGGTCTCAATCCGGTTGTGGTTCACCAAGCCCCGGTTCCTGCTGAGGTAATCCCCAGGGAGCGCCACAGAAGCGTGAAGACCAGGCCTCTTAGTATGACTGTACTGGAGCTCAGGAAAAGGGCCTCTGATGACGACGTAAGCAGGCAGCAGAGCCACACAGGCCACGATGGGGGAACCTTCCTGAAAGGAGCCTTCCGTTGGAGGTTATTTGGTAAAAGCTCTCCCGATAAGAACAAGGACAGCGATGGTGACAAATGTACAAAGTCGGCTTTAAAGTTTGTCAAATCGGATGCTCCGAAAAGCACGCTGAGCTCATTGAGACGGAGCTTGAGTATGCGCATCCGGAGGACTCGACCTCGGGACAAGGTGACTCCAGGGTGTGAGGGGGCTACAAGGGAACTCTCTCAAGACAAAACTGCTGACACCATGCCTCCTCAGCCTTTCTCGTACCTCACGGGGAGAACGTTGCCATCTTCCGGTGGGCAGGTTGTCGACGGGGGTATGCAGTACATTCAGTACCGCAGCAGGGGCAAGGTCAAGGTGATGGAGGTACCCATGTGCCCGACCAAATTGACCAAACCAGCTCAGGGGGAGCCCAGCATTTGGCAGCTCATAGCCAACCGCTTCAGGAGGAAAGAGCAGCTGGTCAAATGCGAATCGAAAGACGAAGGCCAGCATGTGATGACTCTGAATAATAAGTCACTCCCTGTCGCCATAGAGACCCTGGCAGACACAGAGTCTCATAAAGGTCAAGGTAAGACTTGCAAGAGTTTAGTTCTTCACTCAGTGTGCTCTATTCACATTGCCCCCACCACCCCCCACCTCCCCCAGTTGCTGTAAAGAAAGTCTCAAGTGCACTTAAAAAAAAAAATAGGACAGGCAAATGAAAAACACATGGGGAATTTGGGGTTTGGGTGGCATTCAAAAACATGTGGAGTGCTTTCGGAATTTCTATTTTTGGGTCCATTTCCGTCCCTTCACTACAACTTTGTCTCACAGTTTCTTAATGTTTGATCCATGTGACGGCAAAATGAATTGTCTTACGCTCTCACGGTTGTTTGAGGCTGATGAAACTTTTTTTCCCGATGCCCCAGACAAAGAAAAGTCTCTAAGTTGGCCTTTCAACGACACAAGCCTACACTAGCCGCATTAAAAGAGTCCGTGGCTGTATTAGGGATGCTCTTGGCAGCCTAATGCAGCTAAATTGAGATGACTAGGGCAGAGGTGGAGAAGGCTTATTAAGCCGCAGTGTGTAAAGGTTAACTCTTAACAGTGTTCTGTTCAGCACTTGGGCTCTTTTGGTCTTGTCACACCACAGGGTTTCCAAACCATTCATGCAAACGTTTTGTTTGCGTGAATGCTTACCTCAGAAATATGTCATAAACTTAATAAAAAAAAAAAAAAATTATACATTGCCTTTTGTGTGAACCCACACGACATTCTTCAGGGCTTCATTAACCTTTATTAGATGCTGATTAAAAAACAACTTGTTGAGACCGAGAGTGAAGATATCCCAGCTCATTGCCTTTGGCAGGAAATTGTACAACACTCTGGTGATTACAAGCTCTTCATGAACCAGGATTGGGGGGGGGGGGTTAAGAGTGAAATTGTCAATTCTACTAATTACACACTGCCTTGTTTAAAATGTTACAAAATTATCATCTACACTTTAATATGCCTCTGATTATTATAATTTGTTTTAACTCAAATGGCTAGCTAACTTTTTGCCATAAGGTAGCTATCCGGTGTTTCATAATCATGAGTACAAAAATTTGACTTTTTTTCAAGTTAACCCCAGAAAAGTCACAGTTAAGCGGATTAAACCAACCAAAATTCTTCATTAACCTTGATTAGCCACAATAAAAAGAAACCATCTTCTCCAATTCGAATGTAGTACACACTTAAACTGAGAGACTGTTTATGCGCCTGCATCAGTGCTTCTGTTTGCAATAGAGTTCAAATGAAGTGAAGTTGGCGTTTGGGTTAGCTTAGCTGCCCGCATGTGAACACTAATGTGTACCCTTACTTCCCCTGATCTAAACGGAACAGGTCTATCAGGCGGTGTTTTTCTCTGCTGAGTCGAACACTGTGCAGTGGTACCTCTACTTACAAAATTAATTGGTTCCGTAGGACATTTCTTGACTAGAAAATTGTGTAAGTAGAGACGCGTTTTCCATGTAAATGCCCTAATCCGTTCCAAACCCCCCAAAATTCAGACATAAATCTTTCCTAAAGCATGAAAAAGCATCAAAATATGTCACAAATTCATGTTACAAATTAGATTATTGCACAATAAATGAGAGTTGTGCATAATGTAAAATACAAAGAATAGAGTAAAGAATAACTAATATATATATACTTTTTGTCTTCTACTTTCTCCCTTTCACAATTTTGCTGCTGTAAATTGGGAATTTTTCCAAATAAAGGTTTTCTTATCTTAAAAATGATGGTCATTTAACTTTGAACTGCGTCCTCATCGTTTTTTGCCCTCTTTAGTGCATGTTCTCTCTCAGAAGTGATTTTTGACTGGCGTTTTGTAAACAACTGAGCAAAGGACGTCTGCTTTTGTCGGCTTTTAACAATCCTTCGAAAATATCCAAGGCAAACATCACCAAAGTGAGCGATCGCCTGACTGGTGAACAGTTTCTCTGAGGATTCACATTTATGTAAAACTATCGGAACACCTCATGGCCCGAGAGGCGAATGACAAGGACGCTGCATAAACACACATCTATCTATCGACACAGTCCCTCTTAACCAATGGCATGATGCCAGGATAATGCTCGGGAATAGCCAATGGCAAAGTAGCTATAAATATGTTGCGTTCATGAAACTCTGAGCTGCGAGTACCCGCCCATACTGTATTTTTACCTTTCGTATCTTGAAAATTCTTTCGTAACGAGAGACAAAATTTTCCTGTTGAGGCGTTTTGTAACTTGAAAATTTTGTATGAAGAGACATTCGTAAATTGAGACACCACTGTAATTGAAACAGGCGAGAGAGGACTGTATGTCTGGAGATTCTCAGCCATTCAGGTCATGGTAATCTACAAAGATTGTACTGAGGCAGAGGTAACATGTCTTCAATCAACAAGAAAAATCCTGTGGCCTTGATTCAACCTTTGCAGATTTGGAGAGAGGTTCTCCCATCCCATAAAGACAACTAATTGCAAAGAAATCTGTCAAATGCATACATTTTTGCTTAATTCTGTCATCAAACGCACTCAGGTACACTTCTTGTGTTCAGTGTAGAAGGAGCAGCGAAAGGCTTTTTGTCCCCAGCTCAATATTGACTTTAGCTACGTTCTATGGAAAGGAGCCAGCAGCTGCAATAAAAAGTTCACAATTAAATCTCCACTATAGCCTCTGTACGTGTGCTAGTTCATGTGTTTTGTATCCACTGTCAATGGGTTGGTCGACCTTTGAACCGGCAAAGGTGATACTTTATGCTGTCGAATTGCGTCCTAAGGTCGGCCGCCGTCCGCCCTCCGCTGCTTTTGTGTTGTCACCGGTTACCTCGGAGACGTCTCAGCGAGTGCGGCCAGGTCCTGCTGTATTTGTCCGTTCTAATCCCCGAGTGCGAGGCAGTCAGGCGTCAGGAATGTAGGTGCGCCTGGTGAGTGCTCGCTGCCCTGGGTGGGACTCGCTGCCTGTCGCTACCTGCCTAAAGTGCTTGCTGCCTAATTAGATCCAGAAAGCTGAAACACCCCCGCCCCCTCCCAAAACCCCCAAACCATGACAACTAAGCACACCTGAGTGGAAGTGTTTCCTAGTGACGATCCTGTACACCTCTGCAAGGTTTGCATGGGGGGATGGGATAGTGAGGGATTTGAGGTGTTCCAACAATGCCCACCTACACGCCGTCACCCCCCACACCCCACCTGTGGATCAACAAAGCTTCTCTGTTGTGTGGACGTTTGTTTGAGTGATCAGTGTGGGGTGATTCAAGTGTTGGGAGGAGTTGAGGTGTTGAAATGGCAGGAACGGGCCTCCAAACTGCAAAGTATACCATGCATGGGTCTTATTTTGACTTGCTGGATCCCATTCGACAAGGAGTGCACTGATCGATATATCGGGATCGGAATTTGGGGCGATTACTTTCATTTCCGAGGGATTGGGTGATCGGCCAATCCCTGAAAATAAAACCGATCTTGTCCACCGGTCTCATCTCCCTGCGCAGAGGTCTGAAAAAGTCACCCACTGTGGGGGACAGTGAGTAACTTTTTCAGACCTCTGGGAAATGACGAAAAGTCTTCTCACTACTTCATGTGCAATTAAAACAATCTGTTTGTATTGATTGCCAGGTATTGTTCAGTGTTTTACATTACAACAAAATTGGAACATTGAAGGCGTATGCTATTGGTTGTGGGAAAAAAAAAATTGGGATCGGCAGTTCATGCTTTTCAAGAATCAGCAATTGGTCAGAAAACTGTGATGACTGCACCACTACATTTAACGGCTAAAAAAATGACAACGCAGCGCAGGTTACTACCTCGCCGGGGTTGGAACAACTCATGATGACAGAGATTTTTAATCTTGTGCATTAGTTGAGTCAGATGCAGACTGAACGCAACAGAGTTCTTGGTTTTCAGAATCAGAATTAGAATCATCTTTATTGGCCAAGTATGTAGAACACACAAGGAATTTGTCTCATCATCATAACAAGGACATGACAAATAAGTATGGGAAATAAGTATGGAAGGACATTCCGTAATGTAAGTGAGCCGTAGTGCGGTGGTACCACCCAATGACAACTGTGAGACAATGTGCAAAGTATCAAGCAGAGTTAAAGTGATCAATGGTAGAATAAAATACTATAACAGTTGTACAGTTGGTGCAGAAAATCATTGAACCATTTTAAAGTGACCAGTAGCAGTATTTGTGATACAACAAGTGTGCAATTGTGCAGATGTCCTTGAGCGCTTTAAAGTGTCTGGTGCGGTGGAGTATAGATCAGTGACAGTGGCTCAAGTAAGTACAGAGCGCAGCTACAATGATTATAGCGGTAATGCTGTTCCACAGGGTTGTGCAAAATTGCAAAAAGCCACTATACAGGTAGATTTGGGTTACTGTTTAGGGAGTTAATGGCTAGAGGTAAGAAACTGTCTAAGTGTCTGATGGATTTGGTGCGCATGGACCGGTAGCGCCTGCCTGAGGGGAGTAGCTGGAAAAGGTGGTGGGCATGGTGTGGGGGGTCCAGTAGGATTGTCCGGAGCACAATTAGGCTAGCATGCTAGTTAATGCTATTGATGAGCATCATTTGTAGGTGTTTTGTTTGTGTTGAGTAATTGTTCTGCTGAGTGCAGTTGTGTATGTTATACGGATTTACAGCTGTTTGCATGCGACGTGCATGGTGTTGACGCCCTCTTAAGTGTTTTGAATCCATACTCAGTGATAATTTTACAGTTTAACCCCAGCGAGTCCCTCGCTGGGCAGAAAAGTTTGAGTCCCATTATGCATTTAGAGTCCCAAATTTCGAATTCTGAAATGGTCTACTTATTCAATTGCATATGATAATAACACAAACAACAACAATATACAGTGATAATAGGGTTATTGCTTATAAACAAATGCTGCAAAAATGTAATTAATTCAGGTATACAAGATTTGCTGAGAAACAGGTTCTTATTTCATCCCATGGTTCAGTCTTTGAGTTCATAAATTCTCCTCTCTTTACTCTGCTTCCAATGATGCAAGACTTTTTCAAAGTCAACTTATTATCGCAAAAAACTATCCAACTTAACTGCTTCCTCTGTGATATCTCCGCAATAAACTTTCGCAACACACTTGTTCGCAGCACTTGTTTTAACGTTACACAACTTGGCAATCGTCTGCTTTCCGCGAGGTTGAAGGCCAATCTCATCTCGTGAGAACGGAAATCTCGTCACGCGAGATTACTTAACGCAAGATCAAAACAACAATGGCGGACACTGCGTTGCTGGAAAAAAAGATGTACCGTAATTTTTGGGGGGGTTTTTTGACTGAGAAATTTCCTTGGGTCCCAAAAACGCACATTATTTGGAACTGTGCGTCCCGCGGGAAAGTTATGCATCTAGGACGCGGGATGCAGAAGTAACGAGATGACTGTATACTGTGTCATCTGTAAGCAGTTACAAACCCTGGCACAAGAAGGCACGTTCTGTTGCCGCCATACTTATTGTTATTTGATTATTTTTAGAAAAAAAAAATTGTCCTGTTTTTTTAATGCAAATATTCCCCCCATAAATGTTGCGTTAGCAGAGGTCAATGATAGACTCAGGCACGTTAGGATTGTGGTGCTCCTCTGTGCATCTTTAATCTCTGTCAACAGCCGGCATTTTCCTTTTTAAGGTTTTCCATCACGTTTTCCAGCAGTTTGCTCAATAGCCGTTTTGGGCAGGCGGAAATGGGAGTTAAATCAGACACTAATCCCCTCGAACCCCACAAATTGATTCAATCAACCCGGGCATTGTAACGCCAGACTCCTCCATCTGCACATTTAAGTAGGGGCCCCCGGTTGAACCGTCACGTGTCGTTTAGCTGGGTGGAAGTTATCACCGTCTTAGACACTCGCTTTAAGAGCGTGAAGCGAGGGTGCATCGTCACAACTGCATTGGAACAGCGGAGAGCTATGGAGATGTTTGCTTCGGCCTCAGCTGATTATGTTTATCACTGAGCTCTCCAGATAACGGTTTGGTGTTTGGGCACTCAGCAGAACACAGATAACGGCTCTGACGGTTGGCTCTGTAAATTGCTTCTGACAGTAAGAACAGGAAGGTAGACTGAGCCCGTTCTGACGTTTTCTCATAACTATGAAAAATGGAGAGAATGCCTCGGGTTTTGTGGGTCAAAGGGATCATTTCATCCATTTACAAGCATTGTTTCTTCATCTGAAGTCTAGATTAGCGGTAACCAATACGGTGCCCGTGGGCACCAAGTCGGCCACTAAGTACCCCATAAGTAGCCTATTGGTCTGTTCTCAAACTAGCTCACCAGTGAAAGTACATTGTCATTTCCGAGGAATGTTGAAGAAGTGATTGCTTTAGGACGGGGGTCGGCAACACGCGGCTCCAGAGCCGCATGCGGCTCTTTAGCGACATCTAGTGGCTCCCTGGAGCTTTTAAAAAACGTTTGAAAATGGAAAAAGATTTTGATAGTAGGCTAATATAGCTCAAATAGATATAGATACATGTTGCAGCTCCGAAAAAGGAGAGCTGTGGTGTTGGATTTATTAAAACATACACTTTATTTATGCTTTTAACAGTCTCGACAAACACACACGTCTGCGTCCGACTCCGTGCCTTCTCTCTTCTCGTTCAACTCGAGAGGCGTTCAAAGACAGCCTTCGAAAAACGGAACTTGATGATGACTTCACTGACACTAAGAAAAGCGAAAATGATGCACCAAAACCAAAAATCAAGCGAGGAAATCACAAAATAAATTCAATGGGGGCGTTTGTGAACACACAACAAAGGAATGAATAACATAAACAATTCCGAGACAGTCCAGTCTCCTACATACATACAACATGTGTTTCCTTCATTGTAAGTTTTATAGAAGGCTTTTATTTTTTTGTTTTTTTTGTCCAATATGGCTCTTTCAACATTTTGGGTTGCCGGCCCCTGCTTTAAATGTAAAGACGTGTAGAAATGAAGTTTTGCATCTTTATCACTTTCCTACTTTGATAATTCCATCCATCCATCCATTCATTCACTTTGTGTCCCGCTTTCTAGTTCTGGGTTGTGGGGAGCTAGAACAATTCCGGCAGACTTGGGCCAAAAAAAAAAAAAAGGACTACACCACCCTTTGTTTTGATCATTGTTGATAAACTTGACGAGAAATCCATAACATCCATACATTTTCAATATCGCTTATTCCCATTCAAGGTCACTCGGAGCTGGAGTCCATTCCAGCTGACGTCAGGCATACCAACAGAATCAGAATCAGTTTTAGACTCCCCCAAACTCAGAGAGAGCAGCAACAGTCTCCATTTTGCTGAAGTGGTCCATTTTCTCAGTGTCTTCCCATAAATTACTCTCCTAGTCTGTTCGAAAGGGTTTGCAATACAATGTTGTGTAATTTCTGTCTGTCTATGGACAACTTCCATCAAGCCCATAGAGTTAAGTGTCCAAGAACAAGTCATCTTGGCTGATTTTATTTTTTTGATGGTCCAACAGCGAACATCATTTGATGCCCGACCGAAGGAAGCAGAAGCACTAATTCCTAGCTAAAAGTCACCCTCTATAATTTGAAGTGGGAACGCTGGTTGGAAAAATTGTTGCGGGGAAAATATAGATTTCAAGGTCCCGCCACTAAAATAAACCACCATGCATCCATTTTATTTTTTTTGCTGGCTCTGCATTTTTTTTTTTCCCTTTAAGTGTAATCCGCCAGGAAACTGACTGGTCGTTTTCGATGCAAGTCGACAGTAAGTCGGCAGGCAAACAAGCTGAAACTTCCCTCTCTGCTCTCTGTTAGACAAAAGCGCTGGTGTCCTGTCAAAGGCATCACAAACGCGGGGGAATCGGCAATACCCTCCCCCCCACCCTTGTAGGCATTCTGGGGCATAGTCATTTGGGGATGCTCATTCTTTATGGGTGAGGTAAGTGGAGCACATGGATTCAATTAGGCCTTGTTTTTAGTGCCTGTCCGTTCTGCGAGCTGCAAGGACAGCACTGATCTTTTTCCAGTGATAAAATGATTCGACAAATAAGTAGTCATCCACACAACTAACAGGAAATGCTTTAAAACGAGCTGCCGGCTATCGGGGAGGTGTTTACATGCATTCATTGACGTGTAGTTTGAAACCCAACCAGTCGGGTCTCTTCTTCTTGTGCATGTCATGGCATGCTCAAGCCATAAAAGGGGATGTTAAAGTGCTGCGTAAAACTACACCACTTACACAGGAAAAGTATACACCATTTGCATGGGTAAAAGGTCGCATGAAGACTACACACTCGCCTACACAAGTCTTGATTCATAAACATCTCAGCAGAGGGCCTTTTCCCACTTAATTACAGGGGTTGTGATACTTGAGCATTCATACATAAAGAGAAAATTGTAAAAATGTTTACCCCTCTGGTGGGTTTACTTCAGTCTTCAAACTGAGTTTAGACAATATTTTCTCACTGTTTTTAATTCATACCAATCAAAATGAAAACACGACAAAAACACGACAAAAACAATTGCATTTTTTCTTTTTTTTTTTTTAACAAGAATAGTCAAATTATATGATCCATCCATCCATTTTCGGATCCGCTTATCTTCACAAGGGTCACACGGCATGCAAGAGCCTAACCCAGCTGTTGGCAGGCAGCAGACTGGGTACATCCTGAACCGGTTGCCAGCCAATCATAGGGCACACAGACAACCATCCGCACTCACACTCACACGAGGGACAATTTAGAGTGTTACATTAATCTGCCATGCATGTTTTTGAAATGTGGGAGGAAGCCGGAATACCCGGAGAAAACCCACGCAGGCACTGGAGAGCCGGAATCGAACCCTGCACCTCTGCACTGTGAAGCGGACATGCTAACCACAATACCACTGTGTTGCACCCAAAAATTTTAATGAGAATAATTAATATAATTCGACAGATTTTTTTTAAAGGAAAAAGACACTTATGTTGAAGAAGTTGTAATCAATCAAAAATCATCTCTGTTGAAAAATATTTGAATGTTATGAGAAGAAAGTGGTCATTTTCGGAAGGAAAAAGGCTGGGATCTTGAGAGAAGGAAGTTTTATTTTTTGAAAAATGTATGACTTAAGTCTTTATTATATGATAGTCATTTTTTTTTTGTTGGCTTTTTTTTTTCTTCCATTCCGTTGGAGTAAAAGTGTAATATGACGTAACTTCTGTCCTCAGGAACATAATGGGTGATGAGTCATTTTTGGAGAAAAAGTCACACTTGAATGTGAACAGGGTAGTTGTACTTTGTGAAGAAAAGTAGCAATTAAACTAAGAAATACTCAACATTAATTGCACTTTTACAAAATAATGTTGAGGATTTTTTTTGGTGCGTGTGTATTAAAAGCTTTCATACAAGTTTTGAGAGAGCTGTAGTATTTTGGTAGAGATTTTAGCTAGCATCATGGAAGTTGACATGTTTGATTTGCTTTCGCGGGCCACATAAAATAATGGTGCCGGGCCGGATCTAGCTCCGGGGCCTTCAGTTTGACACCTCTGTGTTACAATGTACTTTTTTTTCCCTCATTGCAAGTATTCTGATTGAGATATTTATAGAATGTTGTTGAACTTGAGTGGAGTTGAGTGGTTCGTTCACTAAACCAAGCCTTTTTTTTTTTTTTCATAATAAAGCCACCTGGTTTACAAAGTATCTAAGATTCCGTATCAAAGGTGTTCCGTCCCAAAAAGGACTATCAGCCTGATGGAGTAATTTTGGTATTATTGTCGCAGATTGCACGTTGTTGTAGCTCAACTTGTGACAAGGCAGCCGCATCAGCTGATGAACAATAACATCATTGACTCACTCTTTAATGTTATGTAAGATTTGCAGATTTTATGTTTTATGTTGAGGGGGAAGAAATTTCATCTGTGCTGTATGTTACACATACGTACAGCACATTTGACAATAAAGTTGTATTCAATTCAATTCAATTCAGATAAAAGTCATTCACGTAATATCTTTTTTTTCCTTCTTTTTTTAATCAAGTGGAGAGTGGAGATCACAAAAAAATGCACATTTTTAAGTCGATAGTTATAATTTGAAGAGAAAAAAACTGTAATTTCATGTTTTAGTTTGTGATTTTGTCTATGATGCAAATCGTATAAATAGTATTAGCGAAATTATTAATTTGACAATATTGAAGTATTAATTAAGTATGTTCAGTAGTATGAAATATTATGCCCCAAATCATTTTGTGAAGTTGTTTGTTAGGGAGACACGTGTGAGATTTCTCATTCAGGGTCCGACGTGAGGCTACCATCAGCCACGTTGCGGTTCCTGTCAGAAACCGTACTGGGCCATATATTCATGATATTATAACTTTCGGTGATTATTTAATATTTAACGTCCTTAAATGGTTTAAGACTTTAAGAAAATGTTATTTCTTTATACTTAGTTGTTATGCATGTACAAAAGCAAAGATGTGTAGATGTCATATTTCTGAAATCTCAACTGGCCCCGGTCGGTGCAACATCCGTAAGTTACGTAGTGTCCTGACACAGTGCCATAGTGGCCCAGGGCCATTGGGCCACCATTACTGTCACACCTTGTTATTCTATGTTGATAAAATAAGCGTCATGCCTTTGTTCTAAAATTGATCAAGATGGG
Organism: Hippocampus abdominalis; assembly: GCA_018466805.1. Lineage (NCBI taxonomy): Eukaryota > Metazoa > Chordata > Actinopteri > Syngnathiformes > Syngnathidae > Hippocampus > Hippocampus abdominalis. Next base: position 3,481,475 of record CM031708.1, read on the forward strand.
ATTTCAACTCAGAAAACTAGTTATTTTAAGTGAATAAAGTTGGAATGCTAACTATTAAAACTAGTCAAATGTTTTGGGTTGTGATCTTTGATGAAGAAAAAGCTCTATATTTCCCCCCCCCCCCCCCCAAAATTCATGTTTTATTCTTTGACTTCAATTCAGTTTGTATGTCAAATACAGCTGTTAATTAAAAACGTGAGTGCACCTGATTGCTTAATACAAATGTTACAGATAAATGACAAGCGTGTATAATGAGCTGTCATTTCTGAATTCTTTTGTCCTTCTCTTTTCAGACTCTTTTGTCAACAGCCAAGAATGGACGCTGAGCCGGTCTGTGCCAGAACTGAAAGTGGTGAGTAAAACCGCTCTCCTCCTGAGGACCCCGAAGTCAGCACCAAATTACAATTGTTAAAAAAAAACAATAAATAAATATTAATAAAAATAATTCTCGTCAGTGTGATCCTGGAATTAATAAGCACCATGCTTATGTTTCTCTGGGAACATTGAAAGGATTTTATTTGACATTTACTTGATGATTAGCTTTTTTAATGAATGTGTTTCCATGGAAACACACAGTGGGAAGAGTGACAGTTTTGGTGCTGAATGAGTGGCGCGTTCTGGCAATAATTTCCACCCTTCGGGCTCCCAAAATGCACAGTGAATATCCACAAGTCGACCAATAGAAGATACCCTTTGGGGTTGATGGAGCACTTCAATTCTTGGCGCCACGAAGACTTAAAAGGCATCTCCCTTGTTCTCCTGGTGTTAATTGGCTGCGTCCACACGGGGGTTTGTTCAGCAAAGACACAATTAAACCTCTGAGAAAAAAAGCAATCATTTGCTGCGCAACTTTCAAAGATGAAGCAAAAGTTCATGCTGATAAGACATCAGACGAACGCCGGCAATTTCTTTTAAAGCAAGAGATGAATCGCTTTGTTGGGGGTTTTTTTTCTTCAGCTTTAGCCTTTTCCCCCTTCCCTTTGACTCTTAAAAAGAGTAAAACTCTGAAGATCAATCTCCTGGAGATATTATGCCCTTTTTTGTCTTTTTTTTTTGGAACAATTTCAAATAGTTCCCAAATGTCTTAATAACTTGTCTGAGACATCCTTTTGCTAAATAACCCGTAGGATTAAGGCTTTAGGCAAGGCAAGGTGACTTCATTATTACAGCACCTTTCATCCGCAAAGCAACTCAATGTGCTTCATTCACACAACCGAAATCACAACTTCTAAAATTGAAGACATTCGCAGCACAGCGAAAAAAAATGTAGCTTATCAAAATTACTAAAAGAACGGATATTGACAACATTTAAGCACATTTGCAACTAAAAGATTTAAAGACATCTACAAAGGAAAGAGATGAAAAGTTGCTTTCTGAAGTTACTAAAAGACGTAGAATGAAATTTATTTTTAAAATGCTTAAAAGACCTTATTCAAAGAATTGGGGAGGGGGGGCATAGTTTTTAAGTTGGATTTGAAAGCATTCATACTTGGGAATGACTTCACTTTCAATGGTAACTTTTTCCATTTGCGCGCAGCATAACAGCTAAATGCCACTTCATCATGTTTGGTTGGAAACCTGACCTTGACCTTGACCTGAGTCTGAAAACCTCATCCCCTTAATGAGGATCTAGACTTGGGGGTGCCCATTACGTCGATCGCGATCAACCGGTAGCTCCCGGACAGGTCCCAAGTCGATCGCGAGGGGTGTAGAGGAGAGAAAAACAAACAACCATGTGTGTGTCTTTTGCATGTTAGTAATACTGTATCAAGTATCAAGTAAAACTTTATTGTCAAATGTGCTGTATACAGCACAGATGAAATTTCCTCCCTCTTAAATAGACAACAGACAATAAGAGGAGCCGCTGCGGGTGCCCGCACCGCCATCAAATGAACATATTATATAATCCATCCATCCATCCATCCATTTTCCGAACCGCTTCATCCTCACTAGGGTCGCGGGGGGTGCTGGAGCCTATCCCAGCAGTCTTCGGGCAGTAGGCAGGGGACACCCTGAATTGGTTGCCAGCCAATCGCAGGGCACACAGAGACGAACAACCATCCACGCTCACACTCATACCTAGGGACAATTTAGAGTGCCCAACGAGCCTGCCATGCATGTTTTTGGAATGTGGGAGGAAACCGGAGCACCCGGAGAAAACCCACGCAAGCCCGGGGAGAACATGCAAACTCCACACAGGGAGGCCGGAGCTGGGATCGAACCCGGTACCTCTGCACTGTGAAGCCGACGTGCTAACCACTGGACTACCGGGCCGCCTCATATTATATAATGTAATATATATTTTGTGTTAATGTACACTGCACCCTAATCATCCTATCAGTCTCATTTTCACAAAAGTATTAAAAAAAATAAAATAATATAAAGCAGGTAAAGCTTTAACCTACGGTGGCGCGTGACCTGCGTTGTTAGCGCTCCGCAATCTGCAATTGCAGCTTGTGGTCAGAGCTGTTGCGCAATATTTTTTATCATTATCATTATTCTCATTCAGAGTTTGTTTCGTGTACAGTTCACCGAGGGCACGGGCAAAGAATAGGAATCTGGAGGGCCTAGGGAAGCATTTTCAAACGGTACACATGAGCTTTGATAGTTAACAGGCTGCCTACTATGCCTCCGCGTCAGGCTGTTCCTCATCATGGCGTGCGTGTGTTTATGTGCGTGCGTTTGCGCGGTAACAGGTCGATTGCGGGAAGTTGGTTGATCGAAAAGTAGATCTTTGGTCAAAAAAGTTTGGGCACCCCTGATTTAGACCATTCCATCAATTAGAGACCAGAAACCGAATTCTTAAATCTATTCTACAACCACCTGAGAGCCATTGCTTTACAAATCCTATTTCATGTCTTGTTGAAGTTTTGTGGGACAGGTCTTGTCTTGCAAGTGAGCAACTGCACCCTTATGGTGCTGTGCTTATGGTGCTCGTGGAGGCAGCACTTTATACTCTGAACTGGTTAAAACTGAAAAAAAAAAAAAAAACGGCCATTCTTAAAAATAGTCTCCAAATCCAAAGAACTTAAATGTTCCACAGTGAGACAGCGCTGAGGCAGCATTTCTGTGGCGTGAAGGTGGCGTGGCAGTGGTGGTAGTAGCCTTTCAGAGTTGACTCATTATTTTCACAGCACACGGCCTACATGTTTTGCTAGCTTACTCACACACTCGTAAGGAGAACTCTGAAGTTGTGCCGAGGAATATCAGATGCAGATTGCCTGTCATGTGCCCTTTATAATTGGAACCATACCTGACTTTAGCACCCACTAATGACCTCAGGAGGAGGAGGGGGATGGAGATGAGGTATGTCATATCCCCATTTTGTTCTGACCAGACTTTACCACCCCTGAACGCGTTTTGTTTTTTCCTCAAACCCCTCCACACCGGCGGGAGGAAACACCGCAAAGCCTGTAACCAATCACACGGATGCTAAGTGACTTTCTTCCTCGTGCTTCTCCCAAGAAGCTCTTAAACAAACACGTGTACAAATACGCTCCTTTGCATCCCACTGTGATCCGAGCTGAGCTTGACGTTTTACTGTGATGATCTTATCCGCGGGCTGCAGCTGCTTTTAATTTTGCAGCAGCGAATAGAGGTGGACTTTCGTTTTATGCATTAATGACTGCATTTTCTTGATGCTGTAATTAAGTTGCCCAGCTCTGCTGATGATTAAGAGCTCAATGATTACGTGCACAACATAAAGAGAAATTATAATTACAGGAGAGTGCAATTTAGCTTAATATACATACGATTAACATGTAATGTGCCATCGCTATGACAGCTCCTGCATTGCAACTCCTGTACAGTAAATAAAACAACTATAGTATAAATACAACCACATATTTGTGTTCAGCATTAATGAAATCACCTGGCGGTTTTCTTTTGGATCCATTTTTTTTTTTGCTGAAAATGTCACCTCAGCCTTATGTACACAGTCACCCCCCTCCAAAAAATTAAAAGGATTACTTTGCCACCATCTTGTGGCATTTTGGTGCCAAAAGAATGTTGAAGTGAGTTGAGGAGTTATATTTACACCTGTTACCCCTATTGATATGCAAAAGAATCGCTGAATTAAATGTTCCATCCATGCATGATAATACAGTGGCTTAAACTTATTTTTTTCCCCACTCTAGTACATTGCAATTGTTCAGTACAATTCGGTTGTATTTTTTTTTTTTTATGACAAGATGTTTGCATTTTATCTCATTGTTCACTAGTGACAACAGGGCTCGGTTCATATTGTAATGTACCAATAGTAGTTTAGGGCATGTAATGGCTCATGTATTAAGCTCTTGCCACATCTCAGGAAACAAATGCAGTGCAGCTCATCTTCTGGCTAGAAGAGGTCACGGCTAGTGATAGTATGTCATACGTCTTTTTAAATGTCATGAAATTTAGAATGTTCCTGTCTTTTGTTCCCAACTGAAAAAAAGGACACAATGTACAGTAAATTACAGAGCCCAGATCTTGATGTATGTGTATGTGTATGGCATCCATGTGCCTGTAACTCCCTACCACGTTCTGAGAAAATGCGAGAACCTGATCATGATATCATTTCCTCATCTTTCCACACGTTTGCTGAATTATTTTGATTGTTATTGCAAGGCCCAGTAATGTGATTCATTTGCACTGTGACTGGCTGCCATGAGTTGAAATGTAACAAAAGAGCTTTGAAGCCTGTGTGATCGTCTCTCGCTCATTTCCATTTGTCTTCCTATTGCTTTTGCAGGGAATTGTGGGGAATCTGTCCAGCGGCAAGTCGGCCTTAGTCCACCGCTACTTGACAGGGACGTATGTGCAGGAGGAGTCTCCTGAAGGTAAGAGCACCAAGCTGCAGCTTCATGAGATCGACCAGTGGGGAGTGTTCATTTGTAAAAACCCAATCATTTAGTGCCAAAATGTATCAATACATTTTTAGGGTGTTTTATATTAAAAAACATTCATAAAGGGCTTTGCGCCCAACCCTTAGTCATTATCGAGACTGTGGGAATGATTGAATGGCAGGAGTGGCTTTGATCAGATCTTTGTCGAACACAGTGTGAGTGGATGTCGGGTGTTGTATGGCGATCCTAGGGCGATGGTACTTGGCGAGGTGACGTGCGGAAGCAGTGTAGTGGTGAGAACATGGATAAATGCTGGCGGCTAACTCTACAGCAGCACTTTTTCAAATCAAAAAAAGAATCCCGAAGTCCTATTATCATCCTTGATGCATGCAGACACACACACACACACACACACACACACACACACACACACACGCGCGCACAAAGTTCACCGTTCATGGAAACTTTATGCAAAGGTCATGCATCAGTGCAGTGTTTATCTCTATTAGACTGTTATTTTGCTATGAAAGTGACATTTTGTTATTTAGTAGGAAAGCACTGTTTAGATACATATATATATATATATATATATATATATATAAACTGAAAGGTGTATAAATAGATAAGTACAGTACACATAAGGGTAAAAGTATTTGATGATATGTAGACTTTTTCCTTTTCTTCTTTATATTGAAAAAAGATCACTTCATATATTGCTACATAACAAGGGGTAGGACTAGATAAGTTATTTACTTCTTCCTACTCCTTTGAACAAAAAAAAACTGTGATGCTGTCTGTCTTTATTTTTTTATTTTTACAATTATTACTTGCCTACACTTTTGTCAATCTGTTATTGTATTGTATGTTATATATGTTCAATAAATAAACAAACAACAAACAAACCGATATTTGCGGTATGATTAAAAAAAAAAAATCATAGAAAAGATTAATTGCATCTCTGATTAAGAAAATCTCAAATTTTGTTGACTCATGTTATTAGATTAAATTAAAATCATTATGTTAAATGTAGTTTTCCTTTTTATTCAATAAAATATTAATCGAATGTGTTTTATAATTTACACAGGACATTTTTTTATTCGAAATATATTTTCTTATTTATTTCAAACAAACTGATTTATGATTTAGTTTTGACTTTGGACATGATCATGTCTCATACAACATAGTGTGGAGTCTGGCAATCACTTGAAAGTGGCTCTTGCCTCGCTAGCTCATCGCGTAAGGGGCAAAGAAACTCTGTGCTATTATGTAAATTAGGTCCCACATCACAACTCAGACGCATTTTCAGAAATAAGGAGAAAAAAGATTTGCTTGCAAGTTTGATTTTAGCAGGCCTTCCAGACATCCAACGATCCTTATACACGAGTTCATTTTCCATCAAATGTGCCCTGAAAAAATTTAAATGTAAAGGTTGGGCCCCGTGAAAAGGACTGCTCAGTTTCATTTTGGGGAGATGCGAGGATGACAACTGAAGCGTATCCGCGGGATCATAATGAGAACTGCTCCCTCTGGCCCCACTTCGGCATGCTCAAAGATTAACTGGAAAGCTTGTAGCATGCATTTGTGTGTCGGATTTTCTGTCATTTCGCTGCACCAAAAGAGAACCAACCCGGCGCGATTATCCTTGCCAGACAGCACCTGACAGTCTTGATTAGCGGCCATGTTGTGCACATTTCCAATCATCCCGATAAAAGGAGCTCCACAGTGGCTGTTTTTTTAATATACGCTGCGTGGGAAAAAAAGAAACAAGCTCCGAGGTGTGTTGCCGTGGCAACAGTGGATTGAGCGCCGTTGGATGTCAAGGTCTGAGCCTCTGTGTGAGAGCCACCCACCTCAGCCACCCTCCTTTTTTTTTTTTTTTATAAGTTAGACCTGACCCGCTCACGTAACCCATCATCATCATCCTCATCATCATCATCATAGAAGGAGCTAGAAGACACCTCTGGGTGGTTATGTAATAAAATCCATAGTCTGACAGAATATAAGCTTCCCATTGCAGACTCTGTCTCCATAAAACATTCATTCTGCGCCTTGTTCTGATCCCTTTTACGAGAGCAGGCAGACACCCTCGTTTCTCGATGCTTTGTCTGACTGAAGAAAATAACTGCTGGTGCGTGGATGGCTCCCCGTTAGTTACGCAAGCATCATCTATCCAGCAAGCTGAGAATGTTCAGCCTTTGCTAAGCAGGCGAAAGTGGACTGACCGAGGTGACTGATTCGAGTGGCTTTACTTGCTGAAGAGATGAACTGAGTCAACCTTTTGAAAGAATGGACACTTGGTTATGCAATCTAATGAGAGCCAACCAACACGGCGGACACTCTGAGGCCAAAAGCCGTCCATTCTGGACGGTCGTCAAACAAATGTTCTCATAGGAAATCATGACAACGGAAATACAGTATTGCAGGAGGTATGTTCCAGACCCGCTTGCAGAAGTTGAACGGGGAGAAATCATTATCAACATTCATGCTTGACCGGTCTTGGACAATTTACTTCCGAAATGTAATATAGTGTATTTCAAATTGCTACCTACCGGCAGTCCATTTTAAGGTAATACATTTTGTGTACAGTAATCCATCCATTTTCCGATCCCGTAATTCCTCACAAGGGTCGCAGGGAATGCTGGAACCTATCCCAGTGGACAGTAGGCAGGGGACACCCTGAACCGGTTGCCAGCCAATCGCAGGGCACACAGAGACGAACAACCATCCATGCTCACACCAAGGGACAATTTAGAGCGTTCAATCAACCTGCCATGTATGTTTTTGGAATGTGGGAGGAAACCAGAGTACCCGGAGAAAACCCACGCAGGCCTGGGGAGAACCTGCAAACTCCACACACAATTGAACCCGGTACATCTGCACTGTGAGGTCGACGCGCTAACCACTGGATCATCGGGCCGCCCTGTGTACAATAATAAGTTACCTTTTAAAAAAGGACCTCGTTATACAGTATTACTTTTTCACCACCTTAACATAGAAAGTAATATAATATAGTAACTCCCGAACGCTGTGCTTGTCACACAAGAGGTTAACCACTGTAAAAGGTTTAAAAAAACATTGAAACAGTAAAACACAATTTGGGTACAAGCCATTAAAAATCATTTTTCATCCATCCCCTTTAATGCTCACTGAACCTGAGGTCTTGTTTGATGAAGCTGAAGTTCATTTCGGTTTCAGTGACTAAAGTGCTCTCATTCTTTATCATGTCATCTTTCTTTTACATGCTTATGAAGCAGCTTGAAAATCTCATCGTTGTAAAAAAGATATCTACTATTACAATTTTTCCCCAGGCATGCGTTGGCTCTCGCTTTTTTTATTTTCCATCTCCAAACCTAATCGAAATTGACTGTATTATTCAATTGTGTCAAATGGAGCTCGGTATATATTCATAAGACATGAGGTTTTCTCCCCAAGCCCATGTTTGAATCTCCGCTGGATCACAAAGTGTGAGACTGGATTGACTTTTGAGTGTTGACTCCCTCGGGTTTCGTTTTTATCTGCAACTGGAAATAATCTGTATTTTATATGAGATGTAAAATGATGACGAATGTGAAGGAACAAATTGTGCGCGTGTTCACTTAAGGACTGATGGCTGATCTCCCTTCCTTCCCCCACTTCCTTTATGTCATTTGTTCTTCTGTCCAACCTAACGTTTTGGTTCTCTCTTACTACAGTACCCTCCATAATTATTGGCAGCCCCGGTTCTGATCTGTTCAAAGCCTTAAAATAAATCACCTTTTACTGAAAAACAAACCCACAATCAAGCCCCTCCTGTGGCCCTCTTAATCCCCAAACCCCAACCCCATTAAAAAGTTAAGATACGAGATAAAGAGGAGGGCGCAGAGGAGAGGACCCAGCTTGCTGGATGATTGAGAGAGCACAAATTAAAGCTCAGATTTATATATGATATATATTATTTAGGGGAAAAAAAGAATTTATGAGAAGATAAAGAACACCTCTTAACACAGGGCTGCCAATGCAATCTGTTTGTTAGATTTGATGAAGAACCACGGAGTGTAGAAGTTGACTGCTGTATTAGCCAGCTAGCTATTGCCCAACCTTCTGTTTAAAAAAAAAAGGATTTTGATTCTGGTCCTGTGTGACAGTCTCTCGGTTGTTTATTTTTCGCTTTGCCTCCATAAAACGTATTGTTTTCAATTGAGTATCACACGTACAGGGCAGCCCGGTAGTCCAGTGGTTAGCATGTCGGCTTCACAGTGCTGAGGTACCGGGTTCAAATCCAGCTCCGGCCTCCCTGTGTGGAGTTTACATGTTCTCCCCGGGCTTGCATGGGTTTTCTCCGGGTGCTCCGGTTTCCTACCACGTTCCAAAAACATGCATGGCGGGCTGATTGTGCACTCTAAATTGTCCCTAGGTATGAGTGTGAGCGTGGATGGTTGTTCGTCTCTGTGTGCCCTGCGATTGGCTGGCAACCAATTCAGGGTGTCCCCCGCCTACTGCCCGAAGACAGCTGGGATAGGCTCCGGCACCCCCCGCGACCCTAGTGAGGATAAAGCGGTTCGGAAAATGGATGGATGGATGGATATCACACGTACAATTCACGGAGGAATAGCAAGCATCCAATAAGAATTGAAAAGGCTGACAAACCAACAAATTAACCCCCTGGAGATGAAAAGATCAGTGCTCCCCACTGCTTGGAGTTGATAATAGAAAATTCTTGGAATGCTATTTTGAAGCCACTACAGAGTGGTACAAAGTGGTAAACGGTAGTGTGTGTGTGTGTGTGTGTGTGTGTGTGTGTGTGTGTGTGTGTGTGTGTGTGTGTGTGTGTGTGTGTGTGTGTGTGTGTGTGTGAGTGTGCGTGCACCTGAGAATACAACATGACGTGACCTCATAAAAAGTTTGGGCGACAAGTTGAAGTGAAGCTTCTCGGGAGTGCTTTGACAGGAAGCGGGCCGGGGGTCTCTCAGGAGCCAATTACGTGGGCGAGGAATCGCAATTTAGCATGTCTAATGCGCAGCTGCTGCGGGAGGCGCTCGGGCGACAAAGTCACTGCAATGCCGCCAGTTCCCTGGCGCGGACGCTCATCTGGCTCTGCAGCGATACCTGCGTGACACAGTTGAGCCCCCCCCAGCTGTGTCAACGGTACTTCATTTAAATTGTCACACAAGTGGGAAATGCAACCAATGACTAATGTGATACAGCATTCCTACCTTTTGATCACAAGTGACAAATAAATGGCAGCTAGCCACTCAGTGGCTAATGCGAGAAGCTAACAGTTTCAAATCTTCACTCAGTGCTACTTCTCAAGTACCGCAGCGGAACCAGTGGGCCAATGGGCAAGTCTTTTGTTCACAAAAACTTGGTCAATAAACTGAGCAGTATGTTATCTCAGATGTTTTAGTAGGCTTTCTTGCACACACTTTTCCACATGATATGGCACGTAATTTGATTATCCAAGGTCTCAGGCCCAGTCAGTTCCAAAACTCGTGAAAATAAAAAATAGAACAACAAAATAAGATCAAATAAATATGATAAAGAAATGCTTATTCACGGTTTGAATGTGTGCAAAAATGTTTTGGAGATGTTTGTGGCTGCAGCTGAATGAAAATGCAAGAGGGTCAAATTTCACAAACAGTCAAACCTCTGTTTTCGTCCATAATCCGTTCCAGACGGCTGTTTGAAAACCGAAATTGTTCGAAAACCGAAACAACGCTCTTTTTAAAAGAAAAATGTTTACTGAACACGTCTGCTCACAATGGAAAGCAACACAAGGAAGCGTCACTTCCTCGTCTACCCGAGGAAGCGTCACTTCCTCATGTAAGGAAGGCGAGAGGAGTCAAATGGTGCGTTCAAGTGCGCTCAGGCTGTTCGAGAATCGAAATTTGTTCGTCATCCAAGGCATAAAAAAAACTCAAAATCTTTGCTCGAAAACCGAATTGGTTGAGAACCAAGACGTTCGAAAACCGAGGTTAACTGTATATACATACTCACAAGGTCATTTTGCTCTTGGCAAAAAGAATAGAATCAAGAACAAAATGTTCAACGTGCAGGAATGAAGGGGCATGGGGCTACCATGATAGTTTTGAGTAGTTTAGTTTTGCCATTTCAATAAATATTGTTTCAATCAATCAATAATGATTTTTATTCATTGTGATTTCAATATCAATCAAAATAATCGTGATTATTATTTTGGGCCATAATCGCCCAGCCCTAATCTCAAGAGATCATTGGGCAGCATATAAATGATATAAAGATCTTTAAAAAAAACAATACTTGACTCAAAAACAAAAACAAAAAAAAACGATGTAAAATAATGGATGTCTTTTTTCCACAGGTGGACGCTTCAAGAAGGAGATCGTGGTGGACGGGCAGAGCTACCTCCTCCTGATCAGAGATGAAGGAGGACCTCCAGAGTTACAGGTGAGTGTGTACACATATTGGGAAAAAAAGAATCAGCACCAGCATCAGTCATTGAGAAAGAGAGTGTTAGCCCACACACCATTACCTCCCTGCTTGCTCTCTTTTTGCTGCTCGCCTCCCCCCTCCCCCTTCTCCGCTCACACACATTTAAAGGTCATAACGGATCAACGAGCAACTTGCAGTCAAACACCTAAGCGAAGGCAGTTAATCTTCATAAACCTCAGCAATAAAAAGAATAAAACGGAGGAAACTTGAGCACATAAGCTCTGATATCCTCAATCTTCCTCTTTTTGAAGCTCGTCCGCAATCATCCAACCTCATGCTGAGACTGAGCAGCCGCCACAATCGTCATTTTACTATTCATTTAATCTTGTTTGAAAAAAAAAAAAATACATATACATATATTCCTACACTTACTACACTTTAGTGTTCTTTTGGTTAACACATGGCGGCCCGGTAGTCCAGTGGTTAGCACGTTGACTTCACAGTGCAAAGGTACCGGGTTCGAAACCAGCTCCGGCCTTCCTGTGTGGAGTTTGCATGTTCTCCCCGGGCCTGCGTGGGTTTTCTCCGGGTACTCCGGTTTCCTCCCACATTCCAAAAAAAACATGCATGGCAGGCTGATTGGACACTCTGAATTGTCCCTAGGTGTGAGTGTGGGCGTGGATGGTTGTTTGTCTCTGTGTGCCCTGCGATTGGCTGGCAACCAATTCAGGGTGTCCCCCGCCTACTGCCCGAAGACGGCTGGGATAGGCTCCAGCACCCCCCGCGACCCTAGTGAGGATCAAGCGGTTCGGAAAATGGATGGATGGATGGTTAACACATCTGCCTCAGAGGACTGAGGTTCTGAAGGATCTGGAATCGAAATCTCCTGGTGCTCCATCATCTTCCCCACATACATGTTGAAGACTCAGAATTATCCATTAGCGGTAATATATGGAGTAATATTCTTTGGCTTATGTGTGCCCTGCGATTAGTTGGCAATCAGTCCAGGTTACCCCCTGCCAACATAAAGTCAGCTGGGGAAAGCTCCAGCTCACCGGTGACTGTTACCTGAGATCAAGCGCTGTAGAAATTAGAAGAATGGGTATTCCCACTCGTCTGTACTCTTTTTACAGAGTCCGACACAAGAATTAAAAAAAAAAAAAAAAGCATTTCAGTCACAACAACCTTTACAGTTGGAGGTGGCGTGACCTACTTTACTTCAATCGTATGTGGTAAAATGTAATTTTATTCCATGTATGATTTATTACTTCTGGTAACAAGACAGGAAGTAGCCAGGAAAAAAATCTCTGTGGCCTTCTTGTGTCGCTAATATGGTAACCAGCCGTTCAGAATTATGCAGTGCGGTTCATTTCCAGGGCGCCAGCGAGCCACAATGCTCCCTTCCTCTCGTTTGCCGATGGAAGTTGTGCATTCATTTCGAAACTTGCCTACTAATGAGACATCTCATCCAATTGTTTCATTAACATTTGTGAGCAGTTAAGTGCTGTTTGAACTGCTTATCTGAAGCCAACGCTTTTAACTAAGGCTAGCCTTTGCGTCCACCAAAACTCCGTGCAGCTCTGCTTACCTTCTGGCCTGGATACTGTGCACGCACTGAAAATGAACGGCACATGTGTTGATGTGCTGCTTGGCTCCGCTCGAGAAGTTTTTAGTCTCTCGTAATGACACAAAGATGAAGATTTCTTTGTAAGACAATGAGAATGGCTGCATGTTGCATCACTGCGTTTTTTCCCCCCCTCTTTCCACCTGCTCTTGATTTTTGCAAGTTCCTTTGTACTGGCTCACAAATGGTGGTACACCGCCATCATGTGGTGGTGAGTCAGATCTACATTTATAAAGATGGGTTGGGGTCACTTGTGTTGCTGTAACAGTAAGACGAAGAGCATCGAACTAAACTGTTCTGAGACAAAAAAGCAATGGGGAAAATGTGAATATCGTTTCACTTTCACACCCGTTTTCTTCTTCTGTGCCCTTAGTTTGCCGCCTGGGTGGATGCGGTGGTCTTCGTCTTCAGCCTGGAGGACGAGATCAGTTTCCAGACGGTCTACAACTACTTCCTGCGTCTGTCCAGCTACAGGAACGCTGCCGAGGTGCCCATGGTCCTCGTTGGGACACAAGGTGTTTGCGGCGAACTTGCTCATGATGGCCACACTCGGCCGCCATTCGCGGCATTTCTTGAAACACTATTTCTGTCCTAGATGCCATCAGCGCTGCCAACCCCCGAGTTATTGATGACTCGCGGGCCAGAAAGTTGTCCAATGACCTGAAGCGCTGCACATACTACGAGACCTGCTCCACTTACGGCCTCAATGTGGAAAGAGTCTTTCAGGATGGTGAGAGGACACGTTAGCATACAGTCTGATAGCGTGATAGCAATTGATATTTTCTCATTACAAACGTGTACACGACACAGCACGATGTAAAGGTTTAGCACTCTGTGCCTTACCTATTTTTATATCTATTTTTATTCTTAAGATGTCTTGTTTTATGTTGGGCCACGTGGCGAAATGTACATGTAAAAAACCGTTGGCCTTCAAGTTTGGTATTGGTCTTAGGTTGCAGCTTGTCAATGTCGATATGCAGACTGATAGCATGTTAGCCTTTTATTGAATCTCATTAGCAGTAGTTTTGGACTGAAGGCCAAAATGTAAAATCCTTGGCTTAATACTTGTTGTACGTTAACATTGTGCTCTTAATGTGTTTAGCAGTTAATGAGTTCGAGAAATGCCATCGGACTACAGGCCATGACATGAAATGCTTATCAATATGCCTTCGCACTTTTCTTTGTTATTCGGGTTTTTATGTCAGTCTACCAAGTGGTGGCATAAAATAGCACTAGACTACAGGGCATGATGTAAATTCCTGTACCTGGACTACTACATGTTGTATGTGACTATTCTAACTCTGAATGTTTAGCAGCTTGTCCATTCTCATGAGAAATAGCAATGGACTAAAGGTCATAATGTGAAATCTTGGTCAGTATGCCTTTGTGCTTTGGCAGAAACCAAAAATCAAACATTAGGAAACCTTGGCCTAAACACTGAAAGAAATTTTCAACACAATTAGCATTTTAATGGTTTTTTTTTTTACTCCGTTGGATAATTTTCAGCACTCTGGCATTTTTGTTTAAGTGCGAGCACTCTGGTTCTTTCCAAGCGGTGCGCACACTTTCATGGCTCTTCCCAGCAGCCAGTGAGGTTTGTCACCCCAGGGCTGCCACCACAGCAGGGTTTTTTTGGGCTCATTGCCTCGCCGCCCACCTCCAGCTGTTGGGGCACGTATCTCCAACCAAGGTACACCATGGGTGGCGCTGGCTACGTATCTTTTCTTTCCCCTCCTCATTTTCAGCTGTGACCTGTGACGATGTCACGACAGAGAACCTAACACAGATTAGCACTTACTTTTCGGCATGTCATCACAACCTCCTTTTTCTGCCCTTGACAAAATGCTTTCAGCCAAAAACCGAAAATATTTTTTGGCCAAGTGAGTGTTTGGCGTATCCCTAGTTGTTATGTTAGCCTGCCAACTGGTAGCATGTTAGCATTTTTTTTCTTTATGGACACGCATTAGAAATAGTACTCCTTGTCAATCCGCCCTAACGCTTTTCATATTCACGTTATCAGTAACATGAGGTATAATGTTAGCATACCACCTGCTTTTTTGTCTTCTACTGCCATTTCAGTTGATTTTAACACTTAAGTGTATGTCCACTTGGACCTGATATGTTCCCATAATAACAAAATGTGTCCATGCATTAACATATATACTTTTTTTTTTTTTTTAAAAAGCATCAACTACAGTATTTAAAATTCCCTTTGACTCCATCATGAAGTCATCATTTATTCTCTCTATAGTGCACTTAAAAGCTTGTCACAATATCAAACAAAATGCTGACTGTTGCATTTGCTGGTCTAGCTTCTAATTGCTTCCCGAATCCCAATCGGAGCCGATTAAAAAGAATTGAATGTGTTTCTGCTGTCAGGCGATGTCGTCGCAACTCTTACTTGTCACAGCTGTCAACACTGCGTGCGATCTTCCTGACGCTAATTTGTGTTTCGCTGCGTTAATTAAACGAGCAGTTGCACGGGGTCGCTCAAACGCTGGTCACAGCGTCACAGTGAATGACAACCGGTGTAATTAGTTGGGATTCTTCTACTTCACTCACCAGATTTCCCAATTAATGAAAGTGTGCATTTATGTCTTGTGTTGGGAATGAATTAAATATAAAAATTAAAATGAAAACAGCAATCATAAACATACTGGATATAATAAATACCGTGTATACTATAGAGCTTATGTAAGACTTTTTTTTAACATCTTTGCAAGCAGGCGGCCCGGTAGCCCAGTGGTTAGCATGACTGCAGAGGTACCGGGTTCGAGTCCGGCCTCCCTGTGTGGAGTTTGCTGTTCTCCCCGGGCTTGCGTGGGTTTTCTCCGGGTGCTCGGTTTCCTCCCAAGCATGGCAACTCTAAATTGTCCCTAGGTATGAAATGGTTGTTCGTCTCTGTGTGCCCTGCGAGAACCAATTCAGGGTGTCCCCCGCCTACTGCCCGAAGACTGCTGGGAAGGCTCCAACCCCCCGCGACCCTAGTGAGGATGAAGCGGTTTGGAAAATGGATGGATGGATGGATCTTTGCAAGCATGACTGCCAGTTACTGGAAGCAAAAGTGATGAAAAGAAGCCTTGCAATTAAAAATAATCTGTGAAATTTACACGCTGAAAAATAATATATGCCTGCTAATATACTCGTTTGAATGTGAAAGAAAATGAGGTAGCAGTAAGAAAATGATTTATTTTTGACTGTGGAACTTGGTGCAGTTAATCTCATTTTTAATATTTCCCCCCTTAAAAATTCAAGCAAGATGGAAATATTTTTGAACAATGCATAAATGTTAACAAGTGTCTCAAATTATAATAATTGTTATACCGTATTCAGTGTTGTTATTGGGGCCAACACTTAGAACTCTTTCAAACAGTGTACAGGGACAAATTTGCAACCAGTTCTGGTGTTACTGAACATTTCTGAGGACTCAGGGTACACTACTAGGTCAGGGGTCGGCAACCCAAAATGTTAAAAGAGCCATATTGGACCAAAAAAAACAAAAACAAAAAACAAATATGTCTGGAGCAGCAAAAAATTAAAAACCTTATATAAGCCTTACACTGAAGGCAACACATGCTTTATGAAACTATATTAGCTATATTTGCCTACCTATCAAAATGACTAAATTGGCTACAAATACACAATGAGCCTTCACGATTAAATGTTTTTTTTCCCTGCAATGCATCCTGTAGAGCAGGGGTGCCCAACCTTTTTTGACGAAAGATCTACTTTTCGATCAACCAACCTCCCGCGATCGACCCGTTACCGCGCGCGCGCATACACACGCATGACATCATGAGCAACAACGACGCACTTTTGCAGCGTGTCAACTATCGTAGCTCACGTGTCGCATTTAAAATACATCTCTCAGCCATCCACATTCCCATTCTTTGCTGGTACCCTCCATGAATTGTCCATGAAATGCTGTTTTTTTTGGGGGGTTTTTTGTTTTGTTTTTTTTTTTTTTTTTTTTTTCACGACAGCCGTCGTGCTAATAGAAACGTGTGTCGCAGGCTATGACGCAAATCCTCTTTGACAGAAATGTTGACATTTAATATTTATTCTTAACATTTTTAAAGCATTGGAAAACATTAAGAATGTTTGTGTCATGGTTGTCGTCCTACAGAAACCATATTAAAACAAAATATATTTCCCTCCCCATCTTTTTCCATTTTCAAACATTTTTGAAAAAGCTCCAGGGAGTCGCTAGGGCGGCGCTAAAGAGCCTCATGCGGCTCTAGAGCCGCGGGTTGCCGACCCCCGACCTAGGTAAAAGTGCTGTTTTTGAAAAGCCCTTCAGAGGTTTGGATTACTTTTAGTATTATCAGAATAATACCGATAATCATTTGGGTCATGATGATCACAATGTGATTTTTCTTCCGCGCAATCGAGGAATCCCAGTCCAGTTATGCTCCTCCTGCTGTATGTTTATGGGACATATAAAAGAAGCCAATGGAAACACTCTTATATTTGTTGTGTCCTACAGTGGCTCAGAAGGTGGTGGCCATGAGGAAAAAGCAGCAGCTCTCCATTGGCCCGTGCAAGTCTCTGCCCAACTCGCCCAGCCACTCGTCAGTCCCCACAGCGTCCATCCCCTCTGTTCACATTAATCAGGTGGGACCAGGATGGCAGTTTGCAGGTCATGTGATGACTTGATTTTTTTTTTTCTTTTGCAAGAAAGGAAATAAGATGAATAAAATATAAAATGCTGGTGAACATGTCACAGACATGTTAAGACACCTGGGACTGTTTTTCAAATTGTGTTGTTACTGAATCAACAGCATCCTCTGCTGGAGGCAGTCAAGTAGTGCACTCCTTTTTCCACAACTACAGTCATACCTCGGTTTTCGACCATAATCCGTTCCAGAAGGCTGTTCGAAAACCGATTTGTTCGAAAACCGAAACCACACTCTTTTTTTCAAAAAATCTTTATTGAACATGTCTGCTCACAATGGAACGCTACACGAGGAAGCGTCACTTCCTCGTCTACCCGAGGAAGCATCACTTCCTCGTGTAAGGAAGGCGAGAGGAGTCAAGTGGCATTCAAGTGCCCTGAGTTTGGTCGAGAACCGATTTTCGGTCGAAAACAGACGTTCGAAAACCCAAGGTTTGACTGTGATTACCAATCAGTTCCACGCAAATTCATGGTTCCACTGTGTGAATATAAGGAGGCTCTGGTGTGGTTGTTTTATGTAACCGCTGCTCAAATGATATCCAAATTGACCTGCTGTTCTCACTTCCTCTCCTCCTTTTCATCCGATGGTGTCCTCTTTACCTTCCTCCTTTTCCTCTTCCTCTTCCTCGTCCTCCGCCAGGCGGCCAACGGCGGCTGCGCGTTCAGCGACTACTCCTCCTCGGTCCCCTCCACCCCCAGCATAAGCCAGCGGGAGATGCGCATCGAGACCATCGCCGCCTCCAATACGCCCACGCCCATTCGCAAGCAGTCCAAGCGCCGCTCCAATATTTTTACAGTAAGTATGCGACAGCTGATGCAAAGTAACACCCACTCGCACTACTAGGGAGGGGTGCGACGCACTTTGTCCACCGGAGTGGGGGGGTAATAAAAAGCCAAAAGAAAGTGCCCAAGCCTCCTTTCCGGTCTCCTATGCAGGCTCACACACCATAATGGGCACTGGTAAATACAAGAAAAAACAAAACAACAACAACAAAACACCACACAAGTTATATTAGATCCCTTCAAAAAGCAAATAACAAAGATTAACACTGTGGAAATTTTTCTTGTCCTTTTTTTTTTTTTTTCTCTAATTGGATGTAGTGAGTGGATTAGGTTTCTCACGGAACCTGTGACGACGAAAGCCCCCCCCCTGCGCTGTCCAATCCAAATCTTTCACCACCCGCACCTTTGCCCTCCCATTCTGACTGACTGGATCCTTCTCTTTTTACATCACATAAATAAATCAGAGCCTCATCATAAGCTCTGATCATAAGCCCCCTCCCCACTTGCCCCTGTCAAATCTGATCAAAGAAAAAAAAAGAGAGAGAGAGAAAACCTGCCCACCCTAAACCCTCATCTTCTCTGAATCCCCCCCTCCTGTCCGTGTCCTGTTGCTTTAACCGGCAGCCTGTGGTGTGCACTAACCACTCTAGACTTCCTTAGCGTGTCTCTCTTTTTTTTTTTTAACATATATATAATTGTCTTCTTCCCTTTCTGCCTGTGCTCCTTCCTCCTCCTCCCCCTTCTCATCTCACCGAGCCACAAATTCGTTTCAGCTATTCTAGCCAATACACAAATGGGTGTTCTAGTCGTAAAGATTGCCATTTTCAATTCTTGGATTTGAGACAGATTTCACACTCCCAGGAACCAAAAGTGCTTCATTGTACTCTTTGTGGTACATTGGGGTGGTACTTTTTATGTGTACCAGTGGTTTGTTCCCATATGCTCACCACCATTTTAACTTTAAAAATGACCTTTGAGTCCATTAATTAACCCGATGGGCAGTGTCATCGTGTGGCTTTTGAGTGCTTTTGAGCCAGTAAGGCCACCATACTTGAAAATGAGCAGAAATGCATTCCACCTCCAACCCCATGTTACCAATGCTGATGGGATTGGTGAGAAGTGCAGGCTGAGGTTTCACATACCTTTTATACTAAAGTGCCAAATTACATATTTTGTCCGTCCACAGGACAATTTGCTTTCTCTAAACCAGTGGTTCTTAACCTGGGTTCGATCGAACCCCAGGGGTTCGGTGAATCGGTCTCAGGGGTTCAACGAAGCCTCTCCCATGGAGGTTAAGACACACCCACCTCAACATGTCAATTAGTTATGAAAACGCTCGCTTGGCCATCACTGGCTGCAGATTTTCACATTACATTGCTTGTCCAATCAGTGCTGCGGGAAATTTAGTTTGCTCAGTAGTCGACGTGTAACTGTCATGATAGTAGTCGTGTGATTTTTTAGAATACTTCAATACATGCTATGTTGAGCAAAAAAAATTAAAGTGGTCGGACAAATATGTACCACATGGATTCACATGCATCACGGAGCGTGATGGGACTCAGCATCCTATCTGCATGATTTATCATGCCAAGTTGAGCAACTCAAAGCTAAAGGAACACTTCTTGAATCAGATTTTTATTTCCAGTAATGAAGGCTTCGGTGAACGTGCATATGCACTGGTTGGTTTCGGTACCTCGAACAAGGTTAACAACCACTGCTCTAAACTGTTGCCAAGCCATTAGAAGTTGACCCACCAGAACCTTTTTGGGGCACCCAGATGAAATATTATCTCGTGGAACCTCCATGACAGACGAGGATTTTTGATGGGAAGGAGAATGCAATGTCTATTTTATTGTCGGGTTGGAAACGAGCACTCATTTTGTCTAAATTAAGATCCTCAACTCATTTCAGGGGCGGCCCGGTAGTCCAGTGGTTAGCACGTCGGCTTCACAGTGCAGAGGTACCAGGTTCGATTCCAGCTCTGGCCTCCCTGTGTGGAGTTTGCATGTTCTCCCCGGGCCTGCGTGGGTTTTCTCCGGGTGCTCCGGTTTCCTCCCACATTCCAAAAACATTGCATGGCAGGCTGATTGGACACTCCAAATTGTCCCTAGGTGTGAGTGTGGGCGTGGATGGTTGTTCGTCTCTGTGTGCCCTGCGATTGGCTGGCAACTGATTCAGGGTGTCCCCCGCCTACTGCCCGAAGACAGCTGGGATAGGCTCCAGCAGCCCCCGCGACCCTAGTGAGGATCAAGCGGTTCGGAAAATGGATGGATGGATGGAACTCATTTCAGCATTGTTCCTTGGCACCAAAATGCCACAAGATGGCCTGAGCACAAAAAAAAAAGAAATATTAAGGTATAGAGAGTCACGAGTACCTTCCTCCAACCCTCCAAAGGCTGGTTGCACGTGTGCAAAATCTTTTCTTTTTTTTTTTTTTAGGTGTATCATTGAGAAATTAGGTTGTTCTGGGCACCCAAATTGGTCTCGCTCCAGAGCTCTGAGTGAATCTAAACAACAGAGGATGTTTCCCAAAAAATGACGAACACTGAGTTGACTATACTGTACTATTGTTTGTCTGTCTAGTTTTTTTTCTTTTGAAATTTTGCGAGACACACATTAAGAGCGTGCCTAATTCACTGGCCAGGCTTCTTCCACCCAAAACATGCTATGCCACTGCCTATGGGTTACATTTTACAACTCTTCCCAGTTGTGTTCGTATGCATCACGATGATTGGTGAAGCTAGAAAAAAAAAGTTCATTTGGGGCTCCCAGACTTTTTGGGCAATTTAATACACTGTAAGTGAAAAATGAGCACACCCCGTTTCAGGCACGGTGAGATTGCTTCTATTCTTGCTTCTTCTCTTCCCTGTCCCGCTCTCCTCTAACCACTTTCCTCTTTGGTCAGTCCCCTCTGACGCTGACCGCCCCCCCCCCCCTCCTCCTCCCCCCTGTCCTCTATCTGCTCTTCTTCATCCTCCTCTACCTACCGCCTTCACCATGCGACCCACGGCTGCTGTGGGAGCCACGCGTGGGCTGCCCTCCAAGCAGTCCAGGCCTTGTGCTATACCTCCCTTTTTGTTGTCTCCCCCTTCCCTCCTCCCCCCCCCTCCCACTACTACCCCACCCTCACCCCTCCTCCCTTGCTAGGTAGTGACTAACCATGTCCACCAGAGAAATGATCCGCTCCTCCCCGTCCGCGTCATGGAGATGCCGAAGCACGCCACCTACCCAGTGTGGGTGCCCGAGTGGCAGGCCGAGCGGGAGTTTCAGCTCATGACCTTCTGAGGAGCAGCAGCGAGGAGGAGGAGAAGGAGGAGGGTGGGAGGAGGTCCGGAGGAAGAGGAGGGGGTGTATAGTTCATAGAGCAATGAAAGAACCTTTTTTTCGAGAGAGAGAATATATTCCCAAACATCATCCCTTTGCTCATTTTGTCCCCCCCCCCCCCCCACAACCCCCCTAAAAAAAGAAGAGTTCTATAAAAGCTGTGTAAGTAGGGTCAAGCCGTGTTGTTGTTTCTTTATTTATTGATTATTTTTGGATTGATGGTTCAGAGGGACGGGAATACGCCTTAACGTCCCACAGTTCCTGACGCCGGCACTTTTAACAGTGAAATTCAAAATATTGGTGCCCACGAATTCTTTTCACGCACCCCCCCTTGCCGTCATGATGGATCATCTCATCCTTCTTCCTAGTGCTTCCATCACAAAGGACTTTTTAATGTGTGCTCAGCCGTCAGTCCTTCTTTTATGCGTGTTGACAAGCAAATTTAGCTCGAGTTCACAAACGATATGTCCTCCTCGCGTTACTCGTGTTTCCCCGCCCTCTCATTTTTAATCCCCCCCCCCCCTCCAAACCGGTAGTGTTGCATCTGCAGATCGGCGCTTGTGTTTCCTAACCTTTGGCGAACAAAAAGGGCTTTCCAAATTCCTCCTCGATTAGCAGAACGATTTCGAACTAAATGTGAGACAGGTTGCAGGGACTATGGAAATGCCCCCCCCCCCCAACTCACACACACATACACCATTCAGAAACAAACTAACAAAACAAAAAAGTTGGACCCGTCTGTCCCCCAAAGGATCCAAGTCTGCTACCTTACATCATCTCACTGCCTTGTTGCCATAAACCAGGACTGAAGGACTCGAGGTGCCACGTTGTGCTTCTTCTTTGTATTTCTTTGATTCCTTCTCGTTTGCGAAGTTAGACTAGAGCGGGGCGGTTTTTCATTTCATTTGTAATTTTTATGAAGGCCTTCATAAAGTCAGTTAGCGTCGAGACGAGCTGAAGTTGCACCGACTTGTATGAATGTAGTTCCACTTGTTTGTATTTTCCACTTTATTTATTGATTGATTTCATATTACAGTACTATTCTGTTCTTCTTTCTTTTCTTTCTTTTTTTTTCCGGAGATGCTGACGAACTCTCGCATAATCGCTTTTTCTATCACGAGCCGACCTGCCCTCAACCCGATAGACTGCTGTATATATATATATCATGTATTGTATTTTATTCTACACACACACACACACACACACACACTCACACAGAAAAAGACCATATATGACATACTGCCTTTTATCGTCCATCCTATACTTTGTGGGGAACTGCAAATGTTTGGCACTCAATCTGTTGACTATTTTGAAGTGAACTTTGTGACTTGCTTTGTATGGTGTCTGTATAGAAGCTCCAACAAGTCATCCTAACGGTCAAATCAAATAAAAATGTTAGAGATATGAAACTGCGAGTCTCCCTGTTTTCATGGGTGACTGGGCATTTTTCTTCATCTTCTGAGTGAGACCATACATGTCTGTTGCTATTCATCTTTTCTTTTTTTTTTTTTTTTTCTTTTGGTGACGGGGTGGGAAGCTTTCGTTAACAAATGACAATGCAAATGTGCTCTTTTTCCTTGTTTTGCAGGAAATATTTGAATTATTTGACATGTGGAAACCGTTTATGCCCTTTAGGAGTTTGCAGGTGTCACCAAGCCGCTGATACTGACATGATCTAATCCCCTCTCTCCTTTTGTGAAAACTTTTCAATGTACTGACTGTGCGTTATACTCAAGCGGCAGCCGCTCCCGCATCCGAGCTGGGAGTCAAACCGGCAACAAAACGGATCACCGAAAAGGGTTTCAGGGCTGAGTCATGACTCCAAAAAAAAAAAAATCAACCTAATAATAAATATGTGGTTGTCCTCCGTGTTGAGATGTGTGTCAATTGTGGTCTTGCTTTTGCACGTTGGTGTTTACCGCTCTTTGTCACGCTGCTCTGCTTTTTTCGTCTTTGAGCCGTTTTGTTTTGGACGTTTATGTTGCAACTCTCACACACAAACATGTACACACAGACACCTCCGCACAAACACTCCTATTTTCCCTACAACACAACCACGACATCATCATCATCATCATGCCGGCGGCTGATTGTGTCTCTTGTTCTCCTTGCAGTCGCGGAAAGCCAGCGAGCAGTCAAAGAGCGTTGAGAGTAAGACAGACAGCATAGGCAGTGGAAGGGCCATTCCTATCAAACAGGTGAGAGCCCATGCACGCGTTACAATCTCCTAAAATGCACCGGGTGAGTACACAACACATTTTTGCGTTGGCCAGCATAACCATTGTCTTCTGTCATGTTTACGCTTTCAATGCCAGCCATTAAAAAAAAAAAAAGGAGAGAGTACCTTTTGAGTGGCAGCCAATTTAGAACATTAAGACAAACACAGAGACTACTTTCTTCATCGCACAAAAAAAAAAAAGTTTCTACCTAGTTTTTAAGAATCAGTTATTGAACATGGTTGGTTTCACCCAAATCACTGTTTTGGGACCTCCAGAAATGCAGAAAACAAGCTTTTTGTGAAAATGTTTTTTGCACAACAGAGACTTTGATGCTAATAATTTTTGCCATCGGAAACATCCTTGTGAATGTGCAATAAATGTGCATTTGTTAGCAAAGTAACGTATTTAGAAAGATATTCATAAGTGTAACAATTTTACATTTGACAACATTTATAAAACTATTTGCACGCTATTTAGTAGTAGTAGTATTTAGTCATGTGCGTGTGCAGCTACTTTACGGCATCGCTTGTACTTCCAAATTGTATATTCTCTATCACAGGGCTCGGCAACCCAAAATGTTGAAAGAACCATATAGGACAAAAAACAAAACAAAAAACAAGTATGTCTGGAGCCACAAAAAAAAAAATAAAAGCCTTCTCTAAAACTTATCAATGAAGGAAATGCATGCTGTATGTATGTAGGAGACTGGACTGTCTCAGAATTGTTTATGTTATTCATTCCTTTGTTGTGTGTTCACAAACGCCCCCATAGAATTTATTTTGTGTTTTCCTCGCTTGATTTTTTTTTTGTTTTGGTGCATTATTTTCACTTTTCTTAGTGTCAGTGAAGTGATCATGAATTTCCGTTTTTCGGAGGCTGTCCTTGAACGCCTCTCAAGTCGAACGAAAAGAGACAAGGCACGGAGTCGGACGCAGACGTGTCTGTTTGTTGAGACTGTTAAAAGCATAAATAAAGTATACGTTTTAAAAAACCAACACCACAGCTCTCCTTTTTCGGAGCTGCAACATGTATCTATATCTATTTGAGCTATATTAGCCTACTATCAAAATAGTTTTCCATGTTCAAGCATTTTTTACAAAGCTCCAGGGAGCCACTAGATGTCGCTAAAGAGCCCCATGCAGCTCTGGAGCCGCGTGTTGCCGACCCCCGGCTCTATCATCTTTTCTTTCGTATGTGACACTCTTTGTGAAGATTTAACGTGACAGACACTACTTGTAAGGGTCAAATTTGCACAGTTCCGCCATGTGCTGGCCATAGTTAGTGTTTTGTTTAGGTTTTTTTTTTTCCTTCTTTCCCAGTTTACTGATCAAACCAGAGTTGCATAAGACTTTTCTCCGCCTATTTTCATTAACAATTTTTTTTTTTTTAAAGAAACACGTACCGGTAGTTGTCAACAACACTGAAAGAGTTAAATGACGTCTATTATCCTAAAGGTTGTTTGCACACAAACCTGTTTTTTAACATTTAACCCCAATTTTTAAAATGGTAGAGCTCCCCCTAATGTCGATGAGAAAAGGAAATCAACAATTCTCTGCTTACTGGTTTCATGAATGTCTTATGTGACACATTGTACAAACATTCCACAACAACCAATTGCGCCCCTGTTTTTGTTCGTGTTCACTTCCTCATTAGCGGTCATTTTGTTTCATGTCACAATCATTGAGTCCATGGCTACTTAAGATTGACCAAATATATTGAACCGACTTAACATCGACCCTGATTGTTTGGCAAGCAGGAGTATAAAAAAATACCTCCCGTGACATTATACATACCCCACACAACAGGATAATTGCTCAGGATAATCCTTTAGAGAGACTCAGACTGATAATTGGGCCTCTGCTGACTTTGGTTGAAAGGTTGGGAAATTATGCTCCAATTTGGCCCGATTATTGGTGTATGTTCCCCGCTTAATGGCTGGAATTTTATTCATTGATTCCCAAGCACTATTGTGCTGTGACAGATGATTGGGTGTTCTGTGGCAAAAAGCCAATGTCACCTAATTGGGCAGACTTTTATTTATTTTTTTTAACAACAAAATAATCTATCTTTTTCTATATCTGGGCTCTTCCACTAGATGACAGAACGAACACTTACCCTAACCTGTTTATCAATCTGCCCATCTGTTTCCTATTTATACAACAATAATAGATTTATGTTCAACTGAACAGTTTTCACACAAATTAAATGGTGTGTAAATTGAGATCGCCATTATTTTAGTGTGTGAATGTGAATATACACACACACATATACATTTATTTTTTTTAATTACATTTATGTTCGGTGGTTTGTCGTGAGATTATCTTAATGTAAAATAGGTGCCGATAATGGCTCAATAAAGGTTGAGAAATACGCCGATTTAATTGCTTTAGAAGTTCTTTCATCTGTTGTTTGTTAAAATGGCCACTAGGTGGTAGCACACTTCAGGTAAAGAGGGATCTCAGAGCCGAGCACAAATTCCCGAGTGCCGCTGCGGTTTCTCAGTATTTCAATCCTGGGAAGATATAGTACTGTATGTAACGCCCAAAAAAAAAAACGTACATAAATAAAATCCCCAAGTGCGTGATGATTATCATGTCATGTTTTTTTCATAAATTCTGCCACAACGACATTTTTTTGAATGACATTGCTGGAGAAATGTTCAGAAATTATGTTATTGTTGATGGCTGTATATTAGTGTATAGTGGAGCGGCCAAATACTATCAACAGGTCTCAGCATAATGTAGTACACTTCAAACTTCAACTACTGTACAATAATAAATACATAAATAATTAACCTTTGAATCAAAAGTGAGCATTTGTTTTGCCTTGTGTGCATCATTTTGGAATGATGACAATTTTTTTTCATAACTATTGATGATGATCGTGGTAATTTGACATAGTGTCTCGTCTTTTATGTTTAACGGTCACATGGCTGTTTTATACTCTGTCCCTTAGTATTACACATGCACTGAAGTCGGACTTTTATATTCAATGCACCAATAATTTGATTGCTTTTGTTTGTGCCATAAACATTCCATTGAATGATTAGTGCATAGTTCTGTACATGGCTAAATGAATGCAGTCAAATAAATGATCCGATGTAAAATTTTCGATAAATATAGTTACACAGATAGTAAGATACACCCATCCATCCATCCATTTTCCGAACCGCTTTAAGGGTCGTGCTGGAGCCTTCCCAGCCGTCTTCGAGTAGGCGGGGGACACCCCGAATTTTTTTTAAATCGCAGGGCACACAGAGACGAACAACCATCCACGCTCACACTCATTTTAGAGTGCCCAACGAGCCTGCCACGCATGTTTTTGGAATGTGGGAGGAAACAGCACCGGAGAAAACCCACGCAAGCCCGGGGAGAACATGCAAACTTGATTACCTCTGATTGGAAAAGTGTAGTAAGATACATTGAATATATTTTTTTCATTGTAATTGCCCACAAAGGTATTATGACTGTTAATGCCTTCTTTTTTTTTTAACATGCTACTTATTTTCATTCATTTGATTGATTGGAAAAGTGTCATTGAATATATTTTATCCCGGTAGTCCTTCAATGCCTCTAATTACATTTTTAAATTTAAAATAAGTAAAGATCAGTCTACTTTAACAATTCATACAGTGACACATTTGGATTGTCCTACCTTTATTAGAATGCCCTACATTTTCAGCCCGCAAAAATATGATCGTTTGCATTAGATCTCTTTTCCTTGAAAAATATTCATTTATCCATAAATCTGCTGATTCGAAGTGAGCAAGAAGTTAAACACACACACACACACACACACTGACACCCTGAGCCATCTTGAGTTTAAACCCCAGCCATCTTCTTATAGTATCATGGTAACTTTTGACAATATAAGGCCCCACCCAACCCCCCACCGCCACCCCACCCCTTCTCCCCTACTTTTTTCTTTATCTACAAAGGAAGGGGCGAGGGGGTGATGGGAGGGGAAGTAATGTGACTAACAGATCTGCAGACCAGTCAAATGGACAATCAAGGGGGGATCAAAGTGTCGATGTGGTTTCAGTTACCACTCCCTCTCATTGAAAGAGAGCCAAATTACGCATGGCGGGGCCGATACCTTCCCCCCACTTCTTCCCCCTTTTCATCTATGAAAATAGTGAGGATAACAATGGACTTAGTGCTGAGGAGGTGTCGACAGCAAACACACGAACACACACGCGCGCGCACACACACAAACCATCAATGAAGAAGAGATGTCCTTTTTTCCCCCCCTTTATTTTTTGAGGTGTTTCCAGAGATGATGCGCACCAATTCTGTCAGTGTGTTAAAGGTGGCACATACGGTAGCTTAGTCAGTTCAAGGAAAATGAATACAGGAAGGAGATACTAATGTATGGTACAGTTTTCTCTCACGATACATTGGGGATTCCCAAACCGTAATACACACACCTCTGGAGCTGTTTGAAAATGTTCTTTGTAAAATGCTGGTGAGCAAATTGCGATATTGAAGTTGGTCCCGAATTTTAAAACGTGTGAGGAGGGTTTGTATTCATAGAAGGTACAGATATTCTGTGCTTTCAGCGTTAATCAAAATACAAGTTTTCTTAGCATACACAGTCGGATTTTTTTCCTCCCCAATTTTTTCCAACATGATTTATTTAGTTAGTTTGGGGAGGGTGATGCTGGTGTTCTAGCTTCCTATTTTCCATGTAATCAATGTTTATTAGCTTTTTGGGAACAATTTTTGGGGTTAAATTGTTATTATTTTTTTCCCCCCAATGCATTTCTATGAATACCAATTTTACACTCATTTTGGCTTTTCATGCGCCAGGCCGGTTACAATCCCCCGCTTAACTGTACAGCTAAAAAGATTGGATCAGTTGAATCTGTGATTATTTTTTTTTTATTATTATTTTAACTTGGGAATCCGCTCCAAAATCCTGATCGTGTATCGTATTCTGTAATGATGCAGGGATTCACAATCTGTGGTTGTACACACTCTGGGGCTACTGTCTGCTTAGTATCTGAGTATGGTACATTTTTCCTTTCTACAAATCTAAGACAAAACTACGTCACATGAGAAAAACAGTAACTACTCGGTAACTGAACATGCCTACCTGTGCCGTATGACCCAGTATTATTACGCCGCTGTGCCTACTAGATCATACGTTGTACCGTCGTAAACTGAAACACCATTGTGTGTATAATTATGTATTGTAGATTGTTTTGTTTAATTGCTCTGCTCTTTGATTTGGGTTATTACATAATCAGTGTGTCAGTAAAATTATGTATATCATCAATCTTCTTGTGAGGTCCTGGTGCTCCTGCAACAGGAAATACGTTCCCCGCCGTCTCCACGTGATGCACATACAGTACCCTCACAACATTAAGACCGCTCGTCATTTGTCGGCAACCGGATGTGACACAAATGACAAATTATTCCCTTATGTTGTTAAAGATTTTCACATTATCGTGGTGGTGTCTTCTATCGATCTGCTTCACGGCGCCGATGAATAATAAGAAGAAGCGGCGCGTTCTGATTGCACATATAGATTAGTGCACGCCCCAGCAAGATCATGAGATGAACAGCATATTTTCTTGTAGAACACGCGACGTAACGGCGGCCCGGTTGCCCGGCGGCACCCTCATTTTGCTCTCTATGATTAGAGAGCGGTGTGCAAACTTGTTTACATTTATTTTATTGATGGCAAAGAGAGGGGAGGGGTGGAGGGGGAGTGATTAGCTGAAGGACATCATCAAGTTGACCATAAAAGCTTCCATTAAAAAAAAAAAAAAGTAATTAGGTTAAAAGCACTTTTTGAAATCCTTTGTAAAACTTTAACAAGAGTTTGTTGAAAAACAAAGTGAACTGTGTGTTATTTGAAATTCATATTGCTTGATTGTTTCAGTTTGTTTTTTTTGTCCCAAGTATGGAATTGGATGAACATTAATATGCATAATAATCAATTATGGCAACATCTAGCACTTTGTGACAAGCTTTAGTGTTTTCATCACGCCATATTTTCTTCTTTATTGTTATACTTTGATGTAAAGTTGCTCTGCACAATTATATAATGACGTTAATACAAAAAAATATGTTGAACCACCTTAATATTAAAAAAAAATGTAATTAATATTAAGTGATTAATGCGATGAGGAAGTTCAAATAAATGAAATGATGTGTAAATCCAAGCACTTGTTATTGCTATTATTAATAACAAATACATGCACAGGCACAAAATTATTGTGAGACCAAATAAATGGCCCAATTACAGTGATTTTATAGCAAATATGGGTAATTGAATCACACCGTTGTCATTGACGACAGTGTGGAAAATGACACGCGGCATATCTATACGGGAGACAAATGAGATTTATTCATCCACTTCTATGAAAAAATATATTTTTTTGTCGGGGTAAAGTAGCTACACTTTCTGATGCAGCACTCATGTGCTCACACACATGCGCAAACGCACGCACACACACAAAGTGAGGGTCGGGATTAGGATGATTGTCGGCAAACAGCCTGGTGCCCGGGTCACCGGTTGTCCATTTCCTGATGTGTTAATCAGGATTAAAGCCTGCAGTTTGGGCCTTGCAAGCAAACACGCACACCCTCCTGCTTCTACTCCGTCTCCCACACACACACACACACACACACACACACACACACACACACACACGCTTGGTGGCTGTAAAAGCACAAACATCAGCCATGTTTAATCCCCTAATTAAGCGTGCCCCTCCTCACCATTTAACCCCAGAGAGCCTGCTGGCCCTCGCACTCAAAGGCGTTTGGTCACCTCCAGCTGAGGAACCTGCTTTGTTTACCAGTGGATTCCCTCGGCAGATAAGGAAACCTTAATAGCCCCCTCTCTCCCCCACGCCGTCCACCCCCACCTCAGATGATAAAATCCAATAGAGAAAAAAGGCACCGAGTGGCCTTTGAAGGGGGCGATCACACTCCCTAATCCCCTGGATTAGGGGGGTCTTCCAGAGTTCGCCGTGCTATGTGTATGAATGCAGGGAGGTGGTCGGAATGTGCCCCAAAGGAACATGGAGATGATGAAGACGGTCATCACAATGAATCACTTGCGTCACTTAAGATGACAGCCAATCTTGAATTCAAATCAATTTAATATCTTGTTTTAAAAAGTAAATCACACACATAACAACACGTTTATAGTGGCTATTCTATGTTATTGGCAGAGATATTTGGGGATTTCTATCAGCACTTAATTTTACAATGTTTTGTATGCTTTAAAATGATGGGAACCCGTCTTTAAGTTAATTTGTGTAAACCGCAAAACCATCTCCTGGTAGAAAACGTCCTGGATTGGTACCTTTATCTATACTTGCAATTAAGTGTTTTTATTTCCCTTGGCACATGCCCCACCCCCAGGCCCCCAGCTTCTCAAAATGTCATACAAATCAATTGTCCTCTCTGTGACAAATATGAAAAACAAATAATCTGCAATGTAATATGTGACCTCTTTAGTGGAGGTGATTTAGGTGCATTCAATGCAGCCTGTCGGCCATATTTGTGCAATGCTTTTGCACATGGCCGCCATTTTGGGGCACTAAGGTGCTGCAGGGGCTTCAGTGTAAACTTCGTGTAAAAGTGCAGTGGCATTCTTTTGTTGGCCTGAATTCACCGCAAAGGGAACTTGAGCGCTTTTCACACAGTGTCTTCTGCCTTTCTTCTGGAATGCGTTTCCATAAGACCTGCCGTATTTCTGTAGTTAAGTGTTGCAATTCAGCTCCAAACTTTGTGTGCAGTGACATTGTTTTGTCAGTTGAAGTAACTTTTGAATGTAGCATGTGGGCCATTTTTGTGTGGTGGGCAATTTTTTACAACAGACATTTGTAGAAAAATAATCTTTTATCATGTAGCACTGGTAATTTTCAAAATAAAAGCCTTTCATTTCATTGTCTGTCATTATTTATAATGCATGTCGGCCATTTTTTGGTGTAATGTTTGCTGCTATGCTCACTTTGTTGGAAAAAGGTCCACTAGTGTTTAACATTTCGTGCAATTCAGGACTACATTCCCAGTGTGTTCCCATTGCTCTGAGCGTTCTACCTAATAGCGACGCTAGCTGTTTTGATGGTGTTTAACGTGCATTGATGGCTGCCGCTCACCGCGCGTGATGTCGTCTCTTCCAGGGAATCCTCCTGAAGCGAAGTGGCAAATCCCTCAACAAGGAGTGGAAGAAGAAGTACGTCACGCTGTGCGATAACGGCGTCCTCACTTATCACCCCAGCTTACACGTGAGTATTGTCGCGCCCGCCGGCCCCTCCTCCTCGCATTCCATTTCCTTTTCAATCGGGTTTATGTGTTTGGTCTGCTCCTTTCGTCTCGACTGCTGAGCTTCACTCTCTCTCTCTCTCTCTCTCTCTATGCGATTACATTTACAACCGCTGCTGCATCAGAGTCGATTACAAACACGTAGCTAATGATTCGCCTGATCTTGATTGCTATATAATGGCTGTTTAAGCCACTCTCGTGTCTCGGGCATTAGTGTTAAGCAAGAGGGCGTCCTGGTGGTCATCTCTCCCTCCCGCGGTGCTCATTCCCGCCGATGGCTAATGGAGACACGGCCGTGTCTCGGCTCCACGATGCCTTTTACTTGTAATGGCTCTCCCCGCGTGGCAGCCGAGCCTGACCGGCCCTCCACATCCATCTTTGTCACAGTCCCGCCGGGCCACTAATACGGCTTATACACTCGGCTGGCTGTCGGTGCCACACCGAAGAATGGCCGTCCTTATCTACGACTCGTCCTTTGCCAGTCAATATGTTTGCATGCACGTTTTGAGTGAGGTATGCAAATATCAATATTTAAAAGGTGAGAGACATGACTGTTGTAGCTATTGTAGTACTGAGACTGGCCTGCGGGAGGTAGAGTGGCGCCACAGGGCATCCAGACTTCTGGAAAATACAAAGAAGAATAGTCGTACAAAAAACTCGGTTCACTTTTGTGGTAACAAAATGTTATGTGAAGTGAAATCCAGAAAATATTCCTTTTTTTTTTTAAACAAAAGGAAGTCTTATTTATTTTTAATGAAAGAAAATACTTTATTGTAAAATGGTACAGTTAAAAATGTGCTTCCCAAAACCGATGTCATTTTTATGTTAAGCAGGTTTGTCGGTGTCTGCTGAATGTAACTAGTAAAGTTAGACCTGGATGTCATGTTTCACCGCTATTTTTTGACAATTTTCTTTCAACTGTCAACTACTTTTGAATTACCAGACCAAACACTTTTGCTTGTTAACTACCATTTTTTGCTTTTCAAGCAGGGTTGGCAAAACTCATCAACTAATCATGCCATACCTGATTTAGATGGACATAGTAATGCCGTTTTTAAAACTTGAGCACTTTTTCAAATGTTTGAATTTTTTTTAGCCTTCAAAAACCCTTTTTCATATTAATAAGCAACCAAAATGGCACAGTTTTCATTTTATTGTTTGTTGATGACAAAGATAGGATGTCGAAATGGAACCAAAATGTTCAGTGGGTTCTTTGGGGGGGTTTTTGGTTGTTTTTTGGTGCAATTTTCAAAGTTAAAGTGTGAGGATTAGCGCACTTTCCACCACACCTTGCGGACCTCAGGCTTAGTGATGATCATTAAAACAATAGTCCAGTACCAGCAGGTACCCTTCTCCAGCACTATGGCCGGTTACCACTGCATTCAAACATCTATTCATCCATCCATCTTCCGATCCGCTCATCCTCATAAGGGTCTCGGTGGGTGCCGGAGCCTATCCCAGCTGTCTTCGGGCAGTAGGCGGGGGACAAATCCTGAACCAGTTGCCAGCCAATCGCAGGGCGCACACAGACGAACAATCATCCCATCCGCGTTCACACTCACACCTAGGGACAATTTAGAGTGTTCAGTCAGCCTGCCGTGTATGTTTTTGGAATGTGGGAGGAAACTGGAGTACCTGGAAAAAAAACAAAACATGCAAACTCCACACAGGGAGGCCGCAGCTGGAATTGAACCCGGTACCTCTGCACTGTGAGGTCGACGCCCTAACCACGGCACGACCGGCCGCCCTAGCATCTATTCAGACACCACAAATAAATGAAAGCTATTAATGTCTTTTGTCTAATGAGACGGGTCAGCCTCGGAGCAAATGGAGTCTGGTGCAAAAGCGAGCATCTTAATTCACAAGCTGGGCTGCGCCGTTACAGTGATGTACGTAATTGACTGAACTTGCTATCACTTGATCATTACAGCCATCACAGGTCACTGGGCCGCTCTATGAATGTGTGGCCTCACGTAGGGGAACGCAGAATGAGGGTTGCCTTCGTTCCATAACAGCTTGTTCGGAGCTGCGGAGCAAGGAAGTGTGCGAGGGGGAGGAAGCGGGACAAGAGAGGCTGGGAAAAGGAGAGAGAGACGAACGAGGGAACGAGCGGGATCCTTTAATTTCACAGCCAGCCAAGCCATCCACACAATCACCTTCTGTTAATTCTATCTGCTACATCAATTAAATTGTTTGTAGAAACTAATTGAATGTGGCTTAATCACACATCTTAATAGCTTTGCACGCTTCGATCTGGCTGTTAATTCCCGCAATAAAACGAAATGAGAGCGCTCACTGGGTAATTAGCAAGGAGACTCGGGAAAGAAATGAGTGCTTTATGACTTGGTAATAAAAGCCAGGAGCCGGTGGGGGGGACGGAAAAGACGGCCGTCGTCGCCGCTTTCTGGTTTTGTTTTTTCTGTCTTTCTGCTGAGCACGATGATTTTCACCAGTGCTTCTCACATTTGGGCTTTGAAGCAAATTGCAAGAGAGCGAGTGGTTGCTCTCATTATGAGGCTTATCAAGAGTTGGCGTGGACCCAGGTGATGATGTACTTGGTGACATAATTTCATGGACTAAACCAGTTCTCGCTAAATTCATCTAATAGTTTAAAGAAATGTGTTTAATCCTACATTTATGTTTAACGCTATTTTGCACCACTCATTACTTCACAGTAATAAATGACAACAAATTTGTTTGTTTATTCAATCAGTTGTTTGGCTCCAGCAACACAAATACATCCGCATTAGCCGTGTAATTAGCCATTAGCATGACATGCTAACTGGCCAGAGTGTCAACATTGACAGTGACAAGAATGAAACAACGGAAGCTTCTTTTACTGTCATTTATTGGGCCAAAAGTTCCAAATAGTAGTTTGTGAATGCAAAACAAACCCATTGACGTGACGACTGTACACCCGTTAGTGTCATTAGCATGTTGCCTGAGTGTCCGTTCCTGTTTACATGTGTCCTTTTTGTGTAATTTAACCACTTGCGGGGTTGCGGTGACATCTCCTTGATAATGTTCGAACAGTGTCCACTCTGTGTGACTACTGAACAAATGGACTTTCAATTTGTTTTTCCCTCCATCGTTCCTCCATTAAAACTGTTTCGGCTCCCATAGGACTACATGCAGAATGTGCATGGGAAGGAGATCGACCTGCTGCGGACGACGGTTAAAGTACCCGGGAAACGACCGCCGAGGGCGGTGGCCACCACCGTGGCCCCCACTGCAAGCCCCAAGACCAACGGGATGACCAAGGACCGCAGCGCCCTGCAGCTGGGCATCGGCAACACAGGTAAGGATCGGTGCGGATCAAATGATTACAAGCCAGCAAAGAACTGATATTTTCTTCAGCCCAATTGCCAATTTCTAGTTGACACATTTAGCAAAAGAGAGTTTTCTAAATGTGATCAGTCTTAAATTTAGCTTCCTTCACAACGTCTTGCTCCTCAGTATAATGACTGTCATTACTGTACTCATTCTATGTCCCGGGTTTGTGATTCATCATAAAACGCACGGCAGGTTAATTACGTGCTATCCACATGTTGCACACATGCAAATTAACTGCCTGGTACATAGTTAGCGTAGCACAATGAGACCTTAACGAGTGACCGCAAGAGGCATCTTAATACTCCTTCATCAGCGATGCATTTAGACAAGTTGGCAGCAGGAAGGTAAAGAAAAAAAGTTTGCTTTTGTCACAACGTGGCTTCGACCTACAGCCTAGTTGTGTCTCTGCAAGGTTGAGGAGGAGCTCGGTCTGGTCCGAAGCGTCATGGCAGAGGTTCAAGTTTTAAAAATAAAACTCCCAGTGAGCCGCAAGCTGGCATGCTAAAACTGCGACTGGACAAAGGGCCCACGTTTAAGAGTAATTAATAATAATTAGCCGGCGACCCCCCATGTCGAGGGAGGTGTGTGCTAACTGGAGCCAAGCGGCCGGGAAGTGGGGTTCCGAGCCAAAAAGCACGGGACTCTCGGTGCTGTCCTGGCAGGTCCCTGGCGCTGCAGAATGGCTCAATTAGTCAAAATGGAGTGAAGATGAAGGAGTTTGCCGAGCCGAGGGGCTGTGGTGTCAGGATCGTCGGTCCCACTTTGGAACAGGGCAGGCCGGATTTTGGTGGGGGTAAAACGGCACTAACTGGTTCCGAAAGGTTTCAGAAAGGTCCTGACATTATCTGCCGCCGTGCACGTCTGGGAACAAAGCGAGGGAGATTGGCCCCCATCTCCATTTAGCGAGAAAAAGGTTACAAATCACATCAGGTCTCTCTCCTCGTGGAGGACCCTCTTCTGATTACGCGATCATGGTTTTGATTTCATTAGACATGCAATTGATGAGGGGAACAAAGGGGTAATTTCTCATTCAGGGCGACCAAATCACAAGCCTTGTCTTTGCCTTTGGTAATTCATGCATCCCTCGCTTCTGAAGACCTTTATAATCACCGTCAGGAGAGGCATAGTGCCGGCGAGGCAAAGGAGGGGCGGGGCTGGGCGATACGAGAAAATGAAGAGCTAAGAGTGAAGACCACTTTGCCAGGCGTGCGTCCATCTTTAATTGCTCTGCCGGCTGCTGAACGGAACCCTTTTCGACATGATCCCCCAAGTTTGTGCGTAGCTGCTGACAGATAAGCGTCCTCCAACTACTAATAGGCGTAGTCACTTTTGTCAAGATTCCAGCGGAGAGAGGTGCATGAACTCTGTCTGCTCTTGTGAAATGAAACGTGTTGCCCGAGTCGAATGTCGTACAAAAGTTAATTACTATCTCACACTGAAACTTCATTTTTAGATACTGTATGATCCTCGTGGTGAGTATACATCCAATGTCAGATGCGCGCTGTCCAACTACAGAGGCTCCCGTTGTGTACATAAATCCAATTTGTCATCATTAGCGCCCGAACAGCGACGGCTCAAAATTATGATCAATAGTTTTTGCAGAAACAAAACCAAAATACTCTGATAATTGGAATACACTCTACTTTATTTTTGTTGGACAGAGATGATATTCATAATACTTTGACCACGGGTGATTTGGTATTATACTGGTCAGCAAATTTCTATTTTATTTATTTATTTATTCACAGACCTTTCTAGATTTTACTTGCCTTTTATTTATTTATTTATTTATAACGCTGACTCTGAATCTGCCCTCGTTATTTTTCTGGAGCACATCAGCTTTTCATCATAAAAACAATAATGATAATAAATTACGTAATGTGGCAATATGTTTAGTAATATGAATTAAGTGTTGGGTTAAGCGAGTCGAGTGGAAATGTTTTTTTCTGAAACGCCGTAGCGATAAAAAGCATATATGTGCCGAGCTTTCAGAAGGTCAAACTTAAAAATAAAATAAATGAAAATATCTCAAAAACCTGATTTGCTAAAAAAAAAAAAATACAAAAAAAAAGGAAAACCATTTTGGTGTCAAGAATCCGTTTAAGAACCCATAAAGTCATCGCTGATTAAAATTTGTTGTTGACCAACTGTTATTATTTGCTAACTATTTGAAACAACACATAACTTGTTGAACTTGTCATGTTTGGTAACCGAGACAGAATCCGACTTGCATAAACCTGATGACCAAAATACACAATAAAACAGTTTTAATTCTGGTGTAGCACGTATGCTAAAACAATAATATGGCGCGGTCGAAGTGGGCGGACATTGCGGGAAGTCAGCATGTTAGTGGGAAAAATGATGATGATGATGATCATCATCATCATCATCATCATAGCGGTGTATTACACGGCGGCAGATGATGTGCCGGCCAGCCCTGCATTAGCATGAGCGCGTCATTATGCCAATACTCGTACATAATGACAACAACTCCACTGAGGGGTCGGGCCTCGTCACGGCTCATCAGCTCGCTGACGGCCTTGGCCTAAAGTGAGGCGAGACGCTTCCCGCTTAATCCATCGCTTCTACTTATCACCACCGCCTCCCTCCCCCAAATTGCCATAGAGAGTATCTATGCTCTTATCTTTATACACTTTGTGTATTACACAACCATTCTCTTGTTGTCTAGTTGCCTGTTCGGTTCATTTCACATACGTGCATTGAAATTCTTAGTAATGGAGTTAATAATGAGATACCAACAATGTTTGCCCCTTCCCTCATTCCTGGCACTCTTGGATAATTACACCTCCTGTTATGTGATGTCATTGTGTGGGTCAAATTGGCCCATGTTTGAAATGTATACATATACAATCAAACCTCGGTTTTCATCCATAATCCGTTCCAAAAGGCTGTTCGAAAACCGAAATTGTTCGAAGAGCGAAAGCACGCTCTTTTTAAAATAAAAATGTTTACTGAACACGTCTGCTCACAATGGAAAGCAACACAAGGAAGCGTCACTTCCTCGTCTACCCGAGGAAGCGTCACTTCCTCATGTAAGGAAGGCGAGAGGAGTCAAATGGTGCATTCAAGTGCGCTCAGTTTGTTCGAGAACCGAAATTTGTTCATCATCCGAGGCATAAAAAACGCAACATTTTTGGTCGCAAACCGAATTGGTCGAGAACCGAGACGTTCGAAAACCGAGGTTTGACTGTATATATAAAATAAAACTTCTGCTGACCTGCAATTTTGAAAACTGCATGTGTAACAACACAAGCAATTTTTGTCCAAAAACTGTTGCTACAGTATAAGATTTTCTGATTTTAACCTTGGGAAAAAATGAGTCTTTCATGCCATGCCCAAAGTAAATAAAGTTAAAATCGTTCGCAAAAATTAAAACAAAAAAAAGTCACTGGCAAAGTCGTTTCGAATTCGATGACAAAACGGCAAGCAAACACGTTTCTTCCATCTTCTCCAGAAAGCCGTGCCGCGATCAACAGGACGTAGTGAATAAAGTTGAAATCGTTCGCATTACAGTAAAACGCACGCCAATAAAAACTCACTTAAACTGATTACAAAAAATGCGAAGTGAAAAGGTTCTCCGTTGGTGTCTTTCCGCGTATCGGGTGGACTGCGTGTAGAACAGTCAGGGGGTTTGGGCCATCCCGGCCCACAGGAGCCCATGCCTGAATTTGAACAGGAAGTCGGCCATTTTGGGTCAAAGCCTCAGCTTATTTTTACAATTACATGTGAGGCCCAATGAAGAGCTGTCGGTTACCCACAACTCTGATCTAAACCCAGGTAGAGTTCCTCTCTGTGTGCCCTGCGATTGGCTGGCAACCAATTCAGGGTGTTCCCCGCCTAAAGACTCTGGGAAGGCTCCAGCACCCCCCGCGACCCTACAGTAAACAGCCTGATGTAGTTGAAACATTGTAGTTGAAACATTGCACATTTTTTGTAGTCAGTACGGAAAGTTTTGAATCACCGTCCATTCCAATGTCAGAGAAGTGTTCAAAGCAGTGTGTACATATCTGCTGTTGCATTTTGATAAATTAGAATATCAAAATAATTAGATTTTAATTGTTCAAAATATGAAACTGATACAGATTCATTAAAAACGGGGGAATACTTGACAGAAGGTGCCTAATTTTTTGATTAAAAATAATTGTGCTTGTTACATGTCATATTCAATTTTTGGAGCGAATTGTAGGTTTCTTAGTTGTAAATTATAGTATAGTCATAGAAAATGAAATAAAAATAAATCATGAAATATTCCTGTCTATCTTAAATAATATGAGTTTTACTTTTTGAAGTTATTATAATTTGAGATGCACCTTGTAATCGTTTTTGCATTTGTGTTTACGTCAAACCCTTTCGATGCCTTCACTGACCCTCCGAAAGTTGACGAGCCGTCGTCGTGTTTATTAGCGTCCACATTGGCTGCGCGATGCTCCCGGCTGGAGTTGTTAGCTCTTTTGAATGCCACAAGCTGATGATTATTTCTCCACTGTAATTACATTATCGTCCCCTTTATGCAGGAGTGGTCTGTGGGGACTAATGGGTGCAGCCATGTATAATTCATTTATCATTAGCATCCAATTTGACAATTAGATGTGATTGTTGAATTTTAAATAGCAGTAGAATCTCTTTTGTCGTTATCTGTTTTTCATCGGCGAGAGTCAAACTTTCTTTAAAGCAACAATATGTGGTAATTTTACCTTCATAAAAAAAAAAGACAGCTTTTGAATTAATGGGTTGTGTCGAGTGGAATGCTGTCGCTGTTGTTGCCCTGGTAACTCAAGCAAACCATGGAAGTCTGGAATAATTGTTGGATCGGACAAGTTTTGTCTTATTTTGCTTATCGCTTTTGTCTCACACACACACACACACACAAAATTTAGAAAGATAGTTGATTCATGAAGTAAGGCTGTCTAATTCTGTTAGTATTGAGAT
The DNA here is from genome assembly GCA_018466805.1 of Hippocampus abdominalis. NCBI lineage: Eukaryota > Metazoa > Chordata > Actinopteri > Syngnathiformes > Syngnathidae > Hippocampus > Hippocampus abdominalis. The sequence continues at coordinate 3,521,881 of CM031708.1, forward strand.
TACTTTGCCATTTGTAGTTTAAAAGAACACAGATTTAACATTTCATGCATGTACTTCACAAATCAGCGTGTTGGTGTTCCGTACTTCATGAACACAAAAGGGACAGAATCTCAATCAAAAATGAACTTTTTAACACCATCATTGTCAGATGTATCCATGTTAAGCCTTTCAGGGACCGTGGCTAGTAAAGTGGACAGCTTATCATGTTATCAGGTTACAGAGTGCATGAAAGGGTTAAAGTTGTGGTTATTTGGTATGAAAGTTACTTTGCTTGGATTGATAAATACGTTGGTTAGTCAGGTTTCATTTCGCTCTCTCTCTCTCGCTCTCTCTCTCTCTCGCTCTCTCTCTAGCATATAAACAATGTTAATTGTGTTTCCCGTTTTGGACACTTTTGGATAACCATGGGAAGATTATTCTTTAAAAATCAATCTAATTTGGATTACTTATTGCTTATTGTATGCATTATGATTGAACATCCGTAGTGTTCATATGCTGCCTTTATTTCTATTGTAACAAAGTTTCTCATTTTATTGCTTCCTCTCTTCCTCCTCTACCTCCCCCTTGCGCTACTCCTCTTCTGCTCTGATTTCCGCGCGCTAATTTTCCTCTTCGTGCCTCAGCATGATTCTCCCACTGTCACTCTCGTTCCCACTCGTGCTGCGATGGCGCTCCCTCCCCCTCTGGGACACCAAGATTAATATTCTTGGGCCCAACAAGATAATTACCGATACTAATTAGACATGATTATGTGAATTTGATACACTTATTACTCTAGATAATGAGTAGGACATATTATCCTAACAAGCGCCCGTGCCGCTTAGTTTACCGTGTGACACACACACACACACACACACACACACACACACACACACACACACACACACACACACACGCACACACACACACGCACGCATACTATAGATGTTCAGCTGTTGTGGCCTCAATCATAAGCTAATGTGTAATCATAAAATAAAAGGCCCGGAACAAAGAAAATGTAGTATTTGCTCAATAAAGTTGTATATGTATTTTTGCTAATGTTCTAATTGAATTCCCCTCACCTCTCCATTAACATTGAAATGTTGTTCATTATTCAGGCGTTCCGCGTACTCTTTTGGGGGGCCTCAACAATGCCAAAAACAAACAAATATTTGCACAGGCATGTCTTATTTTGTAAATTCATACACAGTAGCCCCCTTTTATAACCGGTGGACCACCAGAGACCAGCAGGTGTGCCGTGAGATAAAAGTCCCAAAATAATTTACCGACTACAAAAATGTATTTTTCCCCCAAATATATATATAGTTACTTCCATCCAACCAAGCATTGTCTTCATTTTTCTTGACATTTTGTTTGGTGGTGTTCCTTGAGCTTGTTCTCCTCATTTCAATAATTGTGCCTTGACTCAATCAAGTCTGGGAAATGCCGTCCGGAGCTTGTCGTCATGATTTGATGATCATTTTGAGGATTTGCCTTGAAAGAGGGAGCGTGAGGTGCCTTGCAGCTTTAATTCTTGTTCTTGCTCTTAATAAATGGCAAAGAGGTGTGAGTTTATGATGATTCTGAATGTGCCCGCGAGCTGGAGGAAGCACCCCGCATGGTGCCGCTGAGCCCATGAATTAGTGAAGAGGCATCAGCGGCTTGCCTGATTGGAGGTTCGGAGGAGTGCGCCTGCTGACGCCAACGCAGAGAGATGGATGTGCCAGTCGGAGGGATGAGGCGAGATAATTAGCCTTCAGAGTGTACCTTGTTAATTAAGGCCTAATTAGAGGAGCTTTGTGTGTGTGTGTGTGTGTGTGTGTGTGTGTGTGTGTGTGTGCGCGCGCGCGTGTGTGAGCGTGCTTCTACAGAAATAAACCCAACAACTTTTGACTCTTTTTTCTCGTTCACAAGCGCGCTAACTCGCGAACTTCTTGTCTTTGCCTTGTCTCCAGGCGCCTCGCACTCCAACAGCAGCTCGTCCCTGCAGACGGGCGCATCCTTGTTTGGCAGCAGCAAGGACGGAATGCACCAGCGTTCCTTCTCCGTTTCCAGCACTGACCAGTGGAACGACGCTATTAACACCAGTACGAGCAGCGCCGCCCGTAAGTAACGCTTAAAGATAAACTAAGCTCACATAAGGCCATATACTGTACAGTCTTACCTCGGTTTTCGAACGTCTCGGTTCTCGACCAATTCGGTTTTCGACCAAAAATTTCAAGTTTTTTATGCCTCGGATGACGAACAAATTTCGGTTCTCGAACAAACTGAGCGCACTTGAATGCACCATTGGACTCCTCTCGCCTTCCTTACACAAGGTAGTGACGCTTCCTCGGGCAGACGAGGAAGTGATGCTTCCTCGTGTTGCTTTCCATTGTGAGCAGACATGTTCAGTAAACATTTTTATTTTAAAAAGAGCGTGGTTTCAGTTTTCGAACATTTCGGTTTTCGAACAACCTTCTGGCACGGATTATGGACGAAAACCGAGGTTTGACTGTAAACATTTGTGGCGTTCTTGGTTCAAATCTCATACCTATATGTTCATATGTACATCTATGTTCAATGAAGGCTCAAAATTGCTCAAAGGTGTTAATGGGAGTGTGACCAATTGTTTTTTTATATGTGCCTTGTCCAAAGTAACCTCAATCGGCTCCAGCTCATCTGAGACCTTTAACGAGGACAAATTAGAAACCGAGGACAAATTAAAACGAGATCACTTAACTACTGATTTCCGTATTTTCCGCACTATAAGGCGCACCTGAATGCATTCAATTTTCTCAAAAGCCGACAGTGCACCTTATAATCCGATGCGCCTTATAAATGGATCAATATTGTGATTTCTTGGACGTAGTCTTTTAAATGTTCTGTAAAGTGCTTGGTTACAGCTACAGCGGTTGAGAAAGCTCTATTTAAATAAAGCTGTATTGTAGGTGTATTCCCTGTAGCGTAGCTCCATCTCGCGGATGCATAATCCAACCACAACCACTATTGTAGCTTCTATTCTATGTGCCTTATAATGCAATGCGCCCTATATATGAAAACTGTTTGAAAATAGACCATTCATTGAAGGTGTGTTGTATACTTCGAAGCGCCTTATAGTGCGGAAAATACGGTATTTTGAATTTCCTCTTGAAGGATTAGAATTAGTGTAATATTTTGTTTTTAATGATTGCAATTAAGTTACGATGAGGTGAAGATAACAGTTAAGATATACTTAAATATATTCAAGTTAAGAGAAAAGACCACATGGCTAGAATTACATTAAGATAATTGAAGCAGCTACGAGAGTGAGATTGTAATCAAACAAAACAATGAGGTGCGACTAAGTTCATTTAAAATAAATGTTGTCTTAATATGACAGAATGAGTTTTATGATTTACATTTATGAAAACCTAAAATTGGCTAGATTTGGCAAAGATTAGTTTAACATGAAGTGTTATATTGGATGAAGATGAGATTCTTGAGGCCAGGTCCACATGTAAAGACAATCGATCTGTTTTTGGCTCCTACCCGACCAAGGACATCAAACTCCCCACATTGTACATCTGCTAAGATTGTTTTATAAAACTATCCTTATGGGGAACGTGTGTTAAGAAGTGCGTTTGTCCCGATAATATGGTTCAAAACCAGTCGCGGCCTCACCAAAAACAAAACAAACAAAAAAGCAGTTTTTTTCTTCTTCTTCTATGTCACTTTAGTGGCCTACCCGATCTTGTTTTTTTTTTTTGTGTTTTTTTTTTGCTGTTTGTTTTGGGTTTTTTTTTTTTTTTTGGTATGTACATAGGATTAGTCCTCAGGCTTCATGGAGGTACTGGAGAGTGTGTTTTCAAAAGTTCCAAAAATATTTCCTTGCTGAACTTGCCACCTTATAAAGCCTCCGTCTCCAGATGGCTTGTTTTCAAAAGTTCCAAAAATTTTTCCTTGCTGAACTTGCCACCTTATAAAGCCTCCGTCTCCCTTGGCAACCATTGGCATCTACCTGGAAAACCATAGTCGTCTTCGTGTTTGTAAAATCACATGTGATCATGCGAGAGCTCTCCCTTGCACATTCGGATTCCCGAGCGCTGCTGGAAGAGAATCTTTATGTGTGTGGGGAGCAGTGTTGATATTACTTTGTATGTGAGCACCATATCACTTTTTTATCTTTATGTGCGGGGTCTGCCAAAGATAGAATATCTTTTCATATTGGAAAAATCCTGCGGTTAACATCAATAAATCCAAATCCAGTAAGATTAGTTTTAGAATGACTTAGCTGCAAGAAACAATTCAAAACAGTCAAATTGAATCAGATCTTGTTCGACGGGGTTTTATGTTGCAGTAATGAATACCTACTATTTCATCTTGCATGTTCACGTGCCAACCCACAAATATGAAATAAGGTGACTTGAGAAGAAAAAGTCTGACATTGTTGTATTCATTCCCAGGGTTGTATATTCATGAGAATTTGGGCAACTTAATGCGCGTGTTTGCGAGGCTCATTTAGCTGATGAGCGGATCGGGCCTTGCGATCATCTACGTGACCTTTTGAGCGCGCGCGGAGCCGAGTCAGACTGAAGGTTAACTTCCTGCCAACCTCGCCGTACCAGCGGTGCCGGCGACTGAAGTCAAATAATGTATTCAGCGTGCGCGTCTTTGCCTTCCATCATAGCCCTCCCGCACCCCCATCATCAGCCCCCGCCCCCCTTGCTGCTCTTTTCTCTTGCGGGGAGGAAAATGAATGTTTTTCGGGGGTACCATTCATCACCAGTTATTTCCCTCTCTTTGTGCTTGGCAGTAAAAAAGCACTTAAATGCACATCAACAGAATAACAGTCATTTCCATGCATGTTTGCACTCTGGTAGTTCTCATTAGATTGGCGGCGGCGACACCCCCCCCACCCCCACCCCACCCCACAATAGTACACCCCCGCCCCCACTCCATCCCCATACCTCCCCGCCCTCTCCCATGGGCCGCGGCAGTTTAAAGAGCGCACTTTATGAGCGCTGCAGGAGGCCGACTGCGAGACCCTCGTCGTCGCGACGCACGAGCCCGCTCGCTCATTTGGAGGCGCAGCGCCATCACGTCTGACTTGGACACCGCAGCCGTCAGCCGTCAGCAACAAGCCCTAAGCACAATGATTTCAATTCACGTACAAAATCTATGTTGTCTTGAGTTCAGCTAACGAAAAACTACAACTACGAAACTAACTGTAATTATGGCCGAAAATGTACTTTGTCATCTTTGGCAAATAAATTCCTACATGAGCATTATTTCTGTCCTTACATTTCGATACTCTAGGAAGGCCATTAGCCAGAAGAAGGAAGGTCGACCAGTGATCTGGGAATTTTGGTCCTCTTACTCTGTGTTGCTTAGAAGCGATGTGTTCTAGCAGCAGCCAATAAAAAAGCGTCACCAGATGACGACAAGCCACAAATCCACAAATTTTCGAAGCAGTATTATACACTGCACTTTTTGTAATTCCAAGTCTGTGAAGTCCTTTACAGTATCCATATTTGATTTGTAAATCTTTGTTTTTGAAATATTTTTTGATGAATATAAGACACATTATTACATGATGTTTTTTTTAATCTTGCACACAGTAAATAAAAAAAAAGGAACATTTAGGCTAATGAAAATTCAATTAAGACGAAGCAATTTTGACAAAAAAGTAACAAATACTGTACTATGAAAACCCGCGCTGAAAATTAATTAAAATGAACACCTCTGGTCTCATTCATGAGCCACGTTTGTCCTTTTACTGTACTTCAAAAGGTACTGTACAAAGTGGCATTTTGAGTGCAGTAGTCACTAATTTCCTTCCGTTGAATTGGGCGTCCATTCTTTCGGGTTTCTTGAATCGAGTTTCCACCTGAAATTAGCACCCGACACAAATTTGAAATCGGATGGCTAGTTTTGGTTTCTTTGTAGCTGATGCACGCTTCATTTTGTGCGCTGATAAAGAATACTTATTTTAAATATTGAGGAAAAAAATATTTTAGATTTTCAATAATGAAATTGTCAGCCTTCGGTGCCAGATTTTTTCAGGCAGTGCGACAGAGTAAATTTTTGAAGATCGTTTTCATTCGGATACACATTTGTGATTTTTTATTCGACATGGAAAGGGCCCCCCGAAAAGCAATATTTTGAGCCAGCCCTCATGAGATGGTGCATTGATACCAAATGTTGTGGCCAGTGATCATAGACGCTCTCAGAAAACATGATTGAAATGCGTCGCCAGTCTTCCATCATAACGCAACCCCGTTCAACAATCAATGGAGGGTGTTCCGCAGTGAAGGGTGCTCCTGTCGGGGGCCTAAATGAAGCCCCGTCACTCCATTATCCTTGGCGAAGGTTGCAGGTTAACACGAGAAGGAACGACAACAGCGGGATGCAAAAAAAAAAAAAAGCATCAGATTGATGATTCGGCCCAGAATGAATACGTCTAAGCCCACGTAACCTTATTTAGAGAATGTGCTCATTTGTGAAGCTATTGTGCCAAGGCAGACGCACACCTCGCAACAGCTCTTGAATATTGAGCGCCGATTTTTTGATTAAATCCAGGCCCAATTTTTTTTTTTTTTTTTTTTTTTTAATGCTGGTGCTTAGAAGGACAGCCATTCTTAATGCGTCACATGCCTGCTTAGACCCATTGCTCCTACACTTCAATCTTTGGCGGTGAATTAAAAGCAAGGCGCTCAAAGCCAGGTTGAAAATCTGAATTTCTCAAGTTTTCCAACTGCGGCCTCACAGTGCACAGGTGCAGGGTTCGATTCAGGCTCTGGCCTTCCATTGAGGAGTTTGCATGTTCTCCCCGTGCCTGCGTGGGTTTTTTTCCGGGTATTCCAGTTTCCTCCCACATTCCAAGAACATGCATGGCAGGTTATTGGAACACTCTAAATTGTCCCGATGTGTGAATCTGAGCGTGGATGGTTGATCGTTTCTGTGTGCCCTGCGATTGGCTGGCAACCAGTTCAGGGTGTCGCCTGCCTATCCAGAAAATGGATGGATGAATGCATGGTAATATTTATTCTGTAGTCAAAAACGTGAGCAGAAAAGTTTCTGATGATCAACCTTCGACCTGATGCTAACTCCCCGCTGGTTCACGTGTATTTCAGACCATGATTTAAAGCTGCTTTTTTAAAGCTCAAAATATTAAACAATGATCATGAGTGATTTTTATGATTTTGCAATCAAGTTCGTCATTCGGATGTATGCTGTCCTTCAGACATCAATGAATATAAACCATTAAAACAAATCCATTAGGGTAACTACAAAAAGTCATTGTAACATGGCTGGATTGTTATCTTGTAAATTTTTCCCCACTGCATGGATAATATGGGGATGCTTATCTAATGTTGTTTTAAAGATGAATGATTGACTTGAAGCTACATTGCAGGAGGATTCTTTACATCAGCAATATTTTAAAACACTGCAGCTTCAGAAAAATAAAGAATGTTGAACTTTTTAGACCTGATTCGAGGCAACACAAAATCAAATTGTCCCCTCATAATTCTTTGTGGAAATCTAAAGTACTGAGATTCATTTGGAATCTATTCATTCATCAATGAGTGCTTCCTGCCCAGTTTTTGCCCGTTTGTGCCTCGAGCCTAAAGAAGTATTAAGTTACGAAATTGATGCGCGCAGTCTTTTTTTATTTTATTTTATTTTTTATTTTTTTCCTGCAGCAACGTGTTTTTGGTGTCGGGCCTCCCGATGTGAAGGTGATGGCATGTTCAGGGGGTTTGATTTCGATGGCGGGCCGTAATGAAGTTTGACATTTAGCTTGGAGAGAGCAGCGGAGCGCGATCGGGCCTTGATTAGCACACTCTAATTGAGGATAATAAGGGGGAGGCGGTGATTGTTTCTAATTTTTGCCATTAATTGCAGCCGTTTGATTGAGGACAGGCAGGGCTGCCGTGTCAAGGGGCCTGGCGGAATCACATCGTTGGGCGCACGCAGCTTCTTGAATAACAATGAAATGACTTCCTCCACTTCGGTATTTGCAATATGAACCTGCAGTTGTTGAGAAGTCAGAAATGGAGAGCAAATATAGTGTTCTTGTTGTTTATTGGTGGTCTTTAAATCAGGTACACACATGATTTTTTTAAATCTTTAATTTTTTTATTTTTTTTAAGGAAAATAATCCCACATGATAGGGAGAAATCGAGTGGCATACTCAAGATACACAGCACATCACGTACATAATTTCTTTCCCCAAACCATACTTTGACGTGCTACCAAGACTGACCTGTGCGTGGCTGCCTGGTGCCGCAAGGCATCCAGACCGACAGAAAAGTGGAGTAGAAGTAGTAGAAGACGAAATAGCTTTAACAGTTATGATTGTCATCTCTCAACTGGTTTGCAAGGATATTGGCGAGGGAAATTCTCTCTGAACACACCCCACACCACAGGATCATCATTGTGGTATCCGATAATTTGGACTTTGCTGACTTGAATTGCAAAGGGGAAGATTTCCGCCCGAGCTAACGACAGCGAAATAATTTTTTGTCCGAAGGCACGCCTCGTCGCTGCCGTGCTTTTATTTAATTGTTTTTCCTTCAAATATTTACTCTACTTGTGGCTGTACGATGTTTTGAGCAAAGTTTCACAGCGTTCGACATAAACGGAGGCCTGGAGTTACTCGTGACTTGTCGGCCCGACTGGGCCCAGAGCAAATATCTTAAATCAATATCTAAAATCAACACGTTCTTGCTTTTTTAAGATTGAATATCCAGTATATTATATATTTTTTAACTCTTTACTAAACTTTATATACTGTAGATCAGATTGGCAAATATTTAGCATTTTATGCAAAATCGGTTCCAGTTATAATGCCATAATTTGCGGACCAATCAATTTCATCATTAACCGGATCTGCACAATAAGACATCACACAATGTTGTTCACTCCAGGGGCGTTCTGTGCTTTCTTAATTCATAATCCTCAGCATATACAGTCAGGGTTTTTTTTCAATTGATACAAACATTATTTTTTGGAGGGTGTGGGGGAAATGAGGGGGCTTCCCTACGAATAGGTTGGATACATTTTATGATCGGATCGGGAATCTTTTTTTACATTTTTTTATTTTTTTTAACTCACCGATCCGTGATCGGCTCCAAACTCCTGATCATGTCATGTTAACAAACTGTCAGGATTCTGGGCTGTGATTGGTCTGTCTGCATTTGCGGGGGCGTGGCTGATCAAAAGCGCAGTCGCTTGCTCTCATGGGCCCGATGTGGCCCAGGGCGATCGGTTGCCCAACCCTTGAGTTTGAGGCTCAATCACAGGGAGAGAGGCCTTTCTCCATCTTTGTTTCAGGTAGAGGATGAGCAAACCCGGGGGTCATTTTCCACAACATTAGGGGCAGAAATTGATAATTAGAGGTGTTCACGGCTCTGTAAGAGCACCACCCCTTGAGGCGAGCCCTCCCCTTTAACCTCAAGCGACATTAAACAAATGCTGGCTGTCACGGCGGAGGCGGGTTGCAGCTCCCGTCTCGCAGCCCCGCCATACGGCGCAGGGCTGGCAGGACAGACGTTAGCATCGAGAGGGAGGAGGAAGCCGGGGGTAGGAGGTTGTTGGTGAGCGGGGGGAGGCATACGGAGGACCCCCGTGCCCCCAGCTGTCTGAGCCAGCTAATGACTCGTCTCAGGGGGGCTGTTGTAGGCGAGCAGGGAAATTGAAACAGACGCCTGGACCAGGATGTGCTACATGTGTGGCTGCGTGCTGCCATTCAAGACAACACCAGCAGCGCAGCTATGTTTATTCATGTGATTCAACGTTCCCTTTTTTAATCGCTTCTCAGGCTGAAACGTTGTGATAACCTTTATAGATTTGACTTCTAATTGTTTCGTCTGAAAGAGTGGTGGTGACAATCAAAGGGGATACAGTTCGCTTGAGAATGACCCACTTACTGGAAGAGTTTTGTAATTCTAATCCCTGTGTTGATTCTTTTTTTCATATTTTTTTTTAAAAACTTTCTAATTGTTTCGTCTGAAAGAGTGGTGGTGACAATCAAAGGGGATACAGTACAAAATATAATTCATGCATCTTTGGCCCATGCCCGACACCACTACGAAGTATTGTCAAAAATCATTTTTAAATTGTTTCGAATAATGTTGACGTAATCATGTTACAGAATTCAGTTGAGTAATGTCTTGTCTTTGCTCGCACTTTTTGTGCTTGGTAGAAGTAATGAGTGTATTGGGTTAATAGACAAAGTTTTGAGTTTCCAAATACTGTAGTACATGTGATTTGATGTGTTTTTTTTAGTGAAGCATGTATCTCACATCGTATGTTAATGTATTTCATTTTTCATAACACATTTTTCAAATACAGTGAAACTCCTCTACAACGAAATCATGTTTGCAGCAAGAAATTTTTCACAACAGGGGGTTTTTCACTGTAGCAAATTTGAAACAGGAAAGTGGGAATGGTGTTAATGCATGAAGATTTTTTCACACTAGGGGGTATTTTCACCCATGTAGATTTCGTTGTAGAGGAGTTTCACTGTACATGTTTGAAAGAATTAGTCATCAACAACAGCAATGGTTTGACCATTCAAAAAAATACCCACACACTATGATGTCATTTATTTATTTATTTAATTATTTATTTGCCAGTGCAAACAGCTGTCGCGCATTAAAATGACCATTCAAGGATGGCATAAAACTGCTCAACAGCACACCAACCTGAAGTGCAACAACTTTTTTTTTTACCAGACAATCTCACTCGCTCTAAATGTTTATCTTGCATGTCTTTCCAAATTCACAAAAATTCGGCCTTGTCACATTAGGGCAGGAAAAGACCTGGTGCACATGCAACTAAGCCATGTCTGTCATGTAGCGGTGAACGGTAATCTTACAATTTGGTACTATACAGTGCAACCTGACTATTCACGGCGGATACGTAACGTGCCGGACCATGTATAGCAAAAATCTGCATGTCATTGACGGTCATTGAAATCCAATGGATTTTATTTATTTATTTTTTTGCTGTGTTCTGTTTTTGTTTTTGTAAATAAATAAAAAAATTTTAAAAACAGTTTAGCCCTCTGTGTACATTTTCCACGTAAAACAGGATTTTGCTCACAAGAAACCGAAAAAACCCCAAACAAAAATATAAAAGCACGCTGGAAATAAAAAGTATTCAGCGGATAAGTGAATCCACGGGTGCTGAGCTGCAAGTATGCCTGCGTCAACTGTAATAGAGGAAACGTGTTTAATAATTCCCTTGCCTTGTTTTTTTGTGTAATTTATTTCTAATTGATTTGCAATTACTGCCTCATGTCACGTACGGTCCATTGTGACGGTGAGCTGTCATCCGCACAAAAACTACAATCCAATTTGCTCACCTTAGATCAGGTCTCAGGTTCCGCCTCCAACACTTTTGCCCACTTCCAAACAAAGCATCGGTTGGGCCTCCTCAGCTCAAGTTTCCCCCACCATCACTATCACGCTTCCCCTTCCTCGACGTTCGCATCTTCAATCCCCCGCTGAGCCCATCCCACTCCTCCAACACAGCCCCATCTCCCTAAAGGTAATGACTGAATTAGGCCTAATGTTGTACACTGGCTAATGGCGCCGCGCTGCACATTACGGCATGTGCAACTGGCAACGACAACAGCAATAATCCCGGAGCCTTCTTGTCCTCCTGCACTCGGCCCCCGGGGGCTGGGACGGCGCTCAGGGAAATGAATGGAGTTTGCCACACTACAATGAGCTTTTGATGGGAGACAATAGAGGAGGCTGCCAGCACCACACAGGGTGGTAAGAGGAGAGCAATATGGGGCCCATCTACCGACCGGCCCTCCCTCCTTCCCTGCTTCCCTCAGGCCCCTGTATCCACCCCACTCCCTGCACCCCCACCACCCTCCTCCCCCAGATTCATAATGGCATCCGGAGGGGGAAGAAGAAGGGAAAGTGATGTCAAATATCAGGAAATCAGACGGATGGCGAGCTGACAACCCCCTCGCATGGTCCCATCCTTCTCTCCCTTTGCCCAACGGTAGCACAGGTTAATATCACATTTATAAAATCACTTACAAGAAACAAAGCTGCCTCTTTACTCCTCCCCCCACTGTCACTCTCAGAGAGTCATATAGTTTTGCCCGAGGCCAACCTATGTGTCCATTTGTCCTTTGATGCCCCCGCCACCCCCATACCTGTCTGTCACTCTGCGGAAAGCAACAACACAGTTCCCGGAGTAACTGTTTCCTGTCTGCTTTTCCACCCATTTCTCACGCATATGAGTTGAGGAAGGCTAACACATTCACATCATTGAGCAGCACGTGACTCGGTATGTTGTCTGAGCTTTATTGACCCTTGAAAGTCCTCAATTGTTTCCTTGGCGACAATGATGAACCCAGACCGTGTTATTAGGTCGTGTTACTGAAGCAGTTTGAGGGATACAATAGCTTATCACTGGGGTGGTGCTTTTTGTATCCTTTACTAGTCCTGGAAAAGCTACAAATCGTTGCAATGGAGTTCAGCAATCGGTCCGACAGGGTACATAATGTCATTATTGTACTAAACACTGCGAAACACCCTGGAAAGAGTGTATTCCTTGCAAAGTTGAGCAGATGTATGGCACAGGGGCACACAATGCATTATTTAAGGTATTTCCACGGCCTTTTGCTCAACTTTGAGCTGCCTGCTCTTGACAATTATTTACATGTTGGTGGAACATGCTCTATGCAAAAAGTAACACTTGATCAATCCCCCCCCCTCCCAGCCAACGGAACGAGCGACCCAGCCAGTTGCAGTGCGGGCAGCGCCACGAGTCCTAAGCTAGATCCGCCTCCCTCGCCGCACGCCAACCGCAAGAAACACAGACGGAAAAAGAGCACGGGCATCACCAAACCTGACGGTCTCGCTGCAGGAAATGAAGGTAAGAAAAATGAGAGACATTCAAGGCAGGCATATCTTGATGCCTCTCACTGTATGGTAATTTACAAATGGGTGGTGCCTATTTGATTGGTCTTGCCTAAATGACGCCAAAACTTTGATTGTAATACTGCCAGCTGGAGTTTGGAGGTTTGCAGCTGATTTAAAAAGTAGCTGAATGGTTGTCCATAAAAGGGCATGGAGGCGCAAAGCCATTCCATCCTCCAAGTTGCGTTTCCATGGTATGGACTGCCCCGTCTAGAAGACGCAGCCCATCTCGGCGGGTGATTGTCAGCCTGACTCTTCGCCCAATTAATAATGATCCCGTCGCACAAATGATGAATGGAGCTCTCTAATTGGATGGCATTGTGGAAACACTCAGACGCATCTCAGAGGCCATAAAACTGATGTCAGACGAGCGGCGTGATCAATCAACAAGATGGATACGCTGGAAAGACGACAACAATGCCGTTGACGCCTCCTAAATGACACTTAGCATTAATAATCATTAGACATGGAAAAAAAAAAAATCCTGGCCTCTGAATGACTCTGTTGACCACAGAGGCCAGAGTGAGCATCATCACTAAGTCATCCCATGTGGTGAGGTCACCGTCAACAATTGCCTTTTCACACAAAGATCCTGCAAAAAAAAAAAACAACAAAAAACTGTCATTGAGTGCAGCAACTGAAAGTACTTTCACGCAGCAGCACAGCGTACTCATCAGAGGGCAACGGTCGCTTTCAACAACACAAAGTGGGAGAAATGAGCTTCAGGTGTCAGCTTTTCATAGCCGTCGCAGTTTTGCCCAATAGTCGTCTTCTCTCTCTCTGATCGAGAAAAACTTTGGAAGTAGTTGAGAAAATGCTGCCTTTTACAGTGGGTGTGAAAGTGTTCGTGTGTGAACAAGAGCATGTCTGTACTAGAGTTGCAACGATTAATCAACAATGAATCGATTATCAAATTAATTGCTAGTTGTTGTTTTTCTTTATAAGTGATTGTTTATATACCTTGTTAAACTTAAACCCAGTCCAAAGTCCAAATCCTCTGAATTTCAGTCTTTCAAAAGTAAATACTCTCAAATTTCTGAAGTCCTCCATTAAAGCAGACTGATTATGTTTGTGTGTGTTTTTTAATTTGATTTTGTTTTCAAAATAAGACATTTACAGCCATTTACAACATCTGCTTTCACTTTGGAAAATAATGATCGACATTTTTGCCGATTTTCTGACCGACGAGTGTTCGGAACCAAATCCGAAATTGAATCCAAATTAATTTGTATATTGAATTAATGGATGGAAATTATGCCCTTTTTTTTTGTGTCCGATTCATCGACTAAACAACAAAATATTTGACAGATGAATCAATTAATAAAATAATCGTTACTTTCAGCCCTATATTCTGAATTAAGGTATATATATAAGTTGTTTTCTTCAGGAAAGGAATCTGAATATGCTACATTTTCGCAACTTAAAACTGTGTCTAGTATCTAGTCAGTGTTGCAATAGCAATGAGCAATAAGTTGTGGATTACCCAGAGACTCCCTCCAGAGGAGATGTTTACAACTTCCACATCTAGACTGCTGATGAAGTGTGCTTGATGATGCCCGTATTGGGCAAAGTTAGTAAGTAGTTAGCAAGTTGAGAACGCTGGAATTTCTGAAGTCAGCCTGCACTTCACCTAACTCGTGTAAAGTTTTTGTGCGAGAGTGACTCAACTTAATCAAGTGTGCAAATGTCCTGCACCTCAGCATAGCAAGGGTTAACATCCTCTGGAGTCCAGCTGAGGATTAGGAGATGGAGCTTTAACTGCCTGCGCTAATGGCGGGTGTTTATCTCAATACTTTGTTTTTTGTAGCTCCCCGACTCGCTCTCATTTCCCAAAGCTGTCCCCGGAGCCCGCGCTCTCGTAATGACTTCCTGCGCCCCACGCACCCGACGGAGGGAAAGAAATAACAAGATTGTCATTTGGGGCTGCCCACAGACGCGCGTTTAATTGGCCGGCGCTCTCATCGGGCTCTGTTGTTAAACGCGCTAGCTATTAGCGGTAGCGGCGCTGATTTCATGTGTTTGTTTATTGTACTATTGGCTGGTGGTGGTGTGCAGAGGTGTGCGTCAGAAAGATAGTGAGTGCTCTCCAGTTTCTCTCTCTCTCTCTCTCTCCCCGTCTGAGTTGGGTCGTGGTTCCCCCCCGGGGGGCTCCTGTCGCAGTAATGGCCTGCTCCTGATTGCTCTGATACAGGTTAGGAATATTGGCTTTAATGATGTGTAAAATGAGCAAGCAGTGCCGCTGACATTTACAGATGGGCGCCGCCTTGGCCTGTTCTTCCCAACTGCTCATTAATTCACGGGGAATGGCGAGCACTTCTTTAAGTGACTGCGTGACGCGTGCGGCGGCGTGCGACACGAGGCGATGCGACGCACCAAACAATAGCTCACCTTTCACCCTTTTCAAGCGTCATCTCCGCCGAGTGTTCACACAAATGGATTTGAGAAAAAAAAACAGAAAGAAGAGGAGGTCGTCAAGGCTAAAGACTGTTGCTTCGTTCTTTGTAAGGTTTTGTCACACCGGTCTCCATAGAGGCCCGCGTACGATAGATAACTCAGCTGTGCTTGCATCAGCGCCCTGAGGTGCTAATCTAGTCCACAGGTGCTGTCACTGTCCTCATTTCTTTCAGCGTGACAGAGGAGCCTGCACTCTAAATGCTCTGAGTTCCTCGTCCATAGATTACGCTGCACTTGGTTAATATTTGATGACAAATTTGGGTATTTTCCACAATTTCTGCCATTCTGGAACAGCTCAAACAGTGTCTGGTTACATCATAATATGGATAACTAGTTTTACAATTAGAAGTCAAAAATAATGACTGTTATTGTGGATTACATGTGACAATTTTGGCTCAGACTTTAGCAAGCATCATGGAACTTGACATGCTTGATTTGCTTTCGCGGGCCACATAAAATGATGTGGCGGGCCAGATCTGGCCCCGGGCCTTGACTTTGACACCGGTGGCTTAGACAAATAGAGATGCATAGAACACATTAATGTCTACAGCTTACTAAGAATTAGTCAAAGAATGTACATTGACAACAATTAAACACATTTACAAACAAAAGATTTAACCCTCTGATGTTAGGACGACCCACCGAGGGGCCCTCCATCATCTGTCAAAACAAATCGCTGATGCACGTCGTCAGCTGAGTACATGTGTGAACATGTTATACATCTTTTAAAAGCTGAGTTTCTGGAGATTTGAATGGTGGCCAACATTTTACAATTGTCAAATTTGAACTGGAACCTGTAGTGTTTTTAAGTCCTAATCAACATTCTAAATTCATTTTCAAGGCAGATTTTGTGAAAAGAAATTAGGGTTAGTTTTTTTTTTTTCTGTTTTCAAACATCCATAGTTCAGTGACAGGAGCACTTACACAGATTCTGACTGTTTGGGAGGAATATTCAAAATGATAAAATTTTGAATATTTCAAAAAGAGACCAAAACTATGCTGACACTCCAAATGGTTCATGAACAGCTACAAATTTACTTCAGGTGTACCTTTTTTCCAGGCGTTTTGGGCAAAGTTGCTAGAACGAAATAAAAAGTGTTTTTCTAAAATGACCGACAGTGAAATTGATTTTAAATTCTTCAACCACGCTCTTTTTAAAATAAAAATGTTTACTGAACACGTCTGCTCACAATGGAAAGCAACACGAGGAAGCGTCACTTCCTCGTGTAAGGAAGGCGAGAGGAGTCAAATGGTGCATTCAAGTGCGCTCAGTTTGTTCGAGAACCGAAATTTGTTCGTGATCCAAGGCATAAAAAACTAAAAATGTTTGGTCGAAAACCGAATTGGACGAGAACCGAGACGTTCGAAAACCGAGGTTTGACTGTAGTTACAAAAGATACTTGCTGCATGAGGTTTGATTTCACACTTGAGAGCCAACGATTTGTGTAAAGTCAATTTAATAAGTCCATTTTCCTTAAGACCCCTAAAAATGATCTTCCAGCAGACATTTAAGCCATATACTGTATCACATATTTCTTGTGAACATATGCCAACTAACATCGATGAACTTCCTTCCTTCCCAGAACAACTTGTTTAAGTTCCTGAGCAGATTTATGATCCATGTAAATGCCGGACGATGTTTATCTTCTTCCCGCTGCTCCCTCTTTGTCGCCGCGCAGCCATTACGCTCTTAACTTCCCTTTTTATTACGCCGTGTTAATTAAGGAAAATCATATCTGGCGCATCACTCACCGGCTGGCTTTCGGTCGCACGCACTCTCCTGGTGTTAATTTATTTGTAATCGTCAGGAACTTGTTGATGAAGAGCTGGCGGATAAACACGGTCAACAGGTTAATGCTCAGCATAATGTGACGAGGTGATTGTTCCAGGATGCCACCTGCAACCACGCGGTAATAACAGAAGCTCTAATGGCCTCTTCACAGGCTCCTCGTTGCAGGTTGCCTGTAAAGCTCACAGCAATACAAGCTTTAGGCGCATTGTTCATGCTAAGATTTAGTGCGCCTCGGGGGGAAAAAAAAAACAAAAACGCTTGCATGCAGTGGGATTACTTTTCAGTGCAATTGCCACACGGTGAGGGACTAACATGTGTTATGCCGATTATTATCTTCGACAATTCTTAAAATGTGAGAGAATCCACCAATGATGGGGAAAAAATTCTAGAAGTGTGTTCTTACAGCTTTTATAGTGTGGAGTGTACTCAAGCTGACTAACGGCGCTTATCTTCCACCTCTGTGGCCTTTAGGTGGTTGTCGCCAAGGCCCATGAATCGTCACCCTAGCTCTTGCTAGTCGCTCCTGCTACCCGCTCTCGCTAGCCATTCTTGCTAACTGCTGCCGTTGCTAATTGAACCTCGAGGAAGCACTCATCGTCGCTCACTTTTTCTCAAGCACATCAGGGTGCCACTGGTGAAAGGAAACGACCGTATTGGCCCGAATATAAGACGGCCCTGATTATAAGACGACCCCCTCTTGTTCAAGACTCAAGTTTGAAAAAGACTTTTTGAACACCAAATTAATTTTTATACAAAAAATAATTCCAGTACATCTGAAACAAATGATCATAACAATATATTTGAGAGAAAAAGCATGCTATTTTTCCTCATTCAAATCTTAATATCTGAACATTTAAATATGTAAACTAAAGTGCAATCACATTCGTAAATGAATGGCTTCTGATTTTTGAAATGTAAATTACATAATAATTTCTCCTCAGCTGCCGGTTAACCTAGCCGATCTTCGACCCACTTTTCTCCAGATTGTCGCTACGTTTCTCCATTTTCTGTTATCTCTTCTATTATTTTCTTCTCTTTTCTTTCTTACCGCTATTTTTTATTTTTCTTCTTCGTGTTACCACTATTTTTATTATTATTTTTATTCTTCGTGACACTTTGGCCCGGGGAGTCAAGTTCAGCATTCGCTTCAATATCTGGCGCCATCTAGCGTCGTGAATGGGTATAATGTCTAGATCCCAAATATAAGACGACCCCCACTTTTTCAGTCTTATTTTAATGCAAAAAACACCGTCTTATATTTTGGCCAATACGGTAATTTGTTTTGGGAAATATTGAACAGGTTTAATATTTTCTTCCTTTCTATTGTTTGATCAGATATGGGTGGGAAAAAAATCACTCTTAACGCACACCACACGACAGGTTAATCACACATGAAAATCAATTCGTGAGAATCGACAATCGAGGCTTTGCAGCCATTGATCTGTTGGGGGTTGGAGCGGGGGGTGATGAAACTTGGCTCCATTGTTGGTATGTGGGTACCCTTCTTTAAATATGAGCTTCTTTTGTGGCTATTTTTACAAGAGTGCATTCGTGTGCATGGCGAATTAGATTTGTTTTCCCTTCTCTGCTCATCAGTTTAGGAAGTCAGCCATCCTTTGAATTTTTAATCTCCATAATGAAAGTCTTTTAATGCCTCCAATTTATTGCCTGGGCAGCCAACAGAGTAATTAGCTTTGTACTATTTCCCCCCCCCCTTTAAAAAAATGTAAGGAGTAAAATAGCATTTGTGTCTGGGAATAGCACATTATATTGGAGCTTCTAAATTTGAACACAATTCTCACACAGCAATTCTGCTTATTTTCAGAAGCATTTGGTGAAGAAATGAATAATGGACAGAGAAATCATCGGTTGAGGGGTCAATTAGTGATCATCTAAATCATTTTTTCACTAAACAGTCAACGTTTCACATTGTTAACTGTCATACAAATGAAAAAAATGACATCGTTTGTTATGGTTGTGAAGCAACCTCACATGCTGAAAATTCATTTGGACTGCCATTTGTTTTTGCTGCTGTTTATACAGAATGACATCACATCACTGTCTCTCCTCTCCAGCATGATGTTACACATCCAAGTAGATACTGTCCTACAGACTGTATGTTGTGACTTTAATACCCTTTCTTCAAAGGAGGAATACTTCTGCGTCGTCCCTGCTCCTCGATCTTTGCTTGTGCCGTTCATACAGACATAAAAAAAGTGGATTTTGTCTTTACAGGCAGTGCAAAAGGGACTGTAGACTGCCTGTATGTCTATATTTATACCCTAAGCCCCTACTAGCTCTTGCTAGTGGCAGCCCGCTATTAATACCTCCCCACTTGTAACTAGAAATAAAGAGGAGACCTGTAGTCGATTGCGCAAACGGAATCAGATAATTGAAGTCGGTGTGGAGCTAATTGGATTATTGCTTCTGCCACGGCGCGGCATCACAAGCATCCGTCACACGTCTGTCATTTAAAAGCCTCGTCACAGAGCCCGGGAGCCGCCATTGATTACAAACCGCGGCCATTGCTGTCAATTAGCAAGTCGTACAGAGTTAATTTCAAGTGAATGGATTATCCTGTGTGTCTAATAAATACGCTTTGACTTGCAGCATCAAATTTGTCTTGAAAACTGCAGAGGAATTTCTGTAATGGAGAAATAATCACTGAAAGAATGGCTACCCTGAAAAAAAAGGTTTTGTTCAATTGACTCAATTTTATTTCATCAAGTAGTTGTCGAAATAATGTCGGGAACCAGACTTATTTTTTAAGTAGACGATACATTTTCTGATCCGCTTCACCATCACAAGGGTCGCGGGGGGTGCTGGAGCTTATCCCAGCTCTCTTCGGGCAGTAGGCGGAGGACACCCTGAACCGGTTGCCAGCCAATTGCAGGGCACACAGAGACGAACAACCATCTACGCTCACACTCCCACCAAGTGACAATTTAGAGTGTTCAATCAGTCTGCCATGCATGTGTTTGCAATGTGGGAGGAAATTGGAGTACCCGGAGAAAACCCATGCAGGCTCGGGGAGAACATGCAAACTCCACACAGGGAGGCCGTAGCCGGAATCGAACCCACGACCTCTTCACTGTGAGGTTAATGCGCTAACCACTGGACCACCATAAAAATGTATCTGCATCCAGATGATTTTATTTCGGGCAACCACTTGATCAAATCTAATTGATTAAATTCAACACACCATTTTTTTTTCAGTGTACCTCTTGACAATCGTGTGTATTAAATTGAGGCATATTAAAAAGACATATAGCCCGGTAGTCCAGTGGTTAGCACGTCGGCTTCACAGTGCAGAGGTACCGGGTTCGATCCCAGCTCCGGCCTCCCTGTGTGGAGTTTGCATGTTCTCCCCGGGCTTGCGTGGGTTTTCTCCGGGTGCTCCGGTTTCCTCCCACATTCCAAAAACATGCATGGCAGGCTCGTTGGGCACTCTAAATTGTCCCTAGGTGTGAGTGTGAGCGTGGATGGTTGTTCGTCTCTGTGTGCCCTGCGATTGGCTGGCAACCAATTCAGGGTGTCCCCCGCCTACTGCCCGAAGACAGCTGGGATAGGCTCCAGCACCCCCCGCGACCCTAGTGAGGATGAAGCGGTTCGGAAAATGGATGGATGGATAAAAAGACATGTGCCCAACATCATCATCATGGAGTTGAAACAACCCCCCCCCCCAAAAGCTTTATTCGCATAACAACCAGACACCCGAATATGTTGACATGTATTTCTGGAAGCTGGGAGTCAGGACGGGTACTTGTTGTCTGTGTATGTCAAGGCAATGTGAGGCATGTTAAAGCTGTGCCTGACTCACAGGTTCATGCACTTTGTAATCAAAACAATCCCTCTCAAATCCGTGTGGAATAACACCCACACACCTGTGCATGCAGGTCTCGAGGCTGGGTCTCCAGTAACATATTAATACATTATAAAGGGAAATCAATGCTATGAATATACCATACAATTCCAAAACCAAAGCCCAAAATCCTTTTCCCTGCACTGCGTGACTCATTTCCCCGAGCGTTTACTGTACTCGCTTTATGCAAATAAGGCCACTCTTTACATTGACATAATGAGGTAATTACAAATCATTTAGTGACAAGCTGACGCGAGTGTGTGCGTGCAGCTGCGCCACTCAATTAACAGTACACTGTTAAGGAACGGCAGCATGTGTCGCATCACGTGTTGTGTCCAGAACTTTCATTTTGACTGAGAGGCGGCTCATTTTGGGGGTGGGTCTTTGTTACGGCCTTTACCATTTGTGTTTCATTTTATTTTGCAGCAAATGTTTGTGTGTTGTTGAGTAATCACTGTTTTGTTTTTTTACAAGTCAGAATTTGCACATTGGTTGATACAAGAAAATAAATTACAGTCAAACCTCGGTTTTCATCCATAATCCGTTCCAGAAGGCTGTTCGAAAACCGAAATTGTTCGAAAACCGAGACCACGCTCTTTTTAAAATAAAAATGTTTACTGAACACGTCTGCTCACAATGGAAAGCAACACGAGGAAGCGTCACTTCCTCGTGTAAGGAAGGCGAGAGGAGTCAAATGGGGCATTCAAGTGCACTCGAGAACCGAAATTTGTTCGTCATCCGAGGCATAAAAAACTCGAAATCTTTGGTCGAAAACCGAATTGGACGAGAACCGAGATGTTTGAAAACCGAGGTTTGACTGTAATTGAAAACAGGTTACAAAAAGTGAGTGTATTTACTCAAGATGAATAGGTTTTGTGATTTGTGTCAAAATACATATTACCTCTCAATTGTGAAGCATATGCGCCAACAACTAGTCCTTGATAGTCACTGCCTGTTTACTTTAAATACTGACGTCTATCTTTTTTTCTTTCTTTTTTTTTTAATAAAACAGAACAAGAAGATTCCTTCGAGTTCATCATCGTGTCGCTGACGGGGCAGACGTGGAACTTTGAGGCCTCCACGTATGAGGAGCGCGAGCTCTGGGTGCAGGCCATCGAGAGTCAAATCTTCGCCAGCCTGCAGTCATGTGAGAGCATCAAGAATAAGGTACTTTGCACCACCTGCCACGTTATTTCCATTTTTTTCCTCCCTCCCTCATTTTCCCTCCAAACTCCATCGCTCCCTCCTCCTCATTGCTGTCACACATGCGAGGCTGTCAGAACAGGTGCGCAGTACTGTTGTCTTATTGCAAGTGACAGGCATCACAGACAGAAGCCGGCTTGTGTCAGCACGCCTCATTTACATATTTTATTTTGTCGGAGTCTACTTTCTCCTCTGCACTCACAGCCTGCGCGATGGTGCTCGATTTCTAACCGTTGCTCTTCTCCTCTGCTGATGAGTTTGCCGCGACTCATTCCTTCTCTTTCGCCGCAGTCTCGATTAGGCAGCCAGAGCGACGCCATGGCCATCCAATCCATACGCAACGTGAGGGGCAACAGCTTCTGTGTGGACTGCGATGCAGCGAGTGAGTAGATTTGGTTCACAAACTGCATATAAAAAAAAGAAATCAATATTTACGAGGGATGGTGATTCTGCCCTACCACAAATTTATAATTTATGATTACTGTATTATGGATAATTTATAATGACAGTTTAAACCGTAATGATACATACCATACACTGTGATCCTGAAACTGTTTAATAGCATTACAAACTCATCTTGTTACAATGTTACTCAAAAAAATAAATGGCGTAGAGATGATCTGTTTTAGGAAAAATGCACATGTACATGTGCTGAACTTCCTTTAACAACCCAGACTAAAGTTGGCTCCTCCCCAACATACAAAGCTGATCTTTCAGTCGAGACGTATCACTTCAACATATTTCCCTGGCACTTGTACTTCCCTGGACTACTTTCCTGTTAGACAGTGCTTTGTTATCAACATGTGGCCGTCTTTGGGCATTTCAGAGCGACCTAAAAAAAAATGGATAGGTGAGTTTTTCAGCAAATAGTGACAGACAAGTTCCACAGAAAAACACACTGGAAGGCCAGAGCCCGAATTCAAACCCAGAACCTCAGAACTGTGAGGCAGACTAGCCCACTGGAAACAAAGAATAAACTCTTTAAATGAACATTTTAACAAGTGAAAGCACGCATAGTGACACTTTCTGACTTTGCTCCTCGGTTAAAGTGCCACAAAAAGTCAAAAAGAAGCCTCGTGTGAAAACAAATGCTGAAGTGTGATGTTTTGTACGTCACACCGCGCAGATCCGGACTGGGCCAGTCTGAACCTGGGCGCCCTGATGTGCATCGAGTGCTCGGGCATCCACAGGAATCTGGGCACCCACCTGTCGCGTGTGCGCTCCTTGGACCTGGACGACTGGCCCGTGGAGCTCAGCATGGTGATGACGGCCATCGGCAACTCCATGGCCAACAGTGTCTGGGAAGGCGCCCTGGAGGGCTACAGCAGGCCAGCCAGCGACAGTACCAGGTGAGAGCCGCAATCAAATACGGTCATCCAACATGTTTGGTTGCACTACAAAAGTCCACAACTCAAATCTGCAACGTGCTGCCATTTTGTGTGTCCGTAACACTATGCAAGTGGTACTTGATTTATTTTTTTTTTCCTTTGGTCAACATTTTAACCCTTTCATGCAGCCTGTTACCTGATTACATGCAGTGATCATTTTACAGTTTGAGCCCTGCGAGTCCCAGGGACTCGCTGATCAGAAAAGTATGAGTCCCATCATGCATTTAGTGTCCCAAATTTCGTATTCTGAAATGGTCAACTTATTCAATTGCATATGATAATAACACAAACAACAACAATATACATTGATAATAGGTTTAGTTCTCACAAACAAATGCTGCAGAAAATTTAAATCATTCAGATTATTATCGCCAAAAAAACTATCCAACTGTAGCTGCTTCCTCTGTGATATGTCCGAAATAAACTTTCGCAACACTTGTCTTAACGTTACACAACTTGGCAATCGTCTGCTTTCCACGGGGTGACGGCCGATCTCGTCTCACGAGAACTGAAATCTCGTCACGCGAGATTACTTCGCCCGAGATCAAAACAACAATGGCGGCGATTATCAAACTGCGATCGTTGCTGGAAAAAAGTTTTACCCTAGTATTTTTTTGTTTTTGATTTTTTGACTGAAAAATTTCCTTGCGTCCCAAAAACGCACACTATCTGGAACTGCGCGTCTGGCGGGAAAATTATGCGTCTAGGACGCGAGACGCAGAGGTAACGAGATGGCTGACATGATAAGCTGTCCACTGTAGTAACCTCTGTCCCTGAAATGCTTCAGCAAACATCCACTCATGAAACAGATGTAACAAACTTGTTGCCACCATTTTATCTCCTAATTTTCTCTTCATTTGCTGGGCGACCATAATTCACGCCGAGCATAGAGTGTGACATCATTTAGCAGCTCACCGCTAAATGTGTTGACTCGCTCCAAATCCATTAAGTTCCTCACTAGACATGTAAGTGTTAATCGGGGGAAAGGATTAAAAGAAAAAAAATGCTGGCCCACCATCAGGTCCTCTGTGAAGACGTGCGAGGTGGAGGATTGTTTATCTCGCGGTGACAGGTAAGGCCTGGCATCCCGGGCTGACTAATGGCCTGCTGTGTGGCGGTGTAGGTAATTAAGCACACCATTATGGTTTAAGCCTAACCCCGAGAGCTGGACCCTCTGGGCCCCGAGAGGCCGCGTCACATATCCATCACCGGGGCCGGGGTCATCGCTCTGTCTGTCACGGCCGCCTCTGTCTGAACGTTCTCCCCGCTGGCGGTTTGGACTTACTGGGGAAAAGTGAAAGATGCGCATTCCATTCTATAAGGACGTCATGAAAAAGAAATAAATAAATACAGGTAGTCAACACCTATGCAGACATTTTTTTAAATCAATTGTTTCGATTGAATGGAGCTAGAATGACCAATGTTTCTCGACCATTTACGGAGCCAGTTTACGTTTGGAAAAATTCCCGGCGCAACACTTAATATCGGAGTCGCAAAAAGTATATTTACTGCGAAAAAAGATCTTTTAAACATACAGGACACTGTACTCACAAATGTATTTACTCGGTCTGAAAACAAAGCTAATATTAAGTTCAATGGACGTGCGTATTTTCATACATGAACCGTATGTTTGTGAAGGATTAAAAGTTAAATAGTTGTAATTGTATGTTCATTTTATATCTTACGTCAGCCGGGCATGAAATTCCTGACACAAGCCTTCTGTCGACAGGCCTCACATAAGGGAACAACAAAGAACGACCGCCGCTGTATTTTACCAAAAAAGGCTTCTCGCTAAAAAAAAAATGTTAGAAGAATGACAAGTAGAACAAGCACTAGTTAACATTTTCCATTATCTTCGAACACCACACTTTTCGGCAGCTATCTTTGCTTTACGACCACTGAGAAGTGCGACAAACTAAAGGAGCAAAGGTGCTTAAATACTCTCGATAAATGTAAAATCTTGTAAAATAATGCCAAATTAGGCTAAACAGTCTGTTGTTGGTCAACAAAAATAATTCAAATGCAACATGATGCGCTAGTAGGACTGCATTTCCCATCATTCTTAGACGTGAAACCAGTAAGCAGTAAGAATAAGAAAAACTAATAATTAGATGCAGGTGAAAATGAGAAAGCAAACATGATTGTGAAAGTAAATAAGAATAAGAAATTTGAATTAAAGACGACAAACAGAAAAGCCCACATACTGTCTTCGGCTTTCATTGCAAAAAAGTGTGGATTTAGTACATACTGAAACATTTTGAAAGACTTTTGAGCACCGCGTTCCACATAAAATTGCTTCGAGGTCAGAAAGCACATCCAGAGTTAATGTTGTACCGGATTATAGGGCACACAGTTGATTTTGGAGAGAAGTAAAGGCTTTTTTTTTTTTTTGCGCCTATCGTCCGAAAAATACGGTACACTTGCTGGCGAGACGACATGAGGCTGCCAAAGTCACAAAGCTCAAGCTAATAAAAGCCAGACTCGCTGAGTCTTGGTCCTTCAAATCAGTGATTTAACCACACACGTGTTGTCTTCCATTTTCTTAAAAGAAAATCCGGCGCGCCTTGTGTATGGTCATTACGGTAAAATGTCGACCCCAAGATGGCTCCTTGCTGGAGACATGCTTACAATGTTATAACTTGCTGTTGGTTCAGTGAACTGTGTCGCTGCTTTAGTTTTTGTTGCAGCTCTGAAAAAAGGAGAGCTGGGGTGTTGTTTTTTTTTAGTCTCAACAAATACAGGTACGTCTTTGTCCGTCTCCGTGCCTTCTCTTCTTCCGTTCGACTCGAGAGGCGTTCATGACCACCTACGAAAATGGAAAATAATGCATCCAAACAGAAAATCAAGCGAGGAAATCACAAAATAAATTCTATAGCCCCACTACAGAATTTATTATTAAGAATTAAGAATATTATTATTATTTCCTCGTTTGTGATTACAGCACACAACAAAGGAATAAATAACAAACACTTTGAGACAGTCCAGTCTCATCCAATTTACTGACGTCTGATCGTTCTGTTGCAGCTACGCTCAAGGAAATGCAAAAATAAATTCTGTCAGGGGGGCTATCGAATTTATTTTGTGATTTTCTGTTTTGATGCATTACTGTATTTTGTTAATTTACGTTTTTGGGAGTCTAACGGAAAAAGAGAAGGCACGGAGACGGACAAAGACATACCTGTAGCTACATCTAGTGGATGCATTATAGATTGTGCCTTCTAGTCCAGTGCGTGCAATATATGAAAAAAAAAATTACAAAATAGACCATTCATCGAAGGTGCGCCTCATAATCCAGTGCACCTTTTCGCGCGGAAGATACGGTACGTAAAGTGGCTTTAATTCTTGATCCTTGAGGTATTTTAATGAATTATGTCACAGCTGGGTGATTCCGACACCAGGGAGCTGTCGTAGTAGTAAAAACAATGCCTAGTGTCTTGTCGAAGGTCACTGATCCTTTTGCTGTATTTGAAGGAGTCAAAAGATTGTGCCAAGCCTTCACTAAGAAAGAGTTTGTGATGGTTTCTGGGAGTTTTCAGATGCAAAGGCACCAGGCCGCCTCTTTCCTCTTGCCACTTCTGCACTGAATGATGGCCCACAGTTATTTATCGAATGCTTTCTGCTCTAAATTGCTCGCGCCAGTCGTCCCGATGAAAGATTATTGATGTTGATTCCTCTCGCTACCGCTGTCACTCGTCCCCGCGTGTCGCCAGGGGAAGGAAGGACCTTTATTGTCTTCGGAAAATAAATAAATAAAAGACCTTATCCCCGGAGCGGCATCTCCATTATTTTCCGCTGTCAAACAATAAATCTTATTTGCGGCATAAGTAATCTTCAGAGAGGTTGTAAAATATCACATGGTTAGCGCGAAGCTCTCGTGTCTCCTATGTTGTTGCTTTATCATGAATGATGAATTATCGCTCGCTTAATGGGATTCCTTCTCTCTTTTTTTTCCACGCCATAAATCCTCACCTGACGTCTTTTTCTTTTTGCCGCGCGTCGTCATTTTGATGATTTTTAATTGTGTCCCGCCGATGACGAGCGGCAGCTTTTGTGGCGCCCCTGCTCCCGCTAAACATTAGTGACACCTCATCTAAACGACTCAGTAACTACTCGAGTATCAACCGGCTGTCTGATTGAATGTCTCCTGCAACACTAGTTTTACCCCCTACTGCTCTCTTCTTCTTTTTTTTTTTTGTATTTTGCCGATTTAACGTGAATGCGTTCATCCACGAGACGGCTTCAGTTTATGGAGAACGCCAGTCATAGCCAGACAGACTGAGAGATTATTCGGGTACATCAGACTGATTGCAGGCATGGTAATGGGATGCCTGTTTTCCATTTCCATTAACGCGCTCGTCGTTACCTAAAGCGGGATTGGCCGAGCTCACGAAAGTGCATCATGTACTGTATTGCCATAACATCGACACACACTCACAACGTAACAGATTTGAATTATTTCTCACAAATATGAATCATTTGGGAAATGCAAAGGATGTGAAGCGACTTTGGCCGGAGAAGTTAACCACTGTGTATTAAAAGGAAATAAAACTACAATAAAATAAAACTACTGCCGTTTTAAGACGCCACGTAACGGTGTGGCAACAAGATCTTTACAGGGCGATTCTGAATGAATCAATCTTGCATCTCGGGAGCCGAGGCAAGAATAGGGCAAATCATGCATTGCTCTGGATGGAGAATAATCATTCTTAAAATAATAATTCTTTGTAATTCTATAGAAAAGAAGTTTATCCTTTTGTGCTTGTTAGAAATTTTGTTCGAGTAAATACAGTTGTATAAATATAATCGCTCGTTCTCGTTCATCTCAAATATGTTGAGGGGGTTTGAGCTCTAAAATTCTTCCCCACCAAACCCATCCCAGCATGGATCTGCCTTTCTGCGCTGGGAACAGAACGGGATCTTTCCCAAACTCTTCCCACATAGTTGGAAACGTACAGTCGGGCATAAATATCTCGGTAAGATGCCAAATGAAGTGTCAGCGTGCTACCCCAGCTGGTCATTGATCGATCAATTGATTCTTTTGTTCCATTTGTGGGCGTTTCGTGCATTGACTGCATTCGGCAAATATTGGAAGGGAGTTGTTCTTTTCATTAGCACCCGGCAGTCATCGTGTTTTGCACGTCGCCTCTAATTGCTTGGCGAGTTTGTGATAGAAAATAGCACACACACGCACGCACACACACACACACACACACACACACACACACACACACACAGGCACGCACAGAAAGAGAGACAACACTTCTCATTTTTTGGGGAGGGGAGATTGTCCCGGAGCACGGGCCAACACGCACGGCTATCCCTCACTGGCACGGGCCCCTCGCCGTCACCCTCTGTGGGCCGCGCGCCGCCTAAGGCCACAGCCAGGTAATAGCTCTGATGAGAGCCCTCCACTTTGTTTCAGAAATAATTTGCCACTCCTGCCGCCTGCAGGGGCTGCGCAGTAATAAAAATGAATCACACCGCTAACCTCTCCAAACTTGTACTCCCCCACCCCCCGCTCGCCCCATTCCTCCAACAACGCTTTAACCCCTTCTCCACTGACACCTCTTCTGAACATTAGTCTCTTAAAAGAACAACTCACAAGTTACAAGCACCAGAACTCCCAGAAGAGCTTTCGAATAGCCTCAAGCTCTCATGGCGGAAGAGTAATCAATTAGGATGACTGAATGACTCTCTCTCTCTCTCTCTCTCTCTCTCTCTCTCTCTCTCTCTCTCTCTCTCTCTCTCTCCCGGATCACTGTCTAAATCAAAGCCACAGGTCAGTAATTAGGCCTGTGTGCAAGAACACACTCACTAATTACGTCCCCATGCCACCAAATTGACTGGCACACAAAACTTTTGTTTGGACCTTTTAAGATGTCAAATCAGGTCTCACTAGTCTGCTGAGTCTGTGGCTTTGGCCGTTTTGGAGTTGAATGCAGGCGTTATGATCGGCGATCGTAAATATTGGACAGGTTTGGCATTTACAATTGTCATGCCAAGCGTTTTATGAGCAGATCAGAGGGGGTTGGGGGGATCACTCATAGCACACCACAGGGGTCATTGCTCAGGATGATCTTTTACAGACATCCTATGATTGGGCCTTGCTGACTTTCATGAGAAGGGGTGTGCTCAAATTCCGTCCATTCATCGGTATGTGTGTACCCAGCTTTTGCCAGCCGATGGCAACGCTCTTACAGGCCGATTGCTGTTTGTTTTTGAGTGTTCAAAGTAGTATGGCTACAACTGATATCCTTTTTTTAATAATTGATTTATCTCTCCATTATTTTGTTGAGTAACAATAAACCTGATCAAATAAACAAGTTTTAATTTCTATACCGGGCGGCCCGGTAGCCCAGTGGTTAGCACGTCGGTTTCACAGTGCAGAGGTACCGGGTTCGATCCCAGCTCCGGCCTCCCTGTGTGGAGTTTGCATGTTCTCCCCGGGCTTGCGTGGGTTTTCTCCGGGTGCTCCGGTTTCCTCCCACATTCCAAAAACATGCATGGCAGGCTCGTTGGGCACTCTAAATTGTCCCTAGGTGTGAGTGTGAGCGTGGATGGTTGTTCGTCTCTGTGTGCCCTGCGATTGGCTGGCAACCAATTCAGGGTGTCCCCCGCCTACTGCCCGAAGACTGCTGGGATAGGCTCCAGCACCCCCCGCGACCCTAGTGAGGATGAAGCGGTTCGGAAAATGAATGAATGAATGAATGAATTTCTATACCCTTTTTTTGAAAAAAAAAAATAAGGACATTATTTCAAATTGACAGGACAGAAAATGCGCAAACATAAATTTCAAGATTCTGTTACTGTACGTAACGCGTTCATAGTTTTCCCCAAGTCAAAGCAGACATTTGCAAATGTTTGAATTTGATTCAACATGAGGATAATCGGTCAGCTTTCAGAGAGGACAACAAAATTCCAAGAATATTTACTGTTGACAGGCTAAAATGCCGAGGATTTGAACAATTTTCACGAAATGAAGAAATGATTATCCAAAATACAGTCAAACCTCAGTTTTCGAACGTCTCGGTTATCGACCAATTTGGTTTTCGACCAAAAATTTAGAGTTTTTTTATGCCTCGTAAGACGAACAAATTTCGGTTCTCGAGCGCACTTGAATGCACCATTTCACTCCTCTCACCTT
Organism: Hippocampus abdominalis; assembly: GCA_018466805.1. Taxonomy (NCBI): domain Eukaryota; kingdom Metazoa; phylum Chordata; class Actinopteri; order Syngnathiformes; family Syngnathidae; genus Hippocampus; species Hippocampus abdominalis. The sequence goes on from CM031708.1 coordinate 3,552,614, forward strand.
CCTTACACGAGGAAGTGACGCTTCCTCGTGTTGCTTTCCATTGTGAGCAGACGTGTTCAGTAAACATTTTTATTTTAAAAAGAGCGTGGTTTCGGTTTTCGAACAATTTCGGTTTTCGAACAGCCTTCTGGAACGGATTATGGACGAAAACCGAGGTTTGACTGTAATTATCAATTCATTTGTGAGACGATAAATTGTCAATTAATAGTTGAACCCCAAGTAAAAAGAGAGCTCGCCAGCTTTACAGGAACATTGTCCCTCCTTAGAACTTTTGTGCCGTGATGAAAGCAATTTTTTTTTTTTTTCTGGTGCATTTTTTTTCTGAATGTGATTTTGATATGGTGGATGAAGGCTTGAAATGCATACTACATACCTTTTACCTTCTTCTGTCTGAATTGTCCTCCTTCCTCAATGTATGGATGTGCTGTGTTAGTTCAGAAAGCTCGACGCACTTAGTGACAGTAGCTAATGTGATGTGGGTCTTGACAAAAGGAGGATTTGGACGTGTCGTCGTCCCCTATCATCTTTGTGCGCGAGTCAAGGGTTGAGCAGGGGTTGAGCTTTTAAGGGTGTTAAGCCTTGCCGGCACAAAAACACAGCCACTCCATCATGGCCGAGTGTGACAAGCTCATTAATGTCACAATATATTCAACTCGTCCGTCTGCACGCCCGCGGCACCCAGATGCTCGCACCGTCCGGTTCTTCTCGGAAAGACACAACAACCTTTTGAATCATCTCCACGCGGTGTCTGTACATCTGCTCGCTGGGGAAGCAGGAAAAGTGGCGACCGCTTCACCTGTTGACTGCAAGATGGCGGTCTTGTAAAATGCTGACTTTTTCCTTTGTGTTTTTGCAAAGTTTCTGGCAAAAAAAACAAAAAGAACTACTTATCAAAGTGATCCCACAACTACAGGCAAATAAGCTAATTGCATATTTCTCCTGCTATTATTCAAAAGTGGGTTTTGAAAATGACTCAACGGGACTCTTTGGTGATGCAGTAAACGTCCACTTTGAGAAGCAAGTGAGCACAAACGCGACAACACCGCCATTGAGCTGAGATTACAATGCGCCCAGAATGACACATGTACAGTACAGTCAAACCTTGGTTTTTGTCCATAATCCGTTCCAGAATGCTGTTCGAAAACCGAAAATTTTTAAAATAAAAATGTTTACTGAACACGTCTGTTCACAATGGAAAGCAACACGAGGAGGCGTCACTTCCTCGTCTACCCGAGAAAGCGTCACTTCCTCGTGTAAGGAAGGCGAGAGGAGTCAAATGGTGCATTCAAGTGCGCTCAGTTTGTTCGAGAACCGAAATTTGTTCATCATCCGAGGCATAAAAAACTCGAAATTTTTGGTCGAAAACCGAATTGGTCGAGAACCGAGACGTTCGAAAACCGAGGTTTGACTGTACTTGTTTTCAAGCGTTTACACAGAAACACAAATAAATAGATAGAAAAAAAACCGGAACTTTTTCATTGGCTGATACACATAGTTTGGTGTCTTGAATGCCTGGCCTCCCACTGTATTTGAAATTTGTGAAAGGAATTTGTGGAGGTTGTTTGTGTTTTGTTCGCAGAGTATGAATTGCTGCCTTTGTGAGGAAAAATTATTGCATTATATTTACTGGTGCCCATTTGTGCAACGTGACACCTTATTTGCGCGATCGAGTTCATTGGAGGTCATTCATAACCTCAAAACCTTGCATGCCGGGACCTTTTATTCAGTGGTGGGTGGGGCATTTTGGATATGCAGACTCAAGCCACGCCTTAAAACCACTACTCTCACAAAGCCATCAATACTATACCATATACACAATATAACATCACACAAACGTGCCACGTATTTTTTCAAAAAATACAGGCTCAATAATTATCTAATAACATGACCCAAACATGGAAAAAAATACATCACACTCACCAGAGATATTAATAATAAGAGCTCGTCAGATATGCATCTCGCTGCAGACATAATTTGCGAGTCGAACTTGCCTTGCTCAAATCAACCAATCATTATGCAAAAATGCTGGCGTTAATGTTGACTTTAAATTTGAAATGTGATTGGCTGAAGAAACAGACTCATAGCTAATAGAGCTTAAATCAGGGCTGGAGTCAAGTCCAAGTCCACAAGATCCGAGTTCCGATGAGATGAAGAGCAAACCTCACGACGGACAAATCCTATTTGCACAACCACAAAATTAGAGACATTTCATTTTGCTCAACTCTCTACTTCGATGGCACGGAACCCTTTGCTTTATTATCCGTGTGTGATCAGATTTACAACAAATTTTTGCGGTATCTCTGCAAGTGGTGCCCTAAGTTCCCCAAATTGGTTTCTTACATAATCTGCTGGTTGCTTTGTGCTTATTTGTTTTTGTTTTTTGTTTGTTTGTTTTTTTTGGGGGGGGGGGGTGTTGAAGATGTTGCGGCTAATGCCAATCCTCGAAAGTTGGGAAAAACCAAATTTTATAACCTCACTGTTGGCTGACATGGCTGAAAGCAAAACAGTGTGCTTTGGCGCTCATAGTTACCAAATCAAAGGGCTATTTGGAGTATCTGAAATATTTTATTTTGAATTTCCTTTGAAGGAGAGCGTTCATTTTCAGGAATAAAAACATAGTTGGACTCTGGTCGAGATGATAATATTTTGCGAGTCTGATGGCCAGGGAGTCCGAGTGAAGTCCGACACAACAACAAGCCATGTCAAAGTACTACAGCCCTGGTTTAAGATGCATCCGCCACCACTTCCGATTCTGAAGGCCGTACGCGAAGTCGAGATGACAGCACATAGAGGCTGAAATTTGACTGGACGAAAAACAAAAAAAGAAAGAAACGAAAAAAAATAGTATTCGCATACACATACTTGCAGAGCAGAGAAATGCTTTGAAAGAGAATAGACTCCGGAGAATAAATTAATACCATTTCCCGAGGCAAGACATTGGAATTTAGAGGTTACATGTTAGTCTGTGCTTCTGGTAGTACTTGGTCCCACGGACGATTTTATTCTTCTCTAAGGAAATATGTTACCACAGCGGTTGGTACCACAGCAGAAATTATATAACTTTTACAGTCACGGCCAAAAAAAAAAAAAATTTAAATCACGAAAGTGAAGCTAACGGTCCTGCTAGGTGGAAAAAGGGGAGGCATATCCCAGGCCTTATTGAGCATTTTTGGCTGCTGCGTTTACTGGATTGCTGGCCCTTAGCAACCTTTGATAGTTTGGGGCCCAGCTTTCATTGCCTTTCCTTTCTTTTCTTCCTGTCGCTTCCCTCTCGGCCCCCAGCTCTCTCTCTTGTCCTTCTGCCGCTGTCCCTCTTCTTCTGACGTCACCGCCCCCCACCCCAACCCCCGCCCCACGCCCTCGGTTGGCCTGCATGGGAATGGAACCCTTACGAGGCGCCCGACTATGAGCTCTGTTCAGGCTGGTCGGTCCCGCTCAACAGTGGACGGTTTCTCCCCTTCAGTGCGTCTTTTTGATGTGCATGCAGTCAATCTGGACGTGTGGACTCGAGGAGGAGGAGCCAAGGGGGAAGCTTTGATTGTTGCCGGTGGGACGGACTTCCTCCTCTTGTGATGGCCCGATGCGGCGTCTCAGTTTCCCTTCCTATAAATCCTCGATTGTCCTTTCGGGCTTGACTAATTGTCCTGGTTTGTTGCTCTTTATTTGAATGCAGTCATGTGTTCTTGACTCCGTGGGCCCGCGATGAGGAGAATCATTCCGCCATTTGCCACTTAATTAAGTCAGGGTCAGGAGCCATTGCTCAACAGAGAGCTCTGGTAGAATTATAAAAGAGGACTTTCTACTGATAGGGCCGCCTTTATGTAGGTGGCTCAAACGAAAGGAGAAACAATCTCTTCACTGGAAGCCCCTTTCCGCATGAGTCCCAGGAAGTTAGTAGTGTTTGGATGTTTACCCGCGGACTTTGGTGGGGTTAAACAGCAATTACCAGGAAGGCTTGTGTCAACACGGCTTGTTCTTAAGCTGAATGCAACACTGGCATTTTTAGTGGGAACTCGGCGCTCCCTCCTGTCCTCTGAGCAACGGCCAATCGGGGGAACAAGTATGCGCTCAAGGCTGGAGAAGTCTGCGTATAAAAGTAACCACCAAGTCCAATTTCCTAAATCTCCTCCCATCCTGAGAAAATGCACTCCCTTGAAGTCCCCACCCAGCCTTTTCTTCAACTCCCACCCTCTGCCATCCTGCCACTTTGACATGCTAAATCTGCAGATTTTATTTTTCTACCTCCTGCGGTGAGGAAGTGTCCTTTTCAAAGCGCTCCGCTTCCCCTCCTGACTGTCTAAAGCCAACTGCTGTTTGGATTGCTCTTCGATTCCAAACAAAAGACAGAAGCAGGGATTACCATCTCACTTCCTTTCACATCCTACCTTTCAACTAGCCTTTTTTCAGGCTTCTGCAGTGAGCTTGGTTTATATAAAGCTTGTCGGGCCTGACAGGGGACGCATGTTTTATAATACGCCGTTTTTCTCAACTAAGTCCATTTGTGCAAAAACTGTCAAACGCATCCTCTGCTTTTACTGGTTGATAATGGGACATAGGCATTAACGTGACAAACCTTCGAAAACAAAAAGTGTTCACCATATCGTCACTGAATGATGAAGACTAAGTCCACTTAATGACCGCTCTGACTTTTTACCACAATGGAGGCTCCTGTGATCTCCTGCATGTCTTGTAAAAAAAGTATAGCTAAACCACAGATGAAAGCACATTTTATAATGCCATGTTTTTAACAAGGATCTTCATTTGTGCCTCAACTGTCAACACATACCGGTGTTAAAACTGGTAAAGCAAGATAGGGGACTTTCTCATAAAAGCAACCAAGTTTGGAGAAAGCAAGTATTTGTCATCAGTTTCCTGTCTGACGAAAAAACAAGTCCTCTTCATGACCATTTTAACTGTTCGGAGTTCTGTCCGTCCTTTCAAAAGTGTGTCGCTTAAAAAAAAAAGTTTTGGAATGTCCTGTAACTGAACAAGTAATAAAAACCATGTTCTAATGCCATGTTTTCACCTCCTATCACCCCCCCCCCCCCCTCCAGGTGTCTAAAACATTTTTTTCCTCTGTCTTAAGCCACACGTCCTCCCCCGACATATCCCTTCAGTTTATTTGGTCACAAAAATATCCTTCGGGCTCCTTTCTGTGCAATTTTGACGTCCTTTTTGTTTCACATCTTAATGTTAACTTTCTGCTTCATTTAACTTCTGCCAATTGGCCTGGCCCGACACATTCAGCCTCTCATTCAGACCGTGGAGCCCGCTGATTTACATTTTGAGCCCCATCCAAAGAGTTGTAAATCATACCGCCTTTTTCAACTTAATTTGTTGGCAAAAGAATGACGTTCTCGCTCACCGGAAATAAGAGAGGAGGGCGGCACGGCCCCTTCCTGCTTTAAGGACGATTGATTTGCTAACAGCCTTGTCCTCCTCACATAGTGACTGATGAGGGATTGATGGTCTAAACACCATAAAACTCTGCAATTGCCTGCCATTAGGGCGCTATTGTTGGTCGCACAATACCGCTATTCCTAAGAAAAGGGCTCCTTATGGTTTGGTGAGGACAACGGCATTCTGGTGCGCATTTTCCCCAAAATGAACCATATGCTTATCAAAACTGTTTTAAGGTGTTTGCTTTACGAGGTTTCTTTGTTTTGATTTTGCACTCCGTCAATCTGCGCTTGGTCTTCCACTCCACAATCAAGTCTCTGGCCTCAACAGCCTCATTTAACTTTGTCAGAACCATGTCCCCGCAAGGCATGATAACAGACACCCAGTGTTAGTAACAAATGTCCAACACTGATATCTTAAAACCCTCTACCACTTCTTAATGTCATGAGATTTTTTTGTTCTTTTGATATGTCATGTTCAGCGTACAAGAAAATGTATCCATCCCTCTTCTTCATCTTATACAGGGTCAGGTCCTGTCCTATTAAGTGTGTAATGACCGACAGAAAGAGGCTTTATGACAACTTGTTTCTAACATGTGTGAAAGCACTTTTCCTTCAAAACATGCACTCCCACTTGAGACAACACTTTTCGTGGTAAATGGACCCAAAGATAATGACTGGGAACCAATGCTACGTCAGGCTTGGCAAGGCATAATATTGGAAAATAAAACTCTTGAACATATCCAAGTAGAAACTAAGTCAGTCCACTTCGTCCGAGCATTTTCATGAGCACAAAGATGTATTGTAATGTCGAATGCAATTTGTCCTGTTCAAAATTAATTGAAAGTTATGTTATGTTGCCTTTTTAACCAGTACCTCTATTCCCCTCTAGAACACATTCGCGTAGTTTTCGGACTATAAGGCGCAATTAAAGTTGTATAATGTTCTCAAAAATCGACAGTGCTCCTTATAATCCGGTGCGCCTTATTCAATAATTGAATTGATTGTATGTGGTTTATGACATTTTTAGGAAGTAGTAAATCAAATTTTGAACATGTTCAAAATTTCTTCATGAGAAGAAAAACTGTTTGCGACTGTTAACACTGTTTGCAATTGTCTGACTAACGTCTTTGCAAGCTTTAATGAACATTGACAAAAAAAAAAAAACATTTGCTACATTCCCAAAGACTCGCAAGGCTTCGCTACTCAGTGAGATATCACTTTGTTAAAAATGACTTTGGTAATTATTTTGAACAAAAGTACTTCTTTGGCCATGTCAATCAAAGAGGAATACGATTACCTCCGTATCGGCAGAGCAACGGTGGCTTTCATTAGCACCCCGGCTAAATGTCCTAGAGTGTGAAAGGAAATCGGAGACAGCGAATGTCAACTCCCAAGAGAGTCTTGTCACTCCAAAGCGTTACCTTCTGTCACTCATCCACACATCCAAACAACGGCCACCTCTCCGTACTGCCTTATCAGACGCCCGGCCCGGCGAGGTCACGGGGTCAGTGGCACACTGGGCATGCTCAGTCATTCACATATTGATATATATTTTTTTATCTGTATACGCAGTCAGAGAACGAGTGTGGGGGCGGTTAAGATGGAGAGTAAAAGATGGCGATAGAGGACGAAGCCTACTCTGGCGTTCTATTCTCTCACTCCAGGATGGTCTTGAAGGAGGACCCCCACCCTCGTCCTCCGACCCTCATCCCCACCCCCCCCCCCACCCTTTCCATCGCTCTGCGGCCATTCAGCGCAAATCGATCGGACTGGAGGACCGGGTCTCCCCCGGGGTGCCGCTGAGACACACCGCTTCTATTGTGCAAGGGAGTCCACCAGTTCAGACTGACAGCAGACAGCCCTGATGAAAAAAATAGAAATCTGGTATTGTCAGAAGCAGACGCGAGCGGTGAAGACGTGTAACCTTTAGAAAGATGCTCCCCACGTGCTTCGTGTCACTCTCCAGCGTAATCAACGAAAGTGGAACCAGGCCGTTGGATAGTTTGCTTTCCCACTGAGATTTTTTTCCCCATTCTTCGTTCTTCTGCTGTCACTGTATTTACAAGTGACGCAATTCCATTTTGGGGGGCTCAGGTGGCAGGATTAGTATGTGCGGCATGGCGTCGTAAAGACGAAAAAAAATTGATGGAAATGAAATTTCAGAAATTTTCAGATCACAATTTGATCTCTTCTAAATGTCTATTAAATCCCATTCTAAATTTTATTTAAAGATCACATTAAAGCTACCACAGCTGCATGCAAAGTACTGTACATAAAGTAAAAATCACACATATAAAACACTTAAAACAACATGTTAATAACATAAAAACCATTAACACAATAAAACACCAAAGCAATGCAGAGTCTCATGCTGAGATGCACAAAGGCCACTGGGACCAAACGCCATCGTTTCTGTTTTCTTTTTGTTGAAGTTCAAGTTGAATGCCATGCCGGCTTTTGATTTCCTCCAGAACGTGGCTTTTACGAGAAAGTGTCTGTCTTGCTTAGCGGGACACAGATCTGACTGTCATCTGCATAGCAGTGAAAGGAAATGCCATACTGGTTTAAGGTAGAACCCAGGAGCAGCAAATACAATGAAAACAGCCATGGGCCCAAAAATGGAACCTTGTGGAACACCATACAACAATAACGTCGAGTGGTATTCAGTGCAACCGAGGCTGGGACAAAAAGTCCTGCCGGCTAAGTAGGATCTAAACCAATCTATAGGCCCACCTGGGGCTGCCAACAGAAAACAGTGGTCCACTGTTTCAAAGGCTGCTGTCAGGTCCAATAAAACGAGACACACATAGTCTCCAGTGTCATTAGCCAAGAGGATGTCATTTTAGGTTGTGACACGGTTGACTCCGTGCTAAGTAGCATAAGTCCTGACTGGAAATCCTCCACGACGTTATAATAAAGTCATGACTTGACTGTTCTATGATCAGTATATTAGGGGGAGTAGCTAAGATTAGCTTGTGGTTGTTAGCAGAGTTATGGAGTATATTCATCACATATGCATGTTCGTGCTTTACTGAGTCACTATTAAACAGCTGGAAATAACAAACAAATACGTTATTTTTTTACGGCGTGACTTATATGGATTTTTTTTAGGCTGACTTCAGAAAAAATACAGTCCATAATATGTTCCAGAAGGCTGTTCGAAAACCGAAATTGTTCGAAAATCGAAACCACACTCTTTTTCAAATAAAAATGTTTACTGAACATGTCTGCTCACAATGGAAAGCAACACGAGGAAGCCTCACTTCCTCGTCCTCTCAAGGAAGCCTCACTTCCTCGTGTAAGGAAGGCGAGAGGAGTCAAATGGTGCATTCAAGTGCGCTCTGTTCGAGAACTGAAATTTGTTCGTCATCCGAGGCATAAAAAAACTCGAAATTTTTGGTCGAAAACCAAATTGGTCGAGAACCGAGACTTCGAAAACTGAGGCTTGACTGTACCAATAATCGGCCAATTAATTTTAAATATATTTAAAATTGATAAAATAACTTCTTTTTTGGTCAGTTAAATTCATAACACCATAAAGATAATGAATTACAGGCAGAATATGTGAATCTCTTCCAATACTTTGTCCTTTAGTCGATAACTTTACCACAGAAAGAGAAAACATTTTTCTACTTGGTGACACCGCCCGCCATCTTGTGCCTTCCAGGGAGGACAAGGAGCGCTGGATCCGAGCCAAGTACGAGCAGAAAATGTTCCTGGTGGGGCTGCCCCAGTCGGACGTGCCCCTGGGCCAGCAGCTGCTGAGGGCGGTGGTGGAGGACGACCTGAGGCTGGTGGTGGTGCTGCTGGCCCACGGCACCAAGGAAGAGGTCAACGAGACGTACGGAGACGGCGATGGCCGCACGGCGCTACACCTCTCGTGCGCCATGGCCAACGTGGTCATCACGCAACTCCTCATCTGGGTGAGTGGCAACCTCTCGCGCAACGGCAAAGAATCAGCCAAGACGTGATTATAAATCGGCAGATCCTGCCAACTAGGCAAATTGGTTTGCGGGAAGAGATCACATGTGAAATTGAAGGAAATGGTCTGCAGTTTATCAATCTAATCAGATTATGACGTTCATTGACTGAAACTGAATAAAATAAATTATTAAAAATACTTAAACCAATAAGAGCAATTATTAAAAATCCCATTTAGTCTGACCACATAACATTTTTCCCTATCCTTTTTCTAAAATGAAAATATATGTTTATATCATCCTGCCTGCCAGGAAAAACATACTTTCCAATCGTCTTATATTTTATCTTTGTGGGGTATTTTTATATAATTTTGAATTTCTTAACTCATTCAGTACCAGCCAATTCTGGACCAAGTCTGAAAAGACGTTTAAAAACGTCTTTGGGAGTGAATGAGTTCATGTGTCCACTACAGTGTACACTTTCTGTCTTAATAGTTTAAATATTAACCACCCCCCCCCCAAAAAAGGACATTTCGTTCAACTCTTGAATACAGTGAAACTCCTCTACAATGAAACCTACATGGTCGAAAATACCCCCTAGTGTGAAAAAAAATCATACATACGTTTGTGTGCGTGTGTGTGTGTGTTTACATCTGAGATCAAATTTGCTACAGTGAAAAACCCCCTGTTGTGAAAAATTTCTTGCTGCAAACATGATTTCGTTGTAGAGGAGTTTCACTGTACTTTGCTAACCATCCCTACCAACTTCATTTGAGCTCAATATTCCTGACCACTGCCAAAAATGGATGCTGCATCGGCTGAAAAACGAGTTATCAGTCCCATCAATGTTCCCTCAAATTGCACTCGATCAAAGTTGATTGTGATTCCCTCGTCACACAGTACGGCGTGGACGTGAAGAGTCGCGACGCGCGCGGCCAGACGCCGCTTTCGTACGCCCGACGAGCCGGCAGTCAGGAGTGCGCCGACATCTTGCTCCAGCACGGCTGCCCCAATGACGCGGGCGGCCCCACGACGGCGCCGTCCAACATCAGCAACCGCAACGCCAACCCCAACATCAACAACAACGCCCAGTGTGAGCTCAACCGCAGCATCAGCATCATGTAGAGAGCCCCGCCCCTGAACGCCCCTCCCCCACCTCGTTTCACAAGACGCCGCGTATCCACAATGGAGACATGTCAGGATGGGACGGACGGACGCTTTGTAAAGTTTGTTTTTATTCTTTTTTTATTGTTGATCTGAGATGATTATGAAAAGCTTTAAGGTTTTTTCGTTTGTTTGTTTGTTTTTAATCCACACCAGGGAATTACTGACACCACCCCTAAAAGTGTTCCCCTCATGCAGTCGTTCAGAAATGTCCTCCGAGGGCCACGTTCAATTTATGATGGGCTGATAAGTGTTTATTGTCGCATATCGTGAGCGCTGACTTCCTCTGAAGTTTTGTTTGTTCCCAGAATTGCATGTTGGGTCCGGTGAAGCTCACATGTAATGTGTCGCTTAGCTTCTTGTGTAATTTCCTGTTAAATTCTCATCTCGGAACAAAATATGTCGCTGTCCAATGAAAAGGACGTATCGCCATCGCCATATTTACTTTTTAGCAGAAAATCCAAGCTTGTTTTTCACAAAAAAAGTTTCTTTCAAGCAAATGGGTCATTTGAAATGTTTTTTCTTTTTTCAAAAACGACTTTAAAATGAATATCTCAGTATTGAAATTAAGTTTTGGAGAAAAAGGAAATAGGAAAAGTAATTTTGTGATATTTCATTTTTATTTATTCGGAAATTGAGATTAAAACTTCTGATTGAAATTGAGGGGGGAAAACTTCCCATGAAAAATGTCTTCAAATCCGAACCTCAAGTTTCTGGGGTTTTTTTTCCCATAAATCCAATTTGGAATTTTAATTCCCAATTCACATTTTTGGGGTGTTTCTTCGATTCATATTCCTACCCCAAATGTTCTTTTTACTAGGATAAACATATTTTGGTTCACAAATGTAAATGACAAATAATTTCTCAAAATGAAGATGTTTTTTTTCTTATTTTGTTGGAACATAAACTTCTGAAAAACTGTATAGTAACAAAATTCCAATTCACTATTACATATTATGAGCTATTATTTACTCTAAGGTTGTTATGAATTGACTAATTATGTTGCCCAGCCCTTCCCACATGTTTGACCATTTTATTTAATTCAAGTTTGCCACATGAATGAAAAAGTTCCACTTCCAGACCATACAAATAATTGCTCAGCAAAACCAGTGTTTTTTGATCTGCTGTTCGTGGAATGCCGACAAAGCAATTTGGAGTCAAAGCACGCAAATGATAGCGACATAAAGGAGGTGATTGCCTCTTCAATCACATTTCATTCACGTCGATTCAAAGCGTGACAATTGCGCCATTACGACGTCTTTGTGGGAACAAGCCCTCGATTCTCTCGACCGTTGGTTGACAGAAGATTTCAAATAATCCTTCCCCGTCCGTCTTTTACTAGCCTGGCTGTGAAATACGCAACCGTGCCTGGGATGAGACCGAACACACTCAAGCGGGCTGTCGACGTCGTCATTCTCCGTGTACTTCAACACATTGTCTGTTTGAGCACTCGTCGGCCTAAAAATGATGCGTTCAAGGGAACGATGAGACTTTTTATCCGATCAGTTCATATGCGATGATCGGATTGCCACTGTGACCAGAATTGCATTTGCCCTTGTCGCGACTTGCCTTCATAAAGCTTTCAAAGCGATGAAAGGGTTTTTCTCATGGCAATCATGTTTGTTTACAGAGTTTTTAACTTGGAACTACAGACTCATTTGCAGTATTCACAATGTTTGGTGTGTCTTGGTCATCCGGGGGAACGATTTAGTCACTGAGAATGGGAAATGTGAGTCAATAATATTTATAACAGCTTTTCCTTTTTTTTTTGGTGGAATTTTTGCGTAAAAATATAATTCTTCAACGTGCGCAGGTCCACCTTGTTGCATTACATCGGGAAACATGCCAAAAAAATGCAGCTTGAGTTTTTGCTTAATTTTTATGTAATTTACGTTAAAATTATTTGTTGGGAACGTAATGTAACATCCCTATCCAATGAAAAGTACGCATCTCCAAACGTTTGATTTATAATTTTTCGGTTTTACCCCAAACGTTTGTTGGAAAAACAATTTCTGAACCGTAATTGAGTTTTCTTCTTCTATCAGTTTTCTTCACGTTCCAGTCAGGAATCTGAAATGAAATGTAATTTGGAAACTTTTTTGTCCCCCAAAATATTTTTCAATTTTCACTTTTTCAGTTTTGAAAAAAAAAATCATGACAGCTTGACCTTTTCATTCTTCTTTTTTTTTTATCCTATTTTTTTTCTCCCAAAACAATTTCAGAACTGAACTTGAAATGCTGAAATTCTATTTGATTTTCTTATTTTTTCTTTTTTTTTTTTCTGAAATGGAGACGCCTGTTTTTCGTTCGACAGCGACGATAAGCGTGGCTCTGTCCAAACATAAAAAGGAATCAGTTCTTGGCATTATAGAGTCCCAATGACAAGAAACAGGTCTGCTCTAAACTAAACGGAACAGTTACGATCGTTTTGTGTCGAACATGCCGAACAGGAGAGACTATTTTCAAGTGTGTTTCTCCAGCACACTTTTATTCTGAAATCTGAAACTGACCAGCCACTGATTGCATTGTAGATGTAGTGCAACCATGTACTGTAATCCTGGCCTTACTGACTTGATTGAGCCGCCTTCACTTGTTAGAAGTAGTGTAGATTCCAATTTAGGAGTAAAGTAGAAAAGCCCTTCGCACAAAATGAAGTGTTGCACATATTAGCTGCAAATAATCTTCGAGAAACGACGACGAAAACCGCTTTTGGATCAAAAAGCCTCTTGAACCACAAGCCATATTGTTTTTTCCAGATGTTGCGATTTTTCTTGTTGTTTCTCCATTGTAATTTTTTTTCTATGATTATAATGGTACTCGCATTTGGTCACAGCATGACCATCTTTGGTACTTGTGTATAAATGATGTACATTTGACATATTTATAATGCAGTATGTAAATATTTTTTTTTATTATTATTTTGGGTTAATTTCTCGTGTTTTTCCGTTTGACGTTGAGAAGTTTCAGCGAAGAAGCTAAAGAGTAACTTGTTTGTGTGCTTGGCTGATTGTTGACCCATTAATAAACATTCAATAAAACCATGTAGCCTTCCCTTCTTGTGGGGGAAAAAAACACACACATCTCTCTGTCATATTTGGTGTTGATGGAACATTTGATTTGTTAAAAATAACCCAATATCTGTTCTGAGTTATTTTCAACCCAGCTCTTTAAAGTGTCTATTTAATTTATCTCTGGTGGGATAATTTACCTTTGCTGTAACGCCGTTCACATTTCACGGTTCACCCATGCCCGAGTGCCATGATGAGCAACAGCCATAACGGCCCCTAACATAACTGAATCACAAAAATAGATCCAAAAGTTTGTGAGTCTGTGAAAAGGAAATCCCTTCCTACCTGAGTAGAAGACCTGATGCGGAAGCAGCGTGTTAAGTGCAGAAAATATCGTCCCTACGTGTACCGTTGAAAACGCTTCTCCTGGTGCTCCAGTTTGTCATTCTTTGCCAGTGCCATCAGTGAATTGTACATGAAACAAACTTTGAAAGAGAATAATTTTTTATTACGTCCAAACTGCATCTTGACTATTCAAATTATTATTTTACAGTATTTCTAAAAACTATCATAGTTATTTGCAAGAAAATGTTTTTTTTTCCTATAGTACAGTATTGTATAATAATTTTATAAAAACTTTAAAAAATAAACTGACTACTTCACAGATTATTTTTGGAATGTAAACCCCACGATAAAAGGGGGTTCACTGTATATACGCTTTAAACTATGATATTAAAAATAACCCAGTACGGGTTAAAAATCACTCAGTGTGGGTTATTTTTATACCCCAATATGGTTTACCTTTAACCCACTTTTAAAAGTGTCTATTTAATCTTATCTATAATCATTCAACTGCTGTTAAAATTAATCCAATCCGAGTTTTAAAAAATAACCCACTATGGATTTTTTTCAGACCAGCTGTTTTAAGTATCTATTTAATCTAGCTCTGCCTTTTAAACTATGTTTCAAATAACCCAATACGATTTATGACCCATATGGGTTATTTTTAAATCCCAATACGGGTTATTTTTAACCCCACTGTTTGAAGTATCTATCTTTTCATCTGTCTATACATTTTAAACGGCTATGTTAACCTTTTCATGCAACCTGTAACCCAATAACATGATAAGGTGTCCACTGTAGTAACCGCTGTCCTTGAAAGGGTTAAAAATTACCAAATCCGAGCAACAACAGAGGTTTTAAGGGTGTAGCTTTCTCTCCATCCATCAAACCTGGAGTCTAAGTACATGTTGTAAAGTGGTTTCTCTGGAAGTTTTAAAGATGATCTTGCGTTACATGTAGCTGTGATTTGAACGAGTCTGACATGGTCACTCCATGGTTATGTTCTGTCCACATAGCGTAATTTTATAATAAAATAATAATAATTATATATATATATATATATATATATATATACATCAACATGGAGTGACCATGTGACCATGTCAGACTTGTTCAAATCACAGCTACTTTAGCTATTTTTTTAGCTACACAGCTATTTTTTTGTTGTTGTTTTTTTTGCAGTTACGCTCAGTTCCACAAGCACTGTTTAATATTATTCCCAAACTGTTTTTGTACACTTACAGGTTTCCCCTTCTAACCTGTCGCTCCTCACTTTGCGGAAACAGCGTGAGCTTCCTGGTTGGCGTTCGTTTCCATTTCCTGTCACAATTATGTAATCCATGATACAGCCAAATTTGATGATGACCACACACACATCAGGTAAATACAGTGGTACCTCTACTCACGAAATTACACTGTTCTGGAAGAAAATTCTTAACTAGAAAATGTTATAAGTAGAGACGCCTTTTCCATGTAAATGCCCTAATTCGTTCCAAGCCCTCCCCCAAAATTCAGACACAAATGTTTCCTAAAGCATAAAAATTTATCAAAATATGGAATAAATCCATTATACAATTAGATTATTGCACAATAAATGAGAGTTGTGCATAATGTAAAAAAAAAAAGAATAAAGAATAACAATTATGGTCATTTAACTTTTAACTGCGTCCTCATCGTTTTTTTGCCCTCTTTAGTTCAGTTGTTTTTGCCTGGCATTTTGTAAAGAACTGATCCGAGGACATTTGCTATTGTCGGCTTTTAACAATCCTTCGAAAATGTCCAAGGCAAACATCAGCATAGTGAGCGATCGCCCGACTGGTGAACACGTTTTTTGGGTGATTCACATTTATGTAAAACTATCGGTACGCCTCATGCCCCAAGAGGCAAATTACGAGGACGGTGCATCGACACATTGATCTATTGACACACAGAGAACATATGGTGGAGGTCCCTCTTAGCCAATGGGATGCCAGGATGATGCTCGGTAATAGCCAATGGCAGAGCAGCTATAAGTATGTTGCGTTCAGAAAACCCGGAGCTGTGAGTAGAAGGCCACACTGTATTTTTACCTTTCATATCTTGAAATTTCTCTCGTAACAAAAGACAATATTTACCTGTTGCCTAAAATTTCGTATGAAGAGATGTTCGAAAATAGAGGTACCGATGTAATGAAACAGATTTGATGTATTCATATTTATTAACTGAGCAGATCAATTTCGAAAAAAAATGCTTTGCTGACTTGACGTTTTATTGCATTCTTTCATTTCCCCTTCTGTATCATATCAGCCGAACAGAGCCTCTGCTGTCGACGTTATCAAGACGAGGTCACCGTGAGCATCCTAAGGGAAGCCGAGCTACATATCAACTTCCTGCTTTATTTGCGGCCTCCAGCCGTGTTTGAAAAGGGGATTAAGATAAAGAGGCAGGCTTAGTGTCAGGCCGCACAGCACCGTGAGCACAGCAAAAGGTCGCCGCGTGTCGAGCCCCCCCGCTAATCCGCTTCTTATTTGCTGCTAAGCTCGTCTCGCCATATCTTCATTCCCTTCCTCTCTCTTGTGTCGGCCCGCTTTTGTTTTGCGCCTCATCACCTGCTTTGCGCTTCCTCCCTCGGCACTGTCGTGACACGGGGCCACAAAAGAGCCATGTCATGCTCCAAAGGGTCTTGGGAGGGAATTACACGGGCCGGCACTTTGGGAGTATTTCACACACACGAGATTTGCAAATGTTGCAACTTTCGGTTTTGTCTCGTCAGGGGTAGCCACAGCGAATCGGTCTGAAATGTGGTCAAGCAAATGGCTTCATAATTTGCATTTGTTAAATTTTGCTGTGAATGGAAAACGTCAGTAAGTAGCCTGTTGTGAAAATGTTCATATTTTCTCCAGAAAATTAATTGCAAACAATCATTTTATTTCTTCATTTTTTTTAGAGGTGTCTTTAAAATCACTGGAGGTCACTGCGCAAACAAAATATTTTGAAA
Source organism: Hippocampus abdominalis (assembly GCA_018466805.1). Lineage (NCBI taxonomy): Eukaryota > Metazoa > Chordata > Actinopteri > Syngnathiformes > Syngnathidae > Hippocampus > Hippocampus abdominalis. The sequence continues at coordinate 3,569,427 of CM031708.1, forward strand.
TAATATTGATGGCAAATTACACCGATCAACAAAATGTTTAAATCAGAAATGCAAGTAAAATTAGTTGGGGAGGTTTTTTTGCACTGAATGTGATTCCACCCTCGTTTCTCCTCCCGCACATCAAGTATTCATCATCATAATAATATTATAACAATAATGTAAAATCTGTAAAATAATTATTATATTTAGCAATATTTATGAATTCAGAGGTAGCTTTAGCAACATTTGGGATTTTTTTTTCCGAAACATCATAGCTATAACAATGCAGACTTCTTTTTATCACCATACGCTGCTAAAATGCGGGAATGTTCTTGACAACATGTAAAAAATATGGAAATGGAAATGTGTACAAATTGTTATAAAAGTCAAGGTCTGTCGTTTGGCAGCTCTGCGATATGGATCTGTTGAAGCCAATGCTGATCCAGTTATTTGGCAGAATACAATTCCAAAAACGGATTAATTGGGCAATGAAGTAAAAAAAATATACACAGTTGTGCTCATAAACTTACATAACGCCAGGGTATGGAAACTGCCTGAAAAATAACGAGACTTGACACAAATGTTATTGGCTGGCTTCTATTTTTTGCGTTATGCAGAATCGTTGGTCATTTGTAATGTCATAATTTGCCGATCGATCATTGAAATCAATGATGGGATGCGCAAAATAACACATAACTCCAAAACTAAATCTCCTTCACCTGGGGACGTTCTGTATTGCCGTTGTTAATGATCAAAGGTTTGACAGCATATACGGTTGGATTTTTGTCTTCAATTTCTTTCCAATATTTTTAAATCATTTCTTTTACACCACACACGCACACACACACACACACACACCATTTCCATGTATTGAATGTTTGTCTGCATTTGGGTGAGAAATTTCAGGGTATATTAATGCATTTCAGTGGCTGCTAATTCTAAGTAATTTTGCATATTCCAGGTCAAGCCGGTTCCAATCTGGAAGGAGGAGGGTGATTGAATGTTGTTAATTTTTGTCCTATGTTGTACTGTGTTAATGTGTGGAGAAAAAAAAAGTTAGCCGATTTTTGTCGATTATGGAAGCGCTAATATCAGCCGATTAATCGGTCGGGACTTTTACTTTCAGGTCTTGCCGAATTGTCCTCATGTAGCTGCCAACTGCAGTGAACTGACTCAGTATTGGCATGGTTTCAAAGTTTCAAGCAATTTTAAGAGAGTCAATGCAATTTTTGAGATGATTACAAGGCAAACGAAGTGTAATTAAAGGACTGCGTTTGTTTGGATGGCTGGCCCGCCTGTTTGTTTTGCTATTTGCTGACGGATGCTAAGCAGTGAGGAGGACTCGCCGCCGCCCACCTCCTCTCAGACAAATTACCTCCACAAGTGCGGAGGTGGCTCTGAGGCTGACAGATGAACGAGTGACGAAATCATATTTGCAAAACATTCCTTCCATATTCCCCCCTTTTGATGCCCTTTAGAACACCGATGTGCATGCTAGCATCAATGTTGTGTCAAGGAGGCACTGAGCAGAGCTTTGGCTAATGAGCTGTCTTCATTTGCATATGCTACATTACATAGACATTTGCTTCCTGTTACATCCTTTTAACCTCTTTAACTCGTAATTATGTTCTCCCTGCTTCACCCCCCCCCCCCCAGACCTCAACATCCATTCATCAAGTTCAGCTTCATCTTGCCTGATCGCTACGTCCCCTTCGCACTCCCTAATCCACACATCCCACCTTCCTCCTCCTCCTCTTCCTCTCTGAGCTTTGTTGTACATAAACGCTTGGTTCCCATCGCCCCGGCGACATTTCTCCCCCACCCCCCCACACGCCCGTTGGCTTTTGCCAGCGTTTCTCTGTTAATTTGCCTGAGAATGCATTAGCTGTAATGAAGGCTGAGGGCCGAGGGAATCCTCCAGGGTTCCATTAATCATCGCCTCCCCCCTCCCCAACCTCAGACAGGCAACCTTGATTACAAGTGGCAAGAAATTCATTAGAGCCGAGCCTCTGACAACTCTTATCTCCGCCGCTGGATCTGACTCATTAGGCAGCCAAATTAAAGCCATGATGGCCCTGATGAAACTCATCGCTTGTTTATCTTGTGCGATTTGATGCATCTGCCCATACATCACTGTACGGACTCCACGCACCCACCAACGCGCTCGCCCCCCAACGGTATCCTTCCCGTCTCTCTCCAGGTGGAAATTTGTGTCCATCCTCCAAAAGTTCGACAATCTGGAGTTCAACCAAAATGGGGAAGAACTGCCCTCAAAAGTAAAATGTCCAGTGGTGAGTGCGTCGACCTCACAGTGCAGGGTGGCCTCCCTGTGTAGAGTTTGCATGTTCTCCCCATGCCTGCGTGGGTTTTCTCCGGGTACTCCGGTTTCCTCCCACATTCCAAAAATATTCATGGCAGGGTGATTGAACACTCTAAATTGTCCCTAGGTGTGAGTGTGAGCACGGATGGTTGTTCGTCTGTGTGTGCCCTGCGATTGTCTGGCAACCGGTTCAGGGCGTCCTCCGCCTACTGCCCAAAGATGGCTGGGATAGGCTCCAGCACGCCCCGCGGCCCTTGTGAGGATAAAGCGGATCGGGAAATGGATGGATGGATGGATGGATGGATGGATGGATCAGTGTTGGACAGGTTACTTCCTAAGTGCATTATTCCCATCTCAACTTTTCCGCACATAGCAACACCATTCGAATGTCTCGGACAAATCCCTAGTAAATTTCAGATGTTCGAGTAGGCTTTTTTTTTCTGGCCAAAGCCCAAAGGGTTTTGTGCTTGCACTTTTATGTTGAACTGTTCATAATTCCTTCCACCTTGTCTAATGCTCCAGTTCCAGCAGAAAAAATGCCAGCTCGAAAACATGCTGTTGTTGTAGTGTAGCTATGGCAAGAATGGGCAACTGGTACCTCGTGGCCTGCCTGCGACCCGCAACTTGCCCACCCTAATTGTTTTATACTTTAAAATGCTGATAAACATTCAATCATTGACCTAGATTTCTAAAAGAAATGGGAAAAATGCAGAAAAAAATCCCATAAAACTGGGAAAATCAAAAATACAAAAAAAATATAGAAAAATGAAAAGAATCTCCAAATCATGAATATGCAAATTTGTGGGTGCTGAACGGTATGACTAAGCCCAGGAAACAGAAGAACCGTCATTACGGTAGCCCCCAGCACTGTTAACAAGTGGCAAAATGTCCACCCCCTGGGATGGATAGGAACAGGTCGATTTTGTTGCTTATTTCATATTCAATAAGCACAATATTAATCAGACTACTGTGTTTAGACTAGTGAAGGTGCATACAACATAATAGGAATGCTCAACTGCCGGCGCATGTGGCCCGTGACCAAACTCTGTGTGACCCCACCCTTTGGTTAATTTAAAAAAAAAAGGTTATCATTTATTCATTTATTTCTGTATTTATTTTACAAACCCTAAAAATATCCAAATGCGCTGGTAAATATTCAAAAAACATTTTCCATGAAAGACGGAGGAAACATTGAGGAAAATCCCAGAAAAAAACTTAGATGGGGAAAAAAATTATGAAAAAGGAAAAAATATGTGACTATGCGAATCTGTGTGTTCCGAACTGTGAATATGCAGGGATGGACTGAAGTTTTAAGTTGTAATATCAACAGTCACCACTAGATGGCATACATGTCTTTGTTGCACTTGGACCGGATCTTTATTGTCCGATACTACTTGAATAGGCTTCATCATTTATTAATTTATTCATTTATTTATTTATTTATTTTACATAAGAGTAAACATAGTACCCGAATAATATTAACATATTGAGTGAGTTGATTTTTGTGAGAAAAAAAAATTACTCAATGAGTTTTTGCACTTAATGGTGCTTTGTTGTTCAGCAGTTTTGTGCCATCCTTGAAAGTCATTTTTATGCAACAGAGCTTTTTGCACTGGAAAAAAGAATAAGGTACAGTAGATGGTTATTTTGTTGTTTGGTTCAAAATATTTGCTGCCGGGTGAGGAGAGTGGATATGCTATACATGCATTGAAAAATGTCTCAAAAATGAAAATTAAAAACATGTATTTTGCACATATGTTGTCCAAATTTTTAAAACGGCATTTTTGTCACACATTTATTTCGGAACTGTTTGTCATGGTCCTTTACAGCCCCCTCCAACATTTAAGTTGCCCATCCCTAGAACACATTGTTGGAAAGAAAATGTTTGACTTGACTTCCCTTGAAATCAAGGTTTTGTAATGCAGATAAATGAATCCATTTGACATGATTTCCATTCTGGCTTCACTGTTTTGGATTTAGACCAGTTTGGAAGTGAACCAGCATTGCACAGAGCGGCTTGTGTTCTACTTTGGTGGTCCTACTGTACGCAGGAAGAATTTCTGATGTTTCTGTTTGTAAGTGGAGTGGCTGTGTGACAAGCAGTCGTTCACTAAAGACTTGAATGGAGGAGAGCTTGTCACCATATCGGATTTATGTGTCCTTCACACATAACAGCGGCAAGCAAACTGGAGATCAACACGGTTACAACAATAATGAGGTTATAGCGGCATCACTCCCTGTCACCCGAAATAGCTGTGGCACAGTGTCGTGGAATTGAGCAGCCCAATTAATCAGATCCCTGGATGAAATCATCAAAACTTGTCTCCCCATCCTGGTGTGACAGTCTTTAAGGATGAGCTGGATGGAGAGGAAACATCAAATGTTGACAAGGTCAGTTGGAATTTCAAATCCTGGACAAATATTGAAGCGCTACAGTTGGCATTGAGTATGCAATTTTAAATGAAGACATATTTGATGATTCTTCAACAGGTGCTGCGGCAGTAACACGAGCAGGGCTGTGGCGTCCGGAGTCTATTTTGGAAAGAAAAGGCGAAATGATTCCAGCTTGATTTGGAGAGCCTTCAGAGAAAGCGCAAGGATGTGAGCTTTGCATAAAACACCAAAAGCCCTGCGCTTCCCTTTCCTGTCACTGGATGTGGTCAGATATTATTTGGGATATGCGCGCTTTTCATTGTTGCTTTATGTTTGACATGACTGGTGGAAGCAGAACTATTTGGGTGAAGCTTACTGTGAGTATTATTATTACTGTTTAATCATTTAAAAGTATAATACTGTAACACGATGCAAATTCCTTTCTCAAGAAGAGACGGAAGAGGGGAAATAGGTGTGTGTGTGTGTGTGTGTGTGTGTGTGTGTGTGTGTGTATATATATATATATATATATATATATATATATATATATATATATATATATATACACAAAGTATATATATACACAGTATATATACACACATTCACATACAATACACACACGCAAGATGCAATATATTATTCTAACACGCCCCTCAGTCGACTATAAAACCCTTGATGGTGGAATGTTTTTTGTTTTTTTGTTATATTAAACCAAAAGAAAAGCTGTTCCCTCATCAAATCATAATTGTTCTTCGCCTTAACATTCGGTATTCAATTGGGATGGCCTTTTTGCACAATTGTGAATGAAGGAGAAGTTGATGTCAGTGCTCCATCAATCCACATGTCAGTCCACTACGTCTGCAGTCACTAAATCAATTCACTAATTCATTGATTTGAATTTCAAATTCCCATGGCAAGTAAACTAAATGCAAGCAGGTCGTTTACAGTGATTTTTTTTTTACACATGTAACAATTATTTGACATGTCTATTTACAAGATGTAAAACGTTACATTTGTATCAGACACATTTTTCTAAAATTATATTTTTTAAATGTAGAATGTTAAAACCGATTTTTCATTTAGGTTTTGACATATAAAATGTCAATTGTCAGTGTTCTAACCGAAAGATTCAAAGTTGAATGAGACTTTTATATAGAAACAGATTTATTAGATCACTCGACTTTACACGTGTCCCTTGTTTGGTCATTTTCGTTTCATGATCTATCCAATGTGGTTCTTCCGAAGCAAAAGCTTCTTACATGCAAACACATTGTATAAAACACCCCCCGCCCACCAATAAAACAAACCAAAAAAATGTTAAACAGACTCGCCACAAAATGAGAAAATCACATGCAACAAACAGAAAGTTTTGGCCTGACGTATAAATACGAGAAAAAAAAACTATACACATTCTGTTGATAGTGCCCATTTGTACGGTTGTGTTATGTACATATTCACAAATCAATAAATAAAAGTGACAGAATATTTCCAGTCCTCATTCCAGCTTGTGCTTCACGCTGGAGTCTCTTTTTAAGTGTTTCTTTCGATTTTCTTTGCTTTTTTTTTTCAGTGACGTCATTGCGTTCACGGCCGCGTCCCTTGTTCTATCTGCTGGTGCTGGCTCCTCACCGCGAACCTGTTGACGTGCACGGGGATGGGCACCACAATTTTGGGGTTCCTCACGGGCTCCCCCGAGCGGTTGTTGACGTTGCCGGCCTTGATGCGTTTCCACTTGGCGCGGCGGTTCTGGAACCAAATCTTCACCTGGACCTCGCTCAGCTTGAGCGCATGCGCGATCTGCGAGCGCTCGGTGAGCGAAAGGTACTTTTTGCAGTGGAACTCCTTCTCTAGTTCGAGCAGCTGCTCGCTGGTGAAAGCCGTTCGTCTCCGGCGGCTCTTCCCCGCCGAGGAAGCACCGGGCGGCAGCGCGTCGTGGGGCCCCAATTTGAGTTTGGCCTTCTGCGACAGTGGCCCGCAGGTGTTGCCGTCCGAGAAGCTCTCGTTCTCGCTGTCCGCGGAGCTGTCGTCACGATCGCTGCACGCGGCCTCGGCGGACTTCGGGTCCGCTTTCTCGTCGTCTGAACTGTACAGCTTGGTCTCACCTTTTAAAGACAAAAGAATAGTTAAACGATGCGGAGGGGGAAAGTTTTTTTTTCCTTTGATGAGGAACAAAAGACGTCCTTAAAACCGCTTCGTCGGACAAAGAGCCGCTTCGTCATTTTGACCCATCTTTGGATTGTTTTATAAATATATATATATATATATATATATATATATATATATTTATATATGTTTTTTTTTTTTTTAAGGGAAAAAAAAAGAAAGACAGTTGAGTCAAATTGACCCAAGTTCTTAGTCGGTCAAATTTTGCCCAAAATTGCGTTGACAGGGCAGTTTTAAGAGTGCATTTACGTGAATAAAAATAGAGGTAGATAAAATGTATTTTAATGAATGAAATGCACACGCAAAACTCATCTTGCGAGCTCCGGTCATTTTGCTGAGGAATCTGTCAGCCAACGTAAAAAAAACAAACAAACAACTGTTGTCATGATGTCATGAACATTACTCAGAATGACTTTTACACACACGTGTTGTATTTATGCGCCACTTTTTCATCACTGAAACTGACCAATAGTGGTGAAGTAGTACTTTTAAATTCGAACCCTGGCAGAACTGTTGGAGTGACCAAGCAAACGCGTTTGAATTTTTAATGGGACATAAATGTAACGAAAATGCATTTCTGAAATTATATCACAACAAAACAGCAATAGATGATTATTAAATGATCAGACGTTTGATCCTTTTTTTTTTTTTAATGACGAATATTTCAGCAGTTCCAGTCAACATCTCACAACAGCATTCAATAAGGGGACAAAGTTTACCTGATATCGTCTGAAAAGTTTCCGAAAAGTTCAGCAACTCGGAGCCTTTCTCCCGGCCGTGCAGCTCGTCCGAGTGCGGGCTCTCCTGCCTCCTCGCGCCGGGCTCGGCAGCGCTCAGACGCGGTCCCGGCAGCTCCTGGGGCGGATAAAAGTTGTCCGGCGGGTCGGAGAAGTTGGGCATGGTGGTGGTGAGCGCCACCATGGACGGCACGCCTTGGCCCAAGCTGGCGCAGAAAGTGTTGGTGAGGCGGCCCGCGAAGGACGCCAACGGCGCCAGTGGAGGGATCCCGGAGGAGAGAGGCGAGTGGGACAAGGCCTGCGGGATGACCAGGGGTCTGTAGGGCATGAACATGGGGTAGCCCGTATAGAGCAGGTGTCCCGGTCTGGGTTGGGGGGTCCCGATGAGGGAATCGATGGAAAAGGCAGTCCCTTGCCCTCCTGGTCTCTGCATCTTTGCATGCAAACTGCCCTTTTTGTCCCCTCCCCCGCCCCAAAATGTCAAACTTTTCGCAAGAAGATCCTGAGCCGCATCCCCGAAAGTGGAACTAGAACGACGTTTGCGCAGTCCGCTTGTGTTCCCCGCTTTGCGCTCGTCTTATTTGTCACATCAACACACGCTGCCTGGGCTCTAGGGCTCTTTGGCAACTCCTCCCTCTGTGATGTGAGCACGCAACGAGAGTGAGGGAGGGCGAGAGCGAGCGCATTGGTTATCATGTGCAAAGGTGGGGGGGGGGGGGGGGGGGGGGGGGGGTTGTGGTCCCCGGGGGCTCATCCATCTTCCTCAAATTACGCTTCATTTCCTTATTCAGCCTCTGACTTTTTGGCCGTCCTGAGAGGCGGTCGTTTCCCAGTAGGGAGCCCCCGCAACCCCCCCATCCAAGTCCTTCCCCTTCTATCACCGTCGACCACACCAAGCCAATCAGCTATTATTAATTTTGATTGATGATTAGCAATTACTGTGGATTCAAAACAACCAAGCCTTTTGTGCCCCCCCCCCCCGCTCCACCCCCACTCGCTAAGCGTCTGGAAGGGAGGAGAGGCAGCTGTCCCCCCCATTTCTCCACCTCCCAGCTCCCTCCCCGTCTCTCTTGGCCTCTTCTCCGGTGCCCCTCCAAACAATGTGTTTGGCCCCGGATAAAGAAGTGCTGCAACAATTGTTCCCTGGAGAGAGATACTTTGGGAAAATTAGATTCAGATAAAAGGCGTATATGTGCGAGGTCAACTGCAGCGTGGGTTTGCAACATGGCCAAAGTCACATTAGTTTTAAGGTTTTTTTTTGGGGGGGGGGGCAATCGTGGGGGTCTGTATGTTTCCAAATGGACCAAATAAGCACAATTTTTATTTGCTGTGCTGGGCCAAATTCAAAGCATCTTTGGTCTTGAGGCAATAATGTCAGCTCATGTCAGCTTGTAAATGGCCATGCACGCGAGCTGATCATGATGATGGCGATGATGATTAGCCCCATTGAGTCCCGGGTGGCCGAGCTCTCCAAGCGCTCGTCTGATTGCACGCATGCACGACAGCAACATCAGATCACAGCCCAGCCTGATTAACAGTGGAGGGCCCCGACCAGCCTCTTGCTCATAATTTCACAGAGAATATGGCGGAGCCTGCGTGCTCTCATTTGGACTTGGATATAAAAAAAAAAATAGGGAGAGTACTTATTGGGTGCGTAAAACCTTTACATCGTTTATGCCTCATGGGTTGCCTATAGTTATAAAGAGATGTCTAACAAGACAAGAATTGTTTCGAGTACCCATTTATTTTAACAGAGCGTTATTGTAATTGGGTATAACTATCCCATCCATTAATGTTCTACTCCGCTTATCCTCACGAGGATCGCGGACGTGCTGGAGCCCATCCCAGCTGTCATAGGGCAGGAAGCGGGGTACACCCTGAACTGGTTGTCAGCCAATCACTGGGCACACAAACAACCATTCATGCACACACTCCCGCCGAGGGATAATTTAGAGCAGGGGTGCCCAACCAGTCAATCGTGATCAACTGGTAGCCCACGAACTGGTCCCAAGTCTATCGCAGGAGTCAAGGGGGAAATAAAAAAATGAATTGAAATGAAATGACAATTTTTAAAAATTAATATTCTATATTTTTGTGTTATTGCACACGGCACCCTAAGCATACTCTCAGTCTCAGTTTCACAAAAAAGTATTTGAAAAATAAAATAATATAACAAAGCAGGTCACCTTTAACCTATGGTGGCGCGTGACCTGCATCACCGGAAGTTGTTAGCTGTCAGGAGTCTGGAGTTGCATCTTGGGATCGCAACTGTTGCGTTACATCTTTTTTTTTTCTATTCAAAGTTTGCTTTCATGTACAATTCACCGATGGCACTGGCAAAGAATGGGAATTTGGAGCGCCAAGAGAAGCATCACGTACAGGTGAGCTACGTGAGTGACGTTGTTACATTGAGGACGCTGCCAAAGTGCGTCCCACGTCGCCGCGTCAGATCTCGACCAAGGTAGGCACCGATTCCTTTTTACAAACTCACACACTCTTGCATCCGCTTTTTTGAATTTCGGTCATGTTTGGGTCGTGATGGCGGTTGCTCATCATTGGCATGCGTCTATGTATGCGTGCACTTGCGGTAGCGGGTCGATCGCGGGAGGTCTGTTACTTGAACAGTCGATCTTCGGCCGAAGAAGGTTGGGCACCCCTGATTGAGAGTATTGCAACCTGCAATGCATGTTTTTGGAATGTGCGAGGAAACCGGAGTACACCCACGCAGGCACGGGGAGAAGACGCAAACCCCACACAGGAAGGCCGGAGCCGGAATCGAACCTTGCACCTCTGCACTGTGAGGCGGGACATGCTAACCGGTCGATCGCAGTACCGCCCTGTAGTTAACAAAATTATTTTTTTTAAGACAAGAAAATAAATTAAGGCGTCATAAAACAACTGGCTAACTATAGTACACAGAAAAAAGTTTTGTTGAATTTACTATTTTTATTTCGTGAGATGGTGGCACGAAATATAATCGTCTGGGTCCAGATACATTAAGTATACTAATCACCACCTTAAAAATTTATTCAGAAGAAGATGATTTTATTTTGTGCAAACACTGGACGATGTATGCTTTTTTTTCAGTGTACTGCTAACAGCAATAATAATGTTAACTCAAATCCTTCAAATTGTCATGATTATTTTGTGGTTATTTAGGGTTATGGATAAAATAAACGGAATGTACTGCATGTAAAAAATATTTCAAATTGTTTTGTTTTTTCATAATTAAAATGTATGTTTTCGCTTGTAGGATTCAGGAAAAAAGAAGCTTTTTTTCATTAAAATGAAATGAAATGTGTTCAAAAATCCGATTGTTGAAAGAAATTTTATTTACAAGTGCAACGCAATAAATTAGAATGCCAATGGAAAGCGTATTGACATTAAAAAGTCAAAAAGTAAACTCATACGGAGTCACTACACAAAACTTGCATGGTTTTATTTGCTCATCCACAGTGAAAATTATGCAGTCCGCATTCATCCAATTTTGCTCTGAATTGTCACTTTAAAGATAGCGCAAAATGACCGTGCAAATGAAAACAGAAGAAGAAAAATGAAAGACAATCAAGTGAATTCCTCGTGTCCAATTACATTTCAAGTTTATTGCAGATAAACGACCTTGCAATTAAATGCTTAGAATTTGGCAAAGTAGATCACGCAGTGGACATTCACATAAAAATCAGAACATTTAATAGGTTAAAAAAAAATAGAAAGAGGCTTATCAAGTACGAAGGCAAAACGTGATTAATATAGAAGTGATCATATGTTCGTTCGGAGATGGACGATGAATGATGTAGGGATCGATGGAAACGAGGACGCGCACCGGGAATACTGTACTTCATCAGATTAAGTCTCTAGCGCCCTCTCGTGGTGCAAAAGGAAGCAAGTTTAAAAGGCGGAAGTCGAGACCAATCAAACTCGTGCAATATTGATCTCTAGCAGCAGCAGGCTCTTGAACCGGACTTATTAACTTAACTAGTGTACATAACCTCTGAAATCCAGAAGCAAGTAGTTCTTGATAAAGGTTGGCAAGTGGAGCCTTGGGACCACATTGTTGAGTCTTCCCTCCAGATAGACCCTCAGTTTGCATCGTGACAAGTGCTGCAGGGAGCGAGGAGTCCGTGCTAGGGAGAAGACAGACTCGTAGAACTCCTGGTGCGCCTGGTGGGGAAGATTAAAAAAAAAAAAAGAGCTCGTGTCTCTCTTTTGTTGTTGTTGTTGCTGTAAACAAATCTTATCTTTTAAAAGCAAGCGAGCAAAGTTTGAAACTTGAAGGCAAAACATTTCAGATTAAAAAGGCAAGCACAGCTCTATCCATAACTGGCCCTAATTTGACCATTCGTCATCTCTTTCGATAAAAGTCTGCAAAGGGTCAATATGGAGATGTCTCTAAAAAAATGATCCTGTGTTGTGGTCTGTGTTAAGAGTAACTTGTCCTCTCCGATTTACTCGTAAAACGGCTTTGCCTGGCGATCGTAAATGTCAAACCTGTTTCTAAGAGTGGTCAACACCGTGGTCAAATGAGTCCTGGATTTGGGGATTGAGATTGACAAATGCAATTTATTGTATTGAGTGGTTGTATATAATTTGTCTCACAAGTCATATGGCACAACAAAAGTCATCGAACAAGCTCGCCCAGCTTCATCTGTTTCTCCTCTTCATCATCCTACGACTACTACTACTACTACTACTACTACCAGTGGTGGGTGCGTCAATCCATCAGTCATCATTGAATTGAATTGAATTGAATACAACTTTATTGTCAAATGTGCTGTACGTATGTGTAACATACAGCATCATGCCGTTATTATTTCAAATTGACTCAGTCTCTCTGAGTCATCGGCATGTTTTGTGTTATTTCAAGTACAGCCAAACCTCGGTTTTCGAACGTCTCGGTTCTCAACCAGTTTGGTTTTCACCAAAAATTTCAAGTTTTTTATGCCTCGGATGACAAATTTCGGTTCTCGAACAAACTGAGCGCACTCGAATGCACCATTTGACTCCTCTCGCCTTCCTTACACGAGGAAGTGACGCTTCCTCGTGTTGCTTTCCATTGTGAGCAGACGTGTTCAGTAAACATTTTTATTTTAAAAAGAGCGTGGTTTCGGTTTTCGAACAATTTCAGTTTTCGAACAGCCTTCCGGAACGGATTATGGACGAAAACCGAGGTTTGACTGTACTCTGAATGATTTTCTGAAAAAAAATGTGAATTGCGATTTTTCTGATAGATATTGCAATTTCGATTCCATTCAAGATGTTTTTCCAACTCAAGCTTCAGTGCAATATTCACCATGTACACTAACATATACAAACATGACAGAAATTAGCACCATGGCATCAAAATCATAAAAACTACTCTAAATGCAAGGACGCAAAAGATTATGTGTGGAATCTCACACGTTGTAAAAAACGATTAAGAAGTAAAAATTGGTACTGTGTGCAACTCCACTAAGTACAATGCATTGTAAAAAGCGACGGTTTCCATTCTCGGGTACACTTGCCTCAAAGACCTCGGGCGGGACAGACTCAACCCAGGTGTCGGTGACTTTGAGTTGACTGTAGGAGTTGAGCAGCACTTCGATGGTGCGCGGCGATTGAGAGCAGTGCCTCAGAACCTGAAAATCAACATCACAACACGGAGAAATGCGACAGGATTCAAAACTATTGCCATTATCTGGAGTTTGTGAGCCAGCGCCATAGATTCAAAAGAACTAAAGTAATTAAACACTTGTGAAATGAACAGATTGGGGCTCCCTCCGGGGGTCTAACTGGAAATTATGCAATTAGTGCTAATTAATCTCCTATTAACACTCGCCTAATTAGGAAGGAGGCGTTTTTTTTTTTTTGTCTGGTGCACGTGGGTGCACTCTGTAGTTGTGAGTCTGCTTCCTGCTGCATCGAGAGCAACGCTGCATGTTGTGTCGGGGAAGGATTGGGAAGTTGAGAGGTCTTGAAAATGACACTATGTCAAGGTGGTAAAAGTGCACCGCTCACTAATGATGCAAAATTAGACACCTTGATCCCAAACTGGCTAATTATTGACTCTTAGCTCCTGTCAAAGCTAGAACGGGAATATCCTAACAACAACCGCTATTTGGATCTGCACTAAATTGGGTTATCTTAAAAAAATACCAATTTCCTTTATTAATAAAGTCATTAATTTTTTTTGCTGAGATGTTAGGTCTAATGTAGAAAATGGTACCGTATTTTCCGCACTAAAAGGCGCACCTAAAAGCCTTCCATTTTCTTAAAAGCTTACAGCACGCCTTAAAATCCGATGTGCCTTGTGTATGATTATTACGATATGTCGACTCCAAAATGGCTCCTTGCTAGAGACATGCTTACAACGCTGAGTTCAAATTTCAAGCGATCGGGTTACGCAGTTGAACACGGAAATAGAGCAGCGGCAAGAGAGTTCAACGTTAACGAGTCAATGTTATAACTTGCTCTTGGTTAAGTGAACTGTGTCGCTGCTTTATTAAATACGTTTTACTGACATCTGATCGTTCTGTTGTTATTTCCTTGAGCGTAGCGCCATCTAGTGGATGCATTGTAGATTGCATCTTATAATGCAGTGTTTCCAATATATGAAAAAATTACAAAATAGGCCAGGTAATAATAGGTAATAAATATATACGTACATAAATTTAAAAAAAAAATTGGGGAAAGCAATTGGTTTTCCTTGGCCAATTTCCCACAAATCTACAAAGAAATTAAAGTATAGCAACTCATATGCACAATTTGATAACATCGTCACCATCCTAGGAAAGGACTTTGTTGTAAAACTGACGAACCCCCAGTACTGACAAGTGGGACGGTTAATATTGCATATTTTGGAAGCATTTATAACAGAAATGTACAAAATGTGTACAAAAGCTTGGAAAGCTGCTTTCCTACCTTGGGAAGTGCTCCGGGCCATACTCTGATGGAGCCGTGATTGAGCAGGGCACGGACAACCCTCTCAGGACTATGGGCAAGCTTGTAGCAAACCACCTTGAGGATGTTGTGCATAGGGGCTTCACCGCCATAGTCCATTTCATTCACGCTGGCCCCATTGGCCAACAGCAGCTCAACCAAGTCTGCATTGACATTCTTACACGCCATGTGCAATGGCGTATGGTTGTCCTGGTCTGTAGTGTGGATGTCAGCCCCGGCCTTGATCAGAATTTGGCACAAGTTGAAGTACCGCTGGAGGTCCTGCAGCTCCTGTGGCTGCGAGCAGGCAGCGTTCAGGGGCGTGAGGCCTTCGTCGTTCTTTTTGTCCGCGGCGGCTCCATAACGCAAGTAGAGTTGGACGTGGTCCGTCAGACCGTTCCTGGCTGCCACGTGCAACGGAGTGTCGTCTTCATCCACAGTGCGGCCGTTGATGGCAGCGCCAAACTGAAGGAGGTACTTGGCACATCTGCAGATGGAGGTTGGGAAGAGCAGAAGTCAATTTGCGATCGGCATGAAACGCATATTATTTCTGGTTTTGCGCGACACAATACTCACTCGAAGGACTCAGGGCTGGAGCACAAGTGCAAAGGCATACGGCCGTCCTCTGAGACAGCATTGGCGTTGGCACCGTGGACTAGCAGCAGTCTGGTACACTCTGGCTCACAGTGGACACAGGACTCGTGCAAGGCGGTGATGCCAGCTGGCGACAGGTCCACACTGGCTCCTCGTTGCAGCAGGTGTTTCAGGCATTCGGTGAAGCCTCGACCAGCCGTGATGTGAAGCGGCGTTGTGAGCTCCTGCTCGTATGTCAGCGACCAAAGCCCTGCCGAGATGAAAGAACGACAGTGAGATTCATGGTTCGAACACTCAAAAAGTTCGTCCCTCCATTGGCAGTACGCGCAACTGTTTGAAAAACCTACTCAAGCTTCTGTAGTTAAATCTGAAGTTGGTCCACTCGTCTATGTTGCTGGTGTCATAAGTGGCGTCAATCAGGTAGACGTATTCATCATCGTCCATTATGCTGACCAGCGTCAGCTCGTCGCCCACAAGCAGCGAGTTCCAAAACCGCAGGACGCAACCTGTGGCATTGGCTACGGCGATCACGTCGTTGCGGAACGTCTTTGGCTTGTGCCACTTCACCTTTGGCACCACGTAAGCCATCGCTTCTGCCGAACTACTTCTGGACTAGTACTTTTTCCACGAGGATAAACGCGTTTGTGTTTGTTGTTTGAGCAGACGAGGCTATTTCTGGAGGTCATGTGATATGACCCAGTAAACTATGCCGGAGCAGATTCGACCCACTCTTGGGTGTAGCGTGTAAGCAGCAACCAGTCACAGGATAGAACTACTCTAAAAGGACAATTCTTGACCGTGAATCTATAAGGTGGGGTAAGCCATTTAGGAGTCAGTCAGTCAACAAGTAATGGTTGTAACATTGGTTTGTCTTTGGCTCAAGGTTTGCAGTACATGAGCACAGATGCTGTGGATTTTATGACAGACATTTCTCATCAATGTGTTCCTCATGCAATGTTACCTCGTGATAGGTTTCTAAAAATAATCCGTGTCTGTTTTTCGTGTTGACTTGCAGAGGCGTCATGCTGCTCGTGATTTGCATACTATCACAATCTATTGTACAGAACAAGTTAATGCCATGCCCGCATTGAACGTGGGTCTCTCAAAAACACAATCCTCATAAATTAGGCTACCAGCTACCACGTGCCGAATTGCTAAATTAAATCCTAATGATGACAGTTGTCGTCTCTTACCCTCCCCCCGGGCGACCCAGCACATCTCCCCACCCTGCGGCTCGATGATGAGGCTGGCGGTGGATCCTTGAGGAAAGAGGCGCTGCATAGCCTCCAAGTTGCCTGTGTACAGAACGTTTTGGATCACCACATCTCGGCACACCGCCGGCATCGGCGTAACGCTGGACCGAAAAGGCGTCCTGTCCCAGGCCTCTTTCTTCAGAGCAAAGCTCAGCAGATGATGGGAGGCCAAGCGCTGCTCGTGCTTGTGTCTCTCCAGCATGTCCTCGTCCAGTTGGAGCGAGCGTAAAGCGTCAGACGTGAAGACGAAGCTGCCTCGCGACATTCTCAACGGCTTTGTCTCTCAGAAGAGTAAATGTGGATGAGTACAATGTATAAGGTGGAGTCAAAGAGATATAGGAAAATCTCTGAGAGCTGGACAATGCCAACCGTGTGCCTCGCAGCTGCTCAGCGCTGGTTGTTTTGATATTTGGTATGAAGCCCTCCCCGGAGACTGACACGTTACACTATTTTCGTCTCACGTGGAGTCACTGGCCACAAGACACAGCTATCACGCTGTCTGGCTGCCATCCTGACTACCACGAATAAAAATAACGGCAATGTGGTACTCATGTTTTGTTTTGTTTTTCGAAATGGTTATTTTGAAAATAAAATAACAGCGGTGTGATACAGTTAATAAGTAAACAAGTTGTTAAAGTCATAATAGAGTATATCAAATTAAAATTTTTCTTGACAATATGTTCTGTGTGCCCACACTAGTCTAAACATGGCATTCTGATTTAAATTGTGTGTTTGTGGAATATGAATCAAGCATAAATATGCACTCCTTTTTATCCATTCCAGGGGGCGGCCATTTTGCCACTTGCTGTTAACTGACAATGACTTCACAGTTGCTCAGAGCTCAGGTAATGACCAATCATGGCTCACCCTTTTTCTGGGTTTGGTCATGTGATGTGAATCTGAGCCCTTTTTGGCCAGGGGTGGGCAACGGCGGTCCTCATTTTTGGAACTGAAGAGTCGCCGCTTGGAATTAAAGCGGATCTAAATGAGACAGGAGAAGTGAACCAATCTTTTTTTGCCTCAATGGATGCTACAGCTTCTTGTTTACTTTCAAACTTAGGTTGTAGCAGACGTGTGGGATGTTATGCAAGTTTTGAGCGTGACGTCTTTTATCCACTGGCGAAAGGAGACTTTGATTCTCTCCTCTTTCAATGTTTCCTTCCTCCAACACACCTGATTCAATTGGTCAGGATCGTTAGATGTCTTCTGATGAGCTGATCATTTGAGTCAGGTCTGTTGGAAGGTTGAAACATCCAAAACATGCAGGATAGCGGGCCTCGAGAACCGGAGTTGCCCATCGCTGCCCTCGGCACTGTGACGTCATTTTCAAGTCGACAGGAACTGGCAAAATGGCCGCCCTCTGAGATACATAAAACTATTTGCTTTTGCTGCTTAATTCACATTTCACAAATGCAATAGTAGTGAGAATGCCGAATTTTGAATAGTGGGGACACAAAGAACATATGACTGTAAAGAAATATGTTTGACTTTTTGACTGGCAACAACACGAGATTTAGGTCGCTTCCTTTTTGGCTATCGCTCCTAAGCTCGAGTGAATTGTCTTGACCACACGTGCGATCATAAATCTTGAACAGATGGTGGGTTGGACTGTTTCTTGAGAAGGTCATTGAGGAAAAAAACACCCTTAAAAGACCCCACATCACGCGATTATAGCTCAGGACATTCTTTTAGAGACCTCTGCAAATCAGGCCTTTCTTGACTTTCATCGTTAGAAACTGAAAATGCGCCAATTTGACATGATTATCATTGGTGCGCACTCTGTTTTAGACAAAGACAACTGCTCCTTTAACAGCGTGCCTGTTTATGTGCTGTTTGTAAAATATCATTCAGTTGCTCTGTATTTTTTCTGCTCGTTCGCGAGTCTTAATGGCTTTTATGTATCCACACGACTCCCTGCATCGGCGCATTAGGCTGAATGACTAGCCACCGCTGTGCATCTGTCCCACGTGAAATGTTCTGATGGAGGAGGGACGCCGCATAATTAAGCCTTTTCGAGCCTACTCACCAGGCGCCCGTGCTAATATCTCTTTTTGAATGATGGACCAGCGTTTCCACATCCTTGTGGTGATATCCTTGCCAGTTGCCAAGTGGCCCAAATGTATTCATTCCACCCCAAAAAAATTTACACAAATGATGTTATTGATTTCACCACATTTGTTTTGAGCCCCCCCCTCAAATACCTTAAAGCAGGGGTCCCCAACCCCTGGGCCGCAGACCGGTACGGTCTGTGAGTCATTTGGTACCGGGCCGCACAGAAAGAATGAAGGACTTACATTACTTTGGTTTTATTTATTTCGGAATCTCAAAGATATTTTAATTTGCAAAGTTAGATAATCTAACAGTGTGTTACTCTTGACGCAGGTCAAGGAGCGCTTCTTGGTCACGTGATTGGTTACCGCTAAAATGAAACCCAGGAGCTAGCAAAATGAGAAAAAACAAACAAACAAACAAACAAACGTCTTTGGAAAGGGTAAAAAGCCTAGCCAGGAGACAGAAGAGGAGCCTATGGCGTTCAAGAAAAAGAAGGCTACATTTAATGGACAGTATCAGGAGTCCTACTTAAAATACGAATTGATCTCAACGGGAGATTCCCATGCAGCAAGCCCACTCTGCATAATATGCGGTGATGGTGAGTCGTAATTTTCATGCACTTTGAATTCGCGGTGTATCTTATTTTGAAGGCATGTTTAAATGTGACCATAGTATCCAGGGAGTGTTACGGCCAGATAGGATGTTCCTTGTTGTCATGATTCGTGTTTATTATTATGTTTAGAAAATACCACAGTTCTCATGCGGGTCATATCGTATTATTTTGTTGTATTTATCCATCACACCTTAAAGGCCGGTCTCTGAAAATATTGTCTGACATTAAACCGGTCCGTGGAGCAAAAAAGATTGGGGACCGCTGCCTTAAAGTCGACAACACATGTAGTGACGTATATCTGGCCTGAGCTTCTAACCTCTACTCTTAAACATTCTAAAGCTTATAAAATCGTTTTCAAGCGGCATTTTCTGTCTACACCTTCAATATTAAACTGTATCAATACGATAACCTTTGACTGACTATTTTTTATTAATGCTCAGAAAGGAAATTCTGGTCAAAAAGAATATGTGAAAAGAAAAGAAACCGGAGCACCCGGAGAAAACCCACACAGAGAGGCCAGAGCTGGAATTGAACCCTGTACCTCTGCACTGTGAAGTCGACGTGCTAACCACCGGGCCGCCCTTATAAACTTCATTTAATGCCAAAACGTATCAATACATTTGCAAAATCCCAATAATTTAGTGCCAAAATGTATAATTATCTTTTGGGTGTTTTTTAAATTAAAAAAATATGAATAAAGGGCTTTGCACCCCTCCTCGGTCACTATCGAGGCTGTGGGAATGATTTCAGTATGATAAATCACACCTAGATGGTAGGAGTGGCTTTGATCAGATCTTGGTCGCACACAGTGTGAGTGGGTGTGGGGTGTGGCACGGCGATCCAATGGCAATCCTACGTCGCGGGGTGACGTGCGAAAGCAGTGTGGTGTTGACAACATGGAGGAATACTGGGAGCCAACAAATAAAAAAAAAAGACAGTCCCATTGTCAGCCTTGGAGAATGCGCATGCAGGCTTTAAAACACACGCACAAAGGTTGCTAGGTTCTATGCTCAATTTTCTGTAAGCCTTCAAAAATGAGTCAAACTGGTCAAAAATGCCTGGTACTGGCTCCCCCAATTGGAGAAAAATGGCTGCCATCGAATAGGTTTACAACAGAGCTCTGTTTCTATGGCGTTGAGTGGTGACGCAATTTATTTTGAAACAATTCATAACCTGAATAAGTAGACCATTTCAGAAGTCGAAATTTGGGACTCTAAATGCATAATGGGACTCATACTTTTCTGATCAGCGAGTCCCTGGGACTCGCAGGGCTCAAACTGTAAAATTATCACTGCATAAATGTATAAATAAAAAGAGTAAATAATCCGATAACTGAGTGTGATGATATGTCCCAACACCACTGTGCAAACCAGTTTATTATGCGCTGTCCATAACTTTGAAGCCGCATATGTCGGGACCATGCTAAACCGCGGAACACATGTATAATAGTTTGTGATTTCATGTTGAACGATGAGTGGGCTTTAGTACACTCTTTTATTAATGTTAAAGAGTTTTAAAAAGTAACCTCCGCTTACAGCGTACATATGACACATACGACACTTGGCAATCCTAGAATGATTCAAAACACTGTCTGAAAATTTTTTCTGACAGTGACCGTTTGTTTTCTGTTTTATAGTTGATGTCAATGTCAAATTTTGTTCGGAAATTCGACTTTGACTGTGGATATGCCACTCTATCCATTTGAAAAGACAGACATCAAGCTAGCTATGTACCATCCATACCTTAATGACACTTGCTACTTTTTGAAATCAAGGTCATTTACTTTATGTTACAGTTTGGTAATGGATGTTACATTAAACTGGAGGCGAGCACGAGTCTCAAGTTTGAGAACACACATTACCCGAGACTAGGAATATTGTTTTCTATGGCTGGAGTACATCCTTTTAAATGATACACATAATGAGTTTATAATATGCATCGAGGCTACCTCCTCTCTACTTTGATGTCTTCCAAATGGCCCGGGTGTCATCAGCAAAACATGTAGGCACTTTCCCGCCTCATTGGCTCCCAAATGTATTTTAAATATCATTCCTTGTAACACAATTATTTAAAACGCTGAACTAAACACTTACTAATGGGGGGAAAAAAGGAGACTTCAATAGATTCATTTCTCAAATGGTTGGCCTTGGTATTTTTTTATTTATTTTTTTGTCTATGAAGTAGAAGCAACTCTGATGACAACAAAAAAACATCAATAACATGCCACCCCTTCTCCTACCCACCCCCTGCCGTTGGACATATTCTGTTTCTTTATATTACCTGCCACAAGCAGTATAGCTTCATGGGTTTTCTGCTTTTCTGGTCAAGCGCCTTCTTCTCCCAAGGTGGTAAGAGGCTGAACATCAGTCCTGATGAAAGCGAGCCACTTCATTTATGCAATCATTGGCAATTAGTTCCCTCTGATTATGTGCCTCTTAATGCTGTTTGGAGTACTGTGGCACACATACCGAGGGAGATTTAACTGCAGCCCTCCTGCCGCATTGTGAAGTCATTCAATATACTGTGAGCGTGATGAAATGTAATTAGAGTAATATCAAATGCTAATGGATTTGCAGTTTCATTTGTTGTTAGTTTTAGGCAGAATTGTAGAAGACGGTGTAGGTTTTTAAGAGCATGTCTGTCAGGTTTCATTGTACTGCAAAGTTTGTTGGAAAAAGAACACTGGTGTTGACAAGTGGAATAATTAACCGAATAATCTAACAGGCTGCAGCACATCAGCAAATATCGGCGTTGACCTCAAAAGTACAATGGTGAAAAGAAGAAGCTATCATTACTTTTTTTTTAATAGGCTGGCATGATAAATCGTAGATGCTACTTGTAATGACATCACCATAATGAATTTTAAATGTGGACAAATTAGTACGAAAACTGGGAAGCAGAGTTACCTTCCAAATCATGTGAAAGTAAAAAATGAACAATATTATAACGCAAAATTGTTATCAAAGTACGGTAAAGTGTACTGTTAACCAAGGCTTGACGTTCGCCGTCCAGCTAGCTAGCTAGCTAGCTCAACATGATGAATTTTTATTTGCATCCGACTTTTCAGATTTACAGTTAAGAAGAGCGTCTACTGTTTTGTTTTTGACATATGACAGTGGTTAACTCACATCTTTATCAAGTGTCCTATCTCCACAACAATGTGTATGCTAAGCTTCTATTGCTCGTCAAAGGTTTTATGATGGCGACAGGTTTGACTTTTGATCAGATGAATTTGATTTCTCATTATTTCTTATGGAAAAATAAATTTGAAATTCAAACAAATCCGAGGTCGACGAGTATATATTGTGCTCGATCAAACCAAAATGATGAAATTCAATTTCTTTTATTTATTTAAGTGTCATGAAATAGTCTATTGATAGCTGATCAATAATGTTTTTATGGCTGCATAGTTCCATAGAAGCTGTCAACGTGGCTGAATGCCAAGTACCCGATGTCTATTTAAGATGCTTGACATGTTGCTGGAGAACCCAAATGAATTTATAGAGCATTAAATTAAACCACAGCTCCGAACTACTCTGGGCTAGCGTGATTACATTTCTATATTGTTTGAGCGTTGGGCCCCACTCCACACATTGCAACACAGATTCCAATTGTCTCTCGATGCACTGATCAACATGCAAATAGCTCTCTGCTTCATGGTGACAAAAGGGAGGTTCATATTTCAGCATAATAGTCTTGGATAACTTTAACCATCGATCACAACCTCATTTCATTGTGCTAGCGGTTAATACGTGCTTCCCTGCCAAGTGGAACATTTTCTAATGATGTGCTCGCAACACAAAAACAAGGCAAGCCAGCCCAGGCTGTGCATCAGTCACTAATGCACCCATCCATAATATGTTTCATAGCGGCGTGCTTAACGGAGACAGCCAGCGTATTGACTACTACTATGCATGGGCGCCATTGTCGGGAAGTCGAGGAATGGGGTGAAATACAAAACTTTCATTTCGATTATAATCATCAGCAAAGTTGCTGGCATCGAATATTACATATGACCCACAACAAAAATACACAGACACACGGTGAAACTTCTGCAGCTCAAAAAACAAAATTTGAAACACGGGTTCCCTACAGAACTTACAAAAATATACCTCTTGTGGTAAACTAACGATAATGAAGGCAAAAATGTCTCCTGAATCTACAGGAAATACAGCAATTCCCTCTGATGAGTGGCAACCCGGGCGGCACGGTGATCCAGTGATTAGTGCGTCGACCTCACAGTGCAGAGGTCATGAGTTTGATCCCGCCTCCGGCCTTCCTGTGTGGAGTTTGTATGTTCTCCCCGGGCCTGCGTGGGTTTTCTTCGGGTACTCCGGTTTCCTCCCACATTCCAAAAACATCCATGATTGAACACTCCAAATTGTCCCTAGGGTTGAGCGTGAATGGTTGTTCGTCTCTGTGTGCCATGCAATTGGCTGGCAACTGGTTCAGGATGTCCCCCGCCCACTGCCCGAAGATGGCTGGGATAGGCTCCAGCACCCCCCGCAATCCTTCTGAGGATAAAGCGGACCGGAAAATGGATGATGTGGCAACCCAAGTGGAATTAACCTCTGACCCATTTTGTGTCACAACACGAAATTTAGGAGCCTCTGGTACAGATACCATTCAAAGCCTAATGTACTGCTATCATTGTCTTTCCCTCCATGATATATGAAGATTAAACCAGAAACTACCAATGTCCTTTACCTTGTACCGGTAATCCGGTTGAAAGTGTCACACAAATTACACAGTACATACCCCAAATAACTAAATATTGTACAGTGTACAGTAGTTAAAGACCAAAATGTTTAAGCAAACTGCATGAATGCATCCAATGAAGATTTTTTTTCCCTACAAATCATTTTACTGTTGCTATATTATACTGAGTTAAAAAAAAAGACCATATCTACATATTTTTTTAATTGGAAACTCTACCTGTAATGCTAGTTGTATTTGTTTTTCATTTACATATTCACTATAATTTTGCCTTTATACTGAGCTACCATAGGTTCGTGATCGACTAGATCAGGGTTGCTAAACACATTTTTATTGTCGGCCACTTTGGAGTTAAGTCTTCCCTCGGATGGCCGTTATGACTGTGAAACCACAAAAATGTTTAACCATCTGATCACATTATTTACTTACACACACAAAATAATGGTTTACTAGTTTTGAAATTAGTAAACTATAACACCGCTAGTTCAATTATTGTTCAGTGAATGTAAACAGGGTGACAAAATTTTTGCAAAATCTCAATATTGTTTACTATACATGCCTATTTGACAATGCGGAACAGATTTTAACAAGGATCACGTTGACACATGATTTGCTTTTGCAGGCCACATAAAGTGACGCGGCTGAAGGGATCGTGCCCGGCCTTGAGTTTGACATCTGTGGACTACGTTGTACACCGATAAAAAGTTGTTTTAAACTGTTTTTTGTTTTTTCAATTATTGTTCACTTGAACAATAATTGAACTATGAGTAGAGAATTTTTTGGCGCACCTGCATGTGAAAGCTGAGGAGCTGCTGCAAAATTAAATGGTCTGTTCAGCGTTCGCAAAAGTCACAGCGCCCTCGAGCAATTTGGTAGAGTGCAATCGATTTAAGCAATGCATAGCCGTTCTATCGAGTTATGAAGCGTTATTTTATTTTGAGGCGTCGTGCGTGTATAGATTTGTGTTTTAATGGTTGATAGGTGTGATCAAAAGCAACATTGCGCGATCATTTCCGGGTGTGATGACAGCCTTCAATCATAGGTCACCTGTTTGACTTATTCCCTTTATAACCTCGGTTCTACTGTGCAGCATTCAACAAAGAGGACAATGCCGTTCCGGAAGGTTTTCATCGGTTCTGATAAGGTTCCACGACTTAATGTTATGTGAAACCAATGTGTTGGGCGTTTTGACTCCTCTGAAAAACTCCAATGCAGTACGGAAATAAAAACAGCTGTACAACGACGCCATCTAGTGGTAAACGCACAGCTGTGTTACTGAGCCAAAGACTATTCGATCGAGGCCGGGAAAGACATTTATTGATAACTGCCATGACGGTCCCTTCGTCACTTGGAGCTGGTGTACTTCGTGACGGCCTTGGTGCCCTCGGACACGGCGTGCTTGGCCAGCTCGCCGGGCAGCAGTAGCCTGACGGCGGTCTGCACCTCGCGGCTGGTGATGGTGGCCCGCTTGTTGTACTGGGCCAGGCGCGACGCCTCGGTGGCGATCCTCTCGAACAAGTCATTGACGAACGAATTCATGATGCTCATGGCCCGGCTGGAGATGCCCGTGTCCGGATGAACCTAAATCAATAAACACGTTTCTCTGTTACCCCAAGGCTTTGTTCATTTGACTACACTTTCAGCTAAAATACATTTAATCACAGGTTTCAAAACAGTCTTAAATTATTAGTAATAGTCCTATAAAGTTGAGTCAAAGTGAGTATTGGGACTTAACTGTCACAGTACTTATGATGGTTGGAACACTCGGCAGCCAACATGCGGGATTGCGACAGTTCGGTCTCCAGATACAGAGGAGGCGCTGCTGGACTTTGTTTTTTATGAGCATATTCCAACATAAAAATGTTTTTGTTCCTGCATTAAGTTTTTCACTGTTAAATCACCCACGCCCAATACTAAGTAATAGTCTTTCTGCAGCCAGCTGATGGAGCTTCCACTTTTTTTTAAATCGAAATTATGTTATTCATTTGCCCCACTGGACGTGAAGCGTCAAATCAATGTTTCTCAAAATGTGGTATGGTACACGTGCTCCCTCTAGCGGTAACTGAAATAATCACTGCCGTCGTCCAGTTCTGTTATCCAAGGTTTTAGTTCAACCCATTTGCATTTAATCTGTGAGAACTTTATTTTTTTTAAACATTAGAACTTTTATGTGCAATAATGAACATTTTAATTGAAGCATTTAAGTATTGTACGTTTTCCTCTTCTTATATCTAAGCACAAGGGTTATCTTGAGAATGCGTAATGTTAAGAGTGGTTTACAATAATAATAAATAGGAACAAAGACTTTGTATCGTTTTTAATGAAAACCGAGGCCTACTGCACTGGTCAGATTTTATAAAATCCAAATACGAGTTTATTAAACCTATACTAAAATAAAGAGTTCACTTAGGTTTCCTGGGTTTTAGTTGCCCTAAAGTGGCTTTGAGAGAAAGAGAGCCAAAAGGTACCGTTATGTGAACAATATTTAACTGATAATTTTGTCCACCCTTGGAAAGTTAACAATGATAACAACAACGAAAGTGGTATGAACCCAAATGGCCAGCCCGGTTACTAAGCCCAAGTCAAAGTTGTTGCTCACCTGTTTCAGAACTTTATAGATGTACATGGCGTACGTCTCTTTACGTTTGACCTTTTTCTTGGCCCTTTTCTCACCGGAACTCTTGCCCCTCTTCTTTGAAATGTCATTCGACATTATTATTATTATTGTTGTTGTTGTTGTTGTTGTTGTTCTTGACCACGGTTGTTTAACACGTTGTTTAGGAACGATTCTCCCATTGCCCTCTGACGCGAACTTCAATTTATTGGGCGTGAAGCCATTAGTAACTAATGAAGCTCACCTGTTTGCCCTTGCACGCTGCATAATTAGTGGACGTCACAAATGTCTCACAACAATGGAGACAGAAGCTGGAATAACGTCTGTGTCTGGAAATGTGAATTTATTTTAGTTGATTTAAAAAGAGAACCAATACTTGCACGGAGTAATTTTGTCCAGTAAGTGGCGGACTGTTACCGTTTCTTGGATACACGAGGTGTATGTTTTGTGTATTCTTTTGCCCTCTTGAGGTGGTTAGGCGAATTACATTTTATTTTCACCTGTCCTGAGTTGGTTATCAAAAAAAGCTTTAGCAGTCATTTAGACTATCTGTGTCTGTTTAATGGTCTTGTTTTATAATAAATAAGATGGGTAACAACAATATTTATCATTTGTTTGTATTGCGTACATGTATTTGGGTTATTCTTTGCAACAAGTGACTTTCAGTGTGATAAATCTTTGAGATTTTTAACATTACACTCTATCAGGAAGATGACATGCTTAACCTTCAGAAAAATGTACTGGAAGAGCTTAAAGCACCCCTCAAAATATTGTATAGTAGTATTAATAATTAGCATTAGTAATCAACCGTTAATTTCACCCTGCTAGGCAAACCTAACAGGTTGTCTATCTGTGGAAGAAGTGTTTTTACAGAGCCTTTGCCTGGTAGAATTTGTTTGTAATTGATGTTGAGTTCATTTTATTGTGTAAATTGTACTGAGTGGCCAATCCCTCTCTAATTTGTGGTTCATGAGTTCTGAGGCACATTGTCCAGCTGTCTCTCTGCAGATGGCAACAGAAAAACTGACCAATTCACAATTTGTCAGCATGAGAGATAAGAAGGGGCCTTGGTCAACTACTCTGCAGAGGAAACTACTTGCATGCCTTTCCAACCCAGTTTTCATGAACAAGAGGTGAGTGTTGCAATAAACGATTGGGAGGTTACCCTAAAATGTCAAGTAATCATGATCCGACCACTCCTGCATTGTGTGAAGAATTGATATCACTTCTTTTACTGGATGTGATTAATGTTCTCTGGAGGCTCAGCAGCACCAACAAGGTCTTTGTTTATTCCATTAATGAAGCGATAAATTAAGTTCCCCTGAATCTAAACCTGGAGTGTAATAGCCAGCATCCATGAATGTCTCAAAAGGAAGAATGAGTGATACACACTACATATTAGATGATTTTGGTAAGCATTTCACCAAAGACTTGGGTAAATGTGTGTTTAAGTTGAAGGATGCATACATCATTTACACATAGTTAACTAAGATACTGTCTAACCATCAATAACAAGCTGTCAGTTGCTGTTGGGCTGAATATGCAATGTTTCCGGCAGCCACAGCAGCCCTATTTCAGGCCACTGTGAACATAATGGGATGGTCATGAGACAATGCGGCGGCACAGATAGGCAAACGTGGCATGCTGTGATTGCCATGGATGCCCAGTAAAATCTCAAAAAATGCGCTGTGAATAAAATGTAGTAAAATGACTTGCGCACAACTAACTGTGGTTGAGAGGAAAGACATTTCATCTGTGCTATATATTGCACATAGAGCACATTTGACAATAAAGTTGACTTGAACTTGAACTAAACATGATGGCAAATTGTAGGCCCAGACATAAGTTGGAGGCAGTCCGTAGTGGGACAAGAAGTTTATTTATTTCCCGGTAACTCACACTCACTGCCTACAAGTTTTCTCTAGCCAAGGCATGATTCTAATTGACCTATAAGGCCCACCGTGGCAATAATGCACCATGTTGAATGTGTTAGGAGGGAGGGACGAAGTGAGGGAGGAGGGAGGGGGAGGAGAAGAGAGAGAGTGACAGCGAGAGAGAGGCAGAGAGAGAGCACATACGTACCTCCATACCTGTGTTGGAAAATCCTCATTGGTGGTTCATCAGCATTTTTTCCTCAACTTTTTGGGATTAATTTAAAAAAAAGTTATTTCTACTGGGTCCAGTGGTTAGCGCGTCGACCTCACAGTGCAGAGGTTCAATTCCAGCTCCGGCCTCCCTGTGTGGAGTTTGCATGTTCTCCCCGGGCCTGCGTGGGTTTTCTCCGGGTACTCCGGTTTCCTCCCACATTCCAAAAAACATGCATGGAAGGCTGATTGAACACTCCAAATTGTCCCGACGTGTGAATGTGAGCGCGGATGATTGTTCGTCTCTGTGTGCCCTGCGATTGGCTGTCAACCGGTTCAGGGTGTCCCTCGCCTACTGCCCGAAGACGGCTGGGATAGGCCCCAGCACCCCCCGTGACCCGAGTGAGGATAAGCGGATCGGAAAATGAATGAATGAATGAATTTCTACTGGGCATGAATTATACGTGGATAATTGGTATTCACGGGACAGCTTTTTCCTTATGCCCCCATGAATAACGGCCGTCCATTCCATATACATGTGGCGTCCTGTGCTGACGCTGACATGACCTTGATGCTTGAAACGTCATGCGTTTTTCTGCCTCCTGGCCACAGCAGCCCCGCCCTGCGTTAATGACTGTAGAATTCAACTAAAATCGAGAAAAACTACTCAGAATGGAGAGGCATCAGGAAAAATGTTTGTTGGCAGGCTTCTCTGGTCATTTTCACACAAGTCATTAGCCGTGATGCTTTCACATTACATTAGCAATTGCTTGATAAAGATTTTTTTTTTTGTGTATGCAATTGATATTTAATTCATGCATATCTTCTATTTGCACTAAATTCCATTTGTGGATTTTTATGTTCATGTTCTTTGTGGTGGCGTCACAATTTTTTTTAATTTATTTTTTTTACATTTGTGGCATTTGTAGGCGTTCACCCACATATGTTCCACTGTATTTGCATAAATCAACATTGTGTTTGTTCAGACCACAATTGGATTATACTAAATCATTTTGTTGATTGTCAAAATCCCTCCAATAAAGTGGTGCATATTGGTGCATTAAATGGTTGGCCTACTACTTGTTATTCAGTGCATTAAGCTGTGCATTTCTCCATCTCCTTGAAAACCAATTACTGCTGAAAAGTCCACCACGTTCATGCTGCAATCTGCAACAACAGGCACACTGGTTTGTGTAGAATTGAAATTAGAGTTTCGTAATCTTTCCACAGGATACTACAACAAAATAGTATCGTACATTCTTGCATATCCCTTATGTAAGGTAACACAGTAAAGATGACATTGGTGGACAGAATCCTTCTGTCTTGTTTATTGTCTGATTGGAAGTGAAAATGTGCCGCATGGTCGTGAAATTGCAGTCATTTTACCTCTTCACAACACCAACGTAGGTGGATGTAAAACCTCAACAGCTTGTCCCTCAAGGCATGAAGTTACATTTTCATGTTTCATGATTTTATATGTTTTATTTTTTGGTAGATAAACTGCAATTGGGTTGCTGCATCATGCAATCATAATGGTTGCTACGGTCTGTGTGCTTGGTTACCAAGGCAGAATATTGATTTAATCCCCGTGGGCTGTGGTCAGATCCTTGACAGTTCACCTATTGTTATGTAGATTTCACATCCCTAGGTTGCCACTGAATTAAATGTTTGTTGCAGGGAGGAATGAAAAGGTTTCACACAGCATTGTCGTGAACTTTTGACCCAAATGAAAATTGCCCGGTTTTCTGTTCGCTGTTCACTGACACAAAACCAGCCACTAAAATACCATCGGCTCAAGATTGGTCTACATTTGTGTTTTCTGATGTCAGTAGCGGCCCGGTAGTCCAGTGGTTAGCACGTCGGCTTCACAGTGCTGAGGTACCGGGTTCAAATCCAGCTCCGGCCTCCCTGTGTGGAATGTTCTCCCGGGCCTGCGTGGGTTTTCTCCGGTGCTCCGGTTTCCTCCCAAAAAACGCATGGCAGGCTGACACTTGTGATGAGTGTGAGCGTGGATGGTGTTCGTCTCTGTGTGCCCTGCGAGGCTGGCAGGGTGTCCCCCGCCTACTGCCCGAAGACTGCTGGGATAGGCTCCAGCACCCCCCGCGACCCTAGTGAGGATGAAGCGGTTCGGAAAATGGATGGATGGATGGATGATGTCAGCCTTCGACAGCGCATGTGCGCTTGGCGTAAAAACGGGTACATTGTGATTTTTGTGCAGGGGCAGCTTTAGTTTACCGTCTTTAGGAATTCGGCAGGCTGCGCTGCGTCACGCTGATGTTCCGGCGGCCCCAAAATATTTCCTTTCATGCCCCCAGCACTCCTGACAATTTCATGGATCAAAGTAGACTTAAGACCCCTTTGGAGCAGGTCTAAGTTGTGGTGCTCCGTTGATAGGTGCGGTGGATGTTGTTGTATTTTTTTTCTCATAAATATGACATTGATTGTTGCATAAATCAATTAATTGAGCTCCTCGTTATTATCATAATCTTTATGATATGTTTTAAAGCAACCCCCTGGACTGCAACACAGCTATGCAGGGGTTTTCACACATTGACACGAATGATCAAAGGGTGAAGTGCCCACTTCACAGTAGGGATCTGTAATTGTCCTGGCCAACTTCACATCATCGGCAAGTGATGATCTTCTTGGAGTTCCTTATAAATGCACGTGGTGTGTTTCGATCTCCTGTACAAAGCCCGTTTCTGCTTCTTCCTCTCCTGCACTGAATTTAAAGGGAATGAGAGAACCAGCCTCCATTGGCGAGAATCAAATCTGCGATGCTCACGCCCCCAACAGCGCAAACTCCCCTTTCTAATCTACCAAAATACCGAAAGAAAGAAAGCTCCATCCATACGCACATTTAATCTGCATTTTGCGTTAGACTTTGCGCTGGGCAGGAAAATTGGGCTCGTGGTATCTGTTTTTGTAGGTAGCTTGATTTTCCCATCTTATCACCATCAATCATAGAGGATTATTAACCACTATAATAAGCAGTGTATAATGACATAATTGTTGGCAAAATATGCCAGCAAAAAGATGGCAATTCTCAAACACTGTGTGTGTGTGTGTGTGTGTGTGTGTGTGTGTGTGTGTGTGTGTGTGTGTGTGTGAAGAATTCCTCTTTTCTGCACGTCCCCCCCACCCCAACATTTAGTACTGTCGGAAAAACAAGTTAATGTGTTGCGAGTTACTTCCCGTCACTGGTTTCAACACCGTCATGATTGTAGTAGATCACTGTCACTTTGTTTGACAAAGTATTCCTCCCCATTTTAAATTGCAACATATTACAGAGTTCTCCCGCTGCGCAATTAAGCAATTGTTGTCTCAAAGCTTTATTGACATCATTCACAAAATGTGACGATGATAGCGACTTTGTATGCAGCGATGGCTGTCTGAAAGTGCTCTATAAATACAGTTGAGTTGAGTTGAGATAGTATTGTCTTGTGAGTGATTGAGCGACAGCATAGTGAGATAGTGGTTATCAAATATGCCTCAAGGTTCAAAGGTTGGGAGGGTTGAATTTCGGGGTAGAATGGCAAAACATTTTCCCTTCAGTAAAGTAAGCATCACATAATTACTGCTGGTGGCCCGGTGGTTGACTGGTTAGCACGACGGCCCTCCAGGTTCGATTCCGGCTCCGTCATAAAATGACTTGGGATCATCATTGTATTTGCACATAACACTACCGGCGGCCTGGTGGTCCAGTAGTGAGAGGTACCGGGTTCAATTCCCTGTGTGGAGTTTGCATGTTCTGTGCCTGCGTGGGTTTTCTCCGGGTACTCCGGTTTCCTCCCACATTCCAAAAACATGCATGGCAGGTGAAGAGAGCACTCTAAATTGTCCCTCGGTGTGCGTGTGAGCGTGGATGGTTGTTCGTTAATGTGTGCCCTGCGATTGGCTGGCAACCAGTTCAGGGTGTCCCCTGCCTACTGCCCAAAGACAGTTGTGATAGGCTCCAGCACGCCCCGCGACCGGTGTGAGGATAAGCGGATCCGAAAATATGGATGGATGGATAATTACCGCTTTGTGGTATTCATGGTATTGTTATTTCTGGCACAAATTGTGCTATTCAATCATCATCGCGATTCCCGCCTCTCTACAGAGAAACATTACCTAGAAATATGCAACTTCAAGAACAGATTGTTCTTGTTGTTCTATTACGTTAAAGTCACTATACTGTATACAAAAAAAGGCTATATTGCAGCGATATGTATGTAAAGTAACCTGTGGCATGTTTGCACAAACGTGTTGCTGTTACACCAATAGAGAACCATCACGCAGAGCCAAGGTGGTGTCCATATTGAGTGACTTGGCTTGTGAGCACAGGCACACAAGCAAAGCAGCCATTCAGCAGTGGGATGGATCCTGACTACTAAAGAGGAGGCGGAGGGAGAGAGAGGTACAGTCTTTGGGAGAGAGAGCGATAAAAGGGGGCGGGAGGGCTGTCGGTGGCGCTGGTGCTGGTGCTGGTGAGGAAGCGAATATAAATCTGTATTTTCGCAGGAGTAAAGCTGGAGGTCTCCAGAGCGGCTTTAGCGACTGCGCCGGCCAGGGCTGGTCGTAAACCATCAAGCGGTGGTCTCCCCGTTAACTAAAGGATTTGTGCAAGTGAGGGAGTAGATCCTGCGTGGAAGCTGCGAACACCGGTTGTCAAGCACAGTGGTGGACTGTTCGGAGGTCTCTGACACCCCCTCCGACCCCACACGCTCATTTTCGTTTCTGGACAAAACAAGAAGAAGCCTGACGACAGATCTGAGTGACAAGAGAAGGTGGCGATGAGGGACTCGTGAGCCCTTTCTCTCCTTATTCCCTTCATTCAGAAAATCATTGCCTTCTATCATCACAGCAATGTAGAGGCATTCCCGATTGAAGGAGGAAGGGTCCCACTGACTGCCGAGGCTTCGTACTTCTCTTCAACAGCTAGCCCTTTTCATTGCAGCCCCCCCTACTCCTCCCCTCCAACCCCCTTCATCTCTTGCCTCTTTCTTTACATTCGCAGTTTGCTCTGTTCCTCGCTTTCTGGTCTCTTGTGTTCTTCCACACTCTATTCACACCACAAAGGGAGCAGGCAACATTGCTTTTGGGTTGAAGTGGGTGTTTCTGGACATGTCATTGTGTTTGGTTCCATGAAAAAAAAGACAGCTGAGTAGGGAGTGACACACACAGTTTTGCATCGAATCAAATCAGCAAGGAACAGCTGACAAACAATGGAAGACGAATTGCCATGAAAAGAAAGAGTTCCAGAAACTGACAGACACTCATGTAGCCGTTTCTCGAGAGCGTTCGCGTTGCCATCGAGGGGCGTAAAGCTGCGGCGCGACTGACACCGCCGCGTGGATTGTGCTGCCGCTGTTGCTAAGCAAAGTGTTTTCGCCGAAGTTCGTTGAGCATCAGGCGGCAGCCATGAAAGGAAGCTCGGAGGAAAGCATTGAGAGCGCCAGGCCGTCCAACCTGCAAGCTTTTGCGAACATATCCACGCTGCACGGCATGAGTCACATATTCTCTTATGGACACATGACATTCCGCCGGTTCCTCTGGACTCTTTCCTTTTTGGGTTCACTCTGCTTACTGCTACTGGTGTGCATGGATCGAGTGTCCTACTACCTGGAGTACCCTCACGTCACCAAGCTGGACGAGGTGGCGGCCACCAACCTCACCTTTCCCGCCATTACCTTCTGTAACCTCAACGAGTTCCGCTTTTCCAAAATCACCCGTAATGACCTCTATCACGTGGGGGAGCTTCTGGCCCTCCTCAATAATAACTACCAAATAGCCAACCCACATTTGGCTGAGCCGGAGGTTCTGGCTGCCCTGAAGGAGAAAGCCAACTTCCAGAACTTTAAGCCCAAACTCTTCAACATGACTGATTTCTATAACCGCACGGGTCATGACATTGGCGATATGCTACTGCAGTGCACCTTTCGCGGGGAGGATTGCTACTCTGTAAACTTCAGCACGGTGAGTGACACTAAATGCATGATCTTATCTTTATTTCACAGATGCATCTTCTTCTGGCTCGGAGAGTACACTTCCTCTATGGTGAAATGCCTCCACAGTACCCTTTATTATTATTATTTGGGGATATTGCTTGACGTGCTGCAGTCATCGGTGTTTTGTTTTTTGTTTTTTTGAAATTAAAACTTTCCCCTGTACCGTGCTTGACTATCAGCAAACTTGGATTTGATATGATGTATGTTGGCAAATTTAAGTTCTGATTCGATCACTTGAATTCACTGCCAAATAAGACTGAACTAATAACAGCTTGTTGAAGAGGTCGGTCCCTCCACTGTTGTCGTTATTGCCCTGTGTTGATTAGAATCAGAGCTGCTCTTAGGGTTCCCTTGTTCAATAACAATCGAAACATCATCGCATTTGTTTATGTTTAGATCCATCCATCCATTTTCTGTCACGCTGATCCTGATTAGTGCCGCTGGCGAGCTGTTGTCAATCCCAGCTGAAAGTCAGCTGAGATGAGGTAAACCCAGAACTGGTGAGCAACAAGTCGCAGGTTTATGTTCAAATCTTTGGAACAAAATTGATTACTTGTGTAGGGACTTGAGAAATTCAGACGAGGCTCCTGTCTCTAAGGTGTCAGTCAGCAGTTTTTGAGATTGTCTAGTGATGCATAACGTTTCATTAACAGGTATAAAAAACATTTGATCCCGGCACGGTGGACGACTGGTTAGCGTGTCGGCTTCACAGCGCAGAGGTCCAGGGTTTGATTCTCGCTCCGGCCTTCCTGTGTGGAATTTGCATGTTCTCCTCATGCCTGTGTTGGGTTTTTTCCGGGTTCTCCGGTTTCCTTCCACATTCCAAAAACATGCGTGGTATGTCAATGGAACGCTCAAAATTGTCTCGAGCTGAGATTGTGAGCGCAAATGTTTGTTTATCTATTTTTGCCCTTTGGGTATATCCCACCTGCCCGAAGAGGAGCTGGCATAGGCTCCAGCACACCTGCGACCCTTGTGAGGAGAAGCGGGTCAGAAAATGGATGGAACATTCATTCATTCATTCATTTTCCGATCCGCTTCTCCTCACAAGGGTCACGGGGTGTGCCGGAGCCTTTCCTAGCTCTCTTCGGGCAGGTGGTGGGGGACACCCTGAACCGGTTGCCAGCCAATCGCAGGGCACACACAGACGAACAGCCATTCGCTCTCACACTCGCACCTAGGAACAATTTGGAGTGTTCAATCAGCCTGCCATGTATGTTTTTGGAATGTGGGAGGCAACCGGAGTACCCGGAGAAAACCCACGCAAGACCGGGGCAGAGCATGCAAACTCCACATAGGGAGGCCGAAGCTGGAATTGAAACCTCTGCACTGTGAGCTCGACGCGCGAACCACTGACCCACTGGGCCGCCTGGGTGCAACATTTGAAGTCAATTATAGATAGATCTGCGTGTTTATCTCAATGATACATTTTAGAGTCTCTTAAAGCAATGAGTAGGATCCAAAAGTACTGTACATGAAAAAAAAACATTCTGCACAAGTTGAGTCAGCGTCAGGGATATTATTTGAAGCACTGCTGAAGTGTGACCAACATGGCTATCATCTGCTTTTGAATTGAAGCCGTGTTCATGGGGTGTTCATCCATCATCGTGACATATTGCAATAGGACATTTCAATCGGACTGAGCTGGAATTCAAATCGGAGGAGTGACAAAGCGTGAATACTGTGATTATGTTTGCATGGTGGGTAACTGGGTACACCCTGGACTGGTTGCCAGTCACTTGCAGGACACTCTTCAAACCACATCGTTATCATTCATGGAAGTATACCAATACTGTAGAGGTTTACTACCGAAGAATTCCAATTATTCAAATGTCCCCACAGACCTGACCAGAACATTTTTTTACAATGCAAACGACTGGTGGGAGTGATGAGCTTTGACCTTGAATAAATGAAGGAAGAATTCCATCAGTGCGGATGATGATGCTGTTTGGAGGTGAAAGCTGTCACGTTTCTCATGTCAGGAGCTATTTTTGATGCTTTTAAATATATTTTTTACAGGGCAAATCATAAAAAAAAGACAACATCGCAAACATTTTTGATCTCACTACCGGGGCAGTCTATCATTTGCCTCCAAGGAAACACATTTCTAATGAAAAAAGCACAGTTTTGTTTTATTTTACAGCCAAAACTTTTGGAACCTTCCAAAAACTTTTTCGTCAGTAGGAAGCATATGATCTTGATTTGGTTAGGGTTCAAGTGACTTTGCATATAAAAAAAATGTGTTTTGTTGAATTCTAGTATTTGTAGGACAGGCGTTACTTTGATGGATGTGCTGCCAGCAGGTTTCTGGCTGCAATGGCAGCAAACATGTGGCTGGTGGGTCCAGTGGAGGTACGACAACTCTCTCGACATAGATTTGAGGCCCCATAGAATGAGTGGGTTTAAGATGTCTGACGCAAAGTACCTAATTTGGTTAGTAGATGGCAGTGTCAGACCGTGGTTCAGCCTGGGTCACCTGCAGTTTAGGGCGCATGCATGCAGCCATCTCCTCATAGCCATTGAGATCTGACTCTGCTTTTCTTGGTGCTGCATTACGGTACTTGCGACATATTCTCTGAAAAGTCCGAAGTTTGATCAATGAAGTCCATTTACCACACTTGTAGGCAAAGCATTCCAGCAGTTTGTGTCAGGCATTCAGCACAGTCAAGGCTCAGGTTGTGTGATCAAGTGTGCCATTGTCATCAGCAAGTGAAACTACATCTGCAGGGTAAAACGTGCATTTCTACTACATTGGAGCCACGGTTGAGTGCATTGTTTCATAACGCCGGTTGAGTTTTTCAAATTTGGAAATCCTTTTCGAATGCAGTGAAGTCATTTGTCCGAAGGTCACACTGTCATCGTTGTAACTGTGAAGTCGTTGCTTTAGTAGCATTTTATCATTCGTATAAATCTAAACAGTTTATTATGAAACCAAGTCAAACAAAAATACTCATGCTTTGAAGACCTGACAGACGATGAGGTGGCAGAAAAGTGTTTGTCATCTTGTGGCTTTGAACATGTAGATACTAGAACTAATATACAGTAATTAGTATGTGTGTCTGTTGGTGGGCTGTATAAGAGCACACCTTAGGCTTTAGTAATAAATTCCATTTCCGGATAAATACTGTTGTTGTCATCACTACTGTCTGATAACCCACTTTTGTTAATCCTCCTCGGTCAGTGAGAGCAAAGCTTGCTGGGTTTGCTAGAATCTTACATGATGTGCTGACGGTTTGAACTGACGCTTGGTGTTACAGAAACTGGTGGTTGAACTCCAAATTGTCACACCTTTAGGTAATTCCATCGTACATATGGTGTACAGCTCGGATACTACAGAGTCATTCATTCATTCATTTTCCGAACCGCTTCATCCTCACTAGGGTCGCGGGGGGTGCTGGAGCCTATCCCAGCAGTCTTCGGGCAGTTTTGGTTGCCAGCCAATCGCAGGGCACACAGAGACGAACAACCATCCACGCTCACACTCACACCTAGGGACAATTAGTGCCCAACGAGCCTGCCATGCATGTTTTTGGAATGTGGGAGGAAACCGGAGCACCCGGAGAAAACCCACGCAAGCCCGGGGAGAACATGCAAACTCCACACAGGGAGGCCGGAGCTGGGATCGAACCCGGTACCTCTGCACTGTGAATACTACAGAGTCTCCCTAAGAAATTTGTTTTATCAAAGTGTTTTACGTACTAATCTCCTGAAGCCTGGATGTGTAGCCTTTGGTTAAGGATGGGACACCGCAGAGACTGATCATGCAATTGCCTTGCACACTCTGACACAAAACCACGTGAAGTCTTTTCGGACTACATTTTGGGCAATTCCTCTTTGTATGTGTGTAGGTAAAAGCATTATCATCACATTTGGCCTGGATGTTGTTTTTCATCTTATCGTCTACATGACAGCAGGTGCCAGGAGGCTCAAATACAGGTCTCGGTTAAATGAATCAGGCTGACCAAATGTGACACACGGTTCCAAACGGCACCAATTTTACTTGACGTAATATTATATATTTGCGAGCTGTGTCACAAGCCATGTCGAATAGAGGCCAAGGGCAAATCGAAATAGTGGTCCGCTATGGCTGACATCTAAAGCATGTTGTAAAAATGAGTTGGCAGAGTAAGCAGTTTGGCATATTATGTTAACTTTGGGACTACTTTTCTTCTTTATTGTACAAAAACTCTACAATATTATGTGTCAGCCCCATGTGTCAAGAGTTTACTTGGTTTAGCAACACCTTAATATTGTGCCATCAGCAGCTATGTTATTCTCTTGGCATCTATTAGACGAATATTGCTTGGCTTGGAACATGAGTGCCCTTACTACAGATTTGGAAGGTATATGCTGTATATTTTCACTGGAGCCTCAGTCATGAACATAGTCCGTAAAGAAAAAAGAAAAGAAAAGAAAAGTTCTGATAACACAGATGTCACCCTTGCAAAACGTTAATCAACGGTAAAGGCACTGTTTTAAGTAACTGCCATGCATGTACGGTATAAACATAAATTAACCACTGTATAATGCAACAATATAAAATGGAGATTACAGGGATGTCAACCTAATTTTTGTTGCGGGCCACTTTGGAGTGACGTCTTCTCTCGGTGGGCCGTTATTACCACAGTGAAACCGAATAAATCATCATATCGTATTATTACTTGTACTGAGCAAATTGATGGATAACTAGTTTTGAAATCAGTCAACTCTGTTTGTTATTTGTTCACTTATTGTTCAAGTGAGCGTAAACAAAATGATTGCAAAAGTTAATTATTCCATGTGCCAATTTGCCATTCCGGTACAGATTTTAGCAAGGATCATGGAAGTTGATGCACATGATTTGCTTTAGCAGGTACATAAAATGATGTGCCGGGCCAGATCTGGCCCCCGGGCCTTGAGTTTGACACCTGTGAATGAGAACTACTCACTATTGGTAGCCAGATATCATCAGGCATGGGAGGGAACAGAAAACATTTGGCAAGCTTCTCTTGTCATTTCCATTATTATACCAGCTTCTGCTTCGTAAAATTACGTAGTGATAGCATCAGTCTCAATCAGAATCAGATTCAGAATCAGATTTATTGGCCAAGTATGGGGAAAAAAACACACACACAAGGGATTTATTTCCCCATTACAACCAGTCCAAAGGAACATAAACATGACAGCAATAACCAACCACAGGGAGACAGAACGAGAAGCCTGGCGGGTCGCTGTGATACGCCCCGATATCTTAGACGTGAAAGGAAAACAGTCGGGAAGAGGAGGAAAAGGGGTTGTCGTCACACTCTGTGAAATGGGCTCCATACAATAGGTGCGCTCAAGTCTCTCCAGATGTGCCACGGAGGGGAATACAGCAAAGATGTTGTGTACCAACAGTTTCAAGTCCAAGACCTAATCAGTCACAGGCTCAGGGAGTAGTGGTAAGAAAATAGGGATACTTGCGTCCGTGTGGGTTTTCCATCCAAGGGAAAGTCCAAATAACAAGTGCTTTGGGAACAGGATCTCAGCAATTTCAGACAGCCTTGAATATCTTTTAGCACATGAGTCTCTGTGGCATCAACTTGCCGAATTCTTCATCAATCAACCAATTCTCCAGGTCGGTACGACTACTCTCGGTCAGGAAACTGCTAACACCAAACAGCAGGTTACCTGTTATCAAAAGGCCAATAATGTAGGAATCTTCCACATCCTCTCAGCCTCTCACCATTCTATTGTTCTGCCAAGGATATAAGCCGGTGTACCCAGCAGCAAATGTCCCAGAGGGGCAAGAAGGCCCCCCACCGCCTGCTCTTTTCGCCGATTTTTTTCTTCTTCTCCATAGTGCTGAGACTCCAGCTGACTAATTCCATGGTTTGTCTTTTGGAAGAAAAAAAAATACGGAGGCTGTATCGAGACAGAAGACAGGACATTAGACAAAGTCAGCAAGCAGAGAAATAAAGGCGGGGAAAGCCGAGCAAAAAGCTTCATGCTTCACCGAGTGCCAGAGCAGAAAAATCATTGCTCTGAATAATGATAATAACAATTATTGTTGTTTTGCTGGTCAGATGTACATGTGCATATTCAAGGTAATGCTTTAAGCAATTATCCCTGCCAAATTACTTGTGGCCAGAGGGTGCATGTTATTATTGTGATAAACCACAGCTCAGTTCACAATGACTGTCTCCAAAAACAAATATTAATACTGAAAAGACCATTATAATTGTATGGGTAAAATCTGTTTTTTTTGTAATACGGTTTATGAAAACTGTGACAGATCTTTTAATTGTTCAGTTTTTTGAATTTTTATTCCGCAGTATGATTTATATTAGAGTTTTGCATACCGTTATTTGCATTCTGTCATTTGCTCAGATCAACATTTTGTGCTCAAACTTTAATTCCGAAATCAGCAAAAGGATTCTGAGATTCGACTAAGGTAAAATTCATTAGGGATAACGAAGTAAGAATAATTTTTTTTTCCACTTTCAAACATTTTTTTATAAAGCTCCAGGGAGCCACTAGATGTCGCCAAAGAGCCGCATGTGGCTCTGGAGCCGCGTGTTGCCGACCCCCGCCTTAGATGAACGAATTCACTGCAAAAGGTTAATAGTTTGAATGCACCAAAAGAATTTAAAAAAGCTTTTTGTTCGGGTTGTTCGACTCAAAGACGTGCCTTGAACCTTTATTTGCCTGACTGCCTTTTCCATTAAAGTTTAGCAACCCATTGAGAACGTGAAAATTAAAATGTCTCTTGGTAATTGATTCAGATATGTTCTGAATATTTATCAATTTCCATATAATAGATTGAAAACAAGTGAGATATTTTACATTTGAATTAATTGATTAACCACCACTGACATGTGGGACTTTGTCTGCAGCATCAGGGCATGCAGTAGTTAAATCTGCATCAATAGTCTGTGATGCTTTGTCCACAATTTTCTTTCATTCATATTTCATGCTCGGAATGTGTTATCTTACCGCCATGAGTTCCCTGTGGAGTATTTACATTTGCATCATGTTCCGTCTTTGATGATTCACATTCTATTAGCCGTTTGCTCGCTCACAATTTCGTGTCCATCTATGAGTACAGTGCTGAGAAAAAGTGTTTGCCCCCTTCTCAAAGTCCTTTTTGCATAGTATTCCCACTTTATTGTTAATTAAATATAATCAAACAAACGCAAATATCAGAAGACAACCCAAGTCAACATAAATGCAGTATTTGATTAGTGATTAAAAAAAATATATATTAATGAAAAAAAAAATGTCAAAGCTTTCCCCCATAACATAATAAGCCAGCCCACATTAGCAAGAACTGAAGAACCTCGCAAAAGCTCAGCGCACACGTTACTTTGCTCATGAACTGGCTGAACTGTCTCCCCCAGGATTTTTTTGGAATGGAGCATAATACATTTCTCCATCAATCACACCAAGTCATCCACCTCCTGAAGTATCAAAGCATCCCCAGACTAACACCATGTTTGACTGTTGGAATGATATTCTTTTTCTGAAGTGCTATGTTTGGTTTACGCCAGATGTGACGAGACACACACTTTCCAAAAGGTTTAACTTTCAGGTCAGCAGTCCATTCTCCCTAAAGTATTGGGAATCATTCAGATGTGTTTTTGCAAAAGTGAGACACTGTTATTTTTTGGTCAGCAGTAATTTTTGCATTGGAACTTACTGTCCAGTCTCTTTCCCATTGAGTCATGAAAACTGACTGACGTTAACTAAAGCGAGGGAGGCCAGCAGTTCTTCAGATGTTGCCTTGGGTATTTTTTTCATGAGTCGTATATGTGCTCCTGGGGGCACATCTGTAGGCTGGCCTCTCCCATTCAATGCTTTCTCAATTTGTGGATAATGGCTCTAATCTTGGTTCGCTAGACTTCTGAAACTTTAGGAATGACTTCTTAAACCATTCCAGACTAATAGATATCACTTAATTTATTTCTCTTCTTCTCTTGAGTTTCGTTGGAAAGTAGCATTTTTTTGCAGTTTTGTTTAGATCTTTTGGACAACTTCATTTTGTCGGAAATGTTCCA
Source organism: Hippocampus abdominalis (assembly GCA_018466805.1). Lineage (NCBI taxonomy): Eukaryota > Metazoa > Chordata > Actinopteri > Syngnathiformes > Syngnathidae > Hippocampus > Hippocampus abdominalis. The sequence goes on from CM031708.1 coordinate 3,611,845, forward strand.
TTTTTGATTGAAGAGAGGTAATCAGGCTTGTGTGTGGCCAGTGAAAATGAACTGAAAAATGTCAAGCTCCAGTAAATTCATCATTTAACAAGGGAGGTAAGTACTTTGTCACACAGGGCCAGGTAGCTTTGGAATAGTGATTTTCCCATAATAAATCAAATCGCCATTTCAAAGCTGCTAGGGGAAACTAAAAAAAAAAAAAAATGCTCAAACGCGGGGCCCAAGTCGAAAGTAAACTTAGGCAGCAGTAATTATTCATGAAAAAGACATATACCATTTTAGAATGATGACCACTTCCATTCGGCGTTATTTCCGGAAATTCGCTAAACATATAGGCTCGAACAAGTATGCCAATATTTTTTTCACTTTAGAATGAATTTTCACAATTGGAAAAAAAAAGAAAGGAACAGCTGTTCTAAAGTCAGTCTGTTGCCATCCTAAGACTGATCTTAAATTGACAGAAAATATATTCCATAAACGTTTGGTTTTGTTGTTGGCTCACAGACTGATCACAGACTGACACAGAAGGACTTGAGTTAAGAGAAGTGTCGAGTGTCGCTCGACTTGTCGACGGTGCATCGATTTGATGCGGAGTACATCAAATTAAACAAATCTCTCATCCTGTCTGTTGGGTCTCGACCTCCCTTCCTCACACTGACCGTTTTTCAATTTCATCCATACAAGATGAGCTGGTTTAAACCAGCGCCCGTTTACAAATATTGACTTTGTCTTTTTGAAATGTGTGTTCTCAAAAGCTCCCTGCACGTTTTGAATTCATTCACCATCTTCCAAATCTCAAAGGCGAAGTAACATCAAATTCTCCCTTTTTAAGACTCATTTGGTCCAGCCAAGTCCTATTTCACACCAGCTAAGCAGCAGGCTGTTTATATCTGCTTTATTGCACTGCAGTGTTTATCTTTTTGTTTTTTAATTTATTTTTTTACAGTAAACTAAGAGCTATTTGTTGTTTGTAGTATCGAGTTAATGCTGCTTTTTTTCCTCCCTATGAGATGCAGTCAGGTGGTGATCAGATACCTTATCCTCAATTTTAAATTTGTTATTATTTGAAGTGTTGATAGATTGATGATATATTGAATCCGGGAACATTCCAGTGTGTACAAAATAATTGCCCATGGTGCCTCGCTACCTTGGTTAAGTCTGTTGCCATGGCACATGACTATGATCAGATGCTGTTGATGCGAAGTGGAATTGCGGTACACTTCCGAGACACATCCAAGGACCTCTTGTGGCGCCATATAAGTGCTCTTTATCTGCTTGTTGTGGTATTTTAGATCGTCCATGTTTGTTCTTTATGGACCTTTAGTGTGAGAAACTGCTTTCACCAGATTATCAGCCCACACCCAACTCTTTTGAAAAGGATCCCATTTGAAGTTATTTGTCCAGTTCTTCAAATATACATAAAGTAAGCACAATGCTAACTGGGACAATATTAGAGTAGTCTACGTTAATGGCCAAATTAATGGATAGTATTTTCTTGAGTTAGGTTACTTGAGGGCAGCCCGGTGGTCGACTGGTTAGCGCAGGGGTCGGCAACCCAAAATCTTGAAAGAGCCGTAAAGGAAAAAAAACAAAAAACAAATATCTCTGGAGCCGCAAAAAAAGAAAAGTCTTCTATAAAACTTACAATGTAGGAAACAAATGCTGTATGTATGAAGGAGACTGGACTGTCTCAGAATTGTTTGTTATTCATTCCATTGTTGTGTGTTCACAAATGCCCCCATAGCAATTTATTTTGTGATTTCTTTGCTTGATTTTTTTGTTTTGGTGCATTATTTTCGCTTTTCTTAGTGTCAGTGAAGTGATCATTAATTTCCGTTTTTCGGAGGCTGTCTTTGAACGCCTCTCGAGTCGAACGAGAAGGGAGAAGGCACGGAGTCGAACGCAGACGTGTCTGTGTTTGTCGAGACTGTTAAAAGGATAAATAAAGTGTACGTTTTAAAAAAAACAACACCACAGCTCTCCTTTTTCGTAGCTGCAACATGTATCTATGTATATCTATTTGAGCTATATTCGAGTTAGGTGATTGACTATCAAAATCTTTTTCCATTTTCAAATTTTTTTAAAAGCTCCAGGAGCCACGAGATGTCTCTAAAGAGCCGCATGCAGCTCTGAAGCCGCGTGTTGCCGACCCTCGTGCTAAGGCCTCCTCATTTTCTTGCTGTCCGTGGCCTTTTCCATCAGAGTCCTCATAAAATGTAATAATGCAGACCGATATTACTAACACCACAGACTAATAGTCTCGACTAATTGTAAACATTTGAATTGGGTAAATTTTTGTTCAAACTAATTTTCATCAGATATCTGACTGTAGCAACACTTTTACAATATGTACCCCTTCCTGCCTTGCTGTGTTTTACAGAGCGACACTGGTTTGGGCAATACACACACCAGGGGCTTGTTAATGTTCTGCTGCTGGAGGATATAAACTAATGAATTCACTGGGGACTCGAACACGTTTAAAAATGTGACGTCTTCATCACTATGCCTCACTGCCATCTTATTGCAACGTGGGCGCATTTGTGCCTCCACGGTTGATAGAGTAGTGCCATCCATCCATCCATTTTCTGCTCCGCTTAGCCTCACGTTTCACGGGGGGTGCTGGAGCCTATCCCAGCTGTCTTCGCGCAGGAGGTGGGGGACACCCTGAACCGGTTGCCGGTCAATCGCAGGGCACACAGAGACGAACAACCATCCCCGCTCACACTCACACCTACGGACAATTTGGAGTGTTCAATCAGCCTTCCATGCATGTTTTTGTAATGTGGGAGGAAACCGGAGTACCCGGAGAAAACCCACGCAGGACCGGGGAGGACATGCAAACTCCACACAGGGAATTGAACCCGGTACCTCTGCACCGTAAGTTCGACGCGCTCACCACTGGACCACCAGGCCGCCGGTAGTATTATGTGCAAATACAATGATGATCCAAAGCCTTTCAATTTCACACCCTTGCCCTGGCATCACAGAATTCGGAATGACAGTGTGTGCCGGTGTGTTGCTTTGATAACTTCAATTTTGAAAAATCAGCTCTGTATTTGTTGTCAACGGCGTTTATCGGAGAACCAAAAAGGTGCCTATAAATCAGGGCTAAAACTGCTTCCCCTTGGCCCTGAGGGGTCAGCGAAGATTTTGTCAATGGCTGCAAACGTGCAAGCGATTGCGAAACACACAATGACAGCATTTGCTATCTGTAATTGTGCTGACATTACCTGCACAGTGTTGTTGGGATACTTTCGAGAAGGAGCAGTGACTCATCTAGTTTGCATTTTCTTATCTGACGCCTGTGTGTGTGTGTGTGTGTGTGTGTGTGTGTGTGTGTGTGTGTGTGTGTGTGTGTGTGTGTGTGTGTGTGTTTGACAGCACAGTTTGCACCCTCCTATGTCCAAATTTTAACGATAATACTGCTGAACCTGCGAGCCACTACTTCTGTTAGTTTCCGTTAATTATATTGCAGGCCAAAAATATCAATGCTTTCAATCAAAACATCCCTGAACAGAAGCAACACTATCTACATGGCTACTTACGAGCATCTCAGACTACAATGACACAAAAGCACTTTCCAGCACTAGACAAAACTTATTTATCTCCCATAGTATTTTCCATCCTAATTTCTGATTTTGTTTTTTGTTTTTTTGCACATCTATCACACACAAAGGTTTCATATCATCAAACCCATTTTATTATCACTCAGAGACACCCAAGCAAATGACAAATCAATTTATGAAGTCAAAAAAAAAATCGAAAACCTTTCTGACCCTCTGTGAAAAAGTAATCCCACCCTTGTTAAATCAAACCTGATTACCACCATCCTTGTTGAATGAAGAAATCACTTCAATAGAATCTGTCAGAGAACGCAAGTAGACTACAAGATCTCAAGAACCAACGCATCATGCCACGATCCAAAGAAATTCAAGAAGAAATGAGAAAAAAAAGAGTGATTGAAATCCATCAGTCTGGAATAGGTTACAAAACCCTTTCCAAGACTTTGGGACTTCAGCGAACTACTGTCAGAGCCATTATCCACAATAGGAGAAAAGTAGGAAGAGTGACAGACCTTCCCAGGAGTGGATGACCAAATAAAATGACTCCAAGCGTGCAACGACCACTCATCCAGGAGGTCACAAAAGCACCTCGAACGACGTCATTACTCTACCATAAGAAAGACACTTGCCAAAAATGGCATCCCTGGGAGAGTTCCCATGTAGGCGAAAACCACTGCTGTCCAAAAATGAACACAAAGGCTCATCGCACATTTGCCAAAAGACATCTCGATGATCCTCAAGACTTTTGGAAAAACATTCTGAGGGCTGATGAGTCAAGTCAGATGGGACAGTGTCCGGCCCGTTCATTCTGGTGTGATATGGCACATTTGATAAAAAGAACATTTGCCAACAGTGAGCCATGGTGGTGGGGCTGCTTTACTATCTCAGGACCAAGACAACTTGCTGTGATTGATGGAATAATGAATTCTGCTGTACCAAAAAATCCTGAAGGAGATTGTCCGGCCAGAAGTTCCTCAAACTCAAGCGCTCTTAGATCATGCAGCAGGACATCGATCCGAAACACATCAGCAAGTCCACCTAGAATGGCTAAAAACAACAAACAAACATTAAGGATTTGGAGTGGCCAAGTCAAAGTCCAGATTTAAATCCAATTGAAATGCTGTGGTGTTATAACCTTCAATGGGAAATTCATGCAAGAAAACCTACCAATATGGCGGAATTGTGTTGAACAATTATGCAAAGAAGACAAAATTCCTCCAAAGCGATGTGAACGACTCATCACCAATTATCGCAAACAGTTGATTTCAGTTATTGCTGCCGAGGGTGCCGCACCCATTTATTAGGTTCAGGGAGCAATTGCTTTTTTTCACAGAAAGGTTTGCATTTTTTTGGTGCCTTGATGAATTGAATCTCTTAATTGAAAACTGCATTTTGCATTTCCTTGGGTTGTCTGTGAGTCATATTAACATTGGTTGGATGATCTGAAACATTTGTGTGTGATTGATATTAAAAAAAAAGAACAATCAGGACAGCGGGGGGCATCGCCTTGGAACGCAAAGGATCCGCTTTGTAATTAAAAGTTAAGAGCTTTGAATGTCTTTGTGACTTGAGCTTCCTGTGGACTTGTGGTACAAAAATGTTTCAAAGGATGTGCGGTATCCACATTCCATTCTACAAAATCAGCAGTCGACTGATTTATGTCCCCCCACAGAGCTAAGGGAATCTCTCTTTTGTCCCCAAGCCTGCGTCATCTCCTCTTTGTTTCTTTTCCATCCCTCAAATGTGCCAATAAAGTCTATTAGCAGAGTCTCTGTGTGAGACGGCCCCAGGGGAACATTTCCTTTTGAAGACACTTCAGACTGAGCCCTTATCGCCAGCCATTATCAAGAGGCTGCATTTTTGGCGACGGTACGGCTGCTCCTTTTAATGGCTGTATTGTTAGTGACATTTAACCTGGCAGGTAACCTCTTTGATTGCAACGAAATATTAACGCAAAATCGTATGACACGATTAACTCCGTCATTCACGAGTTGCGAGATAGATTTCCAAACCCGCTAAGTCACGTCACCTCCTGCATCGTCGAGCCTACAAAGCAATTTGCTCTGTGCCTGCACGTTAGCCTTGTGCGTGCTTTATTATCGCTTGCGCTGCTCTTTCAAGGTTCCCACCAAGAGCTTGGCTTGTATTCCTTGGGTCTAATGACGGAAGCGCCTTACTCATTGGCATGCTTGGGGCTGACGCGTATCGACCACCTGCATGAATTTATATGAGGGGCTACGAGCGACTGATGAGTGATTTATTACCCTTCGGCTTTTATTTTTGTATTATTATTATTATTGTTCGGAAATAGTCAGTGTGTTGTGTCATAAGCAACAGAGGTCTTTGTTAATTTTTGCCTCATTTGCAAACAGCCAAATGCTACAAACAAAAAAAAATAAACACATGAGTGCAAATAGGGCGTCCTGGTGGTCCAGTGGTTCCCGTGCCGACCTCATAATGCAGAGGTACTGGGTTCAATTCCAGCGACGGCCTCCCTGTTTGGAGTTTGCATGTTCTCTCCTGGCCTGCGTGGTTTTCTCTGGGTATGCCGGTTTCCTCCCACATTCCAAAAACATGCATGGCAGGCTGATTGGACACTCTAAATTGTCCCTAGGTGTGAGTGTGTGTGTGGATGGTTGTTAGTCTCTGTGTGCCCTGCGATTGACTGGCAACCAATTCAGGGTGTCCCCCGCCTACTGCCCGAAGACAGCTGGGATAGGCTCCAGCACCCTAGTGAGGATCAAGCGGTTCGGAAAATGGATGGATGGAGTTTGCATGTTCTTCCCGGGCCTGCGTGGGTTTTCTCCGGGTACTCCGGTTTCCTTCCACATTCCAAAAACAATCATGGCAGGCTGCTTGAACACTCTAAATTGTCCCTAGGGGGGAGTGCGATCGCGGATGGTTGTTCATCTCTGTGTGCCCTGCGATTGGCCTTCAACCGATTCAGGGTGTCCCCCGCCTACTGCCCGAAGACAGCTGGGATAGGCTCCAGCACCCCCCGCGACCCTAGTGAGGAACCAGCGGTTCGGAAACAGAATGAATGAATGAACTAATTAATTCAGTAATATTTATGTAACGTCGGAAGGTACTGGGGAAATCCCACACTAACACGCGTAAACTCTACTCAGGAAAACCAGATCTGAGATTCAAACCTAAGAACTATGAAGAACCCATTCCCAAAAATACTACAAAATTGTGGTTGGTGGTGTGGTCCTTTATTAAAAACGAGTGGTCAAGACCGTCAAGTTATATCTCAAAATCTCTACTGAGGAGGCAATGAAAAAAAAAAAAAAAAAAAGAAAGGGAGGGAGAGACAGCGGGTCATTTTCTGCAATATAGGCTGGTTGATTGATTTTGCAACCAAGCTTGCCCATGCTTGACATGAGAAAGAATGAAGTTTATGAGGCGCTTTCTCCTTGTCTTTGCTTCGACATTCATTTTGATTTTACATTCTGCCAATATTCCGCGTGTTCTTTATGAAAGCATAAGCAGGGCAGCTGTGCTTCAATCGGACTGCCGGACGCGTCTTTCGCAAAGCTCCTGGTATGCGGCGTTGAACAGGAGTAATTACCTGGGACTCTCCTGCTGGGATTAGCAGCAGAATTAAGATAGTGTGGAAGCTAAAAAGGGAGCAATTTGTCACGCGATTCCATTGGGAGTGGGAGAGCCTTTGTGGCACCTCCCAGCACGGACACATGTAGCTTAAATCTTCGAACAATAGATCATGTGGTCATCGTCAATCTCACCTCATCATTCAATCAAAAACAATTCCACCTTTATACTTCTGCTCAGTTTAACCCTTTCACGCACCAATAATGTAACCTGATAACATTGATAGGCTGCCCACTGTAGTAGCCGCTGTCCTTGAAAGGGTTAAACTGAGATCAAAGCGCCAATTGCCTGTTTTCTTCCCATCGTCAGTCATTGTGCGAGGTGGCCAAAATTTGACAGGCAGAGTGTGGCTGCGTCACCGCTAAATTATTCAACAAAGGGATTAAGCGCCCCATTTTGATATACTGTACTCCGTGGTGCTGCAGTTTTAGTCATTGTCATTCATTATGTAAGTTGAGGGGTTCATAGGTCTGGAATGGACGGCTCTACATTCGGAATGGGCAAAAAGGAGAGATGGACTTCGTTTGAATGCAGCTTTTTATTTTTTAACGTCTCCTCCGTAACTCTCGAATGAACACACCTCTTTCCGGTAATGAAAACACTTCCTGCTTTTCTTTGCCAATCAGATGCAGGCAACATGAGAATATTTCAGCAATTATTAAACAGAATATAATTTCGGTAACTGTAACATAAAAGAATATAATGCTGAAATATAAAATGATAATAATTAACAATTTAACAAAAGCTTACAATTATATATTTTATACAAGGTTAAATAATAATGCTGATACTTTTATTTGGATAGCACCTTTAAAAATGTGCCCCGCACCCCCCTCAAAAAAAAAAAATCCAACCACAAGTACAATTATCCAAACAGACTTAGATACCAACAGCCATTATGCATGAACAATACTAAGACGTGGAAGACTGATCAATAAATTAATACATGATCAAAATAGAAGGGTAGAAGACCACATCACATACAAGCCAGTCTTTCAAAACGAGTTGTAGGAAATGATTTAAAGAACAGCGCCGATTTCTGGTGTTCTGTCTGAGTCAGGTTTTCTAAAGATGAGGATAATGCCGGTGAATGCTCGCTCGCCAGTTTTCAGCCTTGACCTTGGAACAACCTGAAGGCTCTCAATGTGAGGATCTGAAGGTGTGGGCTGGCTGATATGCGCAAAAGGTTGCTCCCTTGACTGAAGCAGTCCTTTGCTTGACTGAGAGATTTTATAATGTTGCACGATCAAACTCACTCTCAGAAAAATGTTTATGAACCTCTCTGGCAATGTACAAGCAAATGGCATCAAAACAGTCTGTCCGCTCACGGCTACATCTTCGATCAATCTAAATCCATGTCCTTTGTTCTCAAAAACTGCTCACTTGAGGAAGAGAGAGAAAAAGAGTCCTGCCTGGCCAACTGGCATGGGAACAAAAATACCCAAAAAACCAAAGAAAACAGTCACAATGTTTAGATGTCTGACCATCTGTGAATCTTCTTCTTTCGTCAGTGTTCTTTCAGAAATAAGTCCAATTATATTGCACAAAACACACACACACACACACACACATTCTTTAGATGCTGGTCGAAATGAAGTTGAGAGGGATGTCATGGCGGCCAACAATGCAAATACCCAGAATTTCTACATTTCAAGACATAGCTGCTGTTTACTACAGACGCGTGTTGGACATTGCTTTGGACGCAATTCCAAGATTTGTAGCTCGTGTTACCATTTCAAGATGTGTTTTGGCAGCGTTAAGAGAAAGAAATGCGCAGAATCATATATCTTCACCAGGCCTTGGATCAAAATTCCATCCGTTGTGGACATCCGCCAGTGCGAGTGGATATCACAGATAGGCGCCATCGATGCAAGTTTGACTTCATCAAAATTAATGCCGCATTTTCATATGCAGTAACTCAGTGAAAAGCAGTTTCAGGAACTTGTCAAACATATTTCCTGTAATTCAGCATTTTTGGCCACTTTTATGTGTGCACTATCAATGTCTCTCATAGTGAAACAGCCATGCTGAAGTTAAACTTTCAAAAAGTGCACATATATAAATGATCCTACTTGTTAAACCCATCACACCAATGTCTTCCACCCATCCATCCATTTTCTAATCTGCTGCTATCCTCACAAGGGTCACGGGTGTGCTAGTGCGTATCGCAGCCGTCTTTGGGCAGTAGGCGGGGGACACCCTGAACTGGTTGCCAGCCAATCGCGGGGCACACAGAGAAAAACAACGATCCGTGCTCACACTCACACCTAGGGACAATTTTGAGTGTTCCATTAATTTGCCATGCATGTTTTTGGAATGTGGGAAGAAACCAGAGTACCCAGAGAAAACCCACCCAGGCACGGGGAGAACATGCAAACTCCACACAGGGAGGCCGGAGCCGGGATCGAACCCTGCACCTCTGCACTGTGAGGCCAACGCGTGAACTAGTCGATCACCGTGCCACCACCAATGTTTTTATCCTTTCCATTTTCCGTACCGCTTTAACTAGGGTCGCGGGGGTGCCGGAGCCTATCCCAGCTGAAGACATGGAAATCGCAGGGCACACAGAGACGAACAACCATCCACGCTCACACTTACCTAGGGACAATTTAGAGTGCACAATCAGCAATGTTTTTGGAAGGTGGGAGGAAACCGGAGCACCCGGAGAAAACCCACGCAGGCCCGGGGAGAACATGAAACTCCACACAGGGAGGCCGGAGCATTTGACACCTCAGCACTGTGAAGCCGACGTGCTAACCACTTTGTTTTTATCCTTTGCTGTCACTCACAAATTGATATGCTGTCTTTTATGGTGTGAATGCAAAATGACAGATTAGGGAATTAGGGTTAGCGTTGGGGTTGGGGATAGGGTCATGGTTGGCATTGGGGTTAGGAGCTGGGGTTAGGGTTAGGGCTTAGCATTCCAAAGATGGAAGCAGTGCACCACCACTCGCAGGCATTGCAAGCGATGCAGCCGACATCAGAAGAAGGCTTTCTTCGGATCTTTGTCTCAGATGTCTATGTGCATCTATTAAGGGCTTTTTGAAATACATTTGCGTCTCCGGTAGCAGCCAATTTTGTAGTCACTTGTACCTTCGTATTGTTCCCCCTTGCTTCAAGACGGCGGCGTCTCCCGCTTGCTTAGAAGAAACCGCTGAGAGGGCAAAGCTTTGTTTACGGGTTTTATGGTGAAAAGGGGAATTAATCAGCCACGACAATGCAACAGTTTAGATGCTTGCTGAAAAGACAACTTGAAATAGTTTAGATATGTATTTTCTTTATTTTCCTCAGGCATCAGACCAGAGGGACAGCTGTACGAGGTTGCTCTGTGCATATTAGTGGTTCCGTGAACTGGATTTTGATGAATTGGGCTGGAATTATTTCACCTTGCCATGGCTTGTGTGCTGAATGAAAATGGGTAACTCTCTTGTAATTTGCTTTCCGGTCCCTTGGAAGTCTGATTGCCATCTCGTCAGAGAGTTTCCCGCTTCCAGGGTTTGCTTGCCGTGCTTTCAGTAAACATAATGACGCACATCAATCACCTTGAAGCATTCAGCGAAGCTAGATAAAGACGTGCTGTTTGAAATGCTGAAAGCAACTACGTCAAGACAGTACTTTTAATTTGAGGCTAAACGCTTCTGACTGTCTGAGACATATCTTATCAAACCACCAGGAGGATGAGAATCGATTAGACCCGCATTTGTTTTCAATGCGTGGTGAACAAATGGATGCTCGCCACATCATGGAAGATGAAAAATCAATTCCGGGGCAGACCGATGACTAAGCGAGTGGTTAGCACGTTTGCCTTACAGTTGTGAGTTTTGGGGTTGAAATCTCTGTGTTTGTTTGGGGGCGGCGCGTCGACCTCACAGTGCAGAGGTCGTGGCTTCGATCTCTGGCCTCCCTGGCCTCCCTGTGTGGAGTTTGCATGTTCTCCATGGGCCTGCGTGGGTTTTCTCTGGGTACTCATTCCAAAAACATGCAGGGCAGGCTGATTGAACGCTCTAAATTGTCCTTAGGTGTGTGAGTGTGAGTGCGAATGGTTGTTTGTCTTTGTGTGCCCTGCGATTGGCTGGTCACCGGTTCAGGGTGTCCCCCGCCGAGGACGGCTGGAATAGGCTCAGCACCTCCCGCAACCCTAGTTAGGATAAAGCGGTTCGGAAGATGAATGAATGAATATTTCCGAACCGCTTTATCCTCACTAGGGTCGCGGGCTGTCTTCGGGCAGCTGGGATAGGATAACTTTTGAGGATAAAGTGGATCGGAAAATGGATGGATGGATGGATACTTGCTTGGGTTTTTCCAAAACTTGCATGTTTGGTTCATGGAAGCCTCGAAATTGTCCATTAGTTTTATTGTAAGTGTGAACCTGCCCTGTGACTGGCTTGCGACCAGACCCGCCTCTCACCCAAAGGCAGCTGGGACAGACTCCATCCCATGCACGAAGCAAGTGAGGAGGAGCAGTTGAAAAAAAATGGATATATAGTCAAACCTCGGTTTTCGTCCATAATCTGTTCCAGAAGGCTGTTCGAAAACCGAAACCACACTCTTTTTAAAATAAAAATGTTTATTGAACACGTCTGCTCACAATGGAAAGCAACACGAGGAAACGTCACTTCCTCGTGTAAGGAAGGCGAGTGGAGTCAAATGGTGCATTCAAGTGCACTTAGTTTGTTCAAGAACCGAAATTTGTTCGTCATCCGAGGCATAAAAAACTCGAAATTTTGGGTCGAAAAACGAATTGGTCGAGAACCGAGATGTTCGAAAATCGAGATTTGACTGTAATGATCACAAAAATATACATATATATTCAACAGTACATTCAGATTAGTTGACTTGGACTCATTCCTCCCACTCCCTATAGATTTGCATGCAGTTAACACATTACTCCACCTCGTTTTCCTAATTTAAAGGTGGATGCACTTCTAATGTGACCATCTTTAGATCATATTTAATGGTCTATGCTATATTTATTGTGTGTTCACACAAGCTGGCCCATTAGAAAAAAAAAAAAGTGTTATTCATCACATTGTCTACATGGCAGCCACTCACTTTGTTCTGGACACAATTTGAAGCAGCGAAGCGTTGACTTTCTTCCCAGCTGCGCCCTATGTTATCAACATAGGAAGAATCACATTCATTTATCATCATCCACTTCATTACATAAATGCTCTCGAAGTTAAAGTTGTTTTCATAAGTGCATGATGTCAGCTAACACCAGGCGTGAATTAATCCCTGTCTATGTTTTGCAGATATTTCTCTAGGGGGCTGGTAAAAAGGGAAAGGTCAAATTTTTAGCCATAAGAAACAAAAAATACACAAATAAATAAATAATGCATTTTTGTGTGTACACTGTACACACAACTCACATTGACACACTCTCAACACCTTGCCTTGCCGCATGTACCGATCCACCCACTCATCTGTGTACATATAGACGGGGGCGGGGGGCAGCCTACACTCGCATGCATAAATCATGTTATACACACACACACACGCACACACCATGAAACACACTGTATCCACCATCGTCAATTTAAGCCTTTCACGGTCAGCTCATGAGGAGTAATTCAACATTCAGGTAACAACAGTCATTATCAGCTTCAATTCAGCGTTTGTTTTCTTGAGGGACCGATGCCTCTGTTTGGTTCTGTTTGCCCAGTTACATCCTATAAACTTTGACCTTCTTAAAGAGAATGTTGTTGCCGTCCAATTTGGGAGATCGTTCAGGCTTCCCTCGGAGCCGCTCGCTATTCAGCCGTTTTAAACTGTGCTCTTTACACACGCTGATCGTTTTTCTGAATGGCAAATGGACGTCTGTGTCTTGCTGCACTTTGCTTGAACTATATAAAACATAAAATGGAATCACATAGCAAAAAGATATCAGCGAATACCTCACATACTCGCCTGAGTTACTGGAATTCCGACACGCATACCAACGATCTGCATTTGAGTACTTGCCCCACTTATGAAGAAAGTCGAATGAAGGTCAAACACTTGTTTGAGAATTGTAGTTTGTGGTGACCTTCGTTTTTATCTTACACTTGACACATTCAAAGTGCTGATGCTGGTGCAGTTATTCCAAAAATAATGTGTGTCCATTAGTAGAACACTGAAAAAATCTTTTTGAGGAATTTTACCAAACCAAATCCCCAATGAACCATCAACAGCGTCTCAGCTAGTTGCAGCCAAGTCTTGCGCTCCGTTTTTCCTCCTTCGACAAGCTGTGCCTCATCGGTCAATTTCACACAATCCACAACAATGAATTCATCTAGTCATTGTTATTCCGCTCACCTGAAGTTCACATGACAAAATATCCATTCCAACCATGACTTGAAGGTCATGTTTGTGAAGTATCTTATGAATGAACCGGATGTCACATCAGTGGTCACCTATTAGGCCACTTCCAGCTAATATTCTGCTTTTGGTTTAAGAATGGTCGTCTGTTTCTGTGTGGTTCTTCTCTGTTCCATTCTTCTTTTTGTTCTCACTGAGTTCCTGTGGGTTGCTTTTTTTTTCTCTTCCCCCGCCCCCCATCCCTCCTGTGCGGCATTTTTAGCTCAGTGTGGGCAAAAACATTGCATTCTTTGTTTATTTTTACAAGATCAGCAACAACAAAGTGTCTAGTGCATTGGTTCTTAACCTTTTTTGAGGTACCGAACCCACCACTTAATATGCACATTCACCGAACCCTTCATGAGTGAAAAATAATTTTATTTTTGACAAATTCAAGACATTAAAAAACACATTTATTAAAAACAGAAAAAAGTAAATAAAATTACATCGCCTATATACTTTTTTTTTTTTAATTGTAGGGCGTACCATCATGACAGTCACACGTTAACTACTGAGCGAACAAAATTTCCCCCAGCACTCATTGGACAAGCAATGTAATGAGATCATTTGCAGCCAGTGATGGCCAAGTGGGCATGCCATAACTAATTGAAATGTTGAGTCGGGCGTGTCTTAACATCCATGGCAGAGGCTCCGGCGAACCCCTGAGACCGCTTCACCGAACCCATAGGGTTCGATCGAACCCAGGTTAAGAGCCACTGGTCTAGTGTATCAAAGTCCTTCATAGCTAGTTCTGATGAATTAACGCCAGGATGTCGTTAACACTGCGTTTGTTCACAGCCATTGACAAGAAAGGTGCTATAGAGCAGGGATGGGCAATTTAAATGATGGTGGGGGGGCATTTTATTTCATCAGCATTAAAGGGGCGGGGGGCAGCACATGGGACCATGCACATACTAACCAAATGTAGGACAAAAATGTCATTTTAAATATGGACAAAATATGTGCATGTCTGTTTTTTTGTTTTTTTTTAGCTAGTGTGCATCGCAGTATCTTAACACGTTCTGTGCTTCCATCCATCCATCCATTTTCCGAACCGCTTGATCCTCACTAGGGTCGCGGGGGGTGCTGGAGCCTATCCCAGCTATCTTCGGGCAGTAGGCGGGGGACACCCTGAATCGGTTGCCAGCCAATCACGTGGCACACAGAGACAAACAACCATCCACGCCCACACTCACACCTAGGGACAATTTAGAGTGTTCAATCAGCCTGCCATGCATGTTTTTGGAATGTGGGAGGAAACCGGAGCACCCGGAGAAAACCCACACAGGCCCGGGGAGAACATGCAAACTCCACACAGGGAGGCCGGAGCTGGAGTTTGCATGTGGTTAGCACATCTGTGAAACCGATGTGCTAACCACTCGACTACCGGGCCGCCCTGTTCTGTGCTTAGTACATGTCAAAGATTCAGGCTTCAACAGCAAAGGGTTGAACGATCAAAAAAATAACGACATACTGTAATATATATTTTTTTTCCAGTGCAAAGGACTTTCGCACATTCCAATTACCATTCAAGGAAAGCACAAAACTACTGAACGGCAAACAAACATTACACTCATTTTGTGCATTTTTCATAAAAATCAACTCACTCAAAATGTTAATATATTTTAGGTACAGTCAAAACTCGGTTTTCAAACGTCTCTGCTCTCGACCAAATCGGTTTTCGACCAAATATTTCGAGTTTTTTATGCTTCGGATTACGAACACATTTCGATTCTCGAACAAACTGAGTGCACTTGAATGCGTCACTTGACTCCTCTCGCTTTCCTTACACGAGAAAGTGACGCTTCCTCGGGTAGACGAGGAAGTGACGCTTCCTCGTGTGACGTTCCATTGTGAACAGACATGTTCAACAAAGATTTTTTGTAAAAAGAGTGTGGTTTCGGTTTTCGAACAGCCTTCTGGAACGGATTATGGTTGAAAACCGAGGTATGACTGTACCATGTTTGTTCTGTAGGTCAATCCAAATCTGCAAAAAAATTATTTGGCCTACTTGTGAAGTACTTACCAGTATAGGGCAGTGTAAGTAATTCAATACAAGCTCAACCAAGTGGTGTCTGCCATCTAGTGTTCAATGGTGATATTACAAATTAAAACTATACAGTGGAAGCCCTCTATTCACAAAAATGTGTGCATAATTGAAATGCAGTGGGGAAAAGAGATAAACCCTCAACGTGCATTTTCCAGTAAAAAAATCTAATTGCCCAAGTATTGCTTGAGGTATTTTTTTTGGTTGTTTTTAAGCTATTGATTAGCCTTTTACTGATGTGATCGATCAGCAGAAATCAACGAGGGTCAATGCGTATACATTAATCCAACGACAGGGGGCTCCTCTGTTTATGACTCAGCTCCATACCCACAGTTACCAGCAGGGAATCTTCATATTCTTACTTGGTTCATTTTGTTGAGGTTTATGTTCCATTTCTTGCCAGCGTTGCCCGGGTTTTCCCTAAGGGACTAAAAGCCAGCGTTTTGTTTGATTGATACAGCGTCCCTCGCGTCGATGTGACATGTTCACTGGCGTAGCGGCGATGGAGTGAGAGGCTCCTGGTGGAGCCGGTCAAGTGAGCAGCTTACCCCCCTCTTCCTCCCTCCACGCTTTTGAAACTGTTATTTCACCATCACATTCTTCCAACGACTATTGCGCCTTCAGGGGGTTGTTTTGATGGCTCGGCTTTGGGGAACACCACCTGATTTATTGAGTGGCTTTTTACCCCAGGTTATCCTTTTTCCTGCTGGTCTCTGTCAGAAGTGGAGATCTAACAAAATGGCAGTGTTAGACAGTCCTTTGTTGCCGTCACCACGACCAAAGGTCTGAATTTGAAGTGCAAAAATGGAGCAGATGGCAGATTTTTTGGTTGGGGGGTTTCCTATTTACACTCTATTTGTTGGAAAAACTTGCCAATTTTGCTGTTTTTGTGCTGAGACCAAAGCCCCGTCGAATATAAAAGTTGTGCTTTGATGCCATCTTCTGTAATCTTACCACCAATGGCCTATGCTGTGGTGAGGGCAGGTGCAATGTCCTCAATTCCTCGCAGATTTTTGGTGTTTGCAGCAAATAAAAATGATTTCTGTCACTTTCTTACCGTTTTTTTTTGCCCTGATATGGAAGTGGGTGAACCAAACCGCTGCACCCGATTGGCCACCACTGTTTGAGGATTTTAAAACCAAACAGTTCAACGTCACCTTCAACTTCACATTTAATTTTCATCTTTCACTTTTTCAAACGTTAGCATTTTTCATCGAAAATACCGAGAACCAAAACGTAGCCAAAGTAAGTTTAGTTCTGTTGGGAAAAAAAAGCTGCCTCTTCTTGTAAAATAACTTTTTCAAAATTCCGATGAACTGCTGTTCAATAGTGTCACTTTATAATCACACACAATGTTTGTGTCTGGTTTCATATGCGTGTCAAGACCTTGCATTTGCGCGTCAGCGTCATTATCCTGGAAGGTACACTGACTCATCCACCTCCTAACTCGTTTTTTTTTTTCCCCTCAGCATAATTTAACTCAAACACCTTGATCATCAGACCTCTCTGCGCAAAAGCTTTTGGGATTATTGTTTACATAGCTGGTGACTCAACAGCCAGCAGTCCTTTTCCAATGCAGATTGTCTCTCTAGACTTTTATTTTAAACAAGCAGCTCAGTCATGTGGTACTGTGTTCTCAAACACCCTAAAAACTCCATCCATCCATTTTCTGATCTGCTTTATCCTCACAAGGTTCGCATGGCATGCTGGAGCCTATCCCTGAACCGATTGACAGCCAATCCCTAAATACTCTTCCAATGTAAAGTTTGAGTCAAAAATTTGCGAAAGTGATTAAATTAAATTAAATGTAGGTAGTTCAAAAGTTGGGACATCGAAGTGAGTGTGTGATATTAGTACATTTTTCCTGTTCCGTTGCATTCGGTTGCGTTGCTTGGTGTGCGGTGGATCGAAACAGAATTTTTTTCCCCAGGATACACATACAAGCACGCAATCAATTCATCCGAAGAAGAACAATAGACACAGTGACTATTCATTCCCTGGTGCTCGTGCCCAATTATAAAAATGACTTTATATGGCACATTGATTGGCATCGGGACTTAAGAAGCTCCGACGCCGACAATCGACAGTTGCATGCTACTCTTTAATTAATTCCCTTCAATCACTAAATCTCATCAATAAAACATCTTCAAGTGGTATTAAGACAGATGAGATTATGAATGTCTACCGGGGCCAACATCATTGTCAGGGATCATTCACCCCATACATGCTTTCACTTGAGTGCAATTCGTCCTCAAGTGAGATTTTCAATCCAATTTCACTGGATTTAACTCCTCTTCCCATGTGCAGAGAAACTCCTTTGGAATCAACCCTTGAAGAAACGCTCCACGGGTCCCTGCACTAGGCAGCGTTAAATCAGCAGCCTGCCCATTGACATGTTTCTATAAATAGCCCGCTGGGTTTTTAACCTGGCCTTTTTACACTGATGGCAAAATGGGGAAAAACGTTGCCACACTGAATCATTCTTCCTTTCCAATTACAACTGCTGTTAATTAGATAACAGCTTCTTGCCATTACAACATTCAAGTGACGTAAGCGCAAATTGATTTGGACATTTTCAGCTAATCTTAAAGCAGCAATAGCTGAGCAGCTTCCAACTGATTTTAATCGAAATTGGTTTGGAATAAGATGTCGATCATTGCCTGTCCACCTTGCGCGGTCCAAAGTAGCCGTCTCAAATGTCAGTGGACTTCGACATCATCCATATTGTCCTAATGTTGCTATTTAGTGCTTGTATGAAGTGGATTCTACAACAGTCACTCTGTGTTGAATTAAAGCAGGCTTTCCAGAAATGTCTAAACCGATGATTTTTGTGATTTTGCCTCATGCGTTGACAGAGTAATAAAAATATAAATTGGCCAACTGCATGAGTGTCAATGAAGCAGCAGAAAAAAAATTTAGAGTCCACTGTTTAGTTCTGCCCAGCAGAAGTACAGCTGATTGGATCCCAACTAGTTGACCTTCAAAAAAGATGAGGCATGTGACTCAGGGATGGGAGGATGAACTGCTGTATGTACACACAGACCTTTTGAATTGCATCAAAACAGGACTTCATAATCTCTGTCCTGTTAAAAACAATACGGTTCTCTAAAAACGGTCAAGAAAACAGCCAAAAATAGCCCAATTTGGATTAAAAATTGGTCTATTTGACCCAACTTTCTGGGTTGTGTTGCACAAAACAGTCCAAAAAATTGCATCAGGTTGTTTTGTATGAAAAAAAAAAAATTGTTTTGGGTTTTTCTTTTTTTTTTTGTACAAAACAAGACAGAAATTTGGATCAGTTTGACCCCCCCAAAAAAAGGCCGTTTTGTACAAAACAACGTAAACAGTTTGGCCAAATTGACCCAAGTAGTGGATTGTTCCTTTTTTTTTTGATACCCAAATTATAATTTGGGTATGAAATATAATTATAATGGGTTATATATGACCCAACCACTTTTAAAAAGAACATTGAGTGGAGAAGGAAAATAAAATTGTCATTTTTGTCATGGATATTTTTAATCACGTCCATCTGTCAAGTTGTGTAAAGGTAGAGGACCCAAAAAAGGGAGGCAGGAGAACCAGGGAGTACTGAACAAAATGTATGAACAAAAAACACGTGCAGGGGAACACAAAGTCCTGGAAAACCTCATCCATCCATTTTCCGAACCGCTTGATCCTCACTAGGGTCGCGGGGGGTGCTGGAGCCTATCCCAAGTACAACCCTGAACCCCAACCGCAGGGCACACAGAGACGAACAACCATCCAACACTCATACCTAGTAAGTGCCCAACAGCCTGCCATGCATGTTTTGGAATGTGGGAGGAAACCGGAGCACCCGGAGAAAACCCACGCAGGCCCGGGAGAACATGTCATAACTCCAGCAGCTGGACCCGGTAGCAAACCGACGTGCTAACCACTGGACACCGGGCCGCATCTGGAAAACCTCAATAAACCAAAGTAATAAACAAAACCCATAACAGTAAAACAAAACAAGGTGTCATATCAGCAACAGAAACCATGGCAATGAAACAAAACAATTGTCATGATTCAGTTTGGACCAACAGGTGGCACTGTAGATTTCACCCCTGCAGCTGTGGTAATTAGTGCTTTAAAAGGACTCCCAGCCCGACCATTCATTGTCGGGTCATTGTGGCTGTTTGCTCCTGTCATGTCTCGGTTATTGTTGGGTTTTGTTTCAGTCATGGTTTTGTTTGCTACTTTGGATTCTTTTTATTTTTGTGACCTTGTTTGTTCTGGATTTAGTTTCTGTATTTTAATACAATTCTTCAAGTACACCCTGCTCCTACCTCTTGCCTGCTTTTTGGGGTCCACCACCACCTCACAACGTGACAACAATGTGACAGCAACAGCGACCCGAGCAAGACTGACTGAACCCAGTCAAAACTAAATACAAGCAGACTGAGGGGCCAACAAGGAAAACCTGGACAAGACACAAAAAGGGTTGAGGGAGTTGATTGGTTGACACAGGTTACCCGCCTGACAAGAACAGATAGAGACAAAACCAAAATGAGGAAACAAAACTATGAACCAAAACCAGTTAATATAAACAAAAAACAGAATCATGACACCGTCAAAGAAGAACATTTTTAAATGTGCTTGTCTGTCTCGAGGTGACGTTTTCATGATTGCCTCTGGCCCCTGATCGTATTGTTCCCTTGTTATCGATTGTTTGGGGGAAGGTTCAGTGGTAAAATTTAGAGAACGAGTGTGCTTGAAGCCCATTCTGTAAACAAACAATCTTCAAATCACAAGTGGCATCAGGAAAAGCATGCCTTTGAACCACCAATCTAACAACGCGGGGTAGGAGCATTTTGTTCTTTATCGTATCAAGTTATTGAGTAAATAAACACAAGCGGACATAATGATGCCTGAATCATTAGCGTGGTGCAAGCCACGGGAAAGGAACGCAAGGTTTCAACATGTATCAATGCACGTGACAAAAAGACAGGCGCAGAGACCCCCAGCTTCATACTCCACGCCCACACATATTGCAGGCTATGTGGGAGGGGGATGTGACACATACACAATGTATGGCACTTCCCTGCATTTGTCTTGGCTGCTACTTCCAAAGCTGCACATTTCTTCCAGAATGGTATTGCCAAGAAGAACCTTGTACATTTTAGAGTAGGGATGGCTCCGCTCGGCATGACTGATTTGTTACCCGCTCTGCATCTCTGGTTGATGGCGGAACGCAATTTGCGCCGGCGCAGGCAGCAAATAATGCTATGCGAAATAAAGCCTAATGACTCGCTTAAATAAATTCATTTTCTTTTTGGAAACCCGAGTTTGGTTTGTTGTGTGTGAGCACAAGATTGAATTGAAAGAAACAGATTCCTCCAGGTTAATGTACAGTGATCCCTCGCTATTTCGCGGTTCGTTTATCGCGGCTTCGGTGCATCACGGATTTTTTTCAAACATATTCATTAAAAAAAAAAAGTGTTTTTTTTTTTACCTGTATATGTTAATTGGTCGCTACTTCGCGGATTTTCGTTTATCGCGGGTGGTTTTGGTCCCCATTAACCGCGATAAACGAGGGATTACTGTATTACGAGTTACTTCCCGTCACTGGCTTCAACACCGTCACGATTGTAGTAGATCACTGTCACTTTGTTTTACAAAGTATTTCTCCCCATTTTAAATTGCAACGTATTACAGAGTTCTCCCACTGCGCAATTAAGCAATTGTTGTCTCAAAGCTGTATTGACATCATTCACAAAATGTGACGATAGTATTGTCTTGTGAGTCACTGAGCGACAGCAATGTGAGATAGTGGTTATCAAATATGCCTCACGGTTCAAAGGTTGGGAGGGTTGAATTTCGAGGTAGAATGGCAAAACATTTTCCCTTCAGTAAAGTAAGTATGGCGGCCCGGTGGGTTTTCTCTGGGTACTCCGGTTTCCTCCCACATTCCATAAACATGCATGGCCGGCTGATTGAACACTCTAAATTGTCCCTAGGTGTGAGTGTGGGCGTGAATGGTTGTTCGTCTCTGTATGCTCTGCGATTGGCTGGCACCCTATTCAGGGTGTCCCCCGCCTACTGCCCGAAGACAGCTGGCTTAGGCTCCAGCACCCCCAGCGACCCTAGTTAGGATAAAGCTGTTCGGAAAATGAATGAATGAATGAATGAAAGACCATTTTATTTGTCGGCGGTATTGCCAGGGTTGGGAAAAAAGGGTGCAGTTGAAAATATACATTTTACAGTTTTAGAGACTTTCCAGCATGCCCACGACACTTGTGAGGAAAAGCAGATCAGAAAATGGATGAATGGATCGATGGATGGATGGGATTATAAATAAAGTACAGTCAAACCTCGGTTTTCGTCCATAATCCGTTCCAGAAGGCTGTTCGAAAACCGAAATTGTTGGAAAACTGAAACCACGCTCTTTTTAAAATAAAAATGTTGACTGAACACGTCTGCTCACAATGGAAAGCAACATGAGGAAGCGTCACTTCCTCATCTACCCGAAGAAGCGTCACTTCCTCGTGTAAGGAAGGCGAGAGGAGTCAAATGGTGCATTCAAGTGCGCTCAGTTTGTTCGAGAACCGAAATTTGTTTGTCATCCGAGGCATAAAAAACTCTGGTCGAAAACCGAACTGGACGAGAACCGAGACATCCGAAAACCAAGATTTGACTATAATACAATAAGTTAGTCTTCAAAAATTGAACAACAACAAAAATCCATATGCTCATTGAAAATTGACTTCAAGAGCACTGTTGCACCTTAGTCACAATACTTAATTTTACCAAGGGTCAGTTGAGGAAACTTGTTGAATTGGCCACCATTTGTTTTGATTTGCGTCGAGTAAATTCCTCATGTGAGCACCTTTGAGAGTGCCAGAAAGCTCCCGAGCGGATGGAGGAAGATAGCATTCGTTGTTCTGCATCCATTTGCTTGCCCGCCCCTCCGGAGCGACAAGCGGGGAACCTTCTCTCTCTAATGATCCCCGGCAAATTAAAAAGCTGCAGCCCCGAAAGCTAAAGCCATCCCCCTCATCAATCAGAACATTGACTATCATTGCACTGGCTCATATTGAAATGGACCTAATCCTCTCTTTTCTCATACCCCGAGGACACACGTTAGCGTCGTTGCATAACAAACGTGAGTACTAACAGATCTAAAGTCGAAATGATCACTAAAATTGGCCATGTGGTTCGTGTACAGAGTCTGCAAACTGAACCGCCCCCGAATACACGTGCGGGTTTGAAGCAATGGCGTGAACGCACCTCATCAAGACAAGTCGGTGTTCAAAGATGAGTTGTGATTGCTGCACCATGCAAAATGACGGTCCCTAAATTCTAGACTTCATTCACAGGGACGCTGCGAAGTACATGGCAGCTGGAGTTTGTGCCAGCCCTGAGAGCATTTATCACAGTGAGCAGACTTGTTGTTGCTCTGTATGCTATCAGTCATGGAGGCTTGAGGATGGAAGGTAAGAAAGAGGTGGGAAGCCAAGTCCTCTTCAATTGTCTCGTGCCAGTGGCTCGCACACTCTGTCATCTCCCAGCTGAGTGAATCCAAATTAACTTTAAATTCACGTGTCAGAAATGTTTGAGCGACCATGCACTCCCCGGCTGCTTCCAGGCAATGATTGGCACAAGCGGCTCAGTCTGCAAGGACTTGGCCCGGGGGACCGGAAGGCGGCGGTTTCGTGACCTGGTAACGGAAAAAGGGAGTGCACTGCAGATGTGCCCTGAAGCAAGGCACTAAATCCACAAATGCAGTTTGACCTCACTTGTGTGCCTGCATACAGTATGTGTCAAACTCGCTTTTGTTTATGTTGTGAGTAAAGCACTTTTTAAAAAGTCGTAGAATGTGAAGTTGAAGTTGCGCTGAATTTTGAATGGGAGGCTGGAGTCAATTCACGAACAAAGCGGGCCAACCTGACACGATGGCTCGAAACGCAAAATGTTGACAACTCTGTGAAGTTTATTCTGGGGGGGCTGCTGCTGCAGCTGCTGCTTCTGCTGACGGGAGCGGATCTGGACTAGGATAGATAATAAATAGATTGTTTGCATAAGCTCATGCAATGATTTGTGGCTCGCGAGTCACACTTTGATGGCACAGGCACGCATTGTTATCAGGGTTTTACAGGGCCGTATTCATCATGCCATTAGTCAGATGTACACTTTGCAACACAGCTGTGTCAGGTCTCTGCATGAGCAGTTCAGAATGTGTGCCAAAAAACACGGCTGAAAATACTTTGACACTTGCTGACACCTGGGATCATTTTACACACCAAACAACACCTTTTCATAAAATAAGCATTTTCAAGTGTTTATAAAAAGGTAGCCAGCAAAACACAAATATAAAAATACAAAAAAACAAAACAGTTCCTCATTACCTTGTCATTGTTGTAGATATTCACGCAGAGAATCTCTAACATACAGGTATCAGTTCAGTATAAAGCTGGCAATTCCCTTTTGCTAATTCTGTACTCATTTTATGATTCAACATGAAAATCTGGAGGATCTTACGGAAACAATAGTCATGAACACCAGCATGGCAACAATTACATGACTAGAGTTCATGACCCCAAAATACTGGCCTCTGATTGGTACATTGCCCTTTATTCAAGTATCATTAGAGTAATAATCACAGCTATACGCTACCTGGCGCACTGTAGCAGCCCGGCTAGGTTTTGTGCCTACGTGGCAGCCATGTTGGCTATCAAATTGAAAAATGACATTGAAAATAGGTCGTTACTCATTTCTCAACCATTTTCATGGTTTACTTTTTTGTCAACACCAAAGCGTGTGCTAGCTGCCACTACATTTGAAAAAAAAAAAAGCCCCAAAACATTTTTTCCTATAATTTGTGACTTTGACCCTCCTAGCATAGCTTCGCCTTAGGCATGCAGCTCAAAAGGGTTGTGTTGTATCTACCTATTCATAAATGTGGTAATAATCTAATGATTAGCAGAATGCAATGGTTGATATATCATTGGAAAGCTCATTCTCCTTTTGATGATGCCAAAACCTCACTTCTGAAGTATGGGTCACTGTGACTCATTTAGGGAGACAAACAAAAACTTTAATGCCATCTTCTGAATGTGTCATTTCATATCCTGTACTTGTAGAGAAGAAATCCGTTTAGTATTGTTGGGGGACGAGCGGCCTACTCTCCCCCGCGTGTTCGTTGTCTTTCGGACGAGGAGAATGTTGGTTCTTCAAATACAGGCTGGAGGCAATGAACAGTCATCTTCGAAGCTTTTCATTTAGTTTACTGCAGTTTACGAATCGATTGGGGCTCCTGAGGGGTCCAGATTTGAATCAGGAAGCCCAGAAAAAATACAGTCACACGTCTATATAGGCATAGTATGTAAATGAGGGGCGGCCCGGTAGTCCAGTGGTTAGCACGTCGGCTTCACAGTGCAGAGGTATCGGGTTCGATCCCAGCTCCGGCCTCCCTGTGTGGAGTTTGCATGTTCTCCCCGGGCTTGCGTGGGTTTTCTCCGGGTGCTCCGGTTTCCTCCCACATTCCAAAAACATGCATGGCAGGCTCATTGAGCACTCTAAATTGTCCCTAGGTATGAGTGTGAGCATGGATGGTTGTTCGTCTCTGTGTGCCCTGCGATTGGCTGGCAACCAATTCAGGGTGTCCCCCGCCTACTGCCCGAAGACTGCTGGGATAGGCTCCAGCACCCCCCGCGACCCTAGTGAGGATGAAGCGGTTCGGAAAATGGATGGATGGATGGATGTAAATGAGGGGCAGGCAGTCCTTCCCCTTACAGAAAAATCAGAGACAAAGAAAGGTCAATGCAGTTCAATCTTGACATGGTAACGAAGTACAGACCACATCTGCTGTGCACAAATTATGAGATTGGAGCTCCTTTCCCAGGCAACTTGACAGCCTTCAAAAACGTGAAAGGATGGGAGTACTGGGAGGAAGATCTTTGGGGCTGGTAAGTTGCCCAAGGACAAGAGGGGAGTCAAGCAAAACACTACCTGTTTGTTTTAAGTGCTTCAGTAGATGTTCATTATAGAGATTAGTATCAATAGTTCTCATGGTAAGGCAAAATTCCTCAACACAAGGCATAGTCCCTTAATAGTTGCAACACAGATACTTGAGACAACAGTTCTTCTTTTGGTGTTAAACAAGTCCTCTGGAGGGGTCCTAAAAGTGGTGGGGGTGAGGGACACTAAAGGTGATTGTAAACACAGTGAGCAGGAAATACCTCCAACAACATTCTACATTCTTTGTTTCTTTCAAATCCAACTAACAGAGAGAAATAACACGTCAACAGTATCCTCATTCAAGCACCTTGTCACGGCTACTGTATACTTGGCCAAGCAACTCTCTTACGTTGGCGTGCAGGGGACTATAGCACTGATGTGAGGGGAAGATAATTTGAGGTTATTCAGTCGCTAGCTGGCACAGTGGAGCTGTAGCTGTGGGGCACACAGGAGAGCTTGTTAAAGAGCCAGTCGAAAAAATAGTAATGGAAGCTTCACTGATTAAAGTTCCCTCTATCATGCACGCACGCACGCACACACCCACACGCACGCGCATGCACACACACACGCACACACACACACACACACACACACACACATTTTTCAATACTAAATACCCCCACCCTGATCAATTTTCTGTTGCACTTGTCCTCACTGGAGGGTGATGTGAGCTGGAGCCTGACCCATCCGACTTCCCCTTGCAATATTCCTGCGAGTACACTGGAACCCTCAAAGTCCCTCCATCCATTTTATGTCCAAGTTAGCTGGAGCCTAGCCTGAGGTACATAAAACAAGCATGCACACACATTTGGGGTTGAACCGATTGGTTGACTAGTCGACCAGTTAACTTTACCACTCCGCTAATTTAACATGTCATTTTCCAATTGGCCAATTTACTGAGGATTTGAGACTCACCGGTCTGATTTATTTAATTTACATTTTTATTGATTATTCCAGTTGTTTTATTTTGTCTCTTAGTAAAACCAGAATACAATCAGAATGGCTATACTGTATTGTCATTCTACCACAAGGTGTGACGAAATGGAACCTGTTCGAGTTACACAGAAACAACACGAGAGAGGTAGAGAGCAGGAGCCCCCTGGGTTGCCTTTTAAAGTTCCCCGTTTTCTGACATAAAAAAACACAAGTAAGGGACAGGGAAAAAAAACTGCCCTGACTAAGCTCCTGTAGGGGAGTATGGACAGTATGGAAAAAAGTAAGCAGTTCACGAATCAACATATCAAGAAATACCACAGCATTAAATTGTCTGTTTTTGCCCCATCTTGTATATCTTTGATTGATTATTGATTAGATAAGAGCAAAAATAGGATAATATGAGATTTTACCAGTAGCTAACTTCCACTGACAGAGGAAACGGTAGGTCAAGCAGAGTGCATATTTTTGCTGCCTGAATGATTACTTGTCTAGTTGAAATGAATCCGTGCTGCTTTCCACACAGTTATTACTCAGTGAAGATGCATTGCATCACACTTAATTTGCTGTTAAGCTATCTTGAGAGCTCTTTATTCATTATAATAGGACAGCATTGCTATATTTATTGCTTTAGTAAGGTCGAACACAATCTCTTCCATGACTCTGGCAGACCTTTCACTTTTTCACATAGGAAATCATGTAAATTGAAACTTTAAACAGTAAACACTTCCCTCTAATAGATGCCTCCCTTTTCTCATGAAAGAAGAAGTCAACACAAGCATTTTCTTTGGATGTTCTACGCAACCCCAATCGTCAAGACACGGGATTCTGATTCATCTTGCGTTTGTGGAATGTGAAGTAATCAGCAAAATGCCGCTGTTTTGATTCATCTCAGGGGGCAGCCATTTTGCCACTTGCTGTCAACTGAAAATGAATAAGAATCAGAATCAGATTTATTGGTATGCAAGAAACACACAAAGATTTTACTTCCCAGTTAACAACCCGTCTGGACGGAACATAAACAAGAAGCCTGGCGGGTCGCTGTTAATGGGAAGATGGTTTGAGCCAGAGAAAAAAACACATGTTGCGTACATTTAAAAACACAGTACAACAATTCTCGAGACTTAACATGTAATGAACAGGGTGAGGGAGGGAGCGGAGGAAGAGGGTCGGGGAGAGCGTCACAATCTCTGAGATGAGCTGCACACAATAGGTGCGCTCAAGTCTCTCCAGCTGTGCCATGGGGGAGGAGTGGGGTAAATAGGAATCCAGCGAAGACTTTGACATTGCGCCTTGCAGCTGCAAGGCCAAGACCTTATCAGTCACGGGCTCAGGCAGAAGTGTAGGGGGAAGGAGATAGGAATACTCGCATCCATGTGTTTTTTTATCCAAGGGAAAGTCCAGATTACAATTATTTTGGGAACAGGCCATCTACAATTTCAGACAGCGTTGAATGTCTTTTTGCATGTGACTCTCCGTGGTGTCAATCTGCCGAATTCTTAATCAATCAGTCAATCTATCACTTTTTCAGGTCGGTACAACTACTCCATTTTGTCCCAACACTAGTGATGTGCTCCACGGGTCGAATCCCTGAAGCGTGTGCCGAGTAATCTAGATGAGTGGTTCATGAATGGGGAGTCGAAGCGCGTGTTGATGACGTCAGTGGTGACGTTTGAAGCCCCGCGAAGGGGATCTACCACGTGACTGATTCAGGAAATGATACGATAGGTTTGAGTGTTGTTCGAAATAAAAGCGGCAAAGAAACGCGATGGATTCCCCTTCACATTTTGTGGTTTCGGGTCCCTTATTGTGCTACTTTTTGACATTTGATGCAACGCCAATGCAACGCAATTTTTCATAAGCAGGTGAAATTCTCTGCAAAAAAAGAAACCGCCTCAGTCCAAAAACTTTGGATAAAATATTGTTTTTAAATAAAAACGAATAAGCACTTTATTTTACCTCCTTATTTCGCATTTTCACTCGTTGCATAAGCACAAACATAGACAAAGTAACACAGAACAATTCATGTAAAAACACTCCACAAATACAAATTATTATGTGTTCATAGCATGATTTACACCCCACCATTTTATTGCATGGACCAAGCCTGTTATACATTTTCCTGTCCACATGATGGCGTAGTCGAGGAAATGATTCATCTTGAAGCCCCGAAGCATGTGTGAAGTATTTCCCTGCAGGGTTTCACTGCTTTATGGAGCTTCATTTTGCCATCACTACCCAACACCACATTCACTTTGCGGTTGAGTTCGGTCAACGCATGTGTTTTAGTGTTGATCACCCGCCCCCACACCTTCCATGTTGGCTGTCCGCTTGTTCCCTTCCATTGAAGCTGCTCCCGCTGGCTGAATTATGCAATACATTAGGAAACTGCTAACACCAAACAGCAAGATACCTCTTATCAAAAGGCTGAGAATGTAGAAATCTTCCACATCGTCTAAGGACAATATTGTCAAGCAAAACCATTCTCCACTTCTGCCAAGGATCTAAGGTGTACCTGGAGCATGCCAAATGTTGCAACACAGAGGGTTCAATATCAGGCTCGTCAGAGATAGGGTGTGTAGCTCCAGGACAGCACTGGGATTGCCCACCCCTGATCTAAGGTGTACCTAGCAGCAAATGTCCCAGAGGGGCAAGAAGGCTCCCCACTGCCTACTCTTTTCGTCGAAAAGATTTTATCCATAGTGCTGAGAGTCCAGCAGACCAATTCCATGGTTTGTCTTTTCGGATGAAAAAAAAATACAGAGACTATATCAAGCATCACAGCAGACGCTGCACCGATCCACCTGTCGATCTCTTGCTCCCTCCTGCCCTCATTCGTGAACAAGACCCCAAGATACTTAAACTCCTCCACTTGAGGCAAGATCTCCTCCCCAACCCGGAGGGGGCACTCCACCCTTTTCCGACTGAGGACCATTGTTTCAGATTGGAGGTGCTGATTTTCATCCCAACCGCTTCACACTCGGCTGTGAAACGCTCCAGTGAGAGTTGGAGAGCCCTGCTTGAAGGAGCCAACAGTACCACATCATCTGCAAAAAGCAGAGATGCAATACTGAGGCCACCAAAACGGACCCCCTCAATGCTTTGGCTGCGCCTAGAAATTCTGTCCATAAAGGTTATGAACAGAATCGGTGACAAAGGGCAGCCTTGGCGGAGTCCGACCCTCACTGGAAACGATTCCGACTTACTGCCGGCAATGCGAACCAAACTCAGAACATTGATGTTGGCATTTAAAATATTTGTCAGCCAGCCACTCTTTCTTCTGCTGATCATTTATCGTTCGCATCAGTCTGGTTGCCCTGCAGCACAATTCTGCCTTTCAAGTGATGTATCTTTGTTCATCCATCAATGCCAGCAATGTAAACTGTTGTGACGGACACAGCAATTAATCAGTTGCTATTAATCCACCCATTGCCAGTCATACCTTGAGAATAAACTTTGTGTTGAACTAAAGTATATTTGCGAGTAAACAGATGTATGGATATATGTATGTATGTGTGTGTATGTGAATCTTTCTCTCTCTCTCTCTCTCTCTCTCTCTCTCTCTCTCTCTGTATATATATTTGTTTCAGAGGGGTGTAAGTTTGACATGTTTTAAAACATTGTTCAGCACTTTGAATTGCATTCTTATGTATGAAAAGTGCAATATAAATAAAGTTTGATTGATTGATTGAGTGAAAGGAGATCATAAACGTCTTGTGACAGTTTTGTCTGGCGGTATGGTGTGAGATGTTTCTAATGTAAAATGGGTTAAGAGAGTTAAGTTAACACAGAAAAGCAACACCAAAAAAATGGAAATGTGTTACAGGTATTATATCATTGGCTATGTATAAAAAAAGTACCAGTACGGTGATGCTAAAGACTGCCTGGATGGAGGGTGGTTTCGTCACCATCATTTCAGAATTCTGCTTCTCTCCTCCTGCATTTTAATGAGATAATTTGCTTTCGTATTCATCATTATCTTATTGAGGCTGATTGAAGTGCAATGTCTCATTACATCAACATGTCAGCTCAGCACTTTCAGACTTGGCTGCAACTCTGTGTTTGGATTTGGGGACCACATGAGAGGAGTTGGCATGCACCTGATTAAACGATGGGAGTCTTGGAGGAATCTTTGTAGTCAGAGTGTGGTGTGTGCGTGTGTGTGTGTGTGTCTGTATCTATATATACTGAACATGTCTATCTATCTATCTATCTATCTATCTATCTATCTATCTATCTATCTATCTATCTATCTATCTATCTATATCTATATATATACAGGTATATATATATATATAGAGAGTATATAGATATACAGTATATGTATATATATACAGCATATATATATAAATAGAAATACAGACAGTTAAGTAAAAAAAATAAAGTAGACAGAGTCCCCGATGCCAATAGCCAAAACACGCAGTAATTGATATATATATATATATATATGCGCGCACACACACACACACACACGCACACGCACACATATATTGAGAAGCGGGCCGCCTTCTATTCCAGTGGTTAGCACGTCGACTTCACAGTGCACAGGGTTCAGCTCCGGCCTCCCTGTGTGAAGTTTGCATGTTCTCCCCGGGCCTGTGTGGGTTTTCTCCGGGTACTCCGGTTTCCTCCCACATTCCAAAAACATGCATGGCAGGCTCATTGAACACTCTAAATCAGGGGTGCCCAAACATTTTGGACCGAAGATCTACTTTTCGATCAACTAACCTCCCGTGATCTACCCTTACCGGCACGCACGCACGCACGCACGCACGCACGCACGCACGCACGCACGCACTCCATGATGAGAAACAGCCTGAAACTGAGGCATGCGATGCACTTTTGCAGCCTGTTAACTATCGTAGCTCACACGTACCGTTTTAAAGTGCTTCCCTGGGCCCTCATAGATTCCTATTCTTTGCCCGTACCCTTGATGAATTGTACACGAAGCAAACTCTGACTGAGAATAATGACGATAAAAGATAGAGCGCAACAGCTCTAATCACAAGCTGCAATTGCAGACTGCTGAGCGCTAACAACTTCCGGTGACGTAATCACGCGCCACCGTAAATTCAAGATTTACCTTCTTTATTTTATTTTAAAAAAAATGTTTGTGAAAATTAGACTAATAGGATAATTAGGGTGCAGCGTACATTAACACAAAAAAAAATATGACTAACATGTACAAAGACCCACAAATGGTTGTTTGTTTTTTTTCTCCTCGACACTCCTCGGATCTACTTGGGACCTGTCTTAGATCTACCGGTAGATCAGGATCGACGTAATGGACACCCCTGCTCTAAATTGTCCCTAGGTGTGAGTGTGAGCACGGATCGTTGTTTGTCTCTGTGTGCCCTGTGATTGGCTGGCAACCGATTCAGGGTGTCCCCCGCCTACTGCCTGAAGACAGCTGGGATAGGCTCCAGCACCCCCCTGCGACCCTAGTGAGGATGAAGCGGTTCGGAAAATGAATGAATATACAGAGAGAAAGAGAGAGAGACAGATGAACACGAGAAACTCGAGAAATACCAAGGGCTCAGAGAGGAACTGGAGAGAGCCTGGAAGGAGGGTATGGTGACAGTCGTGCCTGTGGTGGTTGGAGCACTCGGGGCAGTGACCCCCAAACTAGATGAGTGGTTGCAACAGATCCCGTGAACAACATCGGACATCTCAGGCCAGAAAAGTGCAGTGCTGGGAACAGTAAGGATACTGCTTGCTCAAATCTGTAACGAAATATTAACTTGTCATGTGTGATACATAATGTTGAGATTTTGCAATACTTTTCTGACCCTGTTTATTCTCATTTGAACAATTATTGAATGCACTATTATAATTGACTTATTTCAAAACTAGTAAACTATTAATTTGTTGTGTACAAGTGATAATTTTGTGGTTTCACTGTCATAACGGCCCTCCGAGGTAAGGTGTAACTCCAAATTGGCCCGTGACTAAAATGAGTTTGACACCCCTGCTCTAAATGGTCCCGAGGTATGAGTGTGAGCGCGGATGTTGCCCTGCGATTGGCTGGCAACCGGTTCAGGTTGCCCCCCGCCTACTGTTCGAAGACAGCTGGGATAGGCTCCAGCATGCCCCGCGACCCTTGTGAGGATAAAGCGTATCGGAAAATGGATGGATGGATGAATATTTTAAAAAAATAATGAAAAAACGTAACTACTTTGAGTGCCTTCTTGTGTCACGTGATATTGGCTTTTTGTGTGGATTCACATATTCGAATTGTCATGTTACTGTTTAGAGTGAGAGCTCTGTGCATTTGCAAGCCATTGCAGTTGCACTGGCAGAAATCCAATTCATTGCCATTTACTTTTGGTGGGTGTGTTGTTAGGATGTGTCTACGGCATCGCTCGTTGATGACGTCACACCTGTGTTGACATCCAATATGCTGCAGTTGCATTAGCCCACTCCCCATTCACAAGCAATTCGGCTCCACATTTGGAAGACTCCTGACTTTAATTTTTGGATGTCTGAGCCCTTGTCTTTTTTTTCCTTCTCTGAGCCATCTCCGTAATGGGCCATACAGGATGAAAAAAAAATCAAAATTGTGTTTGCATTCAGACACTCAACACTGTGTTTGACTTGTGACCTTCTTATGAATTGAGTGGATAGTTAATGCAAGCGAAAAGCTGGTAAATATTGAAGAACACTGCAACCTTGTTGCAAATAGAAACCCAGAACAGCCGCATGCTTCTTAAGATGCACTTAAAGAAGCTGGAGGCGCACATAATTAGAGTCGAAAGAGCAGCGACTGAAACCCTTCGACGCTCACTTTTGAGATGACCTTTTATCAATATGAAAGTGACATTTTTGACGCTGCCTTTTACACGTCCTTCTTGCCATGTGCACGTGTTTCTCCACGCAGCAATGACATATCCACCACGTTCCCTAAAAAAAAAAAAAATAATCTGAAATCTGCAATGGGGGCATGCATCTTGCCATCAAAAGTCATAAGTCATTCCAGGCCACAGCGAAAGCACTCAAATGCTAATTTCTCAAGACAGTACATTAAGCGTGCCTTAACTTGAAGCACTCTCTGAATGCTCCGCATTTTAGTGATTAAAATGCAATTTGCCTTGAACATTCTGTGAAATTATTAATTACTTTAGAAGTGCTCACAAGGGGGAAAAAAACATATCAAACATCTGCTGACGTTGGTTCAGACAGTACTTACTGTCAAACTTGATTGGTACTGATGTCATATTTACCGTACATCATTTGTGTCATTTGTGTCTGGCACCAACGTGAGCTTCATTTCGCTTCCTGATTGGTTATTGTTACGTTACAGTACAATAGATCGGGAAATGTTTGCATTGGCTAACCTGCGCCTGACAGGAATAAGACAAGAATCTGACAGGGCGAAGTTTGCTCATGGCTGCTAACTGAGTTGGAAGCGCTCGCTCAAGTTCAGATGAGGTTTGCAGTTCAAATGTGGGGAGAGCAGGAAGTTGTTTGAATGAACTCTCACACCTTTTGAATAGTCAGTTCACCTTCGCAGACTACCATCAACGTTGGGCGCTATGCTAGCTCTGTCTCATTTATGCCGTAATGTTTTTCACGCTCCTTTTCTTTCAGCAATCTGCTTTCCCTTTGCCAACTTATTAGGGGCCTCGAAAGAGGAACCGAAGCAATTTAATCCATTAGCTATGAAACAATTTCTTGTAATGGCTTCTGGTTTTTATTTCTGTGGCTATTTTCAACTGCTTTATATCTGGTTTTGTTGATGTGTAATGTCCTCGGATGTGGACGTCTGCGGACAGACCAATCCAAATATGATGATGGTCTACCGCCACCAAAGAGCTTCTGGAAATAATAATCAATAAAAATCCTTAACATGCGGAATGGTAATGCAAACACCTCAGCCTAAAGGCTGACACTCATTGAAGATGAAAGCTGAGGCAGGAAGTAATGGAGACACATTTAACAGTGGTGTAAAAAGACAGAAGAGGATATGTTATCCAGATTAACCTCAAACGTCATTGACGGGGCGACCATCAATTATCTTCTTAAAGTGATGCTCAAGAAAAATTGCGGCGAGACAATCATTCTTAACAGTAGTTGAGATCGATTGAGACTGTTAATCGGAATCGACTCACCCGGCAAATATATGCCTCCCGTCTTAATGTTGAATCGTATGCATTTGGACACATTCATAAGGCACAAAGCAGCAGTAAGACACCAGTTGATATTTTCTTGTCAATTTAAAGGATAAGTCAAGGAGGAAGTTGACACGTTTAATATTCTGATAATGAGCTTTGATTGAATGAAAGGGTGCTAGTTTCACCCCTATCAAAAGCTGCAATAAGTCCAATCAAACCCGGAATTGTCTGTAACCCAACCACTTGCATCCAGATTTCCTAGAAGCCAATTAGTGGTGGACAATAATTTCATGTGGAGAGTGCTGTTTTGATGCCAATACAGTACCAGACATTTGTCATATGTCCAGAGGGTCATTTGTTTTTCATCCACCTTTTAAATTGGTTTGTGTCCTTTGATTCTCTCTTAAATCTAAATGGAAAATCATCATAAGAATAAGAATAATCCATCCATCCATCTATTTTCCGATCCGCTTTATCCTCGCAAGGGTCACGTGGCGTGCTGGAGCCTATACCAGCTGTCCACTGGCTGGAGGAGGGGGACACCCTGAACTAGTTGCCAGCCAATCGCAGGGCACACATAGACAAAACAACCATCTAGGCTCACACCTACGGACAATTTAGAGTGTTCCATTAACCTGTCATGGCATGTTTTTGGAATGTGGGAGGAAACCAGAGTACCCAGAGAAAACCCACCTAGGCATGGCGAAAGCATGCAAACTCCACACAGCAAGACCGGAGCCGGTAATTGAACCCTGCACCTCTGCACTGTTAGGCCGATGTGCTAACCAGTCGACCATACCTCTACTACTACTACTAATGATAATGAGAGTTCTAGAACTGAATATGCTTCACTTTTTGTAGTTACACGTTTAGCGCATTCCGGTCAACCGAGTGAAGGATCCGCTTTTGCTTCCCAAGTGAAACACTATCAATTACAACCTGAGATCTTAGTATGGATAGGCTGGTGTAACAGACCCACACCCTCTTCCGCACTCCAGATATCCAACCTCTTCCCCTCCTTTGGGTGTGAAGGGGAAATCAGAGCCGATCCCGCCCAGCCCTTGTACATTTGTGTTGACTGCGCCATTCTGCTTGGACTAGTGTCTAGTGGGCCGCCGTTGTCTAAAGACCGTCCCTGGTCAACGCATGAAAATGGGAGCACAGGAAGAAGACGCGCCACGTCCGGCATCGGATATAACGGTGTTTGGAGCCAACTGTACCCTACACGGTCTGAGCCATATTTTTCTACCTGGCGGGGTGACCCTCCGGCGGCTGCTTTGGGCCGCCGCATTCAGCTCCTCCCTCTCCATCTTCCTCTACCAAGTGGCCGACCGTGTGATCGAATACTACCAGTACCCTCATGTCACCATCCTGGATGAGATGGACAGTCCCAGCATGTATTTTCCCGCCATCACCATGTGTAACTACAACAGTTTCCGGAAGTCCCAAATCCGCAGGAATGACATCTTCTGGATGGCAGGGCTACTGGGTGTGGAGCAAGTGGATTTCGATGACTTCATGGCTGCCTTAGGGCAGCCTACGGACAACAGCAATTTTTTTCCGAGTAAGACTTTTAATATGCTGGAGTTTGTGCAGAGAACCAGCCATAACATTGAGGAAATGTTGCTCGACTGCAAATACAGAGGCAAAGACTGTGGGCCGGAGAACTTTACCACAGTAAGTATGACTGACACTGCCATCCGTATCATTTTATAGAACGTGCTCACTATGGCAGGGGAGATGCTACCTATCCTGGCGGATGATGTGCGAGAGTTGCATTCACGAAAAAGAAAATAAATACAAATATTGCTTCCCAAAAACAGACTGTTTGAGAGAAATGCTTATTGTCAAGAATGGGTAGACCAAATTTGTCACATATCCTGCATAAGATAAAAATAGACCCATACATGATTATGGAGCAGTCACATGTCAGAGACGGTGTCTTGTACAGGGAATAAGCAATAAGATATTTCACTGAATATGAGAGATTGTTCACATGCTTTGGTGTTTTTGGTTAGCAACGGCTCAACCGTTAAATTTGTCTGTGCTTTAAACTGTCACGTCTATGAACTTAGATATAGTATCAATGGCAAATTTTAATCAGAGATGGCTTTTTATGTCCCTTAGCATATTTTTATGCTAATTTAACTCTTACATGCAATCATGATAACCTGTAACCTGATAACATGATAAACTAGTAACCGTTGTCCCTGAAAGAGTTTAAAAATGAATTTGCTCTTTTTTTTTCTGAGCGAATCAGGTTTTTAAGATACTGGCATTTTTTGTTTGACCGCTCAAAGTTTGCGCAATAGATTGCCACGTTTTGTAATTTCTAGCTATGACATTTTAAAGAACAAAATCCACCTTTTGCTGAATCTAACCACTAATTTTGTGACTGTGCTCAGAACTCAATTTATTTGTAATCAAATCAATTTCCCCATTGAAAATGAAATCAAATCCCATCAGTCCCTTTCAGCCAACAAAAACACCACGTGTTGTTTAGTTGTTTTTAATAAGAAACATCAAATGAATATATTTATAAGAACGTAAGAAAAGAGACTGTTTCGAAATAATTCTATAGTGTAAAGCTGAAAGTCTCTCTCTCACACACATGCACACGCACACACACACACACAACACACACATTCACGCACTCCAGTTTGCTATTTACCACTCGGTTGGTTTGGTTAGTGTCTTCTCCATGCTCCTTGCGAGTGTTTTCATTTCGCATTCATGTGTTTGACTGTTTCTTACGTGTGATAAACAGCTCTGGCGCCTGCCGCTTTTCTCTGTTTTTTGTTTTTTTTCCCTCCCTTTTGGTAGTGTAAAGTAGTAGTATCTGGAGTCCACTCGAAATTCAAATGTTGACTTGCAACAAAAGTAAAAAATAGACAAAACTCCTAAAGGTCATAAGTTGAGTAACTCCTAAGTCAAGGTACCACAGTGTTTCCATACAAGCAATTAAAGGCTCAATTGTCCATAGTATGTCCTTTAAATAATTCATGGTGTGCTAGAGGAAATTCAGGGGGAAATAATCTCATATCACAAGACAAAATAAAGCAAAATGTACGTTCTGCCGAAACGAACAATCAGTCCCAAAATGTCCAAAACAAGATACGAAATGTTGAGATGCCATATGGTTCAACAAATCTCTGCTGGCGTGTTGCGTCATGCATTATGAAGCAAACATATGCTTGTTGTCACGACCGCTCCTGTTAATAATTCAGTATTATTGTTTTCATATGTAAATATCTTCAGCGTGATAACAGCCATTAGAGCAGATGTTTGAGTACTTAGTGTATGACATTCAAAGACACCCGAGTCATTTAGCAAGGAAAGGTTATTGTTCGCACCGCCCTCCCTTCGTATTTTGTGATAAAATCACGTCAGCAGAATTTGAGCGGAACTTAATCGTCCTGCTGCAGAGGCAAGAGACAGGTTGCATTTGCAGGGTTTCATTGAAAGGGCTCATTGACTTGAATGATGAAAGCTGAGGACACAGATGAGCACAACTTCTTTGCGCAGCAGCCCAGAGGGACAAAGGCAAAGCCTGTATTGTAATCATCTGAATTAAAGGTGTGAGAAACGATGGTTTTTAGCCTGTTTCAACCTGCACAAAAACATCCAAAGGTGGACCAAAATTGAGTCGTTGCTGCCACACCAGAACTCCAGAACTGCACATCGGAGCAAAAGCGGGCCAATTTGGATCCCTTTGGTGACCTTGGCTTTTCACATCCACCAGCACAAAGGGTGAATTTCAGCTAAATGTCAGAAACTGGAGACGGCCTAAGTATAGAGGGGGACTGATTAAAGATTCATGCAGCCGGCTGAATTGCCCCTCCTCGGGCCTGCTGATCTCGCTGCAGGAAGCTTCCTCTCGCAGGGGGTGGAGATGCGATGGAACGATTATATGATGAAGCGTGCACGTCAGCAGCACAGTACTGAGACAATCAGCATCCAACAATTAAGAGCCCCATTTGGAATCTGCTT
Organism: Hippocampus abdominalis; assembly: GCA_018466805.1. Classification (NCBI taxonomy): domain Eukaryota; kingdom Metazoa; phylum Chordata; class Actinopteri; order Syngnathiformes; family Syngnathidae; genus Hippocampus; species Hippocampus abdominalis. Next base: position 3,650,415 of record CM031708.1, read on the forward strand.
GTACATGCGTCATGCAAATGCATGATCTGTCATTGTAGCGCTCTAAGGTTATTTTTCAACAACATCTGTTAGTTGGTTAGGGGGGAAAATAGTATGAACTGTATTATCATAAAAGTGTGGTTCAATGATATAGTGAAAAATTTACTTTCGTGCCGGTGTTGTTCTCCGTGCTAGCTTTTTTAAATGCTGTATTGCTGCTGTTTAAGTTAGAAGATGGGTACCGATTCAAGTAGAATTGCTGGGCCTTGGCAGAGGTCTGCACTCAACTATGAATTTTTCTTGTTTTCTCCTTTTGTGTTTGTCGCTGTGCCCCAATTGTAGCCAATGAGACATGACAGCGACAACAGAAGCAGATGTTCTGGCGAATGTGTGGATATTAATAAGCTGGTCCTGCAGTTCTATTTATTCACCCTCAAGCTATTTATCTGAAATCATTTTCCTTTGGAATAAAATACTCAAATCAGGATGCCTTTTCCAAAAAAAATTGCAAAAGGCGAACTGTTCCGAGAAGATGTTTCGCTCCTAAGTTGTTCTAATTTCCAAACCTTTTTTCCTCAAAATAATTTTTGTGATTTGTATGGAACTTGTTATCACTGTTTCCTGTCAAACAAGCATCACAAAAGGTTAATGTGTAACATGGAAAAAAGACTCAAATTAATTAAGTAAAACTACTCACCTTTTGTAGAGGCCTAACAGACATGTAATGTGGAGGCAACAAGAAGTGACACCGTCTCCTTGTAGTGGATTGTGTATGTTGCGTTTCGTATATTGCGTGTATTTACGTTAGCATATACTTTTAAGCTGGGCAATTCATTGAATTTCAATAGTGATTTCCATTTCGGCATCGTGAACACATTGTAATCGAAGAAAAATTATGAATGTGCAGAACGGCATGTTATGTTTGCAAGTTATCAAGAATAAAGTGTTCAACGTGCAGGGATGAACGGCCATGAGTCATGGTGGTAGTTTTAAATAGTTAAGTTTAAGAAATGGAGTCAATGCTAAGTTTTGAAAGCAACAAATAATAATTTTATTCATTGTAATTTCAGTATCAGTCAAGATAATTGTGATTGTCATTTTTTTCCCATAATCGCCCAGCCCTGATTATGTTTCCTAAATTAATTTCTGTAAGAGATTTCTATTTAACCCAACCATCCATCCATCCATCCATCCATTTTCTACGGGTTAGGGAGGTGTCCAGGAGAGATCCTATTCAGATGCCCGAGCCACCTCATCTGGCTCCTCTCTACGTGGAGGAGAAGTAAGTGTTGAAGTTGAGGAGGTCTTCGAAGTATTTTACCCACCAACTCACAACGTCCCAAGTCAAGGTCAGCAGTGCCCATCCCCAATATAGACAGTGTTAATGGCACACTGCTTCACCCCTCCTGATGAGCACAGAAGTCCAACAACAAAACACCACTCGAGTTCTGATCGGGGATGCCAATCCTCCCAATCACGCCCTTCCAGGTCTTACTGTCATTGCCCACGTGAGCATTGAAGTCCCCCAGCAGAACGAGGGAGTCACCAGAGGGAGCGCTCTTCAGCACACCCTCCAAGGATTCCAAGATTGGTGCTTACTCTGAACTGCTGTTTGGTGCATAGGCACAAACAACAGTCAGGACCCGTCCCCCTACCCGAAGGCGGAGGGAGGCTACCCTCTCATCCACCGGTGTGAACCCCAATGTACAGGTACTGAGCTGGGGAACAATCAGTATGCCCACACCTGCCTTGCGCCTCTCACCGTGGGCAACTCCAGAGTGGAAGAGAGTCCACCCCCTCTCAAGAGAACTGGTACCAGAGCCCAGTCTGTACATGGAGGTAAGTCCAACTATGTCAAGTCAGAACTTCTGACTCGCACACCAGATTGGGTTCCTTCCCTGCAAGAGAGGTGGCATTCCATGTCCCTAGACCATCAAGGTCGGCGCCCAGTTCACTTTGTACCTGACCCCCTTTACCTGTCCCATACGTGGTGATCCCATGGGAAGAGGGACCCACGTTGCCTCTTCGAGCTGTGCCGGGCCGGGCCCCATGGCTGTAGGCCCGGCAACCAGGCGCTCGCTGGGGGGTGGGGTGGGGGGGGTGACCCGTGTCCGGGCAAGGGAAAATCCCTTTCTATGTTTTTGTTCATTATCAGAGTCGAAGAGCTGTGCTTTGTCTTTAATGATCCTTGGAGCTAAGTTGTCTGGGGCTCTATGCCACTGGTAGGGTCACCCATGGCAAACAGATCCTCAGTGAGGGACCAGCTCATCTATTGAACCCGTGTTGCTTATTTAGCACTGAGAAGCCAAACCCCTTCATAGGTGATTTCATTTGCTGTTCCATTTTTTGGTTTCTGCTTTAAATTTGCAAGATATTATGCATAGCTCAACCACTCCAGGTTCTATTAAAGAAAGAATTAGAATATGTACCACAGCTTTGTTTTGTTTCATTTATGTTATTAATGTCCCGCCACTGCCTTACTGTCGAGGCAGTGATGGTGAAGTGCGACGGTGATTGATAGACTCATTAAAATGAAAACACAGAAGTGCTCAACGCAAGCCACTTCTCTGGATCAGAGCTTGGCCACCACCACATGAATCAAACGTGCACCTCCCACTTGCATTCTGCTTGTCTTGTCATGTCAGTTGATTTCTACTTTTGACTATATGCTCTGACTTTCTTCCCCAGTGAGGCATTGGCGCATCTGTGCATGTGAGGGTCTGGGTGTGAGCTGTGGTCGACAGCAGGTCCTGCCAGACTGTGCTCTTGAGTTAATCTGTTTTGCTGTTATTGTCTTAAGGTTTCTTTCTTTTTTTCAGACAATGGTCTTTTTTTAGTGAAGAGAAAACTCGTACCACAGGCGACCCAGTTGGTCCAGTGGTTAGCCCGTCCAGTGGTTAGCCCGTCAACCTCACAGTGCAGAGGTACCGGGTTCAATTCCAGCTCCGGCCTCCCTGTGTGGCGTTTGCATGTTCTCCCCGGGCCTGCGTGGGTTTTCTCCGGGTACTCCGGTTTCCTCCCACATTCCAAAAACATGCATGACAGGCTGATTGAACACTCAAAATTGTCCCTAGTTGTGGGTGTGAGCGTGGATGGTTGTTCGTCTCTGTGTGCCCTGCGATTGGCTGGCAACCAGTTCAGGGTGTCCCCCGCCTACAGCTGGGATAAGCTCCAGCACTCCCTTGCGAGGAATAAGCAGATCAGAAAATTGATGGATGGAAAACTCGTACCAAGCTCACAGTTTTACTGTTCCGTAGGTGTTCTCTAAACGTGACTGTCGATTTCCTTTCCCATGCACGAGGGCATTGGAGTTAGTATCCTGTAAAAAATCAAATAAAATCATATTCAAACAATCATAAACTGCAAATTTCTGCGACACAGTGGTGAACACAGTATTTGCTGATTTTCCTGATGGCAGCAGCATCATGTTGTCATTATTATTGTAGGCCACATTTTTATTCCATGTGCAGCACTTTGTATGCAGCGATGGTTGCCTTTAAAGTGCTCTATAAATCAAGTTGAGTTGAGAACAAGCTTTTTCATGAGAGATTTTCTCATCTTTTCAATATGATCAAACGACAATATAGAAAACAAAGATGAAGCAGAAAAAAAATGTTAACGTAAGGACTGAATAAGAGAGCTTGGATGAAAGTAAATAAAAGCAAAGAGGAAGAAGGGCCAAGGTTGGACATAAATTGAGCTGGGACTGGGACTGTGTTCGGGTCTGACACCATCATTGTGAGTCATCCGGCTTTGGAGACGAGCCAGGGGTGTGACACACAACTTGAGGCATGAGTGAGGCGTGTGTTCCAGAAACGTATTATGCCCATGCTGCATGGAGTGTGAAGCAGAAGGAGCAAAGCATCCCTCAGCAGTGTAAACAATACATTTTAAAAAACGCTCTCGATGATGAGCCACAGAGCAAATCTGTTTGTTGCATTGGTGGAGAGTAGTAGCCAGGGTTTTTGTAGGGAGGATCAATACAGCTGAGGAGGACTAATTCATAGCGGGGGCCGCCTTTTTTGCCAACTGAGCAGATGAGGAAGCCATTAAGGAGTGTCGCTTGATAGAAGCTATTATGTTAATGAACTTAGCACACAAAATATGGATGTGTCCAAAACCAACAAAGCTAAATCAAGCCTGCTGGCATAGCATCCAAAACAAAATCATCAGTTTTTCTAATAAGCCACGTTTTTATCAAGGTATGACTCACCTTTCATATCTCATGTGCGAGACAGCTCAAATTATGGTTTTTGTTTTCCCACTAATGGCTTTTGTGCTCTATTTCTGTTTTGATTCATGTAAAATGAGACTTCCCTCTGCTTCGAGAGTCCCCGTGTACAGGAACTCAGCACGATGCATCGTTGTTGTGGCTTTGTTGGTCATTAAAAATATCATAGTTTTTAGATGCTGAGCCTTGCAGATGTTTCATCACCTGACTTGAAGTCCTGTGTTTACCTAAAGCCCTGCTACGCGTCTTTAATGATATCCTCCAGGCAAATGACACTGGAGACTATGTTTGTCTTGTTTTGTTGGATCGAACTGGAGCGTTCGATACAATGTGATAATGCTCTAGAGTGTTTTGAATACTATTTGGAAGACTTTTTTTAGCCTGGTTTGCGCTGAGTCCCGCTCTGCCGCTCCGCCGTATGGTGTTCCACAGGGTTCTATTGTGGGGCCCATGCTGTTTTCATTGTATTTGCTGACATTAGGTTGTATCCTAAGAACTCTTGGTATTTCCTTCCGCTGCTACTATGCGGATGGGAGTCGGATTTATGCCTCGCTGAGCATAAAGCACCTTTGTTCTGTCAAGAGGAATCAAAGCATGGATGTCTCTGAATCACTTAAATTTCACTGAAAAGAAAACAGAAGTTACGAAGGTGTTTCATTATTATTATTATTATTATTATTATTAACAATACTGTAATTTCGCAGTGTTTAACCCTTGACTGAGTAAGTCAAGGTTTAACAACTCAAAAATCTCTAAGGTGTCTCTAGATCCTTTTGAGTTGACTGTTTTTTTAATTTTAACACCTTAAGTGCAGGCCACTAAATCAATAAATACATTGTATTGATAAATAACATTTGGAAATCATCATCAAGTCAATGATTCATTTTATTAGTGTGGGCTGAGGAAGTTTTGTAAGTTCAAATTGATATATTTCATCCTACATTCGGTGTTGATCTCTTTTCATCCACTTCTTCAATTTGATGGAAGTGGCCTTAATCAGGTCTTTAAAAGTCTTCACTTTGGTCGAACCCTGCAGATGCCCTGTTCTTGCTGTGAGGCAGATTGACTAATCCCATGCACCACTGGATGTTTAAAACACACACACACACACACACACACACACACACACACACACACACACACACACACACACACACACACACACACACACACACACACACACACACACACACACACACACTACTATGCTTCGTTTCAGGACAACTGGGCACCTGGATAACACATGCTGAGCAAACAAGATGCAACCCTACATTGAATAGGGATCAAAATGAGAATATTCTTGCAAATGAAAGTGCCAGAGCAGGGTTTTTCTTTGGGGGGGGGGGGGGGGGGCAGTGAGCGACTTAATCAAACTGGAGGCTGCCAACTGAAAGCCTGAGTGACATCACGCTTTACCTGCAATGCAATCTGAGAAGTTTTGGGCAGGTAGTGGCGAGAACATGTTTTGTCTCATTGATACCAACTTATGCTCCATCTGTCAGGAGTCTGTGCTGTCTCGTATGCTTGCGGATATTCTGCCCTGAGTCCTCCCTTGTGCAGTGAATTTATTTAATGTCCTGTCGCAGCTCCCTGCTACTATTTGTCACTTTTCATCAATTAAAAGCGACAAATCCATGCTGGGCTTCCTGGCAGTGATGGTGGCGCATACTAAGTGGCTGTGTTGCTTTCCCAGACCCTTTAGAGGCAGACCACAAGATGTCTCCCTTTCCTTAAGAAGGCGGCCATCCACCAGAATGACAGCACATATTGTTTGTTGAAGCTGTCTCCTCACAATAATTTGACAAGGGAAGCCAAGTTTCTTAATGTCAGCTGTGAAATACTCACTCCTCGCCGCTACAGGTAGAAATAAAGTCCAAAGTCCATAACACATTCTGTGAGTATTTCCAATCTATCTGGAGCTTGTCCTCATAAAAGGAAGGGGAGAGCTGGAGCCTCTCCCAACTGGCACATACATCGAGAATGATTCATACTGACATTCACACCGATGGACAATATAGAATTTTAATTAACTCAACTCCACAATAGAATTTTAATTAACTCAATTCCACATCAAGATACATTTTTACAAGGGTGCAAAAAAAGACCTAAAAGAATATTCACAGATTTCCAAAATGGCCATAGATTTATTCAACGGGGATCCTAAAGTTAGCTGTAATCAGTTCGAGCTCACCCGTGACCCTAATGAGGTTAATTGTTCAAGAAAACAAATGGATGGATCATTCCAAAGTCCAAACTATTGACATCAGAGGCCCTTCATTAACTCTGCAAACTTTTAAGTCACATTACAACAATATCAGCTGTCTTAAGCACAAGTTTTTTTTATAAACATTACAATGCTCTTTTAGCACTCTTAACAGCCATGATGTCACCTTTGTGCACACGTTCCGTTTTACTGTCAGAAATAATTACGTAGTAGATCCCACAAATGTAGACAAAGATAAGCGTGTATGATTAAAATATGTTTATTGACAAAAACAACGCAGGACCGACAAAGCTCAGACCGACAACTCAGGACACTGGTAAAAAAGAACCAGGAAAATGTGGAACAAACAACAAAAGGAATGAGAAAACGTAAATTACTTGTCAACAAAAAGGACAAGAGAATATAAAGCACGAGCATACAAAACTGAGACTACACAGTATTGAAAAATACTTACAATAGAAACACAATGAAATACAGTCAAACCTCGGTTTTTGTCCATAATCCGTGCCAGAAGGCTGTTCGAAAACCGAAATTGTTCGAAAACCGAAACCACGCTCTTTGTAAAATAAAAATGTTTACTGAACACGTCTGCTCACAATGGAAAGCAACATGAGGAAGCGTCACTTCCTCGTCTGCCCGAGTAAGTGACGCTGTAAGGAGGGCAAGAGGAGTCAAATGGTGCATTCAAGTGTGCTCAGTTTGTTCAAGAACCGATATTTGTTCATCATCCGAGGCATAAAAAACTCGAAGTTTTTGGTCGAAAACCGAATTGGTCGTGAACCGAGACGTTCGAAAACCGAGGTTTGACTGTACATGGCAAAAACATGGTGCAAAAATCCAGAAACTCTAGAAAATTGAAATACAGGTACTTGGAAACAGGGTCGTGAACAAGGGTTAATAATCCGACAACCAGTTTTTGAAGTGGCATGGCTTTTAATGCAGCCGGGAATGAGGTATGATTACAACAGAGGCGATGGCTCTAAGACTGCAAGGGAAGCATAGCTTCCCCTAAAATGTCAAAAAAATAAGTGATCAAATATAGGTGTGCGCATACAGTTGTGTGTACATGTCATTGACTAACTACGCGTTACAAGTTAATATTCTTTTATTTCGATTCAGCTTCTGATTACTGGTTACGACGCAACTCTCTTGTCATTCATTCCCGCAGCTTCACTGTGCTTTAAACTGTGTGGACGCTGAGCGTCTACAGCTCGGACGCTGGGCGTCGAGAGATTTCAGGGTAGGTTGTCCCAATGCATTGAAACGAGACGAATCATTGGATAAATGCTGGTTTTGTCCCACCCATTGGACGCTTAGCATCTGTGGGAGTCTATGCACAGTGGGCGTCTATAGGCTGGCCAGGAAGCTCAGCTTTCTGCATGATGATTGGATGATCTGTCTGAGGCTGAATCTCTTTTTGATTGACAGCGAAATGAGCCAATCACCGATCTTATGGTGAAGGCAACCATGTCATTTTTTTGAAAAGGAATGGAGAGTAGAATTCACGTATAAATAACCGGACACATTTTATGATGTAGGCCGAAATTGAGCTTCCCCTCCTTGACAGACCAGCATCCGCCACTGGATTTCAAACACGTGCGGCTCATGCGGGAAAGCCCTCCTATGCCACCTACTGGAGAGAAACAGAATCATGTCAACATCCATGTAATGGTATTAATGAAGTGTGAGCTAGTTTACTAATTTCTCACAGGTCGGAGATTTTTTGTGTGTAATTTGTCCACATATCACTTGAAAGTGGATAGCAGGATGTAAGGTAAAACAATGAAACGTAGCAGACACACACACACACACACACACACACACACACACACACACACACACACACACACACACACACACACACACACACTACCTTTTCATCACACGCTCTTTTGCTTGCGGCTAGCACAAGAGGCTATCCTAGCAGTCTACATCTCCCCTCAGCGCTCCTTTGTGTGCAACAGCATAAACAGATGGTCACACAATATCCAAATCAAAGTCCTTCATTGATAAATACTTGCTACGACCAAAAGTCAAAAACAAGAGGTACAAAATGTACGAAAGCAAAACACTGAACTTAATATTTTTGCCATTTATTTTTTCTCAAATGATATTACACTTCTTTTAAGACCACATTTATTTGTTCACAACTTGCTATTACATACTTTGCTTGATCGTGATGATCAAAAAGGCTTTCTAATTATTTACCATTTATTTAATATTTTTGCTATTTATTTATTGCTGCTATGTTGAAATGATGTTAGACTTCTTTTAATGCCACATGTTTGTTCATAACTTATTAAGTTGTTCATAACTTAGTGAACAAACATGTCAAAATATACTTTGTTTGGCAGTGATGATCAAAAACACTTGCTAATTCTTTAGCAGCGTGGTGTCTGATGATAGTAAATGGTGGCTTCAGCCTTCCATCTCAGCCCTGGTGTTTCTGATGTGTATTTAATTGCTGCCACTGTCTCATTTGGTGTCGTGCATTCTCACTGGGCCTTGAAGGACCTTATCTAGTTATTCCTTTAAAGCCCTGCTCCTCCTTTTAATGAGACCTCTGGGGCTCAACTGGGCTTTGACAAGAAGGGGTGGAAAGGGCTTGACAAGCTCACAGATCACTGAGTTTGGGCAAAAGAAAGAAAAAAGTCACATAGGAATTGACTGCTCGTTTAAGGGGGGGGGGGGGGGAAGGATATCTGAAGACTGAGATAAAAATAGAGCAGCAAAAATAACGCAAGTAGCAGAAATAAGATCTGGCTGGAGAATATGATACCGGTGGTCATTCATTAACTGTGGTGCATTTACTTTGATGATCTGACAGCTAAAGTTGCTTTGACTGCCCTGAGTGGTCACAGTCGCCCAAAAGATTCACACAGATGTTCGAAAAGCACCAAAAAGAGAAGAAAGCGAGGTACTGTATAGACATATATAGTCATTGTTTTCATTCCAATCAATTTTCAAACTATAAGACACCCCACACGTGGCGAGAAAAGAATCGGCAAGTGTGTGCTTACTGCTCTTAAAGTGCGTGGTTTGCTGCAAATTACCAAGACAGCATGCCACACAGTGAACCAGATACAGTATCTCCACCGACAATCTAGTAATACCAGGGCTGACCTGTGTAAGGCAGTGTGGTGCCACGGAGTATTTAGACTTCCGGGAAACACAAAGAAGAAGAGAGTATTTTTAGAGGGTCAAAATAGAGAAGCTAGCCAAACTGTTAGCTTAGCGTTCCAGTTGACACGGAAGGATTTGCGGTCATAAATACAGCAGAGGTTTAATACTAGTACGGTGTATTCAGTTGGGTGTCAATTACTCACGGATGTTCTCTATTCGTGACAGAGCTCGGTCCATATTGGGATTTTTCATTGTACTTGATTTTAATTTCTATTTGACCTTTGTTTTTATAGTCAATTCATTTTAATTGGTTTTCAGTGCAAATGTATTAGTTTTTATTTTATTTTTGAAAATGTTTCATTTTAGTTTGTTCTTTACGTTTAGAATTAGTTGTTTTTAATACAGTGTATGGAATAATTATCGAGTGCAAGATCACAAAGTATTGTGCAAAAATGACATTCTCAAAAAAATAACCTTCCTTGTTCTGTAACTCCGGATGTACACCAATACCAAAATAAATACATGTCAAATGAATTCCAAAAGTCTTCGTACTTTGTATGGTACTAATTGCCAACTATGAACACGACAGTTTTTCATTAGCATTTTAGTTTTTAATTGCATTTCGTTAATGAAAAGATTTTTGTTATTTCACTCCCGTTCGTCAACTCTAATAACCTTGGTCCCGACCAACACTGTATGTGTGTAGCCTGCTTCACATGAAAACACAGCAATGCTTTCAACGCAGCGCATCACAGACGCATGATGAAATGCAGACTGGATAAGAACCCCAAAAGACTTGATTACCATCGCTTTACATTGGCCGCGTGAAATTTGATGCAAGCAACAACTCATAATAATGACTTTTGGGTCAAACTGCTGACAAGGGACAATTTTGAGAGCCAACCTTCTTGTATCACACAAAGCAATCAAGCAAAGGTCTAGTGTGTCATTTTTATGGGGCCCACAAGGATAAAAGAAATCAATGCACTGGGTCACCAAGAGCTGGAAGTGTAATGAGGGTGTGTGTTTCGTAATTCACCCGTATCTTGTTCGTTAAGATAAAATAAAGTATATCACTTTCTTTATCTCCCTTTAGTTGGTTTCAGAGCACACCACCAATCATGATGGTAAATAAGGCTAAAGTAAGGTAAAAAAAATAATAAAGCCTCTTTCCCGTCAGTCCCATGGCCAGTGTCATTCAAAGAAAAAGTGTTGAGTCACCTGATTGTTTACTAATAAGATTGCCTGTTCATGTGCTTTGTTACAGCTGCAGTGGCTGTGAAAGCGTTATATAAATGAACCTGCATTGTATTGTGTTGAATTGTATTTCTTTAGTGTAGCTCTATCTAGTGGATGTATGACGCAACCACAGCCACTTTTGTAGCTTCTATACTATGCGCCTTATAATGTGGTCCATTCATTCATTCATGGAAGGTGCACCTTATACTCCGAAGCGCCTTGTAGTGCAGAAAATACAGTAAGTCATCGATTTAGGAGAGGGTGGCACCATGTCAAATCTCGCTAAGGTGCAACATTGGCTTAGGCCGGCCCGCCCGGTGCTAAATAAATGAAATGTACTGTACTTCCTGCAGAAATATCTGAAAAGTCTTGATTCTTTTCAAAAATATTTCTTTGGATCGTCCTTTAGAAAAGGTATCACCACTTTAAATAGTGCCAGAGCAGTCTGTGATTCTGTTTTATTGTCTAAGACTTCTCAAGGCTTCTAAAATGCTGCTATCCACTTAAAAACAGTATGTGTGTTGTAAGTCCTGGCTACATCTACACGCAGCAGGATGTACTCGCAAAAGCAAATCTTGTGTTGCTTCACTTTTCCTAAATTATTTGTGCCTATTGATCAAACAATAAGATGCTGTTATTCAATATCATGGATCATAAATTTTGCCACACAGTTTCATTAGCGCAACTTTTTGTTCCCCCCGTGTACCATTACAAATCTACTTCATCACCGGTTTGGCAGGGAGGAGGGGGTGGGGAGGTTGTGGGGGACCCTTTTCATCTGCTGGCTCCACCTCACGATAGAGCGAGCGACTCCGTGTGGGACGCAACAAGCTTTCTTTTCCTTTTGGCGGACTGCAAGTCAACAGACTTGAAAAAAAAAAACTCTGTGCTGGAAGAAAAAAAGGGAGGAGCATAAAAAGAGAGAAAAGCATCCAAATCTGCAATCTTACACTGGAGAACGGAGCGGCAAGAATCAAGCTTTTCCAAGATTTTTGTGTGACATTCATCCATGGAGGGATCGCTGATATTGGGCATTTTTCAACATTGGATGTATTCAGCTCGTTCTTTCAATACATTTTCTTCTCCCGAAGGAGTCACACTGATTCTGTCTGGCAATAGAATTGCAAGCCTGAGCAACGCGCATAAAAGGTTCCTGTCATCGCTGCTGGGAATTTTCATTTGAGAAGTCACAGTGGACTAGTGCTCGGTAAAACGAGCGGCGATGGCGATCACTTGTGAGTCACTCTCCTTGCAATCCGACGACCGAGAACTCCAGAAGGCAAGTGAACAATCGTGGAAAAACATGACTGTGAATTTCGTCATGAGGACCAAAGTCCACGGTTTGAAGTTTATGTTCTCGCCACATAAATCCAAAGTGCAGCGAGGGGCCTGGGTGCTGGCCTTCCTGGTCAGCGTGGCCCTCCTCCTCACCTGGTCCAGGAACAGAGTCCTCTACCTTATGTCCTACCCGGCTGTGACAAAGATCTACATGGTGTGGGCTCACAACATGTCCTTCCCGGCCGTCACCTTTTGTAACAAGAACGTGTTCCGTGCATCCAGTCTGACCAGGGATGACTTGTACCACAGCGGCTACTGGATGGATCTTATGTACGCCAACCACACAGTGGTGGAGAGGAGCTTAGCCATCCTGAAGGAGAGCCACAAGCAGGGTCTGCTGAGCCTGCTCGACTTCAGCGGCTACAACCGGCCGCCCCGTTACCGCGTCAACACCACCGAGATGATGGCTCGCCTCGGACACCAGCTGGAGGACATGCTGCTGGGGTGCAGGTTTCGTGGTGAGATCTGCACCACCAAGAACTTCAGCACTGTATGTAAGATGAAGGTGTTTGTCAGATATGCATCTAAGTGCATTGCAAACCGGGTTCTCCAAATTTGGGGGGGCTTGGTACCCTTCCAGGGGATAAAATAGATGCCTATTGTTTTACCTGAAAAGCCCTAAAAAATTAAAAGTTGCCTCTTTGAGGGCCAACAAATGCACATCCATCCATCCATTTTCTGATCCGCTTTATCCTCACATGGGTCGTGGGGCATGCTGGAGCCCATCCCAGCTATCTTTGGGCAATAGGCGGGGGACACCCTGAACCGGTTGCCAGCCAATCACAGGGCACACAGAGACAAAAAAAGATACGCACTCAAGCTCACACCTCGGGACAATTTTGAGTGTTCAATCAGCCTGTCGTGCATGTTTTTGGAATGTGGGAGGAAAACAGAGTACCCGGAGAAAACCACAAATGCACATTTTTGACACCAAAAAAAGTAATATCATCATACAATATCAAAGTCAAAGTTTCAAGTCATAAAAGTCACATTTTAACTGGTGCATGCAAAAAAAATCTACGTTTATTTTCCTATTTTGCTTTTTTTCCGGAATGACCCCTCTCCCGAAAAACAGAAAAATTGTCTTGTAAAACCACATTTGTTTCTGTCAAAAAATTCTGAAATGATCTCTTGCCCACTAAGAAGCAATTGTATTCATGCAGGGATGACACATTTACAGTATGTGATGCAACAGTATGTCACAATCATATCAGAATTGTAATTGGCCCAAAACTAACATGCAAAGAATTGTTTCATGTTTAATATAAAATAAAATATCTAAAAACAACTCAGCAAATTGATTTGCTGCAGGCAATTTGCTTGCTTTTGTTGTGCTCACTAGCATTATTGTCATACATATCAATAATTTATTGTTAAAACTTAACTTAATGTTTTAGCCCACCCAAAAATACAAAGTTGTGGGTTTTTTTTTTGCAGTGTAGTTGATGATAAGCGTTTGAACTGTTCTGTGCCGTTTTTGTATTTAGCGAAATGCGGATGCCAGTGTGGATGTATGTCGTGTTCTTTTTATTCTTTTTGAATCCATAAGAAAGCAAAACAATTATGCCTTACTGGTTTCATTTGAACATATTTTATTCCTTTTCATTCCATTTTTAGATGTCGGCTGTGCTCCTTCTGCGTTGTATAGTTCTGCCGGGCTGACTGCATAAAATATCTTTCCAAAACAATGGTTGGATAATGTCGTGGTGTGAAATCAATTTCATATCTTACAACGGTGACTTCGGTGCATTTTATTTTGGTCCTTTAGAGTTTCAAATAAAGTTTGCTTTGCCAGCAATGCTAGATGATTTGAAAGGAGATTTGTTCATTATTCAGCCATCCAAGCGCAGTCTTAATTAATCTTTTAGCTTCTCTAATTAAACATCTGCAGCATTGTGGAAGGTAAAAAGACCTGTGGGGTTGATTGACAGCCGCGGGTGGCATTTGTAATGCAGATGCTATTTCATACTTGAGCTCCACTCGACAGCTCACACTTTAATGTCACGAAAAATATTCAAAAGGCAGATAGAAAATGCCCCAAAGTCACTCCCATCTTGAAAATCATGTGGGTCTTACACTGGCTTGATATATGAAGCGTATGTTACTTTTCTGACCAAACAACGATTGTGCCAAGACATGTTGTCACACTGATTTGCATTTAGCGTGCTATATCATTAGCGTGCAGCTTCTTGCCCAGGGGTGGCCAACCCGCGGCTCGCGAGCCGCATGTTGGGCTTTTGGCTGGTTCAATGCAGCTCACGTGACATGCGTCGAAAACGCCCCCGCGGTGGCGCTGACATTCAAACAACGGCGTTATGTACAGCAGAATTTACGATGTCAGCCTATCATCCATTTTCCGAACCGCTTTATCCTCACTAGGGTCGCGGGGGGTGCCGGAGCCTATCCCAGCTGTCTTCGGGCAGTAGGCGGGGGACACCCTGAATTGGTTGCCAGCCAATCGCAGGGCACACAGAGACGAACAACCATCCACGCTCACACTCACACCTAGGGACAATTTAGAGTGCACAATCAGCCTGCCATGCATGTTTTTGGAACGTGGGAGGAAACCGGAGCACCCGGAGAAAACCCACGCAGGCCCGGGGAGAACATGCAAACTCCACACAGGGAGGCCGGAGCTGGATTTGAACCCGGTACCCCAGCACTGTGAAGCCGACGTGCTAACCACTGGACTACCGGGCCGCCCAGCCTATCATCAATTCTGTTACTTGATTCACATACAGGGCAGCCAGTCAAATGACAACTGAATGGCTGTGCATGCGCAAGCAACGGTGCTAAGCGCTAAGTGCTAAGCGCTAAGTGCTAAGCTAGTCAGCAAATAACCTCTGAATTTAAGGCATGGGTGCCCAATACGTCAATCGCGATCGACAGGGAGGAAGCAGACTGTTCCCAAGTCGACCGCGAGGATTGGGAGGAGAAATGGGGGTGGGGGTGGGGGACTTTGTATGTTTGTGTGTTTTGCGATTTCGTCATCTTGCTCATCTCGGCGTGCTTGCATATATGCACGTGTGCGTGGTTGGGCACCGGCGTGTTGCGTGCGCGTGTACAGTATATGCTGGCACGTGCGCGATCACGGAAGGTTCATCGCTTCAAAAATCGATCTTCGGTCAAATACAGTCAAACCTCGGTTTTCGTCCATAATCCGTTCCAGAAGGCTGTTCGAAAACCGAAATTGTTCGAAAACCAAAACCACGCTCTTTTTAAAATGAATATGTTTATTGAACACGTCTGCTCACAATGGAAAACAACAAGAGGAAGCGTCACTTCCTCGTGTAAGGAAGGCGAGAGGAGTCAAATGGTGCATTCAAGTGCGCTCAGTTTGTTCGAGAACCGAAATTTGTTCGTCATCCGAGGCATAAAAAACTCAACATTTTTGGTCGAAAACCGAATTGGCCGAGAACCGAGATGCTCGAAAACCGAGGTTTGACTGTATGTAGCAAAGCTGACCCAAGTAAGTAACAAGCTCGCATGCAGACAGTGCCCTGTTTCGAGTGGCAACAACGGAACACAAACCAGATTTGAAGTGGATTGTTTAAAAGTAGGAATGCCAAAATTCCCTGCACTAAGACGCTAAACAACATGCATAGTAAGAGAAAAACATTATTATATTTTTATTTGTGCACTCGGTTGAACTGAGAGTTTGTGTGTGTGAGACAGTGCACACAATATTTATGGTTGAAAATGACCGGCCTGTGGTCTTAGTACTGTAGGAGTCAATTTTTGTCATTATCATGTTGGTGTGTGACATTTACAATAAATGTGGCTGAGCAGAGGTCTGTCTGTGTGTGTGTGTGTGGCTCTTTGCAGTAACACAGTAAAAAACATTGGCTCTTAGTCTCTGACTGGTTGGCCATCCCTGTTCTTGCTGATTTCTAAATTCAATGGTAATACAAACATCTAGCTTTGTAAAGCATATCTTTCACCAAAGCGGGGTTTGGAGTTAAACCTGTCGCTAGTGTGCTTCAAATGAGATTGAAAACACTAACAATTTCATTTCTGCTCTATAGTTTCCCCTCAAACATTGCTGCGGGTTTTCATATTTGTAAAAATGCATGAATATTGATTGAGCCCTCGGTGTTACGGTCTCAGTTCAAATGGAAAGAGTTGGATTTAATGAACCCCATCTAAACCGCGAGGCTTTCTCACTCGAACCAATTCTCAATGGTGAAATAAATTGTAAATGGCCACCCGTGTGCACATTTGTCGGCATTTGTTGGGCCGCCACAACAATATGGCGCCAAAAATGTCAAGCTGTGCACGACAAGCGCTGAGGCAATCCGTTGCTTTTCTCAGCCTGCTGGATTTATCCAAGCAGATGTACAATTGGTGGCAGAAAGCCTTCTGCGGAAATGACACACCAATCCTTAATTAGCATTGAGTTACGCGAGTTATATTCTACCGACCCAATTGAGTTTGCTAGTGAGCTTCAGCTCGCTCTTCTCTTATTTAATCACAAGCAAACAGGCAACCCCCGTGGGAAATCTGTAGTGAAATTAGCCTGAGATTGATAGTGGCTGTTGTTCGGAATCACTTGACTCTTGAGTCATGAGTCTGGCGTGTGCACCTCGACATTGATCCCGTGCCCCGTGCAAACCAGGTTGTGGTCATGTATTTATATCTTTAAATCAATAAACAAACTAACTTTATCATGCAGAGGCGAATGTAAATAGTATGAAATGTAGCAGAATGCAAAATGGCTAATGAGTAGTGTGAAAATGAACAGCCAGACATCGGACAAGTAGTTTTGATTTATTTTACTTGTATTATACAGTTCACTTCTCCTTACAGCGTTATGATAAATGGGAATGTCAAAATGTTACTTATTGTCCCTGCAGAGTTATTAAAGGTTTTATAAGAGCATGTTTTTTTTTTCTGTCTGCGGCAAATTAATTCACTTTAAATTATTTCCTATGGCAGAAAAATTGATTCGAACAGCTGCAGCATTTCTAAAGATTATTCTTGACATTGGAGGTTCCACTGCAAATAAAATATTATCAAGGTTAAATGTGCTTGAGGTAATTAAGTTATTGTAAATAGTCCAAAAAAAAAATAAATAATAAATATACATTTGATATATTCAATGAACAAAAATTAATTAAGTCAAGTCAAGTCACATTTATTTATTTATATAGCCCTTAATCACAAACAGTCTCAAAGGGCTTCACATGCCCACAGTTGACAAGTATTCATGACATCCCCTGACCTTAACCCCCAGGAGGGTAAGGAAAAACCAAAAATAAACCCCATCTGGGGTCAAAACAAGAAACCTTGAGAAGGGGGCGCAGATGGGGTAATCCCCCTTCCAGGATGACCAGGCTGCAATGGGTGCAAGGATTTGACACAATATTGTACTATACAATGTTAATTACAATGATATAACATCCATTTAACAAGATGAAAATGCTACAGGGAGACGTCTTCGGAGAGGTGGGTCCCCCTCTGAACCTGGCCATGTTGGTCAATGAAGAAATCTTCATAGCAGTGCCTCAGAGCGGTCAACCCAGCTGTTGTCCAGCTCAGTCGGTGCATCACGTACTTATTGATTAGAGCAGAATCCGTGCATCGACATCCAATTGGGTCATCATCACATAGCCCCCTCTCCGGATCAGGGACGGCGGGGTGAAGGACAAACAAGAGGAAGCGGCAGTACAAACAGGCCAACATATAGTTCAACAAAGTGCAAGAGTATACAAATGAGTCTTAAGTTGTGTTTTAAACATTTCAACTCAGTCAGCTGCTCTAATTTCAGTGGGTAGGGCATTCTAGAACACTGGAGCCCATATAGAAAAAGCTCTAGAACCTGGGGGTTTATTTTTTGTTGCTCTGAACACTAAAAGACCAGCGTGTTGTGAACGAAGAGTTCGGGGCGGATCATACGGTGTCACTAAGTCACCAGGAGATAAATGGGATTTAGGAGCATTTTAGTGATATTGTGAAGGAGAAATAAAAATGCAGTTCTAGTTATACTGTATTGTGCATTTGAGAAGAGAGCATTGAATTAAATATAACACAGAGATTTTTTTGCTGAATCACTTTGGTGTAATAGTATATTTATCGGGCTGAGAGTAGTGTCCTTGAATAGGTGCCGAGGCCGAGCAGGGCCAATAATCATCATCACAGTTTTATCAGGGTGAAGAGGCAAAAAATTAAAAGTCATCCATTGTTTAATCTCAGCAAGACACGCCTTGAGATTACAGCAATTGTGTGAGTTCGTTTTTTATACAGTAGTACCATTCCAATTGAGGTTGCTAGCCCCCAGGTAAAATACCAAATCTATTGTGTCACAATTTTTATGGGTGACTTCATCTTTTATCCGCGTGAAAACAAAATCAACTATTGTCTGATGCCCCGAAAGTGGTTTCGTTGGGAGATGCAAATGATTACAGTCAAACTCCTCTATAATGAAATCAACATGGGTGAAAATACCCCCTAGTGTGAAAAAATCTTCATGCATTAACACCATTCCCACTTTCCTGTTTCAAATTTGCTACAGTGAAAAACCCCCTGTTGTGAAAAATGTCTTGCTGCAAACATGATTTTGTTGTAGAGGAGTTTCACTGTATTAACCCTTTCAGGGACACTGTCTACTACAGTGGACAGTTTACCATGTCATCAGGTTACAGGGCGTATGAAAGTCACCCATTGTTGGTATATTATCTCCCCGAATCACCAAGTCTTATTAACAATATATTGTTTTTATTGAAAACATTTACAGTATTTTATTTGCTTCTTTTTTTTTAACCTGATCTATGAATAAATCGATGCAACTTCTTCCTCTCATAACTTTGCTGCTGTGAAGTGGGAATTTCTCCATTGTGAGACCATTAAAGGTTTTCTTATCTTATCTAATCTGTTAAAAACTGTCCACCGATGGAATACACGCCAAGATGTAATACAACTCCATGTTGTGCACTTAATTGACTCTGTGTTTTTTTGTTGTTGTTGTTTTGTTTCCTTTCCCGCAGATTTACACACGCTATGGGAAATGCTACACTTTCAACTCGGGACTGGACGGCAACCCTTTGTTGACCACCTTGAAAGGAGGCACGGGGAACGGCTTGGAGATCATGCTGGACATTCAGCAGGATGAATACCTTCCTGTCTGGGGGGAGACAGGTTAGTGCACGTTATAAGTCATTATAAGTGGCTGGGGAAAAAAAAATCAATACCCATGCCATGGTTGTATAACACACCTCCATCCACCAAATGAATCTTTGTTTCGTGAACGTTTTTTCAACATACTAAATTTATAAGGAAAAATGAACTCATATTAAGAGCATGTATTTTGCACCTATGCACATATTTTGTCCAAATTTCAAATGGCATTTTTGTCATACTCCACATCTGGTTAGTGAAAGTGCATTAGGAAGTGTTGCCCCCCCCCCCCCCCCCAGCCCCTCCTCCAGCATTTAACCCTTTCATGCCCCCTGTAACCTGATAGCATGATAAGGTGTCCACTGTAGTAACCGTTGTCCCTGAAAAGGTCAAGTTGGCCATCTCGGGTCTATGAATTATGGGAAAATGCACTTTAAAAAAAAAAATGTATATACCTTAAGTGTCTCTTAGAGGGACGGCATCTATGTGAGGAATGCGGTCGGTGTTACATAGCCTCCACAAGACATGTTGCCAACAAACAAGACAAAAGGGGCCCACCATTGTATCAATAATGCAAAATTGAATATGCAGCAAGTTCTTATACATTGATGGAACACCCCCACTAGGCTGCACATATTCCTTAACTGCATGTCATAAATCTAACGTGAGCTTGGCTTTCAGCGTGGTGTTCTGCACCACTCAGCATCCCTGCCAGTGGAAGGAGAGAGGAAAACGAAAAACAATTCCACAAAAAAAAAAAAAAAAAAAAACATGTTCCCGCAGGCTAGTTTGGCCTGATAAAGGTGTGGCGTGCTGTATATATATCCACAGATGAGACCTCCTACGAAGCTGGGATCAAGGTTCAGATCCACAGCCAGGACGAGCCACCCTTCATTGACCAGCTGGGATTTGGCGTGGCCCCTGGTTTTCAAACTTTTGTGTCATGTCAGCAACAACTGGTACCCCCATTGTTACCACATTCACACCCGTTGTGCCCCAACCCCGGCTTTCACGTGTTTGCCCCGCAAAGTCCCCGCTCAAATCCTTGCCATGCTGTCACCGCCTCCTCAGAGCAAAATCTGATCAAGAAACATCTGCGTGGAAATGGAGCGCTTCCAATTTACTGGACCTCATCCTCACTTTGAAAAGCTCCTCGGTATTCTAGTTCTGCTCGGATTTTTCATCTCTATTTTTAGTCGGCAGAAAAGTTTGAGTGCCAGAAAACGGGAGTAAAAAAGAAATTCACTGAACGTGGTCAGCCAGATGAAGGATCAAACGTCGTTTTCTAAATATAAAGCTCACAAAATAGCCTAAATCAGCACTCACTTCAGAGTGTTTGTGGTTTTTTGTTTGTTTTTTGTTTAGCTTTAATCAGCACTCATGGCTTTTCGTACCATTAAAGCTTTCATAAAGAGGTCAAAGACACATGACTGTCTTGGCTTCAAGTATTGACACCCACCAGGCCACACACTCGGGTGTCTTGTTATGCCAACACATCGATTCCAGAGCAATTGTTTTGACAACATAACCGGTGCAGATGAAAGAAATCAACACTGGCAAAGGCATTTTTTGAGCTGAGCTTCTGTTCTGACCCCAAAAATGAACTACACAGGGCTTTTTTTAAATGTAAGATGTGCTTTAGTTAGTTCTCAGGAAAGCATTGATTGCTTTGACTACCTGAATTTGTGAGAGAGAAATTAACTCATTGAGTACCACCCAATTCTAGACCAAGTCTGAAAAGACGTTTAAAAAGGTCTTTGGGAGTGAATGAGTTAAGAGTAGGACTTTATCTGTTCAAGGCTCAAGTTGTCATAAAAATGTTGATATAAAGGACGCTAGACACGCAACAGTTTTGTGGTCTGGTATCAAGACCCATGCCGTCAGATATATTTGAGACTGTTTTGATGACATGGACATGTGAATGAGAAATTAAAAGTGCCACACATAGACACGTAACTGTGTCTGTTTAAGCATAGAGACCCACAGGGCCACATGTGTGGGAGTCTGTTTTTTATGCTTAACTGATAAAAAAAAAAAAAAGAGTATTAGAAATAAATGTAAAAAAAAAAAAATGCTTTGACTATGAAATGAAAAGTGAATGAATGTGTTCCAAGGTGGAAGGTCACAAAGATACAAATGGTCCTGTATCTCGATCCGGACGCACGAGGCCACACACTCGGGTGTCGGGTTGTAATTCCAACACATAAAGGCAAAGGAGGAGAAATAATCGTGATTTTTTTTATTTTTTAATGAGTTTTAACGAGCACATCTTCCGTGGCAGCATTCAAAGCGCCTCGGGCTGTTTGTATCAGACTTGACAGACTTATGAAAACATGGCATTTCATATTGAATTTGACCATCAAATCCAGTGACAACTGCCTTCAAAAGCTTTCTGTTACCCGGCGACACGCTTGTGAAAAGAAAACAACATTTCAGTCTTTCACTGGCCTTTCAGCGCTGTTGGCAAAAGATGAAAAATGGCTTTGCGCAAATGACAAAAGCGATCTGTCAGCTTGCCACTCTCTGACAGCAGCCGTCATTCATTTGAACAGAAGAATTTATTGTGTCACGTTTCGTACGCGATCGCTAACACAGTGTTTGCTCGTCCTCGCAAGCTGTTACTTTCCCCAATTGATTTTGCTCCTGAAGAGAACTTGTCTGTCCTGGCCAAAACCATGAGCATGGAATACAACCGACCTTGTTTTGTTTCAGCAGAGTAACATGGGATGACCGAGGCGGTCTTATGACAGACACCTGGACACCACAAACATGGGAACATTGTCCCATCGCTTTACTTTCGTTCAAAAAAACACTCAGCCATTTGCAGGTATCAAATAATGTGTGCTATTAATGATCCGAAAGTCAAAAAATAAGCACACAGGAATTGTCATTTTCAATTAAACCCAACAGCAGCCCCATGCACCAGTTCAGTCTAAAAGAATAAGAATTAGAAAACCTTTATTCGTCTCACAATGGAGAAATTCCCAATTTACAGCAGCAAAGTTACAAAAGGAAGAAAGTTGAAGAACAGAAAGTATAGGAGCTGCTGTAAACGCAGCCACTCTCGCGGCGCCGATTGCCGAAAAGATTTGCCCCATTCATTATGCGGCTGGCATTCGTGTCTCATACGAAATAACAGATGGATGGTGAAGCGCTTTTGATGTGAAGGTACTATTTGTTGAAATGGTGTCATTTTAAATCACGTGACATCAGGTCACCAAAACATCATCACTCCATGCAACTGCCAAAAATCTTAACAGTTGAGATGGTTTGGAAATCAATTACAGAAAATGTTCACGTTAGCTGTAATTGTGACAAATGGTTATGTTGGTAGCATTTTGAAAAAAAAAAAAAAAGATGTGCATGTTTATTTTTTTTTCTTTCAGTGAAAATTGCAAATTAATTCCACGGTCAAATTACCAGCATCGTTTAACTTAAGTAGTTTTTTTTATTTTTTTTTTAAGGAATGTTTCTGATAAAATCTCACTCTGATAATGGTTCATCCTCCCAAGACTTGTTGACTTTTGGGGTGTGTTTTTCCCAAAAATCTAAAATTGTACCACTGATGTGCTGGAAAATAAATGTCTGAGTGACATGTCAATAACACAATGATAGCGTTTCTCAGGTGCCCGTAAGTTGGTTCTTGATTCCGTATCATGCTTAGCAGGCTGCCTCGCCTTCTGAAGAAGGCGGAGGCGGAGAGTCTCACCTCTTTCGATCTCTTGCCTGGTCTTTTAACCGTTTTACTGTTAATGACGCGGGCTGTGTGTTCCCTCACCCCTCGCCCAGATGAGACGTCTTATGAGGCCGGCATAAAGGTACAGCTTCACGCTCAGTCAGAGCCTCCTTTCCTCGACCAGCTGGGCTTCGGGGTGGCCCCGGGCTTCCAAACCTTTGTTTCCACCCAAGAGCAGAGGGTAGTGTACAGTACAGTATGTTTGTCTGGGCTTGCTGCATGCCACAATGTCCACTGTAGCTCATCCGTCGGTGCCCTAAACCCCCCCAAACCCCTCCTCCACCCCACCGTCCCTGGGGAGTGAAGTCATCTGTTCCTGTTACTTTACTGTATGTGTGGTTGTGGCAACATGCAACGTCTGCATTGCCTCCCCTGTTGACTGGATATTGATGAACGTTTCAGCTTTAGCCGTTTATCCCAACTGGCTTCGCATTTGTTCAACTTTCGTGTGTCTTTGCTCGTTGTCCACCACATAGCTCCCCTTTTAATGTGTTCTTAAAGGGACAGTGTCATGCTGTTCATTAGATTGTATTGGCCGTGACTACCCTGGCAACAGTTCAGAGTCGAACTTAAACTGGGTGTGGGTTTTCTTTCGAGCTAGATGGTATTTGCTTGGTTGGTAATCATCCTTCATCCGAATTGCAAGGCAGCAACAGCGAGCCTGATTGCTCTTGAAGTCTATCTAAATTTATGAAAAATGTGATGCAACATCTTAGGCCATTTTATGGCCATTTTGGTCATTTCCAACTATCCTTCCAAAAAAACCAACAACAAAAACGTATCAATTTTGACCAGTTGCTACATTCTTGGATGCACTTAGACAAACAGATGGACAATACAACATTCTCAAACATTTTCATTATTGTTCTTCCGTGTGGGCGGAGCATGGCGACAAAGTGCTGGCTCGGCATAAAACACAAATTCTTTATTTGTATTTGAAAATTCTGCAACCGGATAAAAAAAAAATGTGTAGGCTTGTGTCTCATTAGTACACCCACAAAAACACCTCAAAAACTCGTTCCTGAGAAGACACAGAGGGTTTGCCATTTTGTTTTGAAGCAACCAATTCAGAGTCATTTTCCATACAACCTTCAAAGACAATTTTGTCTTTCGGATACTGTCCAATTGCAACCAAATGGAATCATCGATATTGAACAGATGGAGGCCATAAAATTGAAAAAAAAAAGAATCAAATTTTTGTCATTGCATGTGAGTGGAACATGGCAGCAAAGTTTTTTGACTTGGCATAAAACAGGAATGAATCAACTACAAAAATAATTGAAAAATTAAGCAATCAATCATGATTAAACCCACAAAAAAAAAAGGCTCAAAACCCATGCCGGAAAAGATGCAGGAATCTACCATTTTATTTTGAAGTAGCCAATTTAGGGTCATTTTTGCCATTTGCAGACACCCTTCAAAAGCAAACGACGGCTACAGATTCTGCCTGATTACAATCAAATGTGACAGACTGATGGCAGATGTTGAACAATTCCAGTTTTTGTCATCGCTTGATAACCGCCCGTAGAACACAAAACACTCAGCACCGTAGATTCCCCACCCTTGAGGTACTGCGACATTGTAATCGGCATCCGTATGCTCAGATCCTAAAGGAAACGTGGTCTGTGTCGAAGAGCGCTTCATTTTTTTACACTAAAACTGATTGCCGTATATTTTGTAGCCGCGGTATTCATATAGCTGTTTTACAACCGTCAATGTGTCCAAATAAACAGCCATCATCGGTGAGTCGGGATTTTTAAATTCCTTGAAATTTAAGTGATGGATTGCACTTCAGTGTTAATGGTAGTTTTACCTCTGAGACTGTTCAGGAGGAGGCGGCACCCCTTGTGCTGGGAAATCTAATCTAGCGAGGTAGCGTGATAAGGTTTAATGGTGAAGGAGATTGAGTTGTTCACATACATCTTAAAATGGATTTACATGGGCTTTGTGTGATGCCTGTCATGTGAAGCACTTATGTACCGGAATAAAACTGTGCGCTGCTCTCTCTCTCTCTGGATATTATTTATTTATTTATTTTTAAATAAATTCAGCTTCTGGTTGTGGTGTCCAGTGTGAGCCGGTCTCTATTCCCATGGTACCCTGCTACCCCCCCCTACTACGAGACTAGACCTGCATCCCTAATGTTCTGCATGACGTCTGCTTGCTGCCGATGGGAAATGTCGGTGTGACCAAAAATCGTGTTGTTGTTTTTTTTTGTCTTCTTTTTGGACCGTGTGTTGGGTTTTTAAAAGCCTGTCGATGTTGTTGATTTGTACTTGAAAAGTGTTGCTTGCTATAATCCGATTAAACAATGCACTTCTTTTTTCTCAGCTTCAGTACCTCCCTCCGCCTTGGGGAGACTGTAAGTCAACTCCCATCGACTCGGAGTACTTCGCCACGTACAGCATCACCGCCTGCCGCATTGACTGTGAAACTCGTTATCTGCTGGAAAACTGCAACTGCAGAATGGTCCACATGCCGGGTACGCAGTCGGGAAAAAAAAAAACATTTGTGCGTCGTGTGTCGAGTCGGGTTTAATTGTCATATAATTTGAACACAGGGACCTCCACTGTGTGCACACCTGAACAATACAAAGACTGCGCTGACCCAGCCTTAGGTGAGCACACGCTGCACCACAAGATTCACAAGTCCTGGTGGAACAGCTTGCATCTGCTCTGAAAAGTCACTGTTTTGTAACGTTGAGAATGACTTCAAACTGGTAAAGGGAATGTTTATTGATGCGCTGTAGTTTCTCAAATAGTGGTCTCAACTGCAAGATGTTTGAGAGAGAGAGAGAGAAAGTAGAGAGTAGAAAATTAATAATCTGCTGTAAACAATTACATATGGCCACTTTTTTTAGTGCCTGTATTTTAGCTTTGCACACTGAACCTCATCCAAAAGCAAAGAAGCACTTCTTCCTCCCTCCAAACATACAGCGTGTATGATTGGAGGGAGGAAGAAACGGCCACAAGCTTTAAACTGCAGCTTGTTAAGAAAAAAAAAAAAGAGGCACAGTGTGAGATACGGAAACATTTTGCTTCAACGGCCGACGGTCAGGGCTGCTACCCAAAAATTTCTATAGACTAAGTCTGTCAAGTCTGACATAGAGCCGGTCAGACCAGAGGAGGGAACACTTCCAACATAGTAAGGTCAAAGAGACCACTGAGTGGCATCTCCAGGAATTCAAAGAGCCAGATCTTAGCCAATGTGGCACATTTCTAATGACTTGACTTCAAATTGAAGGCTAAGGAATGTGAATTATTTTGTGACAAGCAAACAAGTGCCTCATTGCTTGCAATTCACACGGACAAATCAATAGTCTTTTTCGATGAGCCGAGTCAGCCACCAACTAAGAGTCGCTATTCTGTTATTAAAACACACTCTTGTCAATAAAGTTGTGGCAGTTTTGTTTCCTCTAAAATGTCAAATGTAATACTGGATACTATCATTGTCGATAATTATGGTGAGAAATCTTTTACATGATCGGTGGTCTTTTAAGTCACAACTTCCATTGCAGCGGAGGCCATTATTTGAGGAAACTGGGTATTTACTGTATGTGTCTTGATCTCAAATGAAAAGCCCACAGAGCTCCCTTTCCCACTCAAAAAGCTCCCGCTCCACTCCTGGGAACGGTACTTTAGCTTCAGTCATTATTTGCTTTCATGGAAAGTGAACGATGGCAGCAACTGCAATCCTTCTGATGTTTGCTGAGATATTTTTGGCGCAAAGCGCGCTTAGTGTGCAGGATTGTTTCCCCGCAGCGATTCCAACATGTTTGACGGACTTTGATCATCCACAGACTTTTTGGTAGAGAAAGACAACGATTACTGTGTGTGTCAGACCCCCTGCAACATGACTCGCTATGGCAAGGAGCTGTCCATGGTTAAGATCCCCAGTAAGGCATCTGCCAAGTATCTGGCTAAGAAATTCAACAAAACTGAGCAGTATATTGGGTGAGTATGACTTAGCGGTAGTAGTCGAACACACTAGTTTCGCGGTTGTCCATTTTTAAAATTGTATTCTTTTACACCAAGTACCGCCTCCCCTAAAGTAATACGTTCTCCAAATGCCACCATGAAGGCCAATGTTAAAGTACAGTAGCTTAGTAGGCCTAAGTATTCATCAAAAATGAGGCAGTTTTTTATTCGTAAAAAAATTAATTCACGATTTTTGTAGGAACATTAAGACCGTGTTTAAATATAGCACTTTTTAAAAATCTGTGCTCAAAAGGGGAGTTTGGCAAACTCCCCCGAATAAAATAATAATAATAATAATAATTTTGGTCATATTTGTTAAAACAGTCATTGTGATTTCACTGTAGAACATGATGATTCTGATCTTTGAAAAAAAAATCACTTACCCTTGCCCTGAGTATGAAATCACACTCCCCAAGAAAATAAAACAACCAACTCGAGACCAAAGGCCTGACTTACAATATTTCAATCATTTGTTGTTCATTTGCGATCATACTGTTCACTTGCAACCTCCCACCCCCGCTCTGTCTCGCAAAGCAGCAAACTTTAAATCGATATCATTTAGGTTTGTATTTTCGTGAATCCTGTGCGGCTCAGAGCGTAACTGCGCAGAAGCGGATTGTGTTGATAATTTCACAGATGAGCGCAGACTGATGGATCTGAGAGAAAGAGACATAGTCTTTGCTGTGGGAGTGGTCACAGCTGACTTCAGTCATGACCAGTCAAAGCAGCTGCTCTCATTACCTCGAAATGTAGCACGCTAGTCGCACAGTGGAGCAGTGCCTTGAGACCATCTTCCGATTGTTCACTGTTCGAACCATCCATCCATTTTCCGATCCGCTTTATCCTCACAAGAGTCGCAGGGGTTGCTGGAGCCTATCCCAGCTCTCTTCGGGCAGTAGGCGGGGGACACCCTGAACCGGTTGCCAGCCAATCGCAGGGCACACACAGACAAACAACCATCCGCGCTCACACTCACACCTAGGGACAATTTAGAGTGTCCAATCAGCCTGCCATGCATGTTTTTGGAATGTGGGAGGAAACCGGAGTACCCGGAGAAAACCCACGCAGGCCCGGGAAGAACATGCAAACTCCACACAGGGAGGCCGGAGCTGGAATTGAACCCGGTACCGCCGCACTGTGAGGTCGATGTGTTAACCATTGGAACACCGGGCTGCCCTCCTTGTGGGATGATTTTCAAAATACAGTCATGATGATCACCGATACCAATTGATTTGAGTCAGTACGTCGGACATATTTATGAATGGAACACATCTGACGTCTACCCCACATGTCCACAGGGCTCTCTGTAGCTGTCTTCCTGTGACTTGATCAAATTCACCAAAATCGCATTAGGGTTAGACTAGCTTTCTACCCTGCGCTGGCACTAAGACATGATCTGAGCAGGCCTGAATTCCAATTCATTTTGTGTCACTAAATTGTCACTCGGCAAAAAGTGCATCTCCAGTGACACTCCCGATGTAGCGCTGACACGCTCAGCAAACTCCCCCAAGAAATAATGAATGAAAATGTATTGCACCTAAAACTTGAATAAAAATCACACTTAAATAAATGTTTGAAAACAAACCATTCCTAAAGATGAAATGCAAATGTCAAGTACCTGCAATTCGGTTGGATTTAATTACTATTTCATAAAACCGTGGCTTACAACTTAAAAAGTAAAATGTTGAAGGATTCCGATACCAGCCACCGTTATGTGAGGCAAAAAAGTAATCTGACATCGAGTAAATCTTCCTCGTCAGTAATTGGTGCTACACTTCAAGTCATTTGACTTCATGTACATCATAAAAGCCACAAAGGCCTGTTCAGAATGAGCTGTCATTTACTTAATTAAAATGTAAAAATTATAGTACATAAGTAGGGCGGCCTGGTGGGCCAGTGGTTAGCGCTTCGACTTCACAGTGCAGAGGTACCGTTCAATTCCAGCTCCGGCCTCCCTGTGTGGAGTTTGCATGTTCTCCCTGTGCCTGCGTGAGTTTTCTCCGGGTACTCCGGTTTCCTCCCACATTCCAAAAACATGCGTGGCAGGCTGATTGAACACTCCAAATTGTCCCTGGGTGTGAGTGTGGATGTTTGTTCGTCTCTGTGTGCCCTGCGATTGGCTGGCAACCAATTCAGGGTGTCCCCCGCCTACTGCCCGAAGACAGCTGGGATGGGCTCTGGCACCCCCCGCGACCCTAGTGAGGATAAAGCGGTTCGGAAAATGGATGGATGGTATCAGTACTTGGTATGCTAAAATATTCAAGAGTCAATACTTTTACATGTAGTCGTATCTGTCTGCAAAAGCAGCGTCGAACATCCTTAACGATAACATTAACTATGTTTACGGAAATATTAGATTTTTTTTTTTTATGTCCTCAAAAAATACGAGTAAAATGCATTTCACATACATAACAACTGTATTTAAGTAAATATTAAGTAAAAATTTAAGTAAATATTTAAGAAACCCAACATTTCCTTAAAGACGAAATGCAAATGTATTGTATTTAAAAGTTAGATAGAATTGAACGAGAGAAAAAAAATGCGCTGGCTCGTTTTTAAGTGCCGTGTGTTGGGTTGCAAGATGGCGTTTGAAACGTGATGTTTTCACGCATTCACCGCTTACAATTTCGCCACACACTACACACAGAGTACCACTAGAGGGAGCCTGTGTGCACCACTCGTGCCACACTTACCGCATTTTTGAGAATCACTGCACTTGATAGCCTGTGTTCTTCTTTCGAATGTGTGTATGCATGTTCAGTCTCCATCGTTCACCTTCAATGTAACAATAATGAAAGTGTACTACAGTGTGACATGATGACGTGTTGGCTGTCGGTCAGAGGGATTTAAGGGTGTGCCGGTTGTGCCCCTGTGTGACCCCCTCCAGAGAAAACATTTTGGTTTTGGACATCTTCTTCGAAGCTCTGAATTACGAGAAGATCGAGCAGAAGAAGGCGTACGAAATTGCCGGGCTTCTCGGTAAGACTCTCGCCCGCGACCTTGGCTGGAAAGTCGAAGGACGCTTTGAGAAGCCCTGCTCAGATTTCCTCTTGACGGATTCTCAATGAGAAGTGACATCTGTCCACGTCCGTTCATGTCTCGTCTTCTAGGTGACATCGGAGGACAGATGGGTCTGTTTATAGGAGCCAGCGTGTTGACCATACTGGAAATATTCGACTACCTGTATGAGGTAAAGTGACACCTAAATGAGTTTCACACAGTAAAACAATAAAAGTAGGCAGCTACATTTCCAAACAGACCGTAAAATAATACCAATGGGTATTAACTAGGAGTGGGACTATATATCACATCACATGGAGAGGAATGTCTTTATTATTATTTTTTTTAATAAACTGAATGCCCCAAAAAATTTCAATTGGAGACACATTATGGAAAATTGACTTTTGAATCACTTGGATAAAAGCGGTTGTGTCTCTGGAGTGCCTGCCTCCCAATCAAGTGTGAAATTAAACAACCAAGTAAATCTTGTCTCATTTGCTCATATGGGTTAAATTGGCCAGTGGCGGCTTTGTGCAAGGCCATTCATTCGCAGTCTGGTCGCTCAGGTACGAAGATCTTCTGCTCCAAAGGAGAGACTCAGAAAATTATGTGTGTGCCACATCAGGTTTTCATAAAATAAATAAATAAATAATATGTAAGACATTTTTAGATGTATGAATACTTTTGATTGAAGGGTTAGATTCAGCAACAGTTGGGTTGTTTTTCTGAAACGTCATAGCTATAAATTACAATGCAGGGTAACATCTGTGTTGCGCAAGATTATATAAAACAAAAACTGAAAATATCTCATAAACCTGATGTGCTGGAGTAGGGCAGTCCTTCCCAAATAGTGGACCAGGCCCTTCATGTCTGACAAGAAACATGTTTTTCTTTTTTTCTTTTTTTTTTTTGCGCCATACTAGAATTAAGTGTAATTGCACATCCATTATAATAGGTGGCAGTGGCGCTCTCGTTTATATTATTATTCTTTACTTTCAAGATAGGTGATGCACTTCAAATATTAAAAAGTAGTAATATAGTTATTCTTTTTTGTAAGTTGATCTGTTATTCTTTATCTTTTTTTGTTTTTTCTTTTATGTTAGCAAGGATACACTGTGATACAGAAATGTACCTATCACAATTTAATAGACGAAATGGTCCTATTTAATGTCGCAGCAGAGGTTTGGGCTGTAGGGGACAAAAATATTTGAAAATGTTAAACACGCTTAATATTTACGAACGTTAATCCTGATGTGCGCAGTCATTAGTCAACACCAACAATGGCTGATTTTTATGAGCAAAATGACTGGACCAATATGCATTTTTATGTATTATGAACAATTGTTGGTTAAACCTTTGGGGGCTTTTCCCCCCCTGATTAGTCTGGTGAAGCTTTATTTCTGACCCTTATCTGTTGTTTGTGTCTTCAGGTGTTCAAGGACAAAGTTTTGGGTTACTGCACGCGCAAGAAACGACCACAGCGCTCTCAGAGTGACAACCTGGTAATTTTTCCTAATCTCTTTCAATGTTCACATTGAAAGAATGCAGGGGGGAGTTTACGAGACTGTTCTTTCTGGCGACAGGCATTAGCTTCATTTTATAGCTTTAATGCTCACTTTATAGCATTAACATGCACCTACCGCACTGTTACACTCCAATCTTTATTCATATTGTACAAGCAGTTTATTATTTGGGATGCAGTGCAGACTAATCTCCCTGATAGCAAGACATCAAATTTTATGGATTTAATACTAACCCCTGTGGATTTCCGTTTTAAATTACTGTACCTGTATCTTCAATATGAAGCTGTTTTGTTTTAAAGCGAGCGAGACTAGTTTATGCCTATATAGAGTAATTTGCCAAAATACAACTTCATTCATCTAATTTATTTCATTCTTCCCCCTGTGCATTGGTTGTAAATAATACAAAGGACTTGATAAACTTCCCTGAGTGGCTCCTCAAATGTCAAAGCTTAAGTGAGTGGAAAAGATTGCAAAGTCTGTGAGTCATACGTTGGTACTATAGTTAGGGAGACAATACGTACAGTGCTTTGAGCGAGCCGGTACGAAGCAGGACGGAGTATCACCACCTCTAAATTTTAGCCTCTAGTGTACCGGCACTTTTTACGGCATACCAAGACTTCACATGAGCCCACAGCACCCTATTTTGTTACAGTACTTCGGGTAACTCCCCACCAAAAAAAATGTTGCATTTTTTTCCTGCCTCCAATAAGTTTATTCGGTGTTTGCGCCATCATTTTGAATTGTCATGGAAGGTGCAACGATACAACGAAACACGCCACCAACGCAAAGGCGAACTACAAAATAAAAGATCATATAATTTAATGACACCAATGCAATGGCTTGAGAAAGATAAAAATATATATATATATATATATATATATATAGAATTTTTTTTAATTGATGAATTAATTTAGTGATCTGCTGTTACTCCCCGCCGAATTTACCTGGTAACAATGGAACATGGGGTGTACCGGCACTTTTTTCCCCCCACTTAAAGCACTGGAGATAATGACACACAAATTGTCATCATTTGAATAACATCCTATACTGTATGCCACACTTCACTCGTAATACTTGTAATATTTGCTGCATTGTGCATCATCCATGTCATCATCTCCGCCTCCTCTTCTCAATGTGTTTCATTTCTCAAAAGACACCTCACCAGCAAAGTGAAACTCAATTTCATTTGATACGTCGACTTGTCATCCTTCAATACCTGGCCTTATATAACACACATGCGCCCCCACCTTGATTGTTTTTTTTTTGAACACCAAACGCATTGTGCTTTACTTTCATCTCAGTCACCCTCACCCATCTTTCTTTTCATGGTGTCTATTCCAGGAGTTTCCAGAGAACCCAAGCAGCCCTGGTGTCACGCCTAATCATGCCCCCAGGTAGCACACCACCACCCCTTCGTTGCTAATAGGCGCTCCCACGCTGTCATTAAAGCATCTCATGCATCCTCACCCCCCCCCCCCCCCCCCACCTCCATGATGTCACACTCGCTATAAAATGTGGATCTTACTATTAGAAACAACATAAAAAATAAACAGATGAAATTTAATTTACGACATTACATGCAATACAAGGGTGCCCAGCCTTTTTTGACCGAATATCTATGTTTCAAGCTGCCAACCTCCTGCGAGGTGCACACAGACCCATCCCCCCGCCTCCGGGCGCGCACACACACGACAGGATGAGCAACAGCCATAACGGACCCACACATGAATGCAACTGAAAAATAAAGTGCACACAAGATCATTTATTTATTTAATCGTATAATAGCTCTTCTGTCATCTGCCTTACATTCTTGATTTAGCAAATTAGTCTGAAGGCTATTAATTAATTGCTACCATATAAGCTATTAAAAAAAAAAGCTAAATAAAATAAAAGCTAGTCTACCAATAACGCTATAAAAGAAAAATTAAAAAAAGATACATTATCGACCTTATACCCTGCACCTCTTAATGTGGCTACCCGACATGCAACATTGTTTTCCTGCCTTGTCGTTTTGTTAGCGTGTCTCATTGTGATACATTCGCTGCAATGTGTTTTTCGCAGCAGTAATGTACAGTCAAGTATAGCATGCAGTGGGGGGAAAAACACACACACACACACACACACATTGGTTGATGTACCGCAGCTGGCGTGTGTTTTTACTCAAGGAGAGTTTGCCTTAAATTCACTTGGGAAGCAGTCGGGGTGGGAATCTTCTCTTAGTCGGCTTTACGGCCGACTTGAGTCGGTTTGATTCGAATAATGGTTTCCGCGAATAATGGTGCTTCCCCCTTGTGAAAACACATTACATAATCATTCAAAGGCTGTATCACTTTCCCGTCGCACAGAGGTGCTTTTTTTTAAAATGCTGGAGCACAGATACCATCACTAGATGCATGACTTTGGGATGTTATCGTACCATCTGAAAATATTTCTTTGTCGGCGGGAAGCTTTCACGGTATGACTGGCAGAAGCTCAACCAGCACAATTTTTTTTTTTTTAAATGGACAGTTGAGTTGTCCAAATCGACACCATATACCAGTTAGTCCAAGGGTGCATAATGGATGACACGTTGGAGTGCTGTTATCCATATTAAAAAACAAACAACAAATGTGGTATTTTGAGGGGAGGGAATGGAGTGGATGAATTGCATTTCTATTAATTTCAATGGGAAAAGAGGATTTGAGATCTGTCAGTTTTGAGTTACATGCTCGTATGACTTCAGAAATCTGAGAATATTTCCTGTGTAGAGGCTAAAATTCCCAGAATTTGGACAATCTCATGTTAAAGGGGAACGAAAATGAGCGAGAATGTGTTGTATGCGCCCCGCGAATCTAAAACCCGAATTTTGATCAACATTGCGTTTGTGGGATAAGAATAAAGCAGATTATTCGATTAATTTTCATCCATCTCTGGGGGCCGTCATTTTGGCCAATGCTGCCCTCTGCTGTCAGCAAAAAAAAAAAAAACAGTCATGACAACATATTCTTGCTACAAAACATTTATGTTTAGTTCCCCTTTAAACAACAGATGAATAGATTAACAGATGAATAGATTATCAAAATAGTTGTCAGTTCATTTGATAATCGATTAATTGTCCATTAATCGATTAATGGCTGCATCTCTATCCATAGATTAAAAACGAAGACTAAGATTGTGCTTTTTCTTTTCTCCCTCCTTTCCCCCTCATGTTTACCTGTGCTTCACATTCATCATCATCATCATCATCGTCATCATTCCTTGGTTTGATCCCGTTGACTCAATCCCGCCGCCTCCGCCAACCCAACCCCACTGCTCCCCGCCCACCACCCATTTCCCTCCCCATGTTTCCGCAGAGCACCTGTGACACACTCCGGAGTCACTCGGACAGTCTCGGATTCACGCCGAACATGTTACCTCGTCACCCGACTCTAGGCAACTTTGAGGAGTTTGCTTGTTGACAACCTAATGTTTGTGTTTGTGTTTTTGTTTTTTGAGGGAGGAGGGCGGGGCGGGGGGGACTTGACAGCAAACTGTGAAACAATTGGTATATTTATCAGAGAAAAACAAGGTTGAAATGTACAGTACTTTATCAATGCCTGAATAGAAATAGAACACTATCATCAGAAAAAAAAACAACTTCCGAAACAGAACTCAGGTTTAAATGCAACATAATTTATTCATGTTTTTCAAAATGTCACTTTTCAGTCTCAATGTGTCCAAAAAGGAAGTGAAGATGCTACGTGACCAGGAAGAAAAACACACGAGCTGCTATGTGTAGCACTGCACAGTCTGCAGCATCTTCTCCGGAGTGACTTTAACAGCAGGAGTTGACTAAGTGTTGCCTTTCAGCTTGAATCCATCATGACGTCATATATGCTAATCAGAAAGGGGGGGGGGGGGAGTGTGATCATTGACGCTAGCGTCACACAGCTAGCTCATATCGCAATGTTTGTGTTGTTGTTCGGTCATACTGACAAAGCTGAAAACATCTTTTGTTGCCTTTCTGGATAATGTCAATTGTGTCTTATCTCATTGCTATGAAGGAGTATTGGGGCCATGCTGAAAGACAAAAATTGTTGAAATATGAAGACAACACAGTGAAATGATTATTCGAATGGAGTAAGAATGCGGCAATAAAGTCCTCGTTTCTTCATGGGGGGGGTCTATATTTTGAGAATAGTCATCATTTTAGCGAATTTGAATGTTAAAATCGTACAAAATGTCAATGAAACAGCCTCACTTAAGACCTGAATCATTTTTGCTAAAACTACTTCTGGTTTAGGTGATCAAACACACTTATTATTTGTAGTTCAATTACATTTTCTGACACCCTTATCGTTGTAATAATTACTCTGCTCATAATATTCCGACTTTTTCGAGTAATATTGCATTACAGTGGTCCTTCGCTGTATTGCATTTCACCTTTCGCAAACTTGCTATCTCACGGGTTTATTTTCAAGTGCAGTTTTGCATGCTGTTTTGTACAGCTAACAACCCGGATTGTGTCCTAATTGACTTCCTGTTTCTTATAGTGTACAACAGGGACTTTATGACGATAATCGATTCTCCCACTTTTACTAGTTCATCATAAAAGTACATATTTTATAATAGAACTTTCTTTTTGTGTGATTGTAACTAGCGTTTTTGTAGGATCAGTCTCATAGGATTAGTTGTCATCAGACTACAAATGTATTCCTGCAAAAGGATGACTTTTTAATGATATAGTGTAAATATCGTTGTCCTGCGAAAAACTCGTATGTCCATTTTTGTCATTTTGTAAATGTTTAAATGAATGGGTGACATCACATTGAAAAGAATGTACCTCAGAATCTGCTCAAATTGTTTCAGCGGCATGGCATTTTTTAATCCCTAGAAACCGCTTCATTTCGCTATTTGTAATGGCCAGGTTTTCTTTCCCTTTTTTGCAGTGCATAGAGCACCATTTCAACGATCAGATCTTCGGGAAATAGATGCATGAATAAATTTATTGGGTCTGTTCCCTCAATATTCACTTTCCACTGTCCTAAAGAAGGAGGCAGGCCTCCATCAAACTCATTGTCTTTGCTTTTACAGACGTGTCTGCTTTTTTTGCATTCTTGAGGTGGGACATACTAAGTAAGCTCTTTGAGCTTCTTCAGCATCCTCATCTTCCTCAAAATCCTCATTTTTATCAGCATCCTCAGCGTCACTGTCACTACTGTTGCCATTTGCCAATTTCTCTTTTTTTCTTGTAACCATTCATCATCGCTGTCGCTGACATCATCCTCACTTGAGTCAGATAGTAGATGGTTGACTATCCTGTAGGCTTTGCGATCCTTACTCTCATATTAAAACTAAAATCCATAAAATATTGCTAAAATGTAAGGCGGCCAGTGCAGAGGTTCAATTCCGGCCTTCCTGTGTGGAGTTTGCATGTTCTCCCCGTGCTTGCATGGGTTTTCTCCGGGTACTCCGGTTTCCTCCCACATTCCAAAAACATGCATAGCAGGCTGATTGAACACTCCAAATTGTCCCTGCGTGTGAGTGTGAGCGCGGATGGTTTGTTCGTTTCTGTGTGCCCTGCGATTGGCTGGCAACCGGTTCAGGGTGTCCCCCGCCTACTGCCCGAAGACAGCTGGGATAGGCTGCAGCACCATCCGCGACCTTAGTGAAGATAAAGCGGTTCGGAAAATTAATGAATGAATAAAAATGTAATTGTTTTATCGCAACAAAAAAATGTTTCAAAAACAGTTGCAGCAATACTATAACTTGTAGTCAAAATGTAGCCAATAATGCACCGCGTCCAATTTAGTAGACACATGATGAATGGCAGTTTCCTCAAATCACAAAATCTATACAGTACTTGGATATTCTAACAATGATATTATTCCTGAGTTGTTGCTTGATATCCTAATATTTATTTGTTTTAACCTGTAAAGGTCTCAGAGAATAGAAGGACTGGACAGTTATTCCTTGCCTACATGTCTGCCATCTTGATTGAGGTTAAAAAAATATATATATTAAAAATGTACGCTTACAAAAGCAGACCAGTGGATGACAACACACATAAGGGCACTATTGTAGTGGCTGGTGCACAACTCTGACATTTCGATGTATTAATATAGAATAAAATAACATTTGACGAGCTGTCCATTGTTGTAACCGCCATCCCTGAAAGGGTTAACGTAAAAATTAAAAACGTGACCAAAATGGACCGACGGGTTTTTTTCACAGGACAGCGCCGATATTGACACTGTACATGTCTTACAAAATACCAATCTAATACTATATTACTGCAGAATTATGAGAAATCATCCTGTAATACTGTGACTATTCTCAAATGTACACAATGAATCATTTTCTAGTTTACGTACGACTTTATTCATATATTCTCGTAATTTTCTTGACCTGTTGCGCAATTGCTTTTCTTCTCAGCGTGGCCACGATACTTCACATAACAATCAGCACAATGGCGTGCGATAGTAATCTATTGTCTTCTAGAGGCTCCAGTCAAAATGGTGAACTGAAGCGTGTGTATATATAACCACAATCAAATGCCATGAAGAAATTCTTTACTGCTCGTTCGTGTCATGTACAAATTACAGGTATGTATAGATCTAGACAAACTGTTTTCCACGTGTCCTTTCACTACACGGATGTAGACCGGAAGTGTCTTGGTGATTAGCACTGACGTGACCGAGAATCATCAAGTGCCGCACACGTTCTGCTCCTTAACGACACAAACGCATTGTACAATTCCGCCCTGGTATCCCGTTGTTATTCTTCTTCTTCTAAATATTCCCGAACATGTAACGAGTCACAAATGACCCTTTGTGATGTAACAATGATCAAATATAATAAAGTGGATATTTACCCATCGTATACTCGTCTTGTCGCTGTGTTGGTCTCTTACTGTAATGTCTCCGATTATTTCAGCAATTGATTCTTGATAGTCAATTGCTAGTTTGTAGCGTTAAAGTGGTGGTGGAGAATTATGGTTTATCAAGAAAAATTATCAGATAGAGAGATAGATATGGAGGGTTTGTGTGTGTGTGTGGGGGGGGGGGTGTGGGTGGGGGGGTCAATATTAATGGTCCACTGTGACACTACAAGAATAATATTGGCCCGTTTATTAAAAATCAGCTGCAAGAATGTCACTCCAACGTGTCACAATAAATATGAAAGATTATAAAATACTTTTTTCTTTGTGCTCATTTGATTCCAATTCAATCTGTTATAGCGTCATTCTTCAATGTTAAAAACGGTTATAGTAACAATACAACACGTTAATTGTTAAAATAAGAGTTTTGTTTTTGTTTTTTTTACATTTTCAGCCGCGAGATATCAATGAAAGAAGTGTGCCTTGGCTCAAAAAAGTTTGAAAAACACTGCTCTAATCACACTGTACTCCATTTAGAATCAAGTTAAACAAACAAGATCCGGATAATTCACTCCTTCTCTCCTCAATACGATAACATGTAATGGCACTCAGCACCTCTGCCGTGATAGATGGCGCACTCCAATTAATCAACTTGAACAAATAAATGTCACAGCTCATATCAAGGCTTGCATTTTTCACATTATGTACTGTGCTTCACAGTAGCTGTCCTAACATGACCACACACGTAAATGCTTCTGTAAAGCTGTTTAGCGTATTTCTTTCGTCGCCCCGGATTAATAGACACCATTTCCCGATGAATTACCAGGTCCGCCGTGGATGTAAATAAATGTGCCAGCTCAAAAGACACTTTTCCCTCTACTTTTATTACAATCGACAGCAGCTTCTTTCGTGGTACAACTTGACAACACATTCCGAGTGACGAGTAGACAGCATCTGTAAAGCTGACATTTATGGATATTTTGAAAAGCAATTTGGGCTTTAGAATATATACAGTATTATACTATTATTAGTGGTGGAAATTAACTTGCATATACAGCTCTGGGAAAAAAATAAGGAAAAAAACCCACAGTTTTTTTCCCCCCCTGTAAATAAGTGCTCAAAATGACAATATTTGTATTTGGTAATATATGCAGTCTGAATAAAACCAAATTGTTCAATGTACTCAAACATAAACTTCTAAATTGAAAAATCAGACAAATGTGACGTAATCAGTAGTGTCTTACTATTTTCCAGAGCTGTGTATAAGCCTCAGAATTAGACCGCGGATACTTTCTGCAGTTCAGTGAAGAAAAGCCTCTGGCCACCACATGAGGAAGTAATAATAAATAAAGGTTCGACTACACCATGGTGACCGTCGTACTTTCGTTGCTGTTGAGTGGGGCAGAAGTGTTGTCTGCCCCAAGTTTCCATGGAGACTCGGCGAAAATGTGTTGCAGTTGTCCAATTTTGCTTGGCAACAAGCATCCCAAGGCAGCTGTTGCTTCACCCTCGAGTTGGCTAAAATGTCTATTTTGGTCAACTTTCCCAATAAATGACTATTTGTGGTGTTGGTGTGGTTCCATATTATTAATTTTAGAGCAGAAAGTTGATGTAAAAAAAATCATTTTAAAAAGAATGTAGTTTACCCAATTTGTTTGTAGTCCTCTACCGGTGAAATGAGTGCAGTCGGTAGTGTGTGGAAGAAAAGAGCAGCTTTGGAAATGGTGTTTCCAGGGGGATTGGCCTGCGTGGAGCTGCTTCTATTGACCTGCTAGCGTGACGGGAGGACTGGATTGATTGGCGGCTGATGTTGAGCCGGGAGACCCTGAAGGATTTAAGGCGGGCAGAAGTCGGCGAAGTAAGGATGCTGCAAGGCTTCTTCCGCGGAGATCCTCTGGACCGGGTTACATTTCAAAAGGTTCTGTGTGGGAGGACAGCAAAGATGGTCAACTAGGGGTCAAAGATTTTCCACTAAGTGCCACATACGGGAAAATGGTGGATGCTAAAATTGATTCAAAAATAGTTACTGCATGCTGATCAGTTAAAAGATATTAATAGCTACATACAACATAAATAAATAAAAAGTGTAATATATTTATAAAACCCAAACAAAAAATGTGACAAATTTTCAATCAGGTAACATTTAACTTGTTCCATTTGATATTTTCATGAGTTCAGTATTTTTAACAAATCCTTTTGATATGGGCTGTGTAATTTTATGATTACAATGCGCCTGAGGCCACTAAAAAAAATATGCAGCGGGTCCTCAAATGGACCCTGTCCAGACTTTGGACCCCTCCGTTATTCTGCAGAATGTCGTGTCTCGTACCTGGAGTAGGTCTCGACCTGTGCTACTGAGTTTGGGCACCACGTTGACCAGTGAGGTGGTGGCTGGATACAAAGGATATGGCTGCAAAGACAGGAAGTTCGTCTTTGGCAGTGTGCTCACATCAGACATGACACGTTATTAAATGTGGTACCTTGTAGTCTGGGAGCTTGGTCATGGTCTGCCACTGCTCTTCTGTCGGCGTACCCAACAACGTGTCAGTCAGGCGGTTAAAGAAAACCAAACAAAAGCTGGATTCATGCCACATGGCTCAAGTGAACAAATTTGGGATTTTTTTGCTCTTATTTTGCATTATGGAAATTTGGAATTGGGCATTTGGACCTCCAATGTAAATCCATCCTAAATTCTGTAATCCAAACTTCATCAACACGCTGAGAAAAAGATATCTGAAGATTCTTTTCAACTGGTCGTCCACGTCGTTCCCGGGAAATAAAGGCCTTCCGGCGTTAGCGAGCTCTGAATCCAAAAACATGTCAGACAAATGATTCCAGACAAATTTAAATATTAGGCCTTAAAAATGATAATGTTCAGTTTTCATTGATAGTCATCACACAATGTTAATTGCTGGGCTTGTCGTTTCTGATACAGTATTGCTAATGCTAACCTTAGTAAGCTCCAAAAGATTAGA
The DNA here is from genome assembly GCA_018466805.1 of Hippocampus abdominalis. Lineage (NCBI taxonomy): Eukaryota > Metazoa > Chordata > Actinopteri > Syngnathiformes > Syngnathidae > Hippocampus > Hippocampus abdominalis. The sequence continues at coordinate 3,691,711 of CM031708.1, forward strand.
GCGGGGAACCCCCCCATATGATTCAGTGCAGTCCTACATGAATACCACGATCACCTTGACAACAATATATACATCTTTTTTTTTTTTTACAGTGTCATTCAAAAAGTAACATTGTTTCGTTACTGATGGTTCAACTGCAATGTTGTATCTAATGAAGAGTCGAATGAGTGTATGCGTGCGGCTCCACTGAGAATTCTACCTGCAAATATGCATCCAGCAGACCACATGTCAATGGAGGTAGAATAAAGTTTAGCACCAAACAGCACATCTGGGGGTCGGTACCACAATGTCACCACCTGCACGCACGCGCACACAAACACACATTGTGATCAATCATGCAAAAAAATTAATTAATTAATCCTGAATGGAATCTCCTCTCTTATGTAGTCAGCATCACATTCGACTGATGCTTCTCCCCCTCGTCTTTTCATGTCAACTGCCTGCGGTGGTGTGTAGAGCCTTTGACATTTTACTGAGAGTGAGTGCAGTCAAGTGCAGCAGAGAGAGCAAAGACATTAAATCACAAAAATCACAAAAAGCTTCCATGAAAGGGGCACAAAGTGTTTCAATTCGTCCCCCAAAAAAGTAGAGTACATAATAGAGAAACATGACACGGTATGAAGTGATTTTTAAAGCGTTTTTTTGGGGGGTGAGGGGGTGTTGAAGGGCCTTTGTACACTTGTAAGTGGTGGAGGGAGGACTGCAGGTGCCTTGTGCCAAGGAAGCAATAATAATAAAACAGCTGGCACTCTCTGCAGTTGAGTTCAGAAATGACCCCGGCGAGTTATTGAAGAAATGCAGTACTTCTCTCATGGCCGTTTTACAATTGGGAATTAAAGTCTGACATATGCTCATTAAGATCATAGGAAATTGCCATTCTCTTCATGCAATATACAGGTATATATTGGTATACATTTGTATTTCTTTAAAATGCTCAATGTTGTTGTTGTTGTTTTTTCAAAAATACTCGTGGCGTCAGCACTTGGTATCAGTCCTCATACTGGTGTCTGACTGAAAAAAGTGTTCTCGAACATCCCTAATTTCAACTTTTCTGCACTGTGTCAGAGTGCTTCGTTCAAAACAACATATTTTATTGATGAACTGCTATATAATGCAGAGGGCTGTTCTGAATATACATGGCCACATCCACATCTTTTAATGATTACAGAGGGTTGCGCGTTCAACATTAAGCTAGTTAGCAATTAGCACGCCATGCGTGAGCTCACCTCAGCTGAATAACACCTCACGGGAATCCCGAATGCTCGAGCAAGCCCGAAATCAGCCAGCTTCAACTCGCCGTTCTGTAAACGCAGACTTGAATGAAACGCATGTATGATATTATACGTACGTATGATCTGAGATTCACTCACCCTGTTGATGAGGAGATTCTGCGGCTTAAGATCTCTGTGAAGGACATTGCGACTGTGACAGAAAGCCAGCCCTTTCAATAGCTGGAACATGAACGACTGCAAAGAAGCAGAAAGACATTGGCACGTGCACTGACGCTGATTAACTCATTCAGTCCCAAAGACGTTTTTAAACGTCTTTTCAGACTTGGTCCAGAATTGGCTGGCACTGAATCAGTTAACGCTGCGTGACACTGTTCTGACTTTTTGGTCTCAAGTGTCACAATTGGGATACGCGTCAAACAGCGAGCAGGTTGTTTCAAGTGTTCTGTCAATGTAAGCACAGCCAGATCAGATGTTTCTTGAAATGTGCATGGAATTGGAAAATTAAAAAATAGATATTCAGGTATGATATTGGAATTAGGCACGTGGACATGCAGTGTAAAACCACCCACAAATCTGATTTCTCACCTTCACTGTTTCAGGGTCTAAATCTCCATTGCAACTGTCAAAGTACTTCTTTAGATCCTGTGCGTTGAAAAAAAAGGTAATTATTAGCTCAAGTGTCTGCAAGTGGTCAGATGCAAGTTTGTCTGACCTGGTCACAATATTCAAAGACCAACGTTAGCTTCTTGTCGCTGTGCAACACGTCGTGTAGCCTGCAAAGGACAGAATTAGCCATTCAAATTACAAATAAAAATGTATGTAGAATTTGCATGTGCACTGAAATGTAGAAAACAATGTGACATTTTGGATACTTTTTCAAGACGGGTAGTTTAAAGTGATTGAATAGTACCGGTATAAAGTTACTGTTTTGAAGGCTTGAATTGGTTGAGGAAATGTGAACTTTTTAAATTTCTCCATTACTTAGGGAATGTTCTCAAAACTTCTGATTTAAAAAATTTTTTGACCAATTTAAAGTCATTCACTAAGTAAAAGTCACTCACACCTACATTCACACCTGGGGCAGTTTAGAGTCTTTGATAACGTTGTAATTATTCATTTGAGAATCTTCTAATGGTAAATTTGGAGCTTTTAAAGGAGGTTGACACTTTGGGATTATTATTAATAATATTATTATTATTATTATTGGTGGAATGTCTGAATTCACTGAGAAATTGTAAATTAGACGCAAACGAGTTAACGTTCTCAGTTAATATGGGAATTTTGTCATGGAAAACTGGAATAAAAAAACTAAATATTTTGTTGTTAAATTTATTTAGTTATTTACATTATTTAAGGACTTTTTTTCTCTCTTGGTGAATGTGCAATTAATCCGAAATTTGAAACTGAAGTCAAAATTAGGATACACTGATACTGTACGCCCTTTCTCCGACGAGGGACTCTGTAAATGCTCCAATAACACAACGGTGCTACCACTTTACCCGCCTAATGTATACTGTATGCATTCCATCCAGGTGAAGTCGGAGAAATATTAGCCATGTGGAGCTACTTGAAGGTAAACAATAAACACGGATGACTTCAATTTATTAGCCGATTGTTGGATGTTAAAATGTCAGTAATGACATCCATCCATTTTCCGATCCATTTCCGCTGGAGCCTATCCCAGCCGTCTTCGGGCAGTAGGCGGGGGACACCCTGAACTGGTTGCCAGCCAATCGCGGAGTAATGACAGTTGTTACTTTAAAAAAAAAAAAAATTTTAATATGAGTGAAACCTATGCCATGCTAAAGAAAAGGGGCTCTTCAGCATTCACACATTTATGATTCTCAAAGACACTCATATGCTACGGATATCATGAACCTCATGCGCTGACCTGACTATGTTTTTATGCTTGAGCTCCTTCAGCAGGCAGATTTCTCTCAGAGCAGAGCTTGGCACGCCCTGTAGGGGGTGGAAAGCGGTTAGCCATCACCGTGCTAGAGACGAGTATGCACAATAATTCAAACACACACCTCGTCGTCATCGTCCAAACGGACTCGTTTCAGGGCCACTATTTCGTGGGTTTCTCTGTTTTTAGCCTTGAACACAGTCCCGTATGTACCTGTGGAATTATTTAAGAAAAAAACAACCCACCGCACCACAAAAAAATTAGCTCAGATTGAATGGCACTATGAATATGCGAGCTAGTTAGATTATCTCCTAAACGCTAACAAGATGGAGGCCGACATATATACACTATTTATACATTATTCATGGGCACGTTTACATCGACCTCCCAATCACTAAATCTACAACCAGAGCAAGCAAAAGACGTAAAATTGAAGCTAAGATCAGCCAATCCATAAACTAAATAAATGCCTCAACAACAAATAGCTGATATAGCAGCGAGTATATATTTCCAAAAAAAAAGCTTACCCTCGCCGATTTTTTCGAGTTTCTCATATTTCTGCATGGTCGCCCTGTTTTAGCCAGCTGATAGGTAGCCAACGGAACAGCCCTATGGCCAAGCCCCGAATTTAGTTGGGAGGGTGGGGGGGCTGTTATGATTGCTAGCGTAGCTGCACGCTAGCAAAACCTTGCTGATCCGTAGCGCTCTGAACAGTGGAGCTTGTTGCCCCCCCCTAAAGACCAACTCTTGTATTACAACACTTGTCAAAACAAGTCATGCAGTTCTAATAATATACAGTAATACATAAAGTATTAAAAACATCGTATTTTAACAATTTAAAAGATACATTTGCCAAAAATAAAAAAACACAGTCACAATTTCATTAAAAGATTTTATTCATAAATCATGTAGACTAAGCTTTGGATTGAGGTAAACAATTAAATACATCGTAGTAGTGTTTTTTCACACATCTGGTCCAGTTACCTAACTTAAATGAAAAACAACAACTTCTTATCGTTTATAAATCATTTGACTGAGGTAATGTAAAATTAAAGTTCATCCATCCATCCATTTTCAAATCCACTTATCCTCACGAGGGCCACGGGCACAATGGAGCCTATTCCAGGTGTCTTTGGGCAGTAGACGGGGTACACCCTGAACTGGTTGCCAGCCTATAGCAGGGCACACGTAGACGAACAACCATTCATGCTCACATTCACACCTAGGGACAATTTAGAATGTTCCATTAACTTGCATGTATGTTTTTGGAATGTGGGAGGAATCCAGAATACCCGAAGAAAACCCACGCAGGCATCGTGAGAATATGCAAACTCCACACAGGGATGCCGGAGCCGGAATTGAACCCTGCACCTCTCCATTGTGAGGCCAGTCGACCATGTCGACCTATAATTAACATTTATAAACATATTGAGCATGGTTCATTTCCGTCCCTCAGCTCTTTGCCTTCGGATCAGGTCGCAATACAGTCCGCCTCGGCCCAGCAGTTCCGTGTGAGTTCCAGCCTTAAAAAGTTTTTACAAATTATAGTCAGACAACTGAAACATCTGCATAGTTTCGTGAACAACAATTACTTGACTGCAGACAATTTTTTCACTAATTCATGCTGAGAACATCCGGCCAAACTCACTTCTATAATGCGCCCGTTGCTCATGACGCAGATGAGGTCAGCCGCCTGGATGGTGCTTAAGCGGTGGGCGATGATGAGCACAGTACGGCCCCGGGTGGCCAGTTCCAGAGCCTCCTGAACCACACGTTCCGACTCAGCATCTAAGGCGCTGGTGGCCTCGTCCAGCACCAGGATGCTCGGATTCTTAATGAGGGCCCGGGCGATGGCGACACGCTGTTTCTGGCCTCCTGATAATGTCACACCACGTTCGCCTGGGATGTAAAGGTGGATACATTATGAACAACTTTAATGGCTTGTATACAGATAATACGGTCTCTGGAATGCATACCCACTCATTTAGTGCAAAATTAAACAACCAAGTTAATCTTTTGCCTGCCTCTTCCTGATGAGGAATATACTGTAAATAAGTGAGTGAGCACTTATTTATATAATAGTCACAACTTACCACATGACTATCTAGCATGGGTTAAAATCCTGAGCCACTTTCAAGTTACGGCTTCAGTCCGGCCACAAGACTACACACAGTCTGACACATTGTAATGAAGAGATGCCCACATCACTTGTTGAAATTTCCTTGACGACCATGTCAGAGCAAAACGGTAAGCAGAGCTGCATTGAGCAAGCTGACATGTGAACAAAAGGGGACATGTTATTAAGATCTCGTACCGACCACGGTCTTGTAGCCATCTGGGAAACTTGTAATGAAGCGGTGAGCATTGGCTTGCTTGGCAGCCTCAAAGACTTCGGCGTCGGTGGCCTCGGGCTTCCCGAAGCGGATGTTCTCCATGATAGACGCTCCAAACAAAACAGGCTCCTGTGGAGGAGAACGTGACACAGTTCAAATGAAACTTATTATGTGAGGTCATTGTAACAATTGTCTTTTGCCATTAAGTGGTCATGTACAAATACAAAACTCACTTAAGGTGGGGCACACAGGCATTGATAACTGAGCCTAATTTTAAGAATTGTTTTCCTCTCTATTAATTACAGTTAGCAAAGGCCCAATTATTTAAAAAGAAGGCACCTAATTAAAGAGACATTTAGTTATTCAATAATTGGGCATCTGTGAGCATGGAGGTCCCTATGTATGCCTTTTTTTCTACAATATTTTAATAAAAGATGATTTTCTTTTACTTGATTGATAAATCCAATAACTTGTCCCCTGAGCCAGCAAAGATCAAGGGTTCGAATGTCGAGTCCGTCCAACATTACCACCCCGCTCGTCGGGTCATAGAAACGCTCCAATAAGGCTGCTACTGTGGACTTGCCTGAAATGAATAATACATGATGCACATTATTGTACAGTTTGCATCAAGCTGTCTCATTATATCATTCATTATGAAATTACCTCCTCCAGATTCCCCGACAATGGCGATTGTTTTGCTAGGTGGCAACGTTAGGTTGAACCTGTCCAAAATTATATGGCCTGGTCGTGTTGGATAGCTACAAATATAAAATCACAAAAAAAATAAAAACAGACCCCAAATGGTACAGTTGAAAGTTTCTGTTCACAAAATGTCCAAATGAAGGCTACAACCTGAATGAAATGTTGAGAAAATCAACTCTTCCTGCCAGAGAATGATACGGGATGCGCCCCCCGCCGGAAAGAGGAATGGTAGGCTTCAACGACAAATATTCAAAAACACGAGCACCGGCGCTTGTTCCTCTCACCATCTGGCGAGAACAGGTGGAAGCAACGAGAGCAAACCAAAGCCAACAAGCTACTTATCCTGCATTTTACTAGATTTGACTTACTTGCCCAAAAAGGATAGATATACTGGCTAAGGACCTATTAATTGCAACAAAAAAAAGGAAAAAAATGGTTAAAATAGCTCTGATTGAAAGCAGATTCATCAGATGAGATTAATCTTCTACCTCTGCACTGTCTGGGAAGCAACCAAGAAGGACATGAGGTCTCCAGGTGACATTTCATTGCTCGAAATGAGAGTTCCCCCAGCAAAAATAGTTCCCAGAACAATGCCTGCATTGACGTATCAAAAAAAAAAAATTGTGACAAACTTATTATTTTTTCATTGGTGAAAATGAACAGACTCACAGTTGAGGGTGATGTTTGAAAGTCCCTGGAAGACAGCAATTCCAGTCCCAAGATTTTCATTCATTTCACAAGATTTTTCAACTTCATACGCGTACAACCTGGGAGATACATGGTGGAAATGCAAGAATTTTATCTGAACACATCTCGCAGCTTTGAGTACATCAAATCAAACACGTTTCACTTACTGTAGCTCCCGCTCCTCCATGGCAAAGGCTTTCACTGTCCGTACATTACCTAGTGCCTCATCTGCCACTCCGGTAGCTTTAGCAACCTTTGTGGTAACACACGATAGTTGCGATACATTTCTCATCTGATTTAGACAAGACATATGTGACTATGGCTGGATTTACACTCCAGGTCCAAGTGCCTCATTCCGCTCGTGTTGCCATGACGCATTTTAAAATTGTGCCACTTGAGAGCAAAGGGAAAAAAAAAAGGAAATGGGTGTCACTTGAACCATGCAGTGTTAATCTAGCCTGTTTAAGAAGTGGAGAAACAGCCTCACCTGTTCTTGAGCCAAACGAGAAAGTCTGCGGAGGAACGAGCCGATGAGAGCCCCTGCCCCTACTAGACAGGGAAGCACCACCACGGTCAAGCCTGTGAGTTTTGGGGAGATGATGTAAAGCGACACAAGGCATCCGACTGTCTGTGTGATACTCCGCAGACCCTGAAATCATCAGCAAAATGCACAAATTAGAAATGCCAAAGGCAACTTTGACCAATTTCAAATACTGCATTTCTTGATATTTTGGCCTCCACGCTAATGTACGCTGTGCCCCAATTACACGGCAGGTGCATCAACTGATGCACAGATGTCAAACTCAAAGCACGGGAGCCACCACACGAAGGTGAGTCATAAGGTCTGACTTCATGTTTCTTGCTAAATACAAAATTGCAAATCCCAATTTTGGTCCTCTGAGGGAAACTAAAATTACCATGAGGCCCGTGACAACAATTAGTTTGACACCCCTGATCTAATGGCGTGGCATCTGTAAAGCTGAAATTTCTGCGGCCGTTAAAAACAAGAAACAAAGTAAATAATCAGGTGGACAAAGTTTTCAGCTGTACGACAATTATTTATAGTGTAGATCAACACCTATATACACACCTACAGCATAATAAAATTAAAATTAAAAAAAGTACAGTTAAGTGAAACCTCAACTATATGAGGGAACTCGGCAGGCTCATTTATGACAAGGGAACAGGAAGGCGTTAGCAGAACGATAGTGCCACCTCGTGGTATTTTATTGGTATTGACTTTATTTTTATTGCTTCAGCTCACACAGCACCCTAATGAAGACAAACATTCGAGAAAATGGGTGAATGTATAAATGAGTACATGCACTCTTGGATCACTAATACTCTCTGCAGTTTAGTAAGGAGAGACCCTGCCACCATATGGGAAACACAGTATTGTTTACGTTGTACCTGAGAGATGACCAACTTAAAAGAAGACTTGAACTCCTGAATGTCAGCTGTCAGGCGATTCACCAGTTGTCCAGTTTTGTTAGCGTCAAAGAACGCCACGTCTTGCCTGAGAGACAAAAAGTATCTCAACGATGGCACAGGTGGTTTAAGTAAAAGGACACTTAGCAATAAACACCTCAGTAGTGACGCGAAAAGGGTTTTCCTCATGTCGGCTGCCACTCTTTCTCCGACCCTTGAGAGCAGGATGATGTAGCCGCTTGTTAACAAGCCCTGTCGTACATTTCCAGTTCTTAAAGCAATTACAGCAGTGTCATACATGGATCATTTGTTCAAAATGTTGACGTACTTGGATGCCGTACAGTCCAAGCAATTTAAAAGCGGGTCCTCTTATCTCACGGATATAATTCCCAGTGTGTTCTCTCAGGTAGCGTGCCACGACATTCACCAGCTCCCCCAGCATTAGAGGGATTTGAATGTTTAAAATGGCTGCACCAAAAGCCAGCTGAAAAGAAAACAATAAAGTAAATTGATTATAACGCCATAAATGTTTCATTCGATTTACGTGCACTGGCTTACCACGACAGCACATGCGAGCGCAAACAGCTGAGGCTTCACAAACGCCCACAGAATGTGCCATTTGAACTCTGGATTTTTGTTCACAGTCTCTACTGGGATGTTGTTGTTCACATCTGCCTTGCAGTACGCGGTGTGGCAAAACAGTCGCCCGGACACCGTAAGCACAGCTGGTGTGAAGAGGAACCTCAGTGTCACACCAGAGCGTTTGGATGCTTGCGTGGCTGACTGTCGCAGAGCTCTATGAGCCACGCTCCACAAGCGACTGACGACATTCCCATGTTGACGTGAGACGCACAAAACATTGGATCCCGAAGATGAATGAAATCTGTATACAAAATGAGATTTTAGGGCCCCCAAATAGCCATACATCGTCTATAGCAATTGTTCCCATTAAACTCAGAAGCTGATTATCAGCTACTCATGAAATAATTATTTTTGGATATATGCCAAATATTTATACTGTAGATCACCACGTATATACAAAACTACAACATAGTAAAATAATTTTTACAAGTACATTTAAGTGAAACCTCAACCATATACTAATTCTTCAGTGATTATTATTCTATTAGTAGTTCATAAACTAAAATTAACTGAACCATTTCTGATAGTTTCTTTATTGTTTTGTATTGTTAATATAGTCTTACTTTTAAACACTGGCCTTAATTGATAATTACTTCACTTGAAATTGACGAAAAGCAAAATGAGACAACTGAATATGTTCGACTGGATGGCTATAATTTACTGCTATTTTCAATTAGTTAATTACAATATATCAAATTTGCACCATACATAATAATTTAAATCTGTAACAATTAGAACGAACAAAAACTAATTACATTGGAAGTTTAAATGAACTAAAGAAGCAACGAGCATACAAGCCTATTATCGACTGAGCAAAACTGGTTGAAGGAGCAACCAGCATTAAGCTGTCATAAGAACATGCTAGGGGGTCACATTACCCTACCGTGAATATTTCCATAAACCAGCCGTTTTATTACACTGCAGATGTAGCGACAGTGACTGCACTGGTGCGGAAAAGCTTACTCTCCACCAATACCACATGTTAACGCCTATCTTTAAAAAACGAACAAAAATTAGTTCGTTATCTTGAGGCTACAAGCGCGCCGCCATATTGAAATCACCCAGAATGCACTTCTCATGATAGGCGGAGAGGTTATTTTAAAACTTTTTAGTATCGGGCAATTCCTTACACACACAATTATATTACGTTTCTAAATTAAATTATGTGTCTTTTAATTTATTTTGTATTTCCCAAACAACATGACAAGGAAATCGCACAACCATTCGTGAAAACTACAACAGTATAACGGAAGTTGTCACGTCCGAAACCTGTAGTGACGTTTGTTTGTGCAAGACAAAAACAGTGGGAACACACGTAATGTATGTTGTATTTTTGGAAGACAACTGGCTGAACTTGAAGATTGGTCGATTCAACCAACGCGTTCTGGTTGAAAGAACGCTAGTCACCGTTGTGTATTCGCCGAACGGAGAGAAAAAGGAGTTCGACACCAGCGGATGGACGGAGCGAGTCGGGAACAAAACAAACAGTACACTCTGCATGACCACGCTCGACTGGCTGAATCATTCCCGCACTAGCCGACTACTTCACACTCGCCGCGGGGTCATTTGATTGTGTACGGTTGGCGTATCACAACAATAACATTAACGGAATACTCCTCGGGAGGATTTTGAGCGTTACGTCACAAGCTATCGTAAGTTGTCACGCTAAAGTAGCTTGTAGCTAGGCTGACTTGGACTTTTCGAGTCGGTAGCTGAAGAATGTAGCCACGCTTTTAAAGGTCTTCATTTTGCACGGTGACACATAGTAGCTCCTTCTTCAGTGAGTTGAACGAATGTGAAGAATGTGAAGCACAACCATGGCCAACTTGGAAGCCTACCGGGAGTATCAGAGGATTGAGGACCTGGAGGAGGACTCTCCACCCGGGGAGGAGGACTTGCTGCTCCATGTGCCTGAAGGCCTGAAAGGTAAACAAACTAAATAAAGTGGCGTACCATCTTTAAAAATCTCGCTTGGAAATGCTCTTTCCTTATCCTCTCATAATTTCCCCCGACATTTGTGTTGCAGATTCATGGCACCACATCAAGAACTTGGATAACTTCTTCACTCGAATATCCTGGTCTGTTTTTCTGTGACGTGTGCTATTGCATTGAGCCTTATGGACGCAGATTTACTAGTTAAGTCAGTGGAACCCCAAAGTGCAACAGAATCATTCCGTGACGCCGGATGGCTTAAGATGTTCTAACTTTAAAAAAAAAATCAATAAAGGAGACCTAACTGTCACCTTGATAGATAGATCAAGTATCAAGTACAACTTTATTGTCAAATGTGCTGTAACATACAGCACATATGAAATTGCCTCCCCCTTAAACAGACAACAAGAGGAGCCGCTGCGGGTGCCCATCAAAAGAAGACTTAACATAAAATGACAAATTAATGCTACACAACACATAAAACAGACAGTCAGTGCCATCTTAACCACTTTTACTCCATTCACTTTGTTGTTTGAAGCAGTAACAGATGAAAGAGGAGCAAATCAAAGTGTGCTTTTCACAGTGGATCAAAGACTTCATGCTGGAATGTGCACACGTCTGCTACAAGCTAAGATAGATAGATAATATTACAAATATGAAATTAAATGGATCTTTACATGCCAATTTTTAATTAAATAAAATAGAGGTCAACATTTCATTGCAGTCTGAAAGTCTAGAATGAGATGATCAATGTGCAAAATGTTGACACAACAGAGTTTGTGGGGGTGACATGGCATGGAGGAGGGAGGATTTCGTTTGTCAGTGGAGAAGGGCAATGACAGCTGCCTGTCACTGAAGCTGCTTTTTTTGCCTGGAGGTAGTGCTCTGCAGTGGATGCTGTTGGATTGTCCATGATGCACAGAAACTAGTTACAGAGCAGCCAGACTCATTATTGTAGCCCATTCTGTGGCCCATTCTTTCACACATTTCCTCAATGACTATCCCAATGTTAGCCGTGATGAGCTAAAGTTTTTTAAGTATCTATTTCCCAGAACTATGGTTATACTCCAACAAATTTAACCTCTGTATAGAGCTTCATATTCGGGTTTTTTTCCCCTTGAAGTTATACTTCTCATATGAATGTGCCATGTTTTCCCTTAACCTGTGCGTCCACATCTATCATTTTCATCAAAAGAATGGCTTCGCCTGTATGATGCTGTCAGAGTTCTTTGAACTTGTGTGAGTATGATATACTGTATAAATATTTGTGCATTCAACAGGATGCTTTGTGTATGTTCAGACGGATGCTGCCGGTTGCTTTTGTGTTCATCACGGTTAAATATGCCCCCCCCAGGCTTCAAATGAACTCCGTCACCTGGATGAATTCAACATTTTCAATCATTGTCAAATATTTGACACAAGCAGAACTAAAAATGCTTGGATTTTTGTTGACTTTTCCAATCTATTTCAATCATACACAGCACTTGACTTTCTCTTACTTATTGTTTATTTTCCATTCCGGCTGTCTGAGACTTTTTCTGTGCTCGCACCAGTGGGGGCATGTCTATTTTTAGGTCTTGTTGGGCTGTTTGTCTGAATGTGGCCATGGGTTGCGTTAATACATGGCGTTATGAACTAATAACCGTACAATGACAGCCCAGTGACTCATGATATTTAATACAGCACTGACTGTTACATTTGATTACCCCAACAATGCGTGTTGAGTTCAGATTCTCAAATCATTATTTGTCATCTATGCTGATGGTATTTCTCCCATCTATTTTTACCCATATCTCTGTTCTGTATTGAATAGTATCGACATAAGTGGGGATGGGGGTGGACAAATTTGGTCGACAATGTTTAGGCTTCTGAGTCACCTCGTTTAATGATGTCAACAAGAGGAGACACGGTTCTCCTTCTTTGGATTTTTTTGGGGATGAAAAGCACAGGCAGATCGATGCCAAGTCTTGTGGTATTGAAGCTTTTAAGTGTTCTTTTTTTGTGCTCAACAGTCAGTTTTTGTTCGTCGTCACGTTCACAACGTTCTTGGTCAACTGTGTGGAATATGATGTCCTGTTCGCCAACCGTGCTGTCAATCACACGGGGCCGGGCCACAACCCGTTGGACAGAAGCAAGGTCACCATCTCCGATGCCCTTTTGCCCTGCCAGCAGTGCACTCAGATGTAAGAACCCATTTGTTCCACTTCATCTGCCTTATTTTAGGACATTTTAAAGATGAATATTCTTGACTTCCATCCATTGCCCCGTACTTTTGAATTAGTAGTTATTCTAGCAATGTTCTCCATTCTCTATTCTTGTTAACAATACAATCTGATCTTTTATTTAGTCAAGAAAATATGACTCTTCTCTTGGACTAGTACAACATTTAACCTGAAAAAAGTCAGAATTTGTTTTCAAAGTCTTAAAAACGTGAATGCTTTTGTGGTGCATTTTCAAATTGGTGGGTACATTGTTGTCATCAGTAACTACGCATTTCTAGTTTTAAACAGACTCAGACTTATAGTGAATACAAAAATTGAACTAGTCATGCTTTCTTAAACAACTTTTATTTAAGATAACGCAGGGTGTTGTGAGCATGCCCGCGCCCTTTGTAGAGGATAAGCGGTTCAGATAATGGGTGGATGGACGTTATTATAAACACCACGAGGATGTCCACATTGTGGTCTTTGAAACTCATTTATTTCTGTCTTTCAAAGTCATGTTGTTCGAAGGAGATTGTTCCCTTTATTTTAGTACCTTGCGATTGGTTTTCCTGTTGCGGCATTTAAGCGGTGATGACACTGTGAAGTTGTTGTGTTGCACGTTCCGTAATTGATCCGTCTCAGTGAGGTAAAAGTGGTCAGCCGAGATGCATTTTGGCTGCAGCTGACTGCCACGTGAGACTTTGCTGGCAGGCTGTGAGGAACAAACTCTGTCCGATGTTATCATATTTTTCCTCCACAGTAGTCTCGCTTGTGCTTATTTTCAACAGCTTACACAAAGATCTAAAAAAAAAAGTCACGCAAAACTTCTTGGAACTCTTTGTGGGATCCTCTTGTTCCTTCTCTGATTTCCCACTGAAGCTTTCTTAAGTTGTATAATCATAGTTGTGTCAGGATAAGATATGTAACTAGTTGTTTTGCTCGTTGTCGCTGAAGTGTAGGTCATTTTTCTTTCGCAAAATCATAAAACAAGGATTTGTGACGACCATTGTCCAGGACTTGTCAAGTTAAATTCAAGTGTTCAAATGATAAAGCTGTAATGGCTGAAAATGACTCTTTGGCTGTGTGACAATGTAACTTTTTGTGCTGCATATTTAATGATGATATATTGATATGCACCTGCTAGTTTCCGCTTAGGGTAATTTGAGGGTCGTTTGTAAATTTTAAGGTTTGGTTCTTAAAATTCAGACATCCTTTTTGTAACATTATGACTTTTGACTTGAGAAATTCGAATTGTCTTCTAAATATATTCTCCTGGCAATATGATGTTTTCCTGAGACAATTTGTATTTTTCATCATAACATTAGGACTCATAACTTAGAATATTACATTATTTGTACATAAAAAAGTTATTTTTCTCTGAGTATTACTGTTTCAGGGCGGCCCGGTAGTCCAGTAGTTAGCACGTCAACTTCACAGTGCAGAGGTACCGGGTTCGATTCCAGCTCCGGCCTCCCTGTGTGGAGTTTGCAGGTTCTCCCCAGGCCTGCGTGGGTTTTTTCCGGGTACTCCGGTTTCCTCCCACATTCCAAAAAACATGCCTGGCAGGCTGATTGAACACTCTAAATTGTCCCTAGGTGTGAGTGTAAGCGCGGGTGGTTGTTCGTGTCTGTGTGGCCTGCGATTGGCTGGCAACCAATTCGGGGTGTCCCCCGCCTACTGCCCGAAGACAGTAAAAGACACTAAAATGACTATTTTATCACAAATATTTATGACTTTTTGCACAACCATACGATCCTTTTTTGTAACATTACAACTTTATCCAAAAAGATGACTTCCCCCATGATGACACTGTTATTCTCGTAACATTACGACTTTTTCTTGTATACAATGTTATTTTTGTAAAATTATGACTTTTATTTAAAAAATAATCTTGTTACAACTCATTCTCATAGCATGGTAACTTTTTACTTAAACGTGGGGTTTTTTTTCTCCATTACGGTTTCCAACTCAAATTAATGACCCTCCCAAGCTTGCTAACTTTACAGCATTTGTTCTGCCTGCCACTTGGAAACATATAGCTAAGATTATGCATTATCTGTAAGCTGTCTTTTTTTTGTTTTTTTTGTCTTATTGTCTACCTTCAGCATCCAAGAGAACAGTTGGATCATATTTCTTCTCATCATGGCAGCCATCTTCTGGCTCTATCGACTCATCAAGGTCATTTGCAACGTCCTGAGCTACTGGGAAATCCGGCAATTCTACATTAAAGCGCTGAAGATCAGAATGGTACACATGGATTCATGAGTTGAGATTTCAAAGGAGACATTATGCTGTTTCTTCACAATTTCAAACAACTCCCAATTGTCTGAATGTTCGTGACATGCTTTTGTCAAAATAACCCAAGGAGCAAGAATTACCCTTACACTTTACACATTCACATTACACACATCTCTTTTGAAGACAGTAAAAGCATTTCAACTCTTATGTTGTTATATCCACTGCTCCTAAGTTTGCACATTTGCTAATGTGCAAATTTGAATCCTCTGCTTCATTGTCCCAGGATGAACTATGCAACTTCACATGGCAGGAAGTCCAGGACCGTCTCATCAGCCTGCAGCGAGAGCAGCAAATGTGCATCCACAAGAAAGAGCTGACAGAACTGGACATCTATCACCGCATCTTGCGCTTCAAGAACTACATGGTGGCCATGATCAACAAATCCCTGCTTCCCGTGCGAATACAGCTCCCCCTAGTGGGCGACGTGGTCTTCCTCACGCAGGGCTTAAAGTACAACTTTGAGCTCATCCTCTTCTGGGGCCCGGGCTCGCTGTTCCAGAACAAATGGAACCTGCACCCCAAGTACAAGCGCAGCGGCAATCGGCTGGAGCTGGCGCAGCAGCTCAGCAGGGTCATCCTGCTCATGGGCGTGGCCAATCTGCTGCTTTGTCCTTTTATACTGGTGTGGCAGGTGCTCTACGCATTCTTCAGTTACACAGAGATCGTCCGCCGCGAGCCCGGGAGTCTGGGCGCACGTCGCTGGTCTCTCTACGGAAGACTGTACCTGCGCCACTTCAATGAGCTGAACCACGAGCTGAACGGACGCTTGGGCCGAGGCTACAAGCCCACGTCCAAATACATGAACTCCTTCATGTCGCCGCTGCTCACAGTTCTGGCTAAAAATGTCGCCTTCTTCTCGGGCTCGGTGTTGGCCGTGCTCATTGTGCTGACTGTCTATGACGAAGACGTCCTGACGGTGCAACACATTCTGACTGGCATCACAGTGCTGGGGGTGGTTATCACCATCACCAGGTGGGTTGTTTGATCCTTGTCTCCAATGTTTCTGCGTACACATTAGTAAACAGCAAAATGTGTTTTGTCCCACGCAAGGTCCTTCATCCCAGACGAGCATATGGTTTGGTGCCCAGAACAGCTGTTGCAGTGCATGCTGGCCCACATCCACTATATGCCGGACCACTGGAGGGGAAGTGCTAACAAGAGCGAAACCCGTGACGAGGTGGCACAGCTGTTCCAGTACAAAGCGGTGAGTTCAGGAAACCTCGCTGGTTGAGTGCAGCCTTGTCACACTTTCTGTTCAATTTAGGATGTTTTTTTTTATTAGGGTTGTCGGGTGTATCACCAAACGACGACGACACGGCAATCGAGTCATATTTGGAGTGAAAATGTCAAACTGTAAAAATGCACTAAGATATCAATACAAAACAATCAAATGACAATGCTCGTGTAATGCCATCATTTCACTCATTCCAAAGTTGTTAGCAGCCATCTATCTCATGTACTGTTTTGAAGCGCACTAAACCGTTCTCTGCTGGGATCAGGTGTTCATCCTGGAGGAGCTGCTCAGTCCTATCATTACGCCCTTCATTCTCATCTTCCTGCTGAGGAACAAGTCTCTGGAGATCATCGACTTCTTCAGGAACTTTACGGTGGAGGTGATTGGTGTGGGAGACATCTGCTCCTTTGCACAGATGGACATCAGACGCCACGGGAATCCAACTGTAAGCAGGACTCAAGCAGTACACACAAATTTGGCAAAGTTAAGCGTTGTTTACCACCAGTTATTTGAGCCAACTTTGCAAAAGCCAGATTAATGGATGTCTCTAAAAGATCATCCGGGGCCAGGGTTTTTCCTGGTATTTCTTAAACTACCGACCTAAACTATGATTTTAGTTTTTTTAACTTTATTGGTTGAGTGCTTTTAGGTACTACCATCATTAATATACTTCTCCTCTTACCTGCTTTGTGAAAAGTTGTCACCTTATGTTTTTTTTAATGTGTCCAGCCAGTGTAGTTGGTTGATGGCTGTGTCACAAGGGAGGCAGCGTTGCCTGCTGTGTTTGGGCGCAGTGCTTTTGGCATAAATAACAGTGCATGAGTTCCACAGTATGTCTGAGCCAGGTAAATGTATTTATCTCAGCTTGTCAAAGCCCCTGGCTTATGTGTTTTTTTTTTTTTTAGACGAGATGGAAAGAGGAATCAAAAAATACGATTTCAATCATGTACACGTTGACTTTGCATTGTTATGTTCCTATTTGAAAACGGATTTATGTAGCTTCGCCTCGGGGACTCGTTCTGTCCTACATTCCGACCCTCGATAAACACTGGTGACACTGCTGAAACGTTCAGACCAAATGTCCACCTGTTGTCACCACCATGAATTATTACATTTTAACTGGCTGTTGCGTTAATTTCTCTGCTCTGTTTCACCTGGACATGACTTTCCTCCTCACGAGGTTTGCTGATTGCTAATTTTCCCTGCCATATATGCAACGCTAAAAATCATAAACGTTACTTTGAAGTGAAGGAAACTTTTATTTTAATATACACGACATGCTTGGATGTGACTGCAAAGTAGTGGTAGGTGAGAGTGTAGCCAGACAACATAGATTGGTGATTTGTAGAATGACTCTGGTGGTGAGGAAGATGAAGAGAGCAAAAGCAGAGCAGAGGACAAAATGGTGGAAGCTGGAAGGGTGTCTCATGACTTCTAGGAAGGAGTTGAGACAAGCACTGGGCGGTCATGGATGTGCTTTCAGATGACTGGACAACTACAACTAATGTGATCACGGAGACAAGGAGGAAAGTACTTGGTGTATCATCTGGAAGGAAAGTAGATAAGGAGACCTGGCGGTGGAATGATGTGATTTGATCTATTTCTTCTTCGGTAGTTGCTTTCCTGTGCACTGCTACTGATATAGTGCATCCCTAGTGGCGCAACACTGCAACTGCAGTTAAAATATGAAGCTGCTGCAGAGGGACATCAATCCCTCAATCAGCGGAGTTGGAGCTTTACGCTGTGTTGAGCAATATCAATCGGTTTGGCTGGGGGTGGCACAAAATTAACTGGAGGCGGCCGCCACACATTTTTGAACACAGGAAAATCCCTGTGGGCAATTATGTTCTTTTTTCCTTCACTAACGAGCTACTATTTGTGCTTAGTGTTTGTATTACAAGTCTCACAAGTCATTCACCACAAATGACAAGGAGTAGACCAGATAAGCAAACAAGCAGTCGAGCTTCTATTACTGCTTTAATTATTTCTCTTATCATTGTATTTTCCGTCAGTGTGGTGGCGCTGTGTTACCATGCTGCCTCTTACTGGTCTGCCTTGATATTACAACAGGTCTAAGCTTTCAGGGAGGAGTCTTGTTGATAGATTATTTTGAGTACACCACGCATTGTAAGAGCATGAAAGGAAAAGGAAAAAAATAATCATGTGTGCACATGATTATTTTTTTCCTTGCCATGTGTTAGGATGTTAAAAAGCAGTATGTGTGTACACACAGTTCATTACCCCTCCACACAGTCTACACACACAGCTACTAATGAGATATTTTAACATGTCTGATGGGTTTGCAGTGGCTGTCCGAGGGCCAGACGGAGGCATCGGTGTACCAGCAGGCCGAAAACGGCAAGACGGAGTTGTCGCTCATGCACTTCACCATTAAGAATCCACACTGGCAGCCACCGCTGGATAGCTCGGTGTTCATCAGCCACCTGAAGGAGAAGGTGCAACATGACGCGCAAGGCGGTCCTTCCACGCAGCTCCTGCTTTCTGAGGCTCCTCTCTGTACCTCCCTGCAGTCCAACGAGTCTGCTGCCGGGGTGAAAAATCCTGCAGACAAACCCGGTCCGTTTCTGTGTAGCCGTTATAAATTATTTCACCACATCGCTGTTATTGTTCCCAGCCTGAAAGTCTGCTGGCCAGCGTCCTGGCGCACCCCGTTCTCACCGCGTCAGGACTACAAGGCAGAGATCACCGCTTTATCCCACCAAGTACCGCAGCATCAGCCGCCGCCAGTGTCCTGGCCTCTTTGTCCACTTCCCAGCTGCTGCACACTGGGCGGGGACACGCGCAACGCAACCAAGCTTCCTCAATACATCAAGAGAGCACCATCTACCACAGTGATCGAACCATTCTCGACAGGTACCAAACAGACCTCAAACATTGCGTGTTGTATAAAAGAAATGATATTTTTCTTATTTTTTTAGTTCAAAGGACAGTAACAAGAGTTAAAATATAGCCTTGTGCATGTTCACATTCACAAGACGTAGAAGACTTGCTCTGTAAGAAAGTGCATGTTGAACAAGTCGTTCTTAGCCACGGCTGCTACAATGCCATCATGACTTATTCTTGATGCGGTGTTATTGTTATTTTGGAACTGGTTCAAATCCCAGAGCAGATTAAATTCACCCCGATGGATTCCCACTGGATATGAATGGAGGGTGTTTGCAAAGCCATACAGACTAATTTTACTTTCTAAACCCAAACGCTCACCAGCTTAAAGCGAACGGCAATCCAATCCCAGCGTATTTTTACGCACAGAGGAAGCATTTCATCAGCTAGCTGTTGAATTGCACTTGTCAAAAAGTGCAGTGTGGCGCATGACGTGACCCAACACAAATACCTCCCGAGGCTCCCATGTTGACAATTTTGTTGAGTGAGTTTGTGCTGATTATCAGAAGCTCATGTTGGCAACACTGTTAAGACGCTAGCTCTGGTTACCTTTTCTCTTCAAAATTCTGCACTCCAACCGTAGCTTGACAATGGCAGCTCTAGGAGCCCAGCTGTACGATCATTGATGGAGAAACTTGGTGAAGGGATAGTTATTATGTAACTAGCCCCAATGCTATGTAACAGTGTGGCAGAAATGCGGAATGTCTCGCTCGCAGATATGACGTACCTGCTGATCTGCAGATAACTCCAGATTTATTTGGCGGTTTAATTACACTTGATGGCTGGGCAGACACATATGTTATATGATCGTTGTAAGGCAATTAAAAAAAATGAAAGCTCCACATTTGATATGTTTTGTGTTTCTATTAGTATGTCATTAAGTGATAGCCGTTTAAGGAGCAATGCGCTGCACTCGGAGTTTGCCTCAGCAGAGATGAGCCTTCACGCTATCTACCTGCACGAGGTAATTTTTCTCTTGGGTGCCACATGTTCCAATTCACTTACACCAAGGGCACTTGCTCGCCTTTTACTGACACCAATCTGTCTCTTCAGCTCCACCAGCAGACGTCGCACCCGCAGAGAAGTTCAGGGCTTTGGCATAACTCGGTGCCAATGACTGAGCTACATGGCAACACTGGTAATTTCAACACTGGTCAGGTGTTATACTGCAAACGAGCAGAGCAACGAAGGGCCTTAAATGGGAAGTTGCGTGGAGAGCAAAATCTTGAAAATGTTGGTTGAACTCAGGAAATTTCTTCTCGGATATTTCTTGAGGTCTTCACTATTGAGACATAAAGTGAAAAAGTCTTACAGGCATGTCATAGGGTTTTGCAATAGAGAGCAAAAATACAATAAATATTTTTGTAGTTGTTGTGTTGATTCAAACTCAAAATTTTCAGGTTTCCTCGCCCACATTGGTTCTACGCCGTCTTTGGCCACACCGGTGCATCTTGGTGGGTGGCGGGAAGAAGAGGAGGATGAGGAAGGTGAAGAAGAGATAAATAATGGAGCTACTTTGAAACAGGACACCAGGACTCTTTGAAGTGCCTTATGACATAAGGTATGTGCTCTATTTTTAACCATGTAGGTTCGTGAACAAGTACATAAAAGATTTGCTTCTAATTTGTTAAAAGTTTATGTGGTGCAGTAATGAGAAGGACCACAATTACAAGAGAGAGAAAAAAAAACGCGCGGGCAGGGGCGGAAAATGCAAATGTCATACAGGAAGGCTGGCTGCCAGATTCAAACGCTGGACCTTTGCACTGTGAGGCAGACATGCTAATCGTCCACCATGCCGCCCTCAGTACTGCATTGAAACATAAAATCAAACATGACTGATAATCTCAATAAGTAAATTAAAAAACATGGCTGACGATAGTAAACAAAAAAATGACTAGCATTAACATGACGTTGATTAAGAAAAACATTGTCAGTTGTAAAAAGTAGCCTTGCACGCAAACCAAAAAACACGACTTAGAATAGTAAACAAAACATAGCGATGATCACAATAAATAAAAAAAGTATGGGCTGATTGTAAACACAAATTTTGCTGGCACTCGTAAATGATAGAATGTCTGACTTTACTCGACCAAATACTGGCAAATAATTGTAACACGCAAACGAAACTTTTTTTTAAAGTGGTTTGTAGTCTTTTATTTGATCTCTTTCAACTACTGTCGTGTGACGGCAGAACAGCAGGAATATTTGATGGTCACATTTCCTAGTTTTATCGAATGCAGCACCGGTCCATATTTTTAAAGCCAGTCTTAGTGGTCTTTTCCCTTATTAAGACATTCAAATATCTTAACGCTGCTTCCTGTTTTCTTCCCTTCTAGTGTTTACATTTGACTTTTCAACAATGAACATTGTGGCCTTAGAAGACCTTCAGCACGGACCTTTGAATCCATCCTTTTGACACATGGACAAAACACATGAAGAAACCACTATCTTCTTCTGCACAGACATCAGGGAAGCATATATGTTTTCATTTTGTCCAGATGAACCATTTGCGTGCGTGCATGTGTGTGTGTGTGTGAGTTTGTGTTTGCGCGGGCAGGCAAATGATATGGTGTACTCACAAGACCACTGATGGGAAAATGCCAAAGGCTCTATATGCACAATTCAAGTGTTTGTAGTGCACATCACAAGCATCTAGCATAATGTTTGGCTACATTATTGCTGCATGGGAGGATCATAGCGATTAAATCGTTGCGATGAGTAGAAAATACATGCATGTAAGTAGAATAGCAACACATAACTGTTTCAAAGAGTATGTGGCTGACGGACTTGATCAATGACTTTACATGGAGGATTTTGATGCTGCTGTCTGTGTTGGGTTCTCACACTCGCAGATTTTGTTCAGTATTATCAACTCTTTTGTAAGATATTTATTTAACAACAGAAAGATGGACAAAATGGGCTCCAAGTCCATTACAGGAAGTGGAGGTTTTCTGTGCTGTACGCTAAACCTGTGGCAATGTCCCAGAAAGACCACTTGAGTGGTCATGTGTGGACACTCCCTGCTTTTATTCCACAGGTATTTTCGATACTGCTCATTAGAGTCGTGGGTGACCTTGGGGCCTATCCCTGCTGACCTGTGGGCCGGTGGCAGGGTGCATCCTGGGCATCACAGGGCACATGTAGACCAATAAGCATTCACACTCGCGCTCACACCCATAGACAATTTTAAGTCTTCAATAAACCCAACACGCACACTTTTGGAGTGTGTAGGAAGCTGAAGTTTCAGTGCCAGAAGAAAATCTCCGCAAGTATCGGGAGAACACAAAATTCCTCACAACAAGCCCAGGATTTGAACCCTCAACTACAGAACAGTGAGGCATGTGTGCTTAACCACTAATATATCGTGCCGCCATCCAACATTTATCATGATGAAAATATTTTTTTTAACACATGAGGGTTGCTTTTACATAACCTGTTGATGCAAAAGCAGTGGACATTTTCTGGCGGATTTTTTTTTTTTTTAATTAGAGTTTCTGTCTTTAAACTGTCATGAAGGCATTTTATGGAAAAACGATTTTTAATTCATTTAATATTTTAGTCAATTTCATTCAGTGAACCACAGAAAACATGCATGCTACATAGAATAGACATATTCCCTGTATGCATTATTTATTCTCCATCAATTCTTGTTAATTTTCATGGAAAATTCCCCAGAATTTATGACCACAGGTTTTGCCTCATCAAAAGAAGGCATATATAAATGTTGTAATGGATAAGCATTATTTATTTACAGAAAATATTTTTCAATTTCTATGTCAAATTGCTTCCTCACGTGACTAATACTTAACAGACATTCATGTGCTCATATTGTGAATAGCCGAAAAGAAAGTTAGCGTAGTTTAACCTGAGAGATAATGTATCCGTAAGCACACACACACACACACACACGCACGCACGCGCATATCAAAAAGGCTTATGTAGACTACACACCATTGCATTAAGGCTTTGATTAGTTTTGAACACACAGAAGTTTAGTAGCTCAAATCACTAACGCTAAACATGTCGTCTTTATCTGTTTGAGGAAAAGCTAATGCTTCATGATGCTAACATGTCAGTATTTTGCACTGATGTATATTTACATATAAATATAATAAGCAGAGTTTTAAGTGTACATACATGTATGCACAGCACATGCAACACAGCTCAGAAAGGGACCTGAGCCACCACCTCTGTTTGTATAAAACGACTCATTTTGTATCGGCCATGTTGATGATATATTGACTGTGTGTGTGTGTGTGTGTGTGTGTGTGTGTGTGTGTGTGTGTGTGTGTGTGTGTGTGTGTGTGTTGCATCTTACAAATCCACCTTGTAAAAGACACTGCAGTTGTTTTTATTGCTGTCACACCTCACTGCTGGTGTGCTCCTTTTTATTTGAAGCAGTGCCTTAGCATTAAGGACTCATACTTGCTCTCTGGTCATATAGGATTTGCATCATTAACGGTAAATATTCCACAGTTTTGTGCTCTTAGTCACTCAAGGTGAAATACTGTATTTGCTCAGAAAGTGGCCCCAATTAAGACAGATAATTGCTTCTCCTCAAATCAAAGCCTTGCCACATGTAGTTGGCCAGTGCAGGATCCACTTGAGAAAAATAAATGCCTCCTTTAAACTGACACTGTGGCCCAATTTGTTGACAGTTGCATAATCCACCAAAGAAATACAAACAACATACTGTACTTCAATTGACAGTGTACTCCAATCAATGAAGAAAAAAAATAAACATCTCCCTCAAGTAGACACCGCAACCCAAATAGCAGGCAGTCAATCATCGACTTCTGACAACAACAACAAAAAATGGTGCAATACCATATGTTGACCAATGCAGCATCCACTTAGGACAAAAATGCTACCAACAAATAGGCGCCATCCACCAATTTTTGGCCCAGTGCATCATCCAGTGAGACATATAGGCACCTCCTTCTAATAAGACTGCCTCAAATCGACACTGTGCCCCTGGTAGTTGCTATATCTATCATCTGCTTCAGACAAATAAACTCTTCCCTAAAATAAACACCGTGACTCAGTTCATCCATATAAACTCCACCCTCAATTAGACACCAAGGCCAAAATAGTCATTGGTGTGCCATCCACTTAGTAAAATAAACACCTCCAATAGACACCGTCCCCCATTTAGTCAGTGGGTGCTTCATCCACTTAAAACAATGAAGGCTTCCCTCAAATAAACACTGTGCCCCATTTAGTCAGCGGGTGCATCATCCACTTGTGTAAATAATTGCCCCCACGGCCACTTTTTGTATAAATACTGTTGACTATAATCAATGTGGCTTTCAAGAACTGCAACGGGACTGACGACATACATATTTAACTTATTTATGCTGTCTGAATTTGCACTGTCCTGTCATCTACTGGCATCAAGGTCATCGCCGTGGACAACCTCACAGAAACACGCCAGTCGAATAGAACAATGACTGGGACATGGTGCTTTATGTTTTCATGCTAAAATACTCCATGGGTTATGCAGCATGGTGTTTTTAATAGCAGCTGACTAAGGCAACGCGCCAAAAGAACTTTTTCGACAGTGTCACAATATATGTTTTGTGTGTCTGGCAGATGAATCTTATTTAATCTGTTGTTTTTTTTTTGGAGTGTGTGTTATTGATTCTGTGACTGTCCATTTGAAATAAAACATTTCCAAGGTTGTGATTGAACACTTGTGATGTGATATCTTCTACTATAAGATAAGATAACCTTTATTTGTCCCACACTGGGGAAATTTGCACTGCAGTATTTATTATACTATTTTTATATTTTTTATATATTTTATAATTATACTATTGGTGCACTAAAGCTCATTCACTACTGACTGTTGCGTAGAATTTTACATTCGATTAAAAAGTATTTTACATGACCACCAATGAAGCCGTTAAAAAAAAAAAACAACCAGATGCTAAACAAATAACTTTCAAGACCTTAAATCCAAAACAAATACAGTATGTCCAGCTTTTTTTTTTCCACACAGGCCTTTAATTGTCCAATACCTACACGTTAGCATTAACTCAAAAAAATACATTCCAAAATGTTTACAAAATAAATGACGTTCATGTTTAAATACAGCCTTCATGACTAATACCACTCTTGTCATTTGTTCCAGGTGCATCATGGCTAAGTATATGCCACCAACTGTTCATTGTGTGCAATGCTGTGTCATACTTTGGACAAAGTTTAAATGTGGGATATTTTTACATTCCAACAATATGATAATCGAATAATGCAGAAAAAGGAAGGGGCCAACATACAATTTCAAACAAAATAATGTACTGCAAATGTGCAGCATAAATGGAGGATTGTCAACACCTTTCCAAAGCACAGAAACCAACTGGATAAAATGCAGTACAGGCATACTTGGGCTCTGCTAGAATTTTGAGTCAGGGGCCTAGTCATGTGAAGGTCCAGACAACGGTGCTGCTGTCAATCACTGGTCAAAGGGGGAAGCAAATCCAGGTTTGCTCCACACTGCAAAAAATGTGACTACGCACTCAGGTATAGTCATGTTCTGGACGTCATTCATGCTTTGTGATCTATTTGCTTTTTTTAGGGTATGATGATCTTTCAGCTCTTCACACAGCAGTGCAATCATCATGTGGCCGAGCAACTGTCGTGTGGCTCAGTCAAAGCAATGGGCCATGCAATGCAATGAGTCACTTCCCTCCGCAGGTGGATGAAGGGGCTCAAGGGCTACAAATGCGTGTCCTCAAGGGGAAATTGACATGTAGTTATCCAACTAGTCTATTAAAGTTGGACTACTAGTTGGACAAAGCGCAATATTGAATTAACGCTCAAACGTTTCATATCACAAGTGTTTCAAATTTGCATGCAGATCCATCTCAATACTCCTCAGTGGTCATGAATAACATGCTAATCCCTATTTAAGGACTAACTTCCCAGAGTAATATGGTCCAAGGGTGGCCTAAAAATATAGCCTTGAATATCTTTCTGGATCCATTCAGCTTTCAACCTAAGGTAGATTACATATACAGTATATACAGTATATATATATATATATATATATATATATATATATATATGATAGATATATATATATATATATATATGTGGATATATATATATATACACACACACTGTGTATATATATAGAGAGAGAGAGAGAATTTTATGTATTCATAATTCATATAGAAGATAGACTGGTTAGCGCCTCGGCCTCAGTGCAGAGGTGAAGGGTTCGATTTCGGCTCCGCCCTTTCTGTGTGGAGTTTGCATGTTTTTCCAGTGCTGGCGTGGATTTTCTCCGGGTGCTCCAGTTTCCTCCCACATTCCAAAAAAAATATGCGTGGCAGGTTGATGGAACACTCCAAATTGTCCCAAGGTGTTTGAGCACAGATGGTTGTTTGTCTCTGTGTGCCCTGCGATTGGCTGGCCACGGGTTCAGGGTGTCCCCCGCCTAATGCCCGAAGACAGCTGGGATAAGCTCCAACACGCCCTGCCACCCTTGTGAGGATAAGTGGATTAGAAAATGGATGAATGGATATTTCGATAGATACACACATCCACGTGCTCATAAAAAAAAAATAGAGTATCACAAAAAGGTTGATTTATTTCAGTAATACGACTCAAAAAGTGAATCTGGTGTTGTCTAATCATCGAAATTAAAATGAATTAACGCTTGAAAAGAATCTGTGTGGAATCAATGTATGTATTACACAAGTTTCACTTTTCGAATAGTATTACTGAAATAAATCAACTTTTTCATGACATGCTCTTTTTTAAATTGTTTTTATTTTTCGACGAACACCTGTATACCTCGGAATTACTAATTACTGCAATGTAAACTAAATTGTACATCGAGAGTCAATCACTAAGCTACGCGAATACAGCTGTAAAGTCATAATTACAGTACCTAAATATTTGTATGTTAAAGGCTTCCTGGCCATAAGTGCAATGCAATACATCTTTATTTATATAGCGCTTTTACATCAGCTCCAGCTGTAAAAATGAAAACGTCAGTATGGTACTAACAGCCTTCTTGTGCCACTGTGCAGCTATTTGATTGCACGCCATTCATAACCTCGTAAATTGGGAATGTCCTAAACTGAGAAACTATTGTACTCCTCGGTAGTCATTAAAAATATGCTACTACCATGTGTCATCCCAGTGTAACATGGTCCTGACGAGGCCTAAAAATATAGGTCGTCAGGGTTCATTTGCATTTGTTCAGCACTGTAATAGTTTAGTCAGTGATGTGGACTTGTATTACAGATAACATACACCATGAGCAAGTGTTATTATTTGCGCCGCGACCTGATGAATGGAAGATGATGGATGAATGGATGGATAATTATATATAATAAAATGGGATGCTTGAGCTATCACTTTTCTCTGTCTATATTTGTATCCAGAGCAAAGATGTCATGGAAGAGCAGAGCAAAATCTCTTCCAAAATCTTCCTCACAAATCAGAATTCAACCCAAATTTTCTGCAATTCCCTTAAAAATATACAAAATGTATCACACAAGACCTGATGTGATTGATCACACGCACTTAGCTATTATTTTGTCTTAGTGTCTGGTTAAATATTGAGTATTTTTGATACTATGGATTATTTCCACTTTTATTAGCTCCCATGGAGTGAGATTTTTGCCCCATTCTAACAAATGGACCTAAAAGGTTCTTTTATAGTTGCACGGCTGCCACTTTGCTAACAATGCAGGAGGTCAGATTGCTGCCATTAGGTGAGCATGTTTGCATAGCGCCGAGCTATGATGTGCTCCAGTGCTTTTACAGTTGGCCTTGGTTTGTGATGGACTTTTATTCCCATGGTGACATAAGCAAAAAGTCGTAATATGTAGTCTCACATAAACCGATGCGAACACAGTAGTGAAGTCATGATTAGAGTTGCTATTCGTATGAAAATCAGGAACAGTTACCAAGAGTGCCTTCTCATACATTTGAATATGACCCCCAATATTATTAATTGGAAGCATGCATTCTGAAGCTTTCAATTTTCTAAGACTTGTTTTTAATGAGTGCACAATGATAAATGGTAGTGTACAATCTGCCCTGCAGCAGTACGCAACCACCGCATGAGTGACGATGTGGTATCTGCACACTAAATGACACGAGTCTATTTTGGAAAGGAGGCTGCGCCAAAATAGGCTTGCCAGCTATCTGCCAGCATCATGTTGGACCTACGCGGGACAAGAAAGAAAAAATAAGTCTAGTCAAGCGCGCACCACAGTGCACTGGGGGATGCTGCAGCACTCTGAATTTCCAACCATTTTCAGGATATTTAGGTTCAGAGAAGACATTTTTGGCGGTTGGAATTTTTGAGCCTTCCATGACTGACTGATCTGGCAAAGAAGAGTCAAGGTGATTAACATGAACTTAAATAACTGTAAAGTTTTGTATGCTCTGGGAGGATTTAGCTAACTTTACACAATTGTTATACCTTTACAGTACTTTTTTAAAAAAGTGTTGAACAAACAGTTGTGTCTGCCAAATTAGCTGGCTAGCATCAAGTTTCAATCAGGCTAGCTAAAATGGCTGCCATTTCACACCATTTCTTTAATTTTGTTAAAGAACACATTTGAACAATTCTTGCCGGCGTTCAAAGGCATATCTACAAAGCCTGTATGGGTGGAAGTGAGGTGCGGTGGCGTCAATGTCGGAGCCTTATCAAACAGCTGAAGCACCGCCGGCTTCTACAAATGGAAATGGAGCGAGACAGCCAGGGACAGCTGAGGTTATTTTCGTCCGGCCTCGGTTGAAGAGATAGAGGCGACAAAGCCGCTATATGTCACCCTTCACAAAAGGGGGAAACGCTCTGTTTTGACCTTGACGCCCTGGAACTCATTAGTTTGTGCGTATTAAAACGACTTACTGTTCTGTCGTGTGTGGAGTAGAGCACAGGTTGCGTATGCATATTGATGTGTGTAATGACTGACGCTTGGAGTAAGTGCTCGTAAATGTGTCCGTCTGCACTTTGCATTTATGTCCATTTTCATAACACCCATCAATTTGTCACTCATCGGTCACAGCATTAGGTACATCTGAAAATTATATCCAACGTAACGGATTAGGGTTTTACAACGGAGTTCTGTTTTGATGGAGATGTAACCTAAACACATATGCAAGTAGTCAACCTATGCCAATGCAGTAGTGAAGTCAATTACAGCACATATTTGTTTGAAAATCACTTCTTAGGCTATAAATATAACACAACGGAAAAACAATAAGAACGTACAGCAGTAACTGAATATGAGGGTTGATATCAGCCTGCTTTGAGGGGGTGGTCCTGGCTTATGTTCACGCTGGTGCCACCAGTAAGACCAGCAGTGAAAGCAAAACCAAACAGCCAAGATTTGAACAGCCGAACCTTCACTGAGCAACCTACTCGACTAACTGAGCCAATAGCATCCAACAAGACCAAGATGCTAGCACCACCTTCTGGTAGGGCCCCAGCAACATACTGGCCCTTAGCAGCTCTGGCTCACTTCAGAGACCAGCGACTGAACATTGTCTGTTTTGTTTTGCTTTCGCCGTTGATCTTGCTAGTGACGCTAAACTTAATATCCATGGAAACAATGGATTCTGACATGCTCACTTTTCTGCCCTGAGTGATTGTTATTACAGTGAAACTCCTCTACAATGAAATCATGTTTGCAGCAAGAAATTTTTTACAACAGGGTTTTTCACTGTAGCAAATTTTCATCTGAGATGTTGCTTTACTGTTGTTTATGTTAGTTGCTCCATGTACAGCACTTTGTATGCAGCGATGGCTGTTTGAAAGTGCTCTATAAATACAGTTGAGTTGAGTTGAGTAAACTCACACACACACACACACACACACACGTATGTGTACTCTTTATTTTTATTCCAATAGAAATTGGAATAAAAAAGGGAAAGAAATTGCGAAATTTACGATCGGCATTCACTTTCACTTACATCAATTCCTCCGGCTTTAATTTTGATCACTTTTACCCTCTCTTCCAGTGTCAGAGCTCTTCTTGTCTTAGCTGCTTGACATCCAAAGGTCCGTTTTGTCGCCATTTTAGCAATGCAACGTTCTTGCTGCGTCTGAAACTAACAATAACAAATACTTGCGCATGTGTAAACCAGTGTGGTGGTTGCTGTTGCCGTTTCTGAACGCAGCAGTAGAGGTCGCTGTTGGATTAGGCTTCGTTGTAGTGAATCTCGTCGCGAGGCAAGAGCAGAGAAAAAGATTTCATATAACGCAACAGGGTTTTTTTTCATTGTATGTGGGGTAGGAAAGTGGGAATGGTGTTAATGCATGAAGATTTTTTCACACTAGGGGGTATTTTCGCCCACGTAGGTTTCGTTGTAGAGGAGTTTCACTGTATAACTGTTGTATTCCTCTATTATTAGTTTTGTTTCTGAAAATTATTTTCCTTAACTGTAGGTACAAACCATGGATCAAGATTTGTTCGGAGGGGCCCCCAGGTTCCTCACCCGGCCCAAAGCGTTCGCTGTGTGCGTCGGCAAGGACACCATGCTGAGCTGCACCATTGTTGGCAACCCCACACCACTTATCACCTGGGAGAAAGAAAAGCTGAAACTGACATCCGGGGGCCGCTTCAAGACCGTGGATGATGGGGATGTCTACCGTCTGACCATCTATGACTTGGCGCTAGAAGACAGCGGTCAGTACCTGTGCAGGGCCAAGAACAGCGTCGGGGAGGCCTACGCAGCCGTGACCCTCAAAGTGGCCCTCCCAGCAGAGATGACTCCAAGAGCCCCCGTTTTCATGCTCAAGCCCACATCAGCACGTGTGGGTTTGG
This sequence comes from Hippocampus abdominalis, assembly GCA_018466805.1. Classification (NCBI taxonomy): domain Eukaryota; kingdom Metazoa; phylum Chordata; class Actinopteri; order Syngnathiformes; family Syngnathidae; genus Hippocampus; species Hippocampus abdominalis. The sequence continues at coordinate 3,723,008 of CM031708.1, forward strand.
GAGGCGATGCCGTGTTCCACTGCAGAGTAGTCGCTCACCCCGAGGCCAACTTCGACTGGGAGAAGGACGGACGCTACCTGGGCGAGACCAACCGCATCAAGATCATTTCGGAGAGCGACAGCAGCACCTTAAAGATCCAGAGCGTGCGCAACCTGGACAGCGGCACGTATATCTGCACGGCCCAGAACACTTTGGGCCGGGCGCACGCCGCCGCCATGCTGGTGGTAGATGCCCAGGATGCCCACCAACTCGCAGCGGAGAACCACACCTCCCTCCTTTCTCACCTCCAGAAACGTAAAGAAGAAATGAAAAAGGACATATCTGTCTTTCGTAACGAGGAAAGCGCTGCCTCGGATAAAATCACAGACAGTCTGAGTTCCCTGAGTCGGGAGCATGATGTGAGGTCGTCGGTACTGGCAAAACTACCCAAGGGTGTGTTCACCCGCACCTGCACCGTGACGGAGGGAAAGCACGCCAAACTCAGCTGCTTTGTGACGGGTCACCCCAAGCCTCACATTATCTGGAGAAAGGACGGAGCAAATATCAGCGAGGGCCGCCGCCACGTCATGTATGAAGACCAGGCAGAGAACTTCCTCCTCAAGATCCTGTACTGCAAGCAGGACGACAACGGTTTCTACACCTGCAATGCCACCAATATGGCTGGTCAGACCTACAGTGCTGTGCTGGTAACAGTCAAGGGTAAGTGGCTTTTAATTATCCATGGGCTGAATACCGGTTTCACGGTTAGCCTTGGTTTCAAAAAGTCAAGGTTACAATCACTCCTAATACGGGCTATTACCAGTAATGAGTCCTTTTTGAGGCGACATCCCAGCAAGGCGAAATATCATTGTAGAATTGAGTAAATAAGCCGCCTCTTGAAAGTTAATTGCCTCCAGTATTTTTTATTAACTTGATGAGCCCATGGGTCCGTTCAAAGACTAGCGCACTAGTGATAAGACACTGTAATTTACTAAGAAGTATCAAGCATCAAGTACAACTTTATTGTCAAATGTGCTGTATGTGCAACATACAGACAAGGGAAGAAATGTCATCTGTGCTGTATGTTGCACATACAACAAGAGGAGCCGCTGTGGGTGCCCGCGCCGCCATCAAAAGAAAAGTTAACATAAAATGACAAAATAATACAAGACAACACATTAAACAGACAATCGTGCAATCTTAACCACTTTCCTGCATACACTTTGTTGTCTGAAGCAGTTATAGATGAAAGAGGAGCGAATCAAAGTGTCAAGAATCAAAGAAGAATTCAAATTTAAACTTAACCTAATACACCTTTGTTCTGCACTAACCATTCAATATTTAGTTTAAAAATAACATAGAATGTGTTGAATGGGAAAATAATGCAGTTTTTATTTACCGAAATATTTCATATTTTAGAGCTGCAATTTCGATACCGCGATATTTTTGCACACGGTTGTCATATCAGCAGAATTGAATGTCTGCCCATGCCTACTTAACGTACAGCACAGTATTTTCCCTCTTGCTATATCATGTCAAATTTGCCCATTTTACAGTTTCTAAAACCAAAAAATCTATTTGAACCCTTTCAGGCACAGTGGTTACTACAGCGGACAGCTTATCATGTTATCAGGTTACAGCGTGCATGAAAGGGTTAGAAATGTAAACAAAAAAGTAAAAATGTGTTCCGTTATTTATAGCCTACATTTTTTCCCTTTTTTATTTGTTCTCCCACTTTTTTTTTTTTTAAGAACAACCATTGCTACTTTTTGAACTGTGTTTATTATTTGTGTTAATATCTTAATTAAAGACACTTTAACAAGTAACTTGGGGTCAAGTTGACTTTAACTTATTCAGCCACTATGGATCAAAATTGCGGGCTCTGCGTTTTGGGGGTTGGGGTTCGTTTGGGTTATGTAACTGTACATGTATGGTCAGAATCTCTTTTTCACAGAACTTTTGCTTTAGATTTTGCAGGTGTAGCAAATGCAGTGGCCAGCGAGCGTGTGAGAGTAAAAGGGTAAATTAAAGTTACCTCATTGCCAACTTTAGTGGTATGAAAGAAGCAGCAGGAGCTACTGCACACACTGTCAGTGCCAGTAGGTCAAACTCCGTGTCAACTCACAGCCTGAAACCATTTTAAAATGTGTGCAGCTTGTCGCAGCATGATTCAATCATGGCTTGTTTTCTGAGCGAAGGTGTAGTGTTGCTTCTATTTTCTGCTGCCGTTGAGAAGTTCAGTTGCTATGCAGGGTTCCTGCACTTTAGCGCTAGTGTGAGCTCGTGTAACTTCCCCCAGGGTTGAAATTGATCAAAACATGAAACTGGTCTCGGTCAAGTCTTGGTCTCGGATGGTATGGTCTTGAGGATAACACAACTAACCATCGTGCAACAAGCATGTTTTTGAAGAACAAGAGAAATGTACACGAGTGAACAAGAATAGCTCAATTGACCCAAATTAGAATTTATCTGTTAATTTTAGATGTTAATCAGTGATATTTTGCCAAATTCCCATGAACTTTAATGGAAATTTACAACCCGACATGAATACAATACGCTGAGGCAATTAATAAAAACGGCTTAAGAATATTACCAAATGCAGACACTGTTATATCAAAAATGTTTCTTCTTCTCTTGTGCCAGAGCCAAAGGTGCCGTTCAGGAGGAAGCTTCAAGATGTGGCGGTCCAAGAGAAAAGGTCGGCCACGTTGATGTGTGAGGTGCCGCTGACTGGCAGCAGGGCTGACTGGTTCATGGAGGAAACGCGCCTTGAGCAAAACGCTAAGTATCGCATGGAGGAACAAGGCACCCTGCGTCGGCTCACTATACACAACGTGACTACCAACGATGACGGCGTTTACATCTGTGAGATGAATGAGGGCAGCCGCACGGTGGGCGAGCTCACCGTCCTGGGTAAAGTGGACCACTTTATTTCTTATATACCGTATCGGCCCGAATATAAGACAGTGTTTTTTTGCATTGAAATAATACCCATTCAAGGCGCTAGATGGCGCCAGATACCATTGAAGCGAATGCTGAACTTGACTCCTCAGGCCAAAGCGAACCCCTGTCACGAAGAATAAAAATAAAAATAGCGGTAGCACAAAGAAGAAAAATAAAAAATAGCAGTAAGAAAGAAAAGAGAAGAAAATAATAGAAAGATAACAGAAAATGGAGAAACGTTGCGACAATCTGGAGAAAAGTGGGTCAAAGATTGGTCAGGTTAACCGGCAGCTAAGGAGAAGTTATGTTGTAATTTACATTCCAGAAACCAGAAGCCATTCATTTACGAATGTGATTGCACTTTAGTTTACATATTTAAATCTTCAGATATTAAGATTTGAATGAGGCAAGATAACATGCTTGTTCTCTCAAATATATTGTTATAATCATTTGTTTCAGATGTACTGTAATTATTTTCTGTATAAAAATTAATTTGGTGTTCAAAAAGTCTTTTTTCAAACTTGAGTCTTGAAAAAGAGGGGGTCGTCTTATAATCAGGGCCGTCTTGTATTCGGGCCAATACGGTATATGGTCACACTGTGCATTGCTATTCTTGTTGGCCTTATACCTTTTCAAATGAATGTGTTGGAGGTACTGCCAGAAAGCATGCCACTCGGCATTGCGTCGGTTAGCCAGAGGTTGATCGGCACTGAATTTGTCCAGAGTAAACATGTAGATCGGTGTAGTTATACTGACCCAATTACGTACCGAATGTGCCAGACTAAAAAAAAATGTGACCCATTTCCACCCATTTTAATGTCACATCCAACTTTGCAGGCAACATTACGAAGAAGCTTCCGCGGAAGACGGTCGTTCCCGTCAGCGACACCGTCATCTTCTGCGTGGAGCTGGAGCAGCCTTGTCCTGACGCCTACTGGACCCGCAACGGCGAAAAGCTAAAGGCGGATTCCCGGATTTCCATCGCTTGCCTGCACCGCCAGTACACGCTGACCATTCGGGAATGTCAGGCGGATGATTCAGGAGAAGTGGCCTTTGTGGCTGGAGACTGCAAGACGTCCACTCGATTCTCTGTCACCGGTGAGGAAATCTCCATCTGCTGTGATGAAAAGCTACAATGGCCTTCACAGTCGCAGTTGTTTAGGTTCTGTCTCCCGATTTGTCTTTGCGTTCTACAGTCATACCTCGGTTTTCGACCATAATCCGTTCCAGAGGGCTGTTCGAAAAACCGATTTGTTCAAAAACCGAAACCATGCTCTTTTTAAAATAAAAATCTTTATTGAACATGTCTGGTCAGTAATGGAATGCTACACGAGGAAGCGTCACTTCCTCGTCTACCCGAGGAAGCGTCACTTCCTCGTGTAAGGAAGGCGAGAGGAGTCAAGTGGTGCATTCAAGTGCACTCAGTTTGTTCGAGAACCGAATTTCGGTCGTCATCCGAGGCATAAAAAACTCGAAAATTTTGGTCGAAACCCGATTTGGTCGAGAACAGAGACGTTCGAAAACCGAGGTTTGACTGTACTTAAATTTAGCTGTCAATCAGAAAAAAAATCTGTATATCTTAGATGACTCAATTGCATCAATCTTTTTGCTCTTCAGCGGCAAGGAAGCATCCTCCCGATACCCCAGTCGATGCTGTGGTGCAAAACAAGACGGACTCATCCATCACCCTGCAGTGGTCTCCTCCAGACAGTGGCCGCCCCGTGCCCATCAAGAGTTACATTGTAGAGAGGAGGAAGGTTGGCACTCAGACCTGGCAGAGGTGCAACATTGGAGAAACAATTTTGTCGACGCAGATCACAATTCGAACTTCACAGAGGAAGCTACTTTCCAATTCCGTATATCTGCCATCAATGACTTTGGTCAGAGTGACTACCTGGAGGTGCCTGGAAGCTTCTACCTTGGTAAGATGGATCTTTTTGGTGTGCCAAAGCACTGTTGTAGTATGCCACTGAAATGTCTTCCCTCACGTTTGGTTTCTCTGTTTAGAACCCACAGCAGAAATCAGGAAAGGCCTTGCGGACAGCACCGCAGTTTCCGGTGAAGAGTTTTCCATTTCAGTTGAGCTCTCCGGCGTTTGCTCGGGCTTCTGGTCTCTAAATGGCCGCCTGCTGCGAAGTGGTGGCGACTACCTCATCACCCGTTCCAAGAACGTGCACACGCTGCTCATCCGAGAAGCGACTCTGGACATGAACGGAACAGAAGTCAAATTTGTGGGCGGAGGTTCACAGAGCAGTTGCATCCTAGCTGTCAAGAGTATGTCACAATGTCACTTGCTTGTTTTTGCTTTTGCTTTCTGTGAAATCTTTCGATAACTCCCTTTCCTCTTATACCTAATGTAGCGCCACCTGTCCGGTTCATCAATAAGTCAGATCAGCAAGAGGTGGTGTTCTGCAGCGCCCAAGCCACTGCTCAGATGATAGCTGAAGTGTCGGATTACGATGTGCAGGTTTGTATTCCTTCATAATACTTGACTCCAACAGGTATGTGGTGTTGGATCATCCCCGATTACCGTAAAAGCCGTATGTCAGAATCAGAATCATCGTTATTGGCCAAGTATGTAGAACACACAAGGAATTTGTCTCCGGTAGTTCAGGCTACACTAGTATCATCATCCGCTTTATAAAGGAATTAACTCATAGTTATTTTAATTCAAGGTTGATTTTGTATCAATTACTAGCGATCAAAATTACATTTTCGTGAAATACATTCATACTTTTTGACTTGGTGTGTTTATACAAAACTACAAAACTGACTACCGTCAGCAAGGCAAAAAACGATGGATTTTAGACATTTTCTTTCGCCTGCAGATTTGTTGTCTAATTTTGGCATGTCAAATGGTTTTTCATAGGTGGTTTGGATGAGAAATGGGCGAGAGGTCAAAATGGGCAAGAAGTATGAATCCGTGTCCGTGGACCGCAGGAGGACCTTGAGGGTACACAACGTGACAGAGGAAGACGTGGGCATTTACGAGTGTGTTTGCGCAGATGACAAAATTTCCATGCGGCTCACTCTTAAAGGTACAGAGCAGGCTTGGAAAAATGCTGATTGTTTTCAATTTATGTACCTTGTTTTACTAAATGAGGGGGGTCAAATCTAGCAACTTAGTTTAAAAGGGGCCCCAGCAGTCAATTCCATGCCCATGTGTGGAAAATATCCTCTATGAACTAAGATAAATCGCATTACAGTAGTAACCATTTTTTTTGGCGTGTGGTAAAACAGAAGCTTTTATTTCAAGGAGTCATTTATTTGTCTTAAGTGAACGACACACTTGACAAATACACAATGACAATTGGGACAAATTCCAGCATTTTGCTTTCTCAGTAAGCAACAGCTAAGCTATCAGATATCCCCAAAAGATAGTGAGTGGGATGTCTTAGGAGTGCTTTTTCCTACCTGAGGTGCTCTGACAACAACTGCGGTGGACAGTCCTAATTGTTGAACCTGATTAATTTTTTGGCTCACTTATCCTTATGTGTGTAGTGAACCGCAAATTTGGCCCATGCATGGTCTCTGTGAGCCAGTAAGGAAGCTCGGAGCTGTTGTGTGAGTTTTAGTCTATCGCATGATAAGAAGAGTTTGTAACCACAATGTTACCAAAGCTTACAGCTCCCCACTATTATTTCTTCACATACTGACTTTTTTCCTATTCCTATGTGGGGTCTCTCGTATTTTGACACTGTGAAAAATGTATACCTGTATGTGTGCACACAGCTATTCAGAAAAGGACACTATTTGAGGAAACACTGTACAAATATTCATGCATACTGATATGTTTCTGTTTTTCCAGATGAACCTGCCAAGTTCCTAAATAAACCCAGAGGTCCAATGGGCCTGTTATCCTCACTCAAAGGAGATCTCGAGCTGAGCTGCGACGTTTCTCCTGCTAGCACGGCGGTCACATGGAAAAAAGACCAGCTGGAGATCTTCGAGGACCAAAGAACGACCATCATCTCCAAAGGTACCCAAAGGAAACTCATCATCAAAAATGCAAAAAAAAGCGACGAGGGTCATTACTGCTGCGAGACAGCCACCGACAAAATCACATTCCAGGTTAAGATTAAAGGTAAGGATTTAGTATGGTGATATGGATTTGCTCGTTTTATATTTAGGCTCAATGATATTAAAACTATTTTCCTATCAGAAACTCAAGCCCAGCCTGCCTTCTCCAACAAGGAATTGGTGCAGAGGGAACTAAAAGTGGCTCTCTCCCAAAAAGCCAGTCTCAGTTGCACAGTGTCAGACAGCAAGACAGAGGTGAAATGGTACAAAGACGGCAAGCAGCTCGTCTCCAGTCGAGCTCTTTACACCGAAGTTAAAGGCAATCACCGCCAACTGGTGATAGAAAAAGTCGAGAAGAGTGATGCTGGAGAATATACTTGCGAGGCTGGAGGAGAGAAGCTGGTCTTCAAAATTATTGTGCCTGGTAGGATTGATTATTTCAGTCTTAAGGTTGTATGAGATCGAGCTACTGCATTATTGCTTTTCTCGTTTGAATTAATTTCAGACTCCCAGCCGGCCTTTGTTCACAAAGAAACAGTCCAGAGGGAGGTGAAAGCCACTCTCTCCGAGAGAGCCACTCTGAGCTGTGAAGTGTCTGATTCCACCAGGGAAGTCAAATGGTACAAGGACGGGAAGCTGCTGGTCTCTGGTAAGACAACGCATGTCGAGACGAAGGGGAAGACTCGCCAGCTGGTGATCGATAGCGTGGAGAAGAAGGATGCCGGGGAATACACCTGTGAAGCCGGGCAGGAAAAGCTCGTCTTTCAGATCAATGTGACTGGTAAGAAAATCATTCTTTTAACTCATTCACTCCCAAAGACGTATTTAGATGTCTTTTCAGACGCCAGCCCCTCATTTTATATTGAAAATGGCCATTTTCAGACCCTTTCAGACCCTTTTCAAGTACAGTCAATATAAAATGAGGAGGTGGGATTAAATGAGTGGCATCTGAAAAGACATCCAAATACGTCTTTGGGAATGAATGAGTTAAGTGCGGAGTTCAATGAATTGCTCCTGATTTTCATCATCAGAGCCTCCACCAGCCTTCGTCAACAAAGAATCTGTCCAAAAGGAGGTGAAAGCAAACGTATCTCAGAAAGCCACTCTCAGCTGTGAGGTTGCTGACTCCAAGATAGACGTGAAATGGTACAAGGATGGGAAACTGCTGGGCAGTAGTAAGACAAAACATGCAGAGTCCAAGGGGAAAAGTCGCCAGCTGGTAATCGACAGTGTGGAGAAGAAGGATGCGGGAGAGTACGTCTGTGAAGCCGGTGCTGAGAAGTTGATCTTCAAGCTCCAGGTGGCAGGTATGAGACAGCTGCAAAAATGCAAAGCATCTACCGGTACGTCAAGCAATCTCCCCAAACATATGGGAAGTGTATGGCAGTGTCGTGCGGCGAGGTTTTTGGCTGGTGAGGCAATGAATGACATTGTAGTTGGAGCTACAGATTGATGAGCCAAATGAAGTGGAATATTTGTCATTAAATTAGCAGCATGTTTGGACCAGGGGCCTCACAGTGCAGAGGTGTAGGGTTAGTTTCCAGCTCCAGCCTTCCTGTGTGGAGTTTGCATGTTCAGAATCAGAATCAGAATCAGAATCATCTTTATTGGCCAAGTATGTAGAACACACAAGGAATTTGACTCCGGTATAACACGCTGCATTAGTATCATCATAAACAAGGACATGACAATAGTATGAAAGGACATTTCGTAATGTAGTGAACCGTAGTGCGGCAGTACAGTGACAACTGTGAGACAAAGTGCAAAGTATTAAGCAGAGCTAAAATGATCAGTGGTAGGATACAATACTATAACAGTTGGTGCAGAAAATCATTGAACCATTTTAAAGTGACCAGTAGCAGTATTTGTTTACAAGAAGTGTGCAATTATGCAGATGTCCTTGAGCGCTTTAAAGTGTCTGGTGCGGTGGAGTATAAATCAGTGACTGTTTAGGGAGTTAATGGCTAGAGGGAAGAAGCTGTGTAAGTGTCTGCTGGATTTGGTGCGCATGGATCGGTAGCGCCTGCCTGAGGGGAGTAGCTGGAAAAGGTGGTGGGCGGGGTGCGGTGGATCCAGTAGGATTTTCCGTGCCCTTGTTTTGATTCTTGCAGTGTGCAAGCCCTCAAGTGTGGGTAGGGCGGTGCCAATGATTTTTTCCGCCGCCCTAACTGTCCGTTGAAGTCGGATTTTGTCCATTTTTGTGGCGGCCCCAAACCAAACCTTGATAGAAGAACACAGGATTGATTCGATGACTGCCGTGTAGAACTGACGTAGCACATCCTGTGGCAGGCCATGCTGTTCACCCCATGCCTGCGTGGGTTTTCTCTGGGTACTCCGGTTTCCTCCCACATTCCCAAAAACATGCATGGCAGGTTAATGAAACACTCTAAATGTCTAAATTTAAGTCTGAGCGCGGATTAGTTGTTCATCTATGTGTGCCCTGCGATTGGCTGTTCAGAGTGTCCCCCGCCTACTACCCAAAGACAGCTGGGATAGGCTCCAGCACCCCCGCGACCCTTGTGAGGACAAAGCGGATCAGAAAGTGGATGGATTGATGGATGTTTGGACCATAAATACATACATTTTTAAAGTTTTTGAAAACATTATATCGGAGACAAGAAGAGAGATGGAAACAGATAATTTTCTCCTGTCAAATGAAGCCTTTTTGTGGGGCGTTGGGGAGGCTATTTAGCTGGATCGACTTGGGTGTACACAGGGCACAGGATGGTGTGTCGGTTAGAATACAGGAGGCAGGTGTGATCTTGAATTGAGGTTCTTTAGTCAGATTTTAAAAGACAGCTTACGGATGACTGGTAAATGATAGATGACAGATGGTAGGATGTAGATACAGATACAATGACATTTATTCTCAAAATTTGATCTGCAGATGCTCCCAGTGCTTTCACGAACAAGGACTCTATCCAGAAGGAGGTGACAGCCATTCCTTCCAAGAAAGCCACATTGCGCTGTGAGGTGGCAGATTCCAAAATGAAGGTGAAGTGGTACAAGGATGGCAAGCTGCTGGCCTCGAGCGCTGCAGTGCACATGGAGTCAAAAAGCAGGAGTCGGGAGCTGGTGATAGAGAAAATGGACAAAAAAGATGTTGGGGAATACACCTGTGAGGCTGGATCGGAGAAGATTATATTTAATCTGAAGATGGCAGGTAAATTGTGCCTAAAATATAATATATTGAAGTGATGCAGTTCAGTGACTTTGGGCAAAGTTGTTTTTTTTTTCTTTTCAAAACTTAATTTCACGCTGTTACTGAGTGGGAACCAAGGTCGGGTCTAGACAGGCTGTTTTTGATTTTTTTTTTTCTTTCATAATTACCATAAGCGGATGTTTGTTTTATTTAAATTTTTAATATTAGCGGGCAAGACTAGCTTCTGTTTAAGGGTGAGTGAGCACCTAACTCCTACTCTAGCATCCTTTCACTGGCTCGCGATACATTTTAGAATTCTTTTCAAGATCTTCTTTTTTTTTTTTTTTCTTCAAATCTTTAAATGACCTCGTGCCACCTTACCTCACTGAGCTCGTCCGCCCCTACACACCTGCCCGGCGCCTCTCATTTGCATTCTTTGGCATTTGACTCAGTATATGACTCAGATTTGATCTTAGTTTACTGCTTGGTGCTTTCTACCATCTTTGTTACTGATGTATTGCTTTATTGTTGCATATGTTAGTTGCTCCATGTACAGCACTTTGTATGCAGCGATGGCTGTTTTGAAAGTGCTCTACAAATACAGTTGAGTTGAGTGAGGCAATCCACCACAAGGAAGTTTTTGTATTTTATTAATACACTTAGGAGGATGTTTTTGATTTTTTTTGCATTATTATTGTTTTTGTTAATAATAACCAGAGGAGGATGTTTGTTTTATTTTTTTCAAAAGAAAATTCAAGAAATAAAATAAAGGCTATTAGCCTAAAAAACAAACACACAACTTAACAGTTACTCAGGTCTACAGGATGAGACCATTAGGCTTGCCCAAAACAAAGGCCCTGGTATCCTGTAATCAATTGAAAAAATAGTAATAAGCAAGACCTTAAGACAATAAGTGGAACGGAGGAGAGAGGCATAAGATAAAAAAAATGTGTGAAATATAATATATTTTGGGGGATTTAGTTTGGGGAGGCATGACATTTGTTTGAGGGGGTGCCACCCCTCTCTTGCCCTCGCCTAGACCCGGCCCTGGTGGGCACTGAATCTGCGCAGATTGCACCCCCGGGTCAGGCGAATGTCCCAATAGTTCATCAGTGATATAAGCCAACCCGATTGTGCTCATCTCTGTAGATGTGCCTGCCAAGTTCCAGAAGAAGCTCGTCAAGGACACATGCATCATTCAGGCCGGCGAGCAGATTGTTTTGACCAGCGAGCTGACTTCAGAAAGCAGCAGCAGCGGCGTGAGGTGGTTTAAAGATGACGTGGAGCTCAAGGAGAGCAGCAAATACCAAATGAAAAAAGATGGCATCTCTTGCACACTCATCGTCATGTCCACTGAATCCAAAGACAGCGGCGTGTACTCCTGTCGGACTGCTGATGATAAACTGAAGTTCAAAGTCCAGGTCAAAGGTAAATCCGTTTTCAAATCAAATGCTGATGTCTCATTTTGACTATGACGCACCATGTTTTTGTTTGCAGACATAGCTGTTAACTTTGTTGTCCCGTTAAAAGCCGTCACGGTCGACTTTGGGGCCGATTTAAATCTAACGTGTGAGTTGAACCAAGCGTCAGGCGATGTTGTATGGCGGCGCAACAGTTCTGAGCTTAAACCTGGAGGCAGGTTGTGCATCAAGACAGACGGCGTAAGGCGAATCCTCATAGTGACTGGCATGACGAAGGAAGATGAAGGCGAATACAGCTGTGAATGTAAAAATGACAAGACCTCTGCCAAAGTCTCCTCGATAGGTAAGAAATCACTGGCAATGCTGAACAATCATATAAAATGGTCTCTTGCTCGGCAAGCCTTTTCTCACCTATAGTGGTTGGAAAGTCAGAAAATGATATCTTAGGAGAATCAAATACAGTCAAAGCTCGGTTTTCGTCCATAATCTGTTCCAGAAGGCTGTTCGAAAACCGAAATTGTTCGAAAACCGAAACCACGCTCTTTTTAAAATAAAAATGTTTATTGAACACGTCTGCTCACAATGGAAAGCAACACGAGGAAGCGTCACTTCCTCGTCTACCCGAGGTAGTGTCACTTCCTCGTATAAGGAAGGCGAGAGGAGTCAAATGGTGCATTCAAGTGCGCTCAGTTTGTTCGAGAACCGAAATTTGTTCATCATCCGAGGCATAAAAAACTCTAAATTTTTGGTCGAAAACCGAATTGGTCGAGAACCGAGACGTACGAAAACCGAAGTTTGACTGTACTTATTTTACTCAGTGCACACTTTGGTGCCATGCATTTTTTCAGTACTTATGACTGATATTCTGTCTTAACCCTAATGAACAACCATAAACAGGACATTTTATAAGCATCGAAACTTACAAATTCAGCATGTGGTCCAGTGATTATTTTCCGCACTGCACCGTATGTCATTCCATGTCGTCATTGTGCACATTTCATTCCTTTCAGCCCCCCGAGTTGTCAGGCTGACTTCCAAGCTGAACAACACGGCCGCGATGGAGGGCAAAGATGCCATATTCAAGTGCACCGTCACCCCGGCGGACGCACGCGTCAAATGGTTCCACAACAATGTTCCTATCGCTCATGGCGCCAAGTATAAGATTGAGCATGGTGGCAACACCCACTCGGTCACCGTCACTTGTGTCACCCTGAAGGATGCGGGGAAGATCAGCGTGGACGCCGAAGGGAAAAGCTGCGAGGCGAAACTTCAAGTGCAAGGTAGGAGAAGCGCATTCACAGTGGAACCTTCAAAGTTGAACACAGTCCAGTGGCATCCATGTTGTCCTAATTTTGCCTGAACTAACTGAACACACTTGAGACATAATTTCAATATGGAGGTCCCACTGTATGATAAAATGACCCGTTTTCAATTGACCCGATATTTTTAATACCTCTTATTTTTTTTACCAATCAGGTGAGCCGGTGACATTCAAGAAGAAGCTGGAGAATGTGACAGCGGAGGAGCAGAGCGAGGCAAAGCTTGAGGTGGAGCTGAGCAAGCCGTCAGACGAAGTGCACTGGATGAAGAACGGCGTCAAGTTGCAGACTTCAGCGGGTGTGGAGGTCCGGGTGGATGGCGCTAAGCAGGCGCTGGTCTTCAAGAGTGTGACTTATGCCGACCGCGGCATCTACTCGTGCGAAACCCTTGATGACAGAACTCAGGCCAAGCTCACCGTCGAGAGTAAGTATGCAAGCATGCACGTTGGATTAGATCCGCAGTACAGTCAAACCTCGGTTTTCGTCCATAATCCGTTCCAGAAGGCTGTTCGAAAACCGAAATTGTTCGAAAACCAAAACCACGCTCTTTTTAAAATAAAATTTTTACTGACCACGTCTGCTCACAATGGAAAGCAACACGAGGAAGCGTCTCTTCCTCGTCTACCCGAGGAAGCGTCACTTCCTCGTGTAAGGAAGGCGAGAGGAGTCAAATGGTGCATTTAAGTGCCCTCAGTTTGTTCGAGAACCGAAATTTGTTCATCACCCGAGGCATAAAAAAATCGAAATTTTTGGTCGAAAACCGAATTGGACAAGAACCGAGACGTTCGAAAACCGAGGTTTGACTGTATTGAAAACATACAGAGCATATTGATTAGAATGCAGATTCTCACCTATTGCCGGTACGTCTGAACCATATTGACTCTACTAATAAAAGGAATTTCTTCCACAGTGAAGAAAGTTGAGCTGATCAAAGGTCTCACGGAAACCAGGACACACGAGAAACAGACTGTAAGCTTCGAGGTGGAGCTCAGTCAGGCTGATGTCGAAGGCTCGTGGACCCGGGACGGCATCAGGTTGAAATCGGAGCCCAATGTCCGCGTCACAGCTCTGGGAAAAACGCATGGGCTTACCTTGTCAAATCTGACGAGAGAGGACACGGGAACCATCACCTTCCTGGCGGAAGGGATCCGGACTTCCTGCAAACTCTTTGTTACAGGTACACCGCACACTCGAACAGTTTCTTCGAAGACCCAGATCATGTGGAAAAGGGGACATAGTGCATTATGAAAGTGTTGCTTTGAACAGTAATGACTTGTATGCAACAAGTCTGGTCTGTGGAATGCATGCCCACTTCGAGTGTGTCATTCTTTTTGGAGCTACCTACCATATTGGCCCGAATATAAGACGGTGTTTTTTGCATTGAAATACGACTGAAAAAGTGGGGGTTGTCTTATATTCGGGGTCTAGACATTATACCCATTCACAACGCTAGATGGCGCCACATATCATTGAAGCGAATGCTGAACTTGACTCCCCAGGCCAAAGTGAACCCCTGTCACGAATAATAAAAATAAAAATAGCGGTAGCACGAAGAAGAAAAATAAAAAATAGCGGTAAGAAAGAAAAGAGAAGAAAATAATAGAAGAGATAACAGAAAATGGAGAAACGTAGTGACAATCTGGAGAAAAGTGGGTCGAAGATCGGCCAGGTTAACCGGCAGCTGAGGAGAAGTTATGATGTAATTTACATTTCAAAAATCAGAAGCCATTCATTTACGAATGTGATTGCACTTTAGATTTGAATGAGGCAAAATAACATGCTTGTTCTCTCAAATATATTGTTATAATTATTTGTTTCAGATGTACTGGAATTATTTTTTGTATAAAAATTAATTTGGTGTTCAAAAAGTCTTTTTTCAAACTTGAGTCTTGAAAAAGAGGGGGTCGTCTTATAATCAGGGCCATCTTATATTCGGGCCATTATGGTATTACCGAAATGTGTCCTGCTCAGATTTGGGTGCATCACAGCTCCGACGGACGATATTTTGACCACATTTATGTGAAAATCTAATGTACCATAGTAAAATGGACCATTTCTCTTCTGTACCAATTTACACCATACATGTGTCGATGCTTTAGTTGTAGTTTGATTCAGTATGTCATTATTGATCTGCATAACCGTTTTAATGAGAAAAATGTGTACGATTCTTGCCCATTGAAGATTATAGTACAAATCTAGCCAATGTAACCTTAATTGGACACAGCTATTCTTATTCAATAGAACCCCCTGTTACGATCTCAAAGCCCATTGTCGACATCGGCGTTGCTGAGAAGGAGAAGGTCACTTTGGAGTGTGAAGTATCAAGAACAAATGCAGATGTAAAATGGTTCAAGGTGAGAAGTCACACCTGTGAATGCTGAGTGAATTAGGACAAGTGTTCATCTTAATGTGATGAAATTCTACAGGAAGATGTACAGCTGAAACCAGGGAAAAATTACAGCATTCATTCTTTGGGACGAAAACGCACCTTGATCATCAACAAATGCACCCCCGAAGATGCAGGCACTTACATCTGTCAAGCTGCCGACGACAGCACCTGCGCCAAGATCACCGTTCACGGTGAGTCCCACATCATCCAAACAACAGTGGCGACCTTTGTCAATCAAAACATGACGAAAGTGGTTCCCGCTGCAGCCAGAGATGTTAAGATTGTGAAGAAGCTGGAGGATGTGGAGGTGATGGAGAAGGAGAGCGCCGCATTTGTGTGCGAGGTTTCACACGACGAGGTGGAGTGCCAGTGGTACAAGGGAAGCTCCAAACTTAGAGTCAGCGACAACGTCAAGATGAGACAAGAAGGTAAAGTTCCAAAAAGGCTATTTAGACCGTGGTACACACATACAGACAATTGGCTATCCTAATCTCTCAATATTTCCCTTCCCAAATTTCAAGGACTTTTCATGTGGACTTTGAAATGAACTGCATTCCTACCCACCCTTTTGTTGCTGTACTACACGCAGATGTTATTCAAGTCAATTCCAACCACCGTATTTTCCGCATATAAGGCGCACCGAAAAGTCTTCCATTTTCTTAAAAGCTCACAACGCGCCTTAAAATCCGGTGCGCCTTTTGTATGGTCATTACGGTAATATGTTGACCCCCTCCAAGATGGCTCCTTGCTGGCGACATGCTTAGAATGCTATACCTTGCTCTTGGTTCAGTGAACTGTGTCGCTGCTTTATTAAGTAAGTAAAAAGGAGAGCTGTGGTGTTGTTTTTTTAAAACGCACACTTTATGAATGGTTTTCACATTCTCAACAAATACAAATACTGCGTGCTTTCTCTTCTTCCGTTCGACTCGAGAGACGTTCATGACCGCCTCGGAAAAACGTAAATTAACGATTCCTTCAGTGAAACTACGAAAATGAAAAATAATGCATCAAAACAGAAAATCAAGCGAGGAAATCACAAAATAAATTCTATAGCCCCACTACAGAATTTATTTTGTGATTTCCTCGTTTGTGAATACATTACACAGCAAAGGAATAAATGACAAACACGACCGAGACAGTCCAGTCTCGCCGATTTACTGACATCTGATCGTTCTGTTGCAGCTACGCTCAAGAAAATGCCATAATAAATTCTGTTGGGGGGCTATAGAATTTATTGTATGATTTTCTGTTTTGATGCATTACTGTATTTTCAATTTTCGTAGTTTCATTGAAGTAATCGTCAATTTACGTTTTTTGGAGGCGGTCATGAACGCCTCTCGAGTCTAACGGAAGAAGAGAAAGCGCGGCACGGAGACGGACAAAGACGTACCTGTAGCTCCATTTAGTGGATGCATTGTAGATTGCGCCTCATAGTCCAGTGCGTGCAATATATGAAAAAAGTTTACAAAATAGGCCATTCATTGAAGGTGCGCCTAATAATCCAGTGCACCTTTTAGTGCGAAAAATACGGTACTGTAATCCTGTTTTCTGGGGCACTGCATTTGGGTCCTACACACATCTATGATATTTTATACAGCACAATATGTGCCTGGCTGGGGTCAATAAAGTTCAGTCTACACTGATCCACACACTATAAGAGCAGTAAGCACATACATTCCTCTGTCATGTTTGGGGATTGTCACAGTTTAAAAATCATTTCATACCATTCTGGAATGAAGACAGTGATGTTGATGTGTTGTTGTTGTTGTTGGGGTTTTTTTTCCAAACACAGGCAGGACCTATGTGTTGCTGTTTAAAAGCGTGTCCGCAGCAGATATAGGTGAGATTAAATTTACAGCAGAGAAGGCCTCGTCATCTGCACAACTGACAGTGGAAGGTAAATATATCTTGACCTAAGCATGTTTATTGCATGGTTCGATTGATGTGATGTGGCAAGTCGATGGACTCACTTGACCAAGTTCTCCTTGCAACTTGCATGGAGGTTAAAAACAGACACGGACAATGACTAAAACAAGCCAAGGTAGATAAGACCATCGTGGATTTTTTTTTTTCCCGGCGGTTTAATTAAAAAATGTTAAACTTGTATATTCCAATATACAGATTCATTCCACACAAAGTGAAATACGGAATTATTTTATCTATTTGTAATGTGGAAGAGATCTATGAGTTTACAGCTTGTGAAAACCCAGTTTCTAAAATTGAATATTTCCTATGCGTTCCAATGAATCTGTATAATATGAGTTTCACTTTTTGAATTAG
This sequence comes from Hippocampus abdominalis, assembly GCA_018466805.1. NCBI lineage: Eukaryota > Metazoa > Chordata > Actinopteri > Syngnathiformes > Syngnathidae > Hippocampus > Hippocampus abdominalis. Next base: position 3,740,501 of record CM031708.1, read on the forward strand.
ACTCCTGGAATGAATGAATTTATCAGCAACATTCTATTTTAGTTCCCCCGTCCCCACACATGATCAAATGCAATTCGTATGCTGTAGAGCTGCCCGTCAAGTTTGTGAAGAAACTCCGAGATAAGATAGCCATTTACAAGCACCGTGGCCACCTGGAGTGCCAAGTGTCCCGCGCCAGTGCCCAAGTCAAGTGGTTCAAAAACAAGACAGAGTTGAAACCCGGACAGAAGTATGAGATCAAAAGTGAAGACGTGTACCGGAAGCTCACCATCCACAACGTGGACGCCGACGACGAAGACACGTACACGTGCGACGCCTCTGATGACAAGACATCCTGTAAACTGCTTGTGGAAGGTAAAACAATTGGAGGTCAGAGGTCATGTACAGGAAATAAGTCACCAGAGTCCTCACCAATAAGACCCGATGCGCAGACATTTGTTTACCATCTTGTTTCAAATTGAATTGACAAGACAGATTGACGTGTTATGGTCGTAACTCACTGTGTGTTCCCACCGTTGTTTGATTCATTTTGAAGACACTTAACTGCCGTGATCGGAGTGCAAGACTCAAGTTGATGATGAATGTTTGATGTGCCTACAGTAATAATCTCAAATGGATTGGAAATGTTGTTTGTCATTGTCGTTTTTCAAAAGTTATTACAAAGCATTAGGTTGGTTGCTTTCCGATTCGAATTGGAACTCTGGAGATTATAATGTTCATTATACAGGCTCCAAAAGGTGTCGAACATTTTTAGAATATTTCCATAACATTCCGCAAACTTTTTAACCTACTTGATCACCGAGCTGCCCTAAAGTTGAATACTCTCCATGGGAATTGAAGATTATGTGGATTTTACTGCAGTACACACTTTTTTTTTTTAAGAACTTAAACTTAGTTTTATATTTGATTTGATTTGGTTTATATTTGAATGATGACATCAATTTTCATGCAAACCCTTTATTTGTTTGAACCCCTTTAGAGCAGTCCATAAGCATTGTGCGGGAGATGAGTTCCATGGAGGTGACAGAACCTTTCGCCGCTGTTTTCGAAGTTGAGATCAGCGTGGAACTGGTGAAACCGCCCATTTGGACTCTCAGTAAAGTCGCCGTGCAGGAGAACGCTGATGTTGAGATGGAGACAGAGGGCACCATGCATCGTCTCACGTTCAAAAAGACCAAAGCGTCCATGACGGGCCCCGTGCAGTTCACGGCTGGCAAGAGCAAGTCAGTCGCGCAGCTTACAGTCAAAGGTACTGTACTAGTGTGAGCACTCCATAATAACTCATTAATGCCACATCTGTTTATAAAGCTTCTTAATGTTGCCTGCTCTCTGCTCAGAGCGTCCCCTTGAGATTGCAGAGCCCATCAAAGACGTGAAGTCCAAGGAGAAAAGCTCTGCCATTCTCACTTGTAAATTCTCCATCCCGCCAAAAGACAAAGTGCAGTGGTTTAAAGAACAGGTCGCACTGGCTGCGTCACACAAATATAACATCAAGCAAGACGCGACCAGGGCTCAACTCACCATTCACGGGCTGACTGAAGAGGACAGTGGCGAGTACCGCTGTCAGTCTGGACCTGCTGTGACAAAAGGAAATCTTCTAGTTGAAGGTGCCCTTTGATATTAGACTGTAAAGCAGGGTTTTCCGAATGGGTAGCAGAGCAATTTTTAATAATAGGTGATAGTCGGGCTGCTCGACGTGTGGAAAGGTGTGTCCAAAATGGTCACGGAAAGAACCTTCTTGTGTCGAGACTCCATCTATCTATCCTATTATATAATGCTTGCCTTCATTATAGTCATGGGTGAGCTGGAGCATATCCCAGTTGACTTTGGCTGAGAGGCAAGCTTCACCCTGAATTGGTCGCTAGCCAATTGTAGGGCACATATAGACAAGCAGGGCGGGCCTGCTTGGCGACTGGTTAGCACGCCGGTCTCACAGTGCAGAGCTGCAGGGTTTGATTCCGGCTCCGGCCTTCCTGTGTGGAGTTTGCATGTTCTCCCCATGCCTGCGTGGGTTTTCCCTGGGTACTCCGGTTTCCTCCCACATTCCAAAAACATGCGTGACAGGTTAATGGAACACTCTAAATTGGCCCTAGGTGTGAATGTGAGCGCGGATGGTTGTTTGTTCAGGTGTGCCTTGCGATTGGTTGGCAACCAGTTCAGGGTGTCCCCCGCCTACTGCCCGAAGACAGCGGGGATAGGCTCCAACTTTTGTGAGGATAAGCGGATCAGAAAATGGATGGATGGATGGATATAGACAAGCAAGCATTCACACCCACTCTCACACCTATGGACAATCTTGAGTCTGTAGTAAAGCTAACATGCAGGTTTTGGTACTGTTGGAAGAAGCCCAAATTCAAAACGTTTTACACAGAAGGCCAGAGCTGAAATTCAAACCCTTAACCACTCGACCGCTGTGTTACCCGAAAGTTGGATATGTGAGGTGGATGTCCTCTTTCACCTTGCTGCCCATTGCTCGACTAATGAAAGAGAAGAAAAAAAGTTGGACCCAAATTTCTTCTTCTTGTTAATTCATGTTTGTTGTAATAAATGGATATCTTTAGAATGTCATTAGTTTATGTATCTTTTGCAGTAATAGTTTGGGATCTGGGGTGGATGCAAAATGTCTGATCGGAAAAAGTTTGGGAAACCCTGCCATAGAAAATACAACATTTTCAAGTTGAGTTGATGCTAAACCGCTGGTTTCCATTCTCAGTGCGTGACATAAAATTCACCCAGCACCTGGCTGACACACAAGTGGACGAAGACAGCGACGCAGTGTTCACGTGCGAGGTCAACTATGCCGACGAGGAGGCCCGGTGGCTCCTGAATGACAAGGCGCTCTTCACCAATGAAGTCAACACCATAACCCATGAAGGGAAAGTGCATAAACTCACACTGAAGAACCTGGCACCTCAAGATGGCGGTACTATCACAGTTTACGTCCGCAAGGTGAAGGAATCTGTCACGCTTAAGGTTAAAGGTAAGAATCTGTGCGGATGAATATGGTATAGTTCAGAAAAAATATGCTAATCGCTATTTGCTTGGTTCACTCTCCAGAAAAGCCTGCCCTTTTCCTCAAGTCTCTGGATGACGTCGTCGGTGAGGAGAAAGGTTCCATCACTCTGGCTTGTGAGGCATCCAAACCCAGAGTCTATCCCATGTGGAGTAAAGAAGGCAGCCCGTTGAAAGCTGGACCCAAATATGAGCTCCTTCACACGAGCAAATCTTTGGGGCTGATCATCAAGGATGTCACCAAAGACGACGCGGGGGAGTATACTTGCAATCTGGGAACTGAGATGTCCAAAGCAAAGGTCACTGTAAGAGGTAGGTTTCGTAATCAGGGTGGCCCCTGTGCATCACACACAAGCACAATAACTGTAACCTTTTAAGTATCAAGTCCAACTTTATTGTCAAATGTGCTGTATACAGCACAGATGAAATTTCCTCCCTCTTAAACAGACATGTGTACATGTGAAAATGTGTACACGTCTGCTACAAGCTAAGTCTGAAAGCAAACAAGAAGCTGTAGCGTCCATCGACGAAAAAAGCTCGCATGTCCAATCCCATGTAAATCCGCTTCAATTCCAAGCCGCGACTCCCAGTTCCACATTCGCATCAGTGCTCCGTGCTGACGCTCCTTTCTTCTCATCGTCGGCTCCTCAAGCCATAATAATAATAATACATTTTATTTATAAGCGCCTTTCAAAACACTCAAGGACACCTTACAATCAAACAAGAGCAATAAAACCACAGATAAAATTATAAATAATAAAAGAAGAGATGAGTTTAAACTACATCCATCCAGCCGCAGACTGTCCATCAGCACCGACCTTTGCTGTGTTTATAGCACCTGTTTTCCCTCCCTAGAAATTGGCATTGGGATCACAAAATGGCTGAAGTCAGCTGAGGTGAACGAGGGGGAGACGTGCACTTTCGAGTGTATCTTGTCTCGGGAGACCACCGACGAGTGCACCTGGACTCTTAACGGCCGAACCGTCGCAAGCGAAGGCCGCTTCCAAATTAACAGCAAAGGACGGAAATACATGCTGACCATCAAGGACGTCACCCCTGCTGATGCCGGAGACGTCATCTTCAGCATTAAGGATCTGACCTCCAAAGCATCACTGACTATTGAAGGTGACTTGTCTTTCTTTAGTTCGCATTCATGAATCAATCCAAGATAACAGATGTCAAAATGCTTCGTTGCAGGAAAAGCGTCAACAGTCTCAAGGGACCTGGAGAATATCAGTGCGGTTCGGGGTGAAAATGCCACTTTTACCTGCGAGGTGACACAATCAAACGCCATTATCAAATGGACAAAGGAGGGCAAATCCATAAGGAAGAGCCAGAAGTACGACATCATCAAGGAAGACCGCGTGATGAAGCTGGTCATCCACAACGTCTCCAGTAAAGACGCTGGAGAGTACAGATGTGAGGTTGTCGGAGGGGCAACCGCAAAGGCCAAGCTTGACGTGAAAGGTGAGGATGAATTTATTCAGGGATGGTATTTGTTTTGTTTTTGTTAGTTGTCTGAGCTTGTGATTTTCATAGTCAAGTTGTTGTTGTACAAAATCATCGTTACTGTTGACGTTCTTAACATAATTGCTTTAGTTTACTTTTTCACCTTTGGAACCAAAAACCTATCCATTTTACCATAACACAGGATCTCAGGGGATGCTTAAATGTCCGTAACTATATATTTCAAAATGAAGGCTTCAAATAGACATTTTATTGACCTTTAAATCCATTGCTCAGTTTTCTTAACGAGGCCACAGATACAATAACAATAAAAAAGGTTTCAAAAAAAATAATAAAGCAAAACAAGCAGTCTGCATTTGTGAATATAAATCTCGAAATACCGGTTTCAAACTGTTACTTTGGTTGGTGACCTTAAAATAAAATTATTTTTATTTTTTTAAAATTCACTCTCATTATATTTACTTAAAGGGAGGTCTTCAATTTGATCAAAATGGGCTTTAGAAAGGCTTAAAAATGTGGCTTCCTTAAATCTGCAGACACAATGTAATGTCACTTAAGTTACCATAGTAAGTTAAAAAAAAAATATACAGTATATATATATATTTTTTTCCTTTTTTCGCGAGCTTCTACATACAACATTTGCAAAACCGCTATTTGGAACTCTAAAAATTATTTTCCAAAACATTCTACTTGTCCCATTTGTAACACCGCTCAATATTTGACAGAGCCAATCCATAAGTTCACCAAAGAACTGAAGGACACCAAAGCGGATGAGAAGACCTCTGCGACGTTGCAGTGCGAGACGGTTCAAAGCCCGTCTGCGGTTACCTGGCTTAAAGGGCACACGGAGCTCAAGGCTGGCGGTCGATACGAGATGAGCCAGAAGGAATCCGTCTTATCTCTCACCGTCAAACACCTCCAGGAAGACGACACTGACATCTACACTTGCGATGTGGGCACAGCCAAGAGCGCGGCCAAGCTGACTGTTCAGGGTAAGAGTGTCTGTATGATGTTCCCGCAACAAAACTGAATTTCATGATCCTGCCATACATACCATATTTATCCAGAGAGTGTTGCTAGGTTTTTACGCATGTCCAGAAAGTACCAGGCGTCTGATCTGTGTGAGACCTTTTATTTCATATAAGATGTGGAACTTTCATTTTTATGAATGTCTCCTCAAGATATTATTAATTAATGTGGAAAAAATCGCTTTTCAAGTCGGTTATTATCATGCATTGAGGATGAAATTTCCGAATAAACGAATGATATTGAATTCTCCACCATCTCTCCCTCTCTCACAATCTTTAAAATCTAAATACTAGTTAGACAAACAAAATATTGTAAGGCATGATATGGAAATACATTTTTGACTTGCAAGATGTGAGAAAGTGTGTCCAAAGTTTGGATTGGGACCTCATATTACACTTTACTATTCTAAACATAACATGTAATATAAAAATATAGTTTGCTAAAAAAGTATGCATCAATTTTGGGTGTGTTGTTTTTTTTTCGTTTTTAATTTTGTCACGTAGCGAGGTGGTGGTGGACCCCAAAAGCAGGCAGGAGGGAGGAGCAGGGTGTACTTGACAAGTTGTATTGAAACACAGAGAAAACTAAATCCTAAACAAAGTCCAAAGTATCAAACAAAAAAACATGACTGAAGATAAAACATAACCATGACCTAAACATGACTGAAACAAACAAACATGACAGCAGCAAAGAGCAACAATGACCCGACAATGAGTGGTCGGGCTGGGAGTCCTTTTAAAGCACTAATTACATAATGACCAACAGGTGTGCAGCTGCAGGGAGAGTCCTACATTGCCACCTGTTGGTCACAAACCGAAATCATGACAAATTTATTCCTCCTGGCTAACACACCTTCTTGACCATTAACCCTTACAGGGACAGCGGTTACGACAGTGGGCAGCTTATCATGTTATAGGTTATCATTATTCGTGCATGAAAGGGTTAATTTTGGGTGGTGTCTATTCGAGCAGAGGCGGCTAATTGAAGTCTAAGTATTTTAATACTGTAAATCATATTTTGTTGTGTCTTAGCTCTGCCTGCCACTTTCAAAGAAAAGCTTAAGAATCGAGATGCAACGGAAGGAGAAACTGTGACACTTCGCTGTGAGCTATCGAAGCCTGCAGCCAACGTTCAATGGAGGAAAGACTCTGAAACTCTCACGACTGGAGAGACGTATGAGATAAAGCAGCAAGAGGCATCTTGTGAACTTCGCATTAGGAATGTCAAAACGGACCATTGCGGGGAATACTCTTGTCTATGTGGGGACCAGAAGACATCGGCGACTCTAAAGTGAACGGTACAGTACTGATCTATATTTTTATCACATCACACTGCAGCAGTTCTGTGTTGATGGATTTAAACTCCTGGTCCAAGTGCTTACTTAGTTCTGATTCTATCTGGGGGGGGGGGGGGGGGGGGGGTTCGGTTTCCTTCGACATTCCAAAAAGTTGTATGCTAGGTTCACTGAAGTCTCACATTTGAATGGACAGTGGTCAGCATTTGGCAATCTAAAGATTGTCTCAAGATTGCCAAATGCTGAGAGCAACAAATCTGAATCGTGTCACTCGAACATGCAGTGTAAATGCTGAACTTGACAATACAATCTTTATTGCATGCGCAGCATTACCGCCATCCTTCACGGTGAAGCTACGGAGTCTGGAGGCCGACGAAGGATCCAGGGTGACCCTACGCTGCGAGACCTCGAAACCTTTAGTCCCTGTTGAGTGGAAAAAGGGTGCACAGCTGCTCACGTATGGACAAAAATACCAGCTGAAGCAGCAGGCTTGTGAGATTGAGCTCCTCATCAACCAGGCCGAGCCCGAGGACAGTGGAGACTACAGCTGTGTGTGTGGGGAGCAGACAACCACGGCCTGTGTCAAGATCAAGGGTATGATGAACCTCTACTAGATAAGTAGACATGAACATTAATATAGCCTGTTCAAACTAGGTGGCTAACCAAAACAGCAGCACCTTTTGAAGCACATAACCATCCTCTAAAAAAGGTGATCTTCTATGGTTATATTTTTATAATTTTGGGACTTATTTCTTACACCCAGTCCACTGTTTTTTTTGTTTTTTTGTTTGTTTGTTTCTCAGCATTCCTCCAGAATAGTTTTTTTTTGTTTAGTTTTAAATGTCATGAAACATACCGTATTGGCCCGAATATAAGACGGCCCTGATTATAAGACGACCATCTCTTTTTCAAGACTCAAGTTTGAAAAAAGACTTTACGAACACCAAATTAATTTTCATACAGAAAATAATTACAGTACATCTGAAACAAATGACTATAACAATATATTTGAGAGAAAAAGGACGTTATTATGCCTCATTCAAATCTCAAGTGCAATCACATTCATAAATGAATGGCTTCTGGTTTTTGAAATGTAAATTACATCATAACTATTCCTCAGCTGCCGGTTAACCTGGCCGATCTTCGACCCACTTTTCTCCAGATTGTCACTACATTTCTCCATTTTCTGTTATCTCTTCTATTATTTTCTTCTCTTTTCCTTCTTACCGCTATTTTTTATTTTTCTTCTTCGTGCTACCGCTATTTTTATTTTTATTCTTCGTGGCAGGGGTTCACTTTGGCCTGGGGAGTCAAGTTCAGTATTTGCGTCATTGATATCTGGCGCCATCTAGCGTGGTGAATGGGTATAACGTCTAGACCCCGAATATAAGACGACCGCCACTTTTTCAGTCTTATTTCAATGCAAAAAACACTGTCTTATATGCCAATACGGTATTATTCAAAAGACTTCTCTCCTAATAGGCACTTGTCTGAATTGAGTTTGCAGAAATAAGCGAATATGTCCTCATTGGGTTATTTCATCCATTTCCGTGTATAGTTTTAGCAACTGTTCCTAACGTTCAACTTAAATCGCCAGCCTTACCCGTGACCTTCACAAAGAAGCTGCAGCCTCAAGAGACCGAAGAGGGATCCAGCGTTACACTACGCTGTGAGACATCGAAACCCGGAGTGCCAGTGGAGTGGAAGAAAGAAAGACGTCTGCTAAAGTCTGGAGAAAAGTACCAGATGAAGCAGCAAGCGTGTGTCAACGAACTCCACATCAGTGAAGTGCTGCCAGAAGACAGCGGGGAGTACAGCTGCGCGTGTGGGGAGAACAACACTGCAGTTGTCCTTACTATTAAAGGTAGGAGGAAGATGGAGTCTCTTTTTTCTCAAAAATAATTTTTTCGTTTCTCATTGAGTGGAAATTCCAAAATGGGATGTCCCAAACGTGGTACAATTTGTGGCTCACTAAACCAATTTTTCTTGAAAACACTGATGCAAACGATAACCAACATTTTTTTTCTTTTTTTTGTAATGCCACCAAAGAGTAATCGCGATGGCACTGGTTGTGTATCACATAACCATCTTGGAAGAGTGAACGATTTTACTTCAGTGTCATGATACATTGGTTGTGGCGGCACAATGAACTTGCGCTTAACACGTCTGCCTCACAATGCTATGAGTGGTTTGAAATATATATTTTGTGACGCCAGCCTCACACTTTATCCGAGGGCTCACTATAGTAGAATGCGTTTTTTTTTTTTATATAAGTCATCTAGCATCATGTCAGGATATCGTTGATTGCTAACCAATTAAAATTGTTTAGCCCAACCGGTGACCTTCACGGTGAAGCTGCAGCCTCAAGACGCCGAAGAGGGCTCCAGGGTTGCGCTCCGCTGTGAGACATCGAAACCCAGAGTACCAGTGGAGTGGAAGAAAGGAAGACAAGTGCTGAAGTCTGGAGAAAAGTACCAGATGAAGCAGCAGGCGTGTGTCAATGAACTCCACATCAGTGAAGCCCTGCCAGAAGACAGCGGGGAGTATAGCTGTGTGTGTGGGGAGAACAACACTGCAGCTAGCCTCACCATTAAAGGTAGACGCAATACTTTTTGGGGAAACGTTTCTTATACAGTGGAGTCTTTAAAATCAAATGTGCAAAAGTGGTACAATTTGGAGATCAAACTTGAAAGTAAGACTCAGAGGATACCAAAACCTGCTCAAGCTATCATCCTGTCTGCCACAGGTTAAACTCCATCAAAATGTCTTCCCTTTTTTCTGGAATTTTTCTTGATGCCAGCACTAGAGTAGCAGTGCTTACTTGTACTTCACTTTGGTTTTTATTTAGTTCTACAGTCATACCTCGTTTTTTCGACCATAATCCATTCTAGAAGGCTGTTCGAAAACCGATTTGTTCGAAAACCGAAACCATGCCCTTTAAAAAAAAAAAAATCTTTATTGAACACGTCTGCTCACAATGGAATGCAACACGAGGAAGCGTCACTTCCTTGTCTACCCGAGGAAGCGTCACTTCCTCGTGTAAGGAAGGCGAGAGGAGTCAAGTGGCGCATTCAAGTGCACTCAGTTTGGTCGAGAACCGATTTTCGGTCGTAATCCGAGGCATAAAAAACTCGAAATTTATGGTCGAAAACCGATTTGGTCGAGAACAGAGACGTTCGAAAACCGAGGTTTGACTGTATTTAGTGATGAAGAACCTTAACCCTTTCAGGGAAAGCAGTTACTCCAGTGGACAGCTTTTCATGTTATCAAGTTACAGGGTGCATGAAAGGGTTCAAATCAATCAGCATCAAAGAATGGACGATTTTCGAAGTTCCACTGGATAAAGTTTGTCAGCAGAATCAGTTCACTAAAATGTGGTTTCATCATTTCTAAAAAGTCATGGCATTCCTGGTTGCTGACCAATTCAAAATGTGTCTAGCCCAACCGGTGACCTTCACAAAGAAGCTGCAGCCTCAAGAGGCCGAAGAGGGATCCAGTGTCACTCTCTGCTGCGAGACATCTAAACCTTTAGTTCCAGTGGAGTGGAAGAAGGGAAGAAAAGTTCTCAAATCGGGAGAAAAGTTCCAGATGAAGCAGCAGGCATGCGTCAATGAACTCCACATCAGTGAAGCGCTGCCAGAAGACAGCGGGGAGTACAGCTGCGTGTGTGGCGAGAACAACACTGCAGCTAGATTCACCGTTAAAGGTAAGAGGAACACAAAGCCACCCAGGAAGTACTTTTTTTAATAGTTGTTCATTCATGTTTCAAAGCATCACCTCACTTTTATGTCGACACGTCCACGATTTAATGCCACTGCTTCCTAACCAATTAAAAACATGTTTAGCCCAACCAGTGACCTTCACAAAAAAGCTGCAGAGTCAAGAAGCCGAAGAGGAATCCAGTGTTACTTTCTGCTGCGAGACGTCTAAACCTTTAGTCCCAGTAGAGTGGAGGAAGGGAAGACTCGTTCTGAAGTCGGGAGAAAAGTACCAGATGAAGCAGCGAGCGACTGTGAATGAACTCTTGATTTGTAAAGCAGCAGAGGAAGACAGTGGAGAGTACAGCTGCGTGTGTGGGGAGAACTATACTGCAGCTGACCTCACTGTTATAGGTAGGACAAAGTTCCCCTCCCTTTTTGGGGGCGGCGGGGGGTGGTAAAAAAAAGCCCAAAAGTGCAATGTTTTTTGTTTTGTTTTGTTTTTTAAAATCATGTTCACAAGAGTAACATCAATGGGCAGTTAAGTGTCCTGTTTGGTTTTCTAGTTGTATACAGTTGTCCAAAACCTGTAAGTCAACCAACATTGTGGAATGAATTCAATTGGAGGTTTCACTCTACACACATGGTCTGTGGGGTCATGCCCTTATTCATTCATTCATTTTCCGAAACGCTTTATCCTAACTAGGGTCGCAGGGGGTGCCGGAGCCTATCCCAGCTGTCTTTGGGCAGTAGGCGGGGGACACCCTGAATAGGTTGCCAGCCAATCGCAGGGCACACAAAGATGAACAACCAATCTTGCTCACACTCACACCTAGGGACAATTTAGAGTGTTCAATCAGCCTGCCATGCGTGTTTTTTGGAATGTGGGAGGAAACCGAAGTACCCGGAGAAAACCCACGCAGGCCTGGGGAGAACATGCAAACTCCACACAGGGAGGACGGAGCTGGAATTGAACCCGGTACCTCTGCACTGTCAACCCGACGTGCTAACCACTGGACTACCAGGCCGCCCTGGTCATGCCCTTAGATATTTTATTTTATTTTTTTCTGATTGGTTACCTGCGGCGGCCCGGTAGTCCAGTGGTTAACACGTCGACTTCACAGTGCAGAGGTTCAATTCCAGCCTCCCTGTGTGGAGTTTGCATGTTCTCCCCGGGCCTGCGTGGGTTTTCTCCGGGTACGCCGGTTTCCTCCCACATTCCAAAAAACATGCATGGCAGGCTGATTGAACACTCTAAATCACAGGTGTCAAAGTCAAGGCCCGGGGGCCAGATATGGCCCGCCACATTTATTTTATGTGGCCCGCGAAAGCAAATCAAGCATGTCAAGTTCGATGATGCTTGCTAAAGTGTGAACCAAATTGTCATATGTAATCCACAATAACAGTCATTCCCTAGGTGTGAGTGTGGGTGTGGATGGTTGTTCGTCTCTGTGTGCCCTGCAATTGGCTGGCAACCGGTTCAGGGTGTCCCCCGCCTCCTGCCCGAAGAGAGCTGGGATAGGCTCCAGCACCCCTCGCGACCCTAGTGTGGATAAAGCGGTTCGGAAAATGAATGAATGAATGAATGATTTGTATTTTGATGTCATGTCATATTAACTGAAATTTATTTCAGCCCAACCAGTGACCTTCACAAAGAAGCTGCAAAGTCAGGAGGTGGAAGAGGGATCCAGTGTGACTCTTCGCTGTGAGACGTCCAAACCAGGAGTCTCAGTGGAGTGGAAGAAGGGAAGACAGGTCCTTAAGTTTGGAGAAACGTACCTGATGAAACAGGAGGCGACTGTCAATGAACTATGTATTCATGAAGCAGCGGAAGAAGACAGTGGGGAGTACAGCTGCGTGTGCGGCGACAATCAAACGACAGCCAGTCTCAAAATCAGAGGTAGGAAAATGTGTTATTTAAAAGGATCATGCTGTCAGCTGGAAATCAAGCGTCTCCATTTGGCAGATCTTCCCTCATTTTGCTTCTTTGTGTTCTGTTTGGTGCAACCGTCTCGCTCTCTTCTTATCAAATGTACAATGTAGTAATAAGTTTGATCATTTCTGTTTTTGGTTGCCCGGCGGTTCGTTCATGGCCTGAAATTGAATTGGGATGAAAGTTGCAGCCCTGCCTGTGTTTTATGTATGTATTTATTTATTTTATAATGACATAGTAGGCGTTTGCAATTTAGCACAAAGTATCCGTGGGTTTCTCAATGCAAAGTTCTCCCTCTTACTTTTGTTTTTCTTGTGCCTTTTATGTCAAATGGCTGTTTTTAAAAGAAGCCAAAAACCTTGTTGCTTTTGCTATGGTGCTGGCAGCTTGCAATTTGCTGGTTTTGTTTGACAGAAGTGTTCCGTTTGTAGCTTTGCTTAGGTGATGGGCCTTATATCATATTTGCATTTCAGCCAAAGTGATTGAAGCTACATTGGTGGTTGCTAAAGATGAGCAGAAGAAGCAGGCGATACATGAAACAGTCGAAGGTAATGTGTAGTCCATGTGCTCCTTGCGTATCAGTGTGGTCTGTGGAAGTGACGGAGTGAGCTATGTTATGGACGTGTGGCATTTCATCACGTGAGTCGTGTTTTATTTGTCTGTTTTAAATAGTCAGCGCTCAACTTGTGTACACACTGCATGGGGGGTGAATGAGTGGCTACTGGCCAGGTCCTTGTTGTCTTTGCCTCAACAGTTGTTGGCTGTGTGACACAAAGCTAAAAAAAAAAAAAAATTTAAGTTCAAAACGAGGTTCCAATGTTATGTTCAATTTCATAGTTGTGACACTGCACCAGACCAGAGAGACGTCTAAACAGCAACTTGTGAAACAAGATATGCAGGAGAGCAGAGATGAAGGTAAAATAGTCATGAAAGAGTTGATTTGTGCAACTTTCTTGATGCTGTGCATCCTTAGAGTGGTTTACTTATGCTCTGTACAGCTTTGTGGCATCATTTGCTTTCACTCAGCAGCACACCACAAATGGCCCTTTTCCACCGCGCTTGTGCTAATGCTGGGCCAGTGCTTTTTCCACCACAGAAATTGGCTCTAGCTCTAGCTCTGGTGCTTGAAACTGATGCTTAACTCTTTCATTCCACAAGACGTACTTGTACGTCTTTTTAAAATTAGGCCCCGCCTACCAAGGACGTACTTGTATGTCTAAGTCTTTTCTTTTGCGTCATAGAGAGGAGGAGGGTCTGATGCAATCTGTGAATGGGAATAAGCCGTTGTATTGTAAATCATGTTAAAAAGCGACCAGTAGGTGGCCGTGGTGCCTCACGTGCTTGAAATGCATGCTTTTACAAAAAGCTCTTTTTCTCTGTTTTTTGCCCAGGAATCGACATGTTCATGAAATTTTGCCATTTTGTATTGCCGATTGCTGAAGAATGGAAAAAGATAGAAACAATTTTTTTTTTCTGCTGAAAGAAGAGAGTCCAAACTTTATGTGTAGCATTAGAACCAAATATTCTGTGGGCCTTGCAAGATCAGTCAAAATCCAGTAAAACGCTGGGATTGAGGGGGTTGCTCCAGTGAAAATGGCTGGGATTGAATGAGTTAAGATGGCCCCAGTTATTTGTTGGGCCAGACGCTGGCAACAACAACATTAGGGGGGCGGGGGGATGGGGTTATCTTGACAATCGCAGATGTAGAGGAATGACTCCCTGGGCACATGGATGTTTTGCACAAATGCTTGAACGGTGAACTCTGGCACCATTGTGTCCCACCAGAAGAGCGATTACGGATGTGCGCAGATGGCATGAGATCGCCAACTTGCAGCCAGATCTCATGATCATCTCCAATGATTAAGAAAGATAAAAGTGTTTGCTGATTGCATGACCATGACTGTTATATTCTACATACAAGTATAATCAATGTTATGATAAATTGCCTATCAGATGCTTGTAGTATATTATTATTGTTATTATTATTATTGTTATCATTATTATTATTATTTGTACTAATAGTGCAGGCGCTCTTGGGTAAACGGTGTCGTAAGCAGTGACGTTTGGATGCTTTATGATGAGGTGATGACGTAGCTCCTGCTTGGCTCTTTGCCAGTGGAAAACCAAACACGTTCTTTGTAAGAACTTGTTATACCCCAAATAAGAACAGCACTGGCCCTGGCCCCGGCCCCCAGCAAGTTTTTGGGCGTGCAAAAGGGGTAAAAGAGCTACACCGCCCTTAGGGCAGCAATACATCTGTAAAGCTGAAGGTCACCATAACATTGCCACAGAATAGAATGAATCTGTCTTTGTCCTGCAAACTGGAAATCCCATTAATACATTCACTGCGGTTGAATGAGAAATGTTATAATCTGAGCAACTGAATGGTTTTTTTTTATGCAGACATTTTTCTTTTGCTTTTCAATGAAAATGTGATGAAGCTTGTCAAGTGGTTTAATGCACGGCCGGACTCCCAAATGTTGAATGTGTGACATTTCGATACAGAGGCATATCTCATTCTTCAATCATGAGTTTTCTTGAGCAGAATACTAAAAACAAAGTTGTTTATGATTCTACACTACAGAAGCAGATGCCTATTTATGTGGATGTAAATGGCAGGTCTTTTTTTAATTTTATTTTGTGCCCCCATTTATTTACGTCGATGAATTTTCTTACTCTTACCATTGCTGCACACGTTCTGCATTGCAATGGTTCTGCCATTCTGGGATTCTTATCTTTTCTGGCTCTGGATTCAGGAAAGAAAGATGTACATCGGTGTCTACATTATGCTTCAGCTCCAAGACTTTGTGAGTTTGAAGGATTGCCTGCGAGTTTCTTTTGCTCTTAGAAGGAATTGAGTCCCATGTTTGGTAGACTGGGAAAGGGCTGAGTGGAATTCCTTTCTCCTTGTATGAATGTGAACAGAAATTTTGTGGCGTAAAACAATCAGCCACTCTCTGAGGTAAGTTCAAGTTATATTTCTGAACTGGCACGAGTCTTAGTGTTTAGTGTTCAACTTGACAGTCCTCACGCCACCCATTTTTATGATCCATTCCATTCGCCCCCAGTCCCTCCAGTCACATTGCTCCGAGAAGTGGAAAGCCAAGAATCCGTCGAAGGAGAATGTGTTACTCTGCTCTGTGAGCTTTCTAAGCCGGGACTTGCAGTGGAGTGGAAGAAAGGAACTCAACTCCTGAGTTGTGGCGAAAAGTACCAGATGACACAAAATGGATTCCGTTATGAACTGCACGTCTTGGATTTGAGACCTTGTGACACGGGAACATATTCATGCTCTTGGGAGGACGCGACAAGCACTGCCTCCCTTCAAGTCAATGGTAGGATGGCATCAGCTCTGCCATTCAAGCCAACCTGCGCTTTTCCGTCATTTCAATTTCTCACTGCAATTTTCCATCTTCTCTATCCCCATGCCCCATTCATCTTTTTTCGGTCATTGCGTTCTGTCCATCAGTTCGCCCAGTCACTTTTACAAAAGAGCTGGAAGACCAAAGAGCTGATGAGGGCCAAAGCGTGACTCTGCAGTGTGAGCTCTCCAAAGCCGGCGTCCCTGTCGAGTGGAGGAAAGATGAACTCGGTCTTTGTCCCTGTTCCAAGTATGACATTAGACAAAGCGAGCGCACCACCACGCTTGTAATCCACGACGTAGACAAAGACGACATGGGCTGTTACACGTGCGACGCCGGTTTCCATCAAAGCACAGCATATGTGGCTGTGAAGGGTATGCTTGCCATTTCGGGTTTACTAGCTTGTCGAAAGCGGGGCACGCACGGAACGAAATGGCCCATGTGCTTTTTACTGTACTCATAGCAACGGACTGGTGAACTTTAGGACACAGAACACGCCACACACACTTAACAGTCTGTCCACAACACTAAATTGCCCCCTCACCCCGCTCCAAAAAGAGTGCAATTAAATGTGACGTGACACACAGATGGAAATGTACTGAGTGACAATGCATGGAAATGTCTTGCCTCCGTCTTCTCCTTGGAGTAGTCACAAAATGTCATTAAGTGGAAGCTCAGGCCGGGTGACGAAACCTGTTTTAGGTCCCCACTGTAATTTGTGACTTAGCAGCGGCACCGTGCGACGGAACGCTGTTCTATCTGTCAATCCAGTGGCACAGCAGCAATTTTAGTGTGACGTTATCGCTTCAAAATGTGGTTTACAGTAATCCCTTGTTTATCGCGGTTAATGGGGACCAAAACCACCCGCGATAAATGAAAATCCGTGAAGTAGCGACCCCCCTCTCCATATAGGTACAGTACATGTACATAATATTTATAGGCCAAATTTAATGGTATACATGCATGTAGAAGTCAATTTTGAAGTAATCAACATGGCTTAATGCTGTATACTAATAGATTTAAACAAGTTAGGTTAATTTATGAATAACAAAATACAGTAAACATACATGGAGTTCAGTACTGTATATGTTGCTCTATGTGACTCGCTGTTGTTTTGCTGACTTTCGCTGCTTCTCGCGGACCTTTTACAGACTTTTGCGGGAATTTTTTTTTTTCATGAATATGTTGGAAAAAATCCGCGATGCACTGAAGCCGCGATAAACGAACCGCGAAATAGCGAGGGATCACTGTATTGAAAAATTGATCCTAACCAACCTTGATTTTGATGAGCCACATCTTTGTTCGAGGCACGGGGTTTAAAATTGAGGGGAAAAGTCACAGAGGATCGTCCAATGTTTACGCCAGCATTACCTTCATGTAGTCACTACATATAGGTCATACATTGTAGTGTATTAATATGACACTTTCTTTTGTTCCCCTTTGGTGTTTCAATTCCACATGACTGTCTGAAAAATAATCAGAACGTTTAATATTTGAAATTGACGGCCTGACCTCTAACACAACTCAGACACAGATAATAGGCCATCGCTGACTTGGTCAAAGAACCTCGAATGCTATCTTGATGTGTGTACCCCGCTTCTGACTTGGGCATTATTTTTTGTGTTTTTCCTTTTTTTTTTTTGCAGCGGTTGCCACAATTATAATCATATCTTTTGTTTCTAGCCCAGCCAGTATTTTTCAAAACCCAACTGCAGAACCTGGAGAGGCAGGCAGGGGAGACAGCTGTTCTCCGCTGTGAAATCACAAAGCCCGGAGCTAGTGTGATTTGGAGACACGGTGACAGGGTGCTGGTATCCGGCAGCAAATATCACTTGAAACAGGAAGGGACGCTTGTAGAGCTCGTCATCTATAAATTGCGGGGAGCGGACTCGGGAGAAATCTCCTGTGATACGGGCAGCCACAAGACTTCAGCCACCCTCACTGTGCGGGGTAGGCTCTTTTTGGGTTTTCTTCTCGTGTGCACTTCTTTCATTGCACTTTCCACTCATTTCTCTTGAGCATGAATTCAAACAGCTCGTATCCACTGACTTTCTTCGACTGTCTTGATTACATTTGAAACATTTAAATGTAATTTGCCCTCACTTGTGTGGAATCCACTCTTCTTCCTGCACCTCTACCTAACGACACAAACACTTGATTTCATGTGTTTGAGCACTTGTCTGATCCCATCACTGATATTAACACATCTTCCTCTTGACGTATTTGCCAAGCACTTGCTCAACCCAAACGACAAGTATTTGTCTCTTACACAGAAGTGGAGGTGTCCATAGTGAAATTCTTGGAGAGTTGCGTCGCACGCGAAGGCGAAGACGTCCACTTTGAATGTCTGGTCTCGCATGAGGATGCGCCGTCGGCTCAGTGGAGACTCAAAGATTTCCCACTACAGAATAATGACGTGAATGTTATTAAGATAGAATGTTGTACACACAGCCTCACGCTTCGAGGCGTCACCACGGCGGACTCGGGCACAGTCACTTTTTCAGTGGGCAGCCACACATCCACGGCCTCTCTGACTGTCATAGGTAAGGAAATATTGAACTGTTCATCGCATTTACACCCATACTTGAAATTTCAAATCCATGTCTTTTTTTTTTACCCCTCCTTCATCCTGAATAGTGGTGGTTACTCTTGGAACATGTTGCTCCTAAGCTTCTCTTTGTTTCCTTTTCTTTAAATGTGTACATGTACTTCCTTTGAAGTACATTTTATATATATATATATATATAATGTGTGTGTGTGTCTGTGTGTGTGCGTATACATATATATATATATAGAGAGAGAGAGAGAGAGAGAGAGAGAGAGAGAGAGAGAGAGAGAGAGAGAGAGAGAGAGAGAGAGAGAGAGAGAGAGAGAGAATTTTCTTTCCTCCCACTTAAAGGTAACTAGTGCTTTTACCTCTGAGCTCTTATCTAATCTGTGATGTTGCTTTTAATGAACTATTAAACATTGTGTTAAAATAGGGTGATCATATTGCGTTTCCCCCCCCCCAAAAAAAATCAGGGGTTTTTGTTGTTAGTTTTTTTGGGGGGTTTTTTTGGAATTGTGTAATGCTACAACGGTAAATCAACACACGACAAATACTAATCGGAACTAACCAAAACACTGACTAAAATATAAAAAAGGTGTGACTATAGGGTGATCCGGTGATCCAGTGGTTAGCGCGTCGACCTCATAGTGCACAGGTCGAGGGTTCGATCCCGGCTCCGGCCTTCCTGTTTGGAGTTTGCATGTTCTCCTCAGGCCTGCGTGGGTTTTCTCCGGGTACTCCAGTTTCCTCCCACATTCCCCAAAACATGCATGTTAGGCTGATTGTACACTCTAAATTGACCCTAGGTGTGAGTGTGGGTGTGGATGGTTGTTCGTCTCTGTGTGCCCTGCGATTGGCTGTCCCCGCCTACTGCCCGAAGACGGCTGGGATAGGCTCCAGCACCCCCCGCGACCCTTGTGAAGATAAAACGGAACAGAAAATAGATGGATGGTGTGACTATAATAATTGACCTGCGAGAATGTCCAATGATGGTTACAGCTGCACTGAGCAGCCTTATAGGAAGGTGGGATTTCGGATGGAATTCAAATGGCACGTTAGTTGTTCATCTAATACATTGATTTTTTCCCCCCATTGAATTCCCATGCAGATTGAGTTGAAATGAACCCATTTTTATTCCCAAAACAGCGGCTGGATCAAGATATCTGGCCCTCTTCGTTAAGACATCATTATTTATTTTGATGGCTATATTTCCATCTGGAAAAAATATCCACATGTGATTTATTCTAAATGGCAATGGTCTTTTCTGGCAGCCGCACCTGTTTTATTCAAGAAGACCCTGGTCAGCCAAGAAGGCACCGAGGGTGAAAAAGTCACTTTGTCTTGTGAGACATCCAGCCCCACCTGCAAGGTGACTTGGCGGAAGGGCTCAACTCTGCTCAGCCACGGGGAGAAATACAGCATAGGCCAGAGCGCTGCCACTCACACTCTTGTCATTCACAAGCTGAGACCGGAGGATAGTGGGGAGTACAGCTGTGATACGGGTGACAAGAAAAGCGCTACTACTGTCACTGTCAAAGGTAAATCAGACCATATGGCACTTTGTATGATTTTATTTGTCGACTTAACCGGAAATTGTAACCAAAGCAAACATTGTAGTGAATTCATAAATTTTCACCGTTAATATTCTTATGAAAAACACTCTTATAAATATAAAGCAAGCGAATCAAAAGCAGTAAGTACTGCGTTAGCTTAGCTTAGCTTCACCTGCCAAGCATCGACGTATCCTTACACTGTACTGTACTTCTGAGCAAAGTAGTTCATTGCTCGGCGTTCATAATGTCAAGACCCTAAAATGACATGAAGCAAATAAAACAATCAGATGAATAAAAGTTATGCAAGGTGGCCTGTTGGTAAAATGGCTAGCGGGTCGACATCACAGTGCAGAGGTACGGGGTTCAATTGGCCTGCCTGTGTGGGTTTTCTCCGGGTACTCCGGTTTCCTCCCACATTCCAAAAACATGCATGGCAGGCTGATTGAACACTCCAAATTGTCCCTAGGTGAGAGTGTGAGGGCAGATGGTTGTTTGTCAGTGTGCCCTGCGATTGGCTGGCAACCT
This sequence comes from Hippocampus abdominalis, assembly GCA_018466805.1. Lineage (NCBI taxonomy): Eukaryota > Metazoa > Chordata > Actinopteri > Syngnathiformes > Syngnathidae > Hippocampus > Hippocampus abdominalis. The sequence goes on from CM031708.1 coordinate 3,760,922, forward strand.
GTTCAGGGTTTCCCCCGCCTACTGCCCGAAGACGGCTGGGATAGGCTCCAGCATGCCCCATGCCCCCTGTGATAAGCGGATCGGAATATGAATTGATGGGTGGAAGTTATGCATAGTTGTAACTTTCCTGTGCCGCGTATTCTTACGCTCATTACCGTGAGCATTCAAATCCTCAATGTCTGATGTCAGGACCATCATAGAGTAAACCAAGGACCCCTTGTACAGCAAATCGCAGCTATTCAACTTCCACTAACAGCTCTGGCTAAACTGAGCTCCGACCAACATACAAATATCTCTAGGTTTGCAATATACCACTTCGACCTCCTTTGCACCACTTACGTACTACTTTACTATTCACCAGGGTTTTGATGCCATTTTGTACTATGTTAGAGCTTTACTGGCACAAAAAGAGCAGAAAAACTGTAAACCGGTGAGTTTTTCAGTAAATAGCTAATGATGGGATCGACAGAAAAAAAACCAACCTTGTGAATTGCGTGTATCTGTATATTTATTTCTTATTATGGTCCTGAACTCCCATTCGTTCTCAGAACACGTGCGTATCCTACGGGAACTGCACGACATTACCGTGCAAACGGGGCAGGACGCTGTCTTTGAAGTGGAGTTGTCTCACGCCGGTGTGACCAGTGTGGAGTGGTGGCTGGCAGACAACCTCCTCCAAAACAATGATCTGAACCAGATGAGTAGCGAGGGCCGAGTGCATCGCTTGGCCCTGAAGATGGTGACCACTGACGAATCGGGAGATGTCGCCTTTGTTGTGGGTGAAGAAAAGAGCATTGCTTGTTTGCTGGTGGAAGAGAAACCAAAAGGTAAAGGACGGAAGCAACCAGAATTGACAAATGGAAATCATAAGTGATGCTGAATGATCCGTATCGGACCGAAGTAAACATATGTTATTCGCGTTCACTTTCTGATTCCTTCCAGTGCTCATTGTCGAGAAGCCCCATAACACGGCAGCAACGGAGGGGGAAACCGTCACCCTGGCCTGCACCATCTCCGACCCCAAGGTGACCGTGACCTGGATGAGAAACAATGTGGTCATCAAAGCAGGTCTCAAGTACCATCTGAAGCAGAACGGAGCCTTCCAGCAGCTTTGCATTCACAATGTGGTCCCCGAAGACGCCGGGACGTACACCTGCGAGACCGTAGATGATCGGTGTGACATCACCCTAACTGTGGAAGGTAAGCCCCTAACTAAAATAAGTGCATCTCTACTGTACATCAAACATGGTGGGTGATTTAGAAGGAACTATAGCAGGTGTGGCCAACCACTAATAGACTCAGAGCCAATTTTTTCACTGTGTTACTGCAAAGAGCCACATCATACCCTTCCTCGCGCACGCGCGGACTTTTTTGTCCAAAGATCGACTTTTGAAGCGACCAACTTCCCACGATCGACCTGATCGCGCACGTGCAAGCATACACACACACACACACACACACACACACACACATGCGCGCTCGCACGCACGCGGGTGCCCACCCGTGCACTCACGCACATATGCACGCACGCCACGATGAGCAACAGTCGGAACGGGCCAAAAATGAACGAAAGCTTTAGACACAAACAAACAAATCTCCCCCCCCCCCCCCCCCCCCATTTCCTCCTCCCACCCCTTGCGGTCGACTTGGGACCAGTTCGCTGGCTCTCGGTCGATTGCGATCGACGTATTGGGCACCCCTGCCTTAAAATCAGAGGTAATTCGTTGACTAGCTTAGTGCTTAGCGCCGTTGTTTGCGCATGAGCGGTGATGCAGTCTGATTGGTTGCCCTCTATGTCAATCAAGTAATGGGATTGATGATAGGCTGACGTAGGGCGTTCCTGTGTATTTAGCGCCCTTGTTTGAATGGCATCGCCACTGCCGAGGCGTTTTCGATGCTTGTCGTGTGAAAGCCCGGGAGCCGCATTGAACCAGCCAAAGAACCGCATGCGGCTCACGAGCCGCGGGTTGTCCACCCCTCAACTATAGAATGCCTTTTATTCATTCTCAAAACAATTCACATGTTTTTTGATAAGATGCTTTTGTCTAATCTCAAGGATTAAGAATGTCAAAGCACTTTATATATCCTTGTCTCACTGAAAATGGCTTCAGTCAGGCTTTCGTTACCATGACAAGCAGAGACGTCGCGCGCCAATTCTCCTGTTTTAAATTCCCACCAGCTACCCCAGCGTTCTTTAAGAAGGAGCTGGAGAACCAGGATGCCATCGAGGGCGACGACATTACCCTCCGCTGCGAACTATCCAAGCCAGGGGTCTGCGTGGAGTGGAGGAAAGGAGGTGCAGTTCTTGCGCCTGGTAAGAAATGTGAACTCTGGCAGGAAGGGTGCATTCGAGAGCTCCGTATAAAGAACCTGGATCCGGAAGACAGTGGTTACTACACCTGTGACGCAGGGGATCAACTGACCACTGCGTCTGTGACAGTGCAAGGTAGCGTACTGAATTACTGTTTGACCAGTTTATTGGTTTTTTGGGGGGTTTTATGTTTAAATTGTTGAATTTTTCTGTCAGAGGGTGTTATTTTACAGGGGTTCCTTGTTTTATGATTTGACCAACGGTAGAGGTTTTCTGGTTTCACGTGACGCACAACAAACTCGTTTACGTGTTGCACGTCAGAACACTTAAAGAAAGGGGAGCGACAGTGTTGCAGTGAAGCATTCTGAGACTTCACAATTTGCATTTCCACCTTGGAGATTGATGTCCCCTAAGTGCCGCGTCACATTTTTACCACATGAAAAATTTGTGTTTTCAAGATGAAAATGCAGACACTATTTGGAGTGTCAGATAAAAAAAGATATTTAGAGATTTCGGTATGTTCCACACTCTGTGCTGTGGGAAAAGTTTTATCTATCTTAACCCCCATGCAAGGGCGGCCCGGTAGTCCAGTGGTTAGCACGTCGGCTTCACAGTGCAGAGGTACCGGGTTCGATCCCAGCTCCGGCCTCCCTGTGTGGAGTTTGCATGTTCTCCCCGGGCTTGCGTGGGTTTTCTCCGGGTGCTCCGGTTTCCTCCCACATTCCAAAAACATGCATGGCAGGCTCGTTGGGCACTCTAAATTGTCCCTAGGTGTGAGTGTGAGCGTGGATGGTTGTTCGTCTCTGTGTGCCCTGCGATTGGCTGGCAACCAATTCATGGTGTCCCCCGCCTACTGCCCGAAGACTGCTGGGATAGGCTCCAGCACCCCCCGCGACCCTAGTGAGGATGAAGCGGTTCGGAAAATGGATGGATGGATGGATTAACCCCCATGCAGTAATAATCCCAAAATTGGACATTTCGGACACTTTGGATGATTTTGGACTGTTGGACAAATGGACACCACAGACAAAACAGTGATAAATAACTCCACTAAGCTGAAATTTTGCATGGGATGTATATCTATGTCTTGGCCAATTCCCACTGAACATTTTGAGGGGTTGAAAATGAAAAAAAATTAAAAGTGAAAAAAGTGGTTGCACGTTGGAAGAGGGACATTTTTGGGACGTAATACCTTTCATGCAGCCGCTTAAAAATACTGCATGAGGGTTAAAAAAACAAAACCAGTCCCCTCCCCCCCCCAGATACACAGATCGCAACTATGAACTAGTTTGTGCTCGGTTATTGCAGTACTTACTGTTTTGAGCTTTTTTAGCATACTGTACAGTAGGTTAGCGATAAACGATGGTGGCTTACTTAAAAAATTGGGTTATGTAGCCGCTGCCACAAACAGGAACCCCTGTACTATTGTCATGAAAAAAATTGAGCCTGAGGTTGTTCCTGTATTTGTATTTTCACTCAACAGTGAAAGAGATCTACATTTTGTGCGGTCTTAAGCCCGTGGATGTGTTTGTTGGGGAATGGGCAACATTCTCTTGTCAGCTGTCCGGCCAGGCGCCCGGCAAAGTGCAGTGGTGGTCGGACGGCACTTTGCTGAAGAGCGGCCCCGTGACTGAGATAGGGCTGAGTGAGGGCCACATCCACACACTCACCTTTAAGAACCTGGCCACAGATGACTCAGGAACTGTCATGTTCAAAGCTGGCAGTTTAACCTCAGCAGCCAAGCTCCTTGTCAAAGGTATCGCTGAAATGAACATGAACATGACCAAAGCCTTTTACGTCCTGCAGAAAGTCAAGCAATGTGTAGCGATGAATCCATTTTCAAGATAACAACTATCTCGATTCTATATAAAATACAGTGGAAACTCCAGAGTCGAACAACCCTAAAATGGTGCAATTTAGAATGAAAGTAAAATTTTCTGGAAAAACATGCCTCAAGAGTCACACGTTCAAAGTGTCATCCTGTATTGATCACACTCAGGATTTGCCGTCATGAATAGTGAATGTTTCACATTTACAATTGTTTTGTGGAGCAGCTCTGGGAGGTAGAATACACTCTTAACACACCCCGCATCACATGCAAATTTTTTCGACAAGTGAGTTTTTATTTTTTTTAAAGGGCTTTTGTGGGGTTTTTGGAGATGTTGTCACAGGAGCGGGTAATGGATGAAAAAGGAGGAAAACTGAGGATAAGATAAGATAACCTTTATTTGTCCCACAATTGTCCCCAAAAGCATGATTCTAAAAACAGAGCTCGAAATGGAATTTACTGCAACCTCAGAAAGCTTCCGGCTATAATATGAGCAATAGAATTAATTTAACCCCATCATGCACAAATAATAACCCTATATCAGGATTTTTTTTATCAAGTGTTTCTATTAGTCTTTAGGCATGACAAAAAAATTATGGCAGTGGATGGCAACACACAAGGTCGCCAGCTAAGGGCCCATTGTAGTGGTTGATGCACAACTACAACATTAGATTAATTAATATAAGAGAAAATGACATGTGAATAGCTTTCCACTCTAGTAACCGCTGTCCCTGAAAGGGTTCGTCTCAATTACAGTACATGAACACATTTTAGTTTTAATCAAGCTAACGAAAACCTAAATCACATGTCCAAAATGTATATAAACACACAATACCTAAAATAATGTTAGGGGACAGCATATGCAAATATATTTATGTTGCTTTTCCATTAGGCATTTGTCCGAGGTCTCAAAAGAATGAGTAGTTTTACTTTTCTTTGTTTTTCTTGTATTTCACAGTAGTTCTGAATTTGGGGGGGGGGGGGGGGGGGGGTTCAAATCCAGGTTCAGGTCCTCCTGTGTGGTGTTGGTCTGTTCCCTCTGTGCTTGAATGGGCTCCTCCCACATTCCAAAAACATGCGCGTTGGGTTCAGTGTAGATTCCGTAATTTGCTGCCGTCCAGTGCGGGGTGTACCCCACCTCTAGCCCAAAATCAGGTGACAAAGGCCGTAGCTCACCCGAGACCATCATAAAGAGGATCGGTTCAGAAGATGGATGGATGGACGGACAGTCGTATTTAACCACGCTGTACAAAGCTCTTTGAAACTGAAACCAGTCAACCCGAGTCACTGATATAATTGGACATTTGCCTGACTTCAGTGAAGGCAACGAAAAGTCCAGCTTCCATTCAGCGTCGGTGTGAATCTGAGAGTAAAGAGTGGCCCGTCTCTATGTGTGCCACGCGACTGACTGGCGACACGACAAGCACGACTGAAAATGGATGGATGGGTGAAATGAATTCACATTGCATGACAACAACTTAAAGGTCAACAAGTGTCACGTAAAGGATGATGTTTGACTTGGAGATTCCACTGTCAATGTGAAAATCATGTCCAACGTGGTTTTCTGCAGAGGCTTGTAAAATTCTCGACGAGCTAATCTCGGCTTCGCATTGATGTTGAGTGTGCTTGAGCATGCGTGAGCTTGTTTCTTTCTTTTCTTTTTTTTTTTTTTTTTAAAGTATGTCATGCATCTGGGTGTGGCACAACAGCAAATTTCCAAACTCCTTCCACTTATTCGACCTTTGGTTTTGGATTTTTTTTCCCTCTGAATATTGCTCAGGCCACATGGCCTGTTTTGATCAAACAGTAGACCCCCTCCCTTCTCTCTCTCTCTCTCTCTCTCTCTCTCTCCATCCAATCCATCTTTGCGAATCCATATTTTAATTGGAAAGTTCCAAAATAAAACTCGAATTTCTCAGCAATACATGAGAGCTGAGTCACCACAAAACATTGTCGGTCGCCCGTAACTAATCTTTACTGGTAAGTACACTGTCTATCTGACGGTTCAGTCAGTTGCAGTACAAGTATTAATGCACGTGTTTGAGTCTAGAATGTGGTTAAAGAGCGTCGGAAGTAATGTAACTAATTTAGATTTAAGAATTATTCGCAAATGTTTATTTTTCGAAGGAGTTGGCAGAACATACCCCTGTGAAAGATGGGGGTCTACTGTATTAAGGACTTTGTCATCCAAAAAAATTATCATTTGGGAAGTCACCCCAAACTGTGCAGTGCTGCTCCACCCATCCGTTCTGGCCTGTTGCTTTCCACTACTGACTTTGACTTCTTTTACACCATTTGACCAAATGAATCTGCGCTTAACCTGCAAGCACGCTATTGTCTAACATTTGGTTATCCATCCTTTTGAGTTTAAAATGGCCTCCTTTGTCACCTACAATTTAAACCATAATGTGGGTATATTTTGGGCTTTTTGACCTCCGATGTTTGTCAAGTCAATTCGTAAACCAGGGGTCACCAATGGGGTGCCGGTTGGAATGTTGTAGAAGTGATCACTTGAAAATCCAGATTCATACAGTGTAAAAATCACAAAGTGTATTTTTGGGGGCTAAAACAGTCATTTAAATTGGACCAACTTTAAAATATAAATTATTGACATTCATGGCAGTAATGTTAGTTCGCACAACAAAGCAAGCAAATTGTTGGCTCCAAAACAATTTGCTGAGTCGTTTTCAGTAATATCTTTTAGTTAGGCGATAATACAAGGAAGAATTAGTTCTATGAAGTCATATTTCTTTGTTGTGTAATGCGGAAAAGGCAATTTCAACAAGAAGAAACCCAAAAGTATTTTGTTGAATTACCCTACATAAATTTCGATTGAAGTTGTTTGCCTTGAAATTTAGATTTTGCGCCAATTTTTGTGTTTCATTTTCATATCTATCTGTTTCCTTTTTATTGTGAGAAATCATGATACCATGAGCAATAACTTCACATATGTCAATAATTATTCCGATAACAAATAACCGGTAACTGGTGTTTAATGAAACTGGTAGCCCATCGCACGTATCAGTAGCCAAAAAGTAGCTCTCAGTTACGAAAAGGTTGGTGATCCCTGCCTTCAATTATATTAACATCACTCGCTCCAAAAGATTCTGGAGGTTATAAAGCCCTTGTTTGGCATGCGCTGTACAAATATGATCAGTCGCCCTGACCCTGTGACACCTGACCTCAACCTCAGATCCCACAGTTGAAGTGGTGAACGACATGGAGGACCTTAGGGTGGTCGAGAACCAACCGGCCGAGTTCATCTGCCAGTTCTCGAGGCCGGTGAAGGCCGAGTGGAAGCGAGACGGGCAGCCGTTGCAGCCTGATGGCCGCAGGGTGGTAGTGGAACAGGACTGGACTGTGTCTCGCTTGTACATTAGCCGCGTGTGTGCCGGAGACAGGGGCACATACTCCTGTGAGGCAGAGGGGACCCGTGTGGTTGCTTCGCTTCATGTGGAAGGTGAGCTCTCCTCCACATGGAAAGAGCAATGACCTTCAGGGCCTCACCTACTGGTGAATTTTGTGGCGCTATCAACTAATCTGCTGCTTTATTATTTATTTATTTGTTTTTACATCACAAAGTGCAAAGAATGTATCGTTTCTATCCCTTCTCTTTTTTTTCCTCCCCAATAGCCAAACCCATTAACATAGTCCAAGGCCTGGAGAACGTGGAAACCTTTGACGGAGGAGAAGCTTTGTTTGAATGTGCCTTGTCTCGCCCGGAGAACAAAGACTGCCTGTGGCTCCTGGATGACAAACCGGTGAAGGAATCACCCAATGCTGAGATTGTGTCCTTTGAGAGCGGCCGTCGTCACCTGCTCCTCCTCAAAGAGCTGCGCGTTAGTGACAGCTGCACAGTCACCTTCAGGGCGGGCACGACGTCCACGTCTGCCCAACTTGTTGTCAAGGGCTGGCAGCTGAGCGTGGCAAAGCATCTGGAGGACGTGGTGGCCGCCGTCGGTGAGAGGGTGGAATTTGGCGTGGAGCTGACTGAGCCCGTGCTCGCGTCGGAAATCGTTTGGTACGCCAACGGAGTGGAGCTCAAGCCCGGCCAACTGTGGATCACCAGGAACGACGGATGCCGCTATCGCCTCATCCTGAGGCAGGCACCGCTTATGGCTCAACAGGAAATAACCTTTGCAGCACGCGACGCTCTCTCTATGGCCAAGCTCTCCATTATCGGTGAGTCTTGCAGTTAATTAGTCGATCGGTATTTCACCGTGGTTGAATTACAACCACTTTCATCTATAACTGCTTCAGACAACAAATTTATGCAGGAAAGTGGATAAGATTGCACGATTGTGTCTAATGTGTTGTCTTGTATTATTTTGTCATTTTATGTTAACTTTTCTTTTGATGGCGGCGCGGGCACCCGCAGCGGCTCCTCTTGTTGTATGTTGTGAAAGGGAAGAAATTTCATCTGTGCTGTATGTACAGCACATTTGACAATAAAGTTGCACTTGATACTTGACAACAACAATAGTAGTGTTTGAACGAATTAGAAAAAAATGGCTGGATTGTAAAATCAACGTGAATTTGTATACATTTCTCTATTCATTCGCAAATTTTCTCAAGGACAATGTGGAATTCTTTTTTTTAAATGGGAATTTTGGAATTACTGAAGATTATGAAGTCAGAAGGATTTGAATCATTTGAAAAATGATGAATTTGAGGTTTAGTCATCAAATTGTTTTCATTGCTTTGGTAATGTTCGAATTGGAAATTTTTTCTAAAAGTTGCAACAATTAGAATGCTGAACAAGGATGAATGATTTGAATCTGCCATAAATCTCAACCTTGATTTTGGGAATTTGCAAAATGAATCTTTACAAAGCTGACATTTTTTAAACATTTACGGTGAATGGTTTTGTGTCTCGTATAAAATGTGGAAGTTATGGGACTGCTAAAAAAATGAAGCACATGTAAAAAGTTATCAGGATGTCCTGAGTGAACTGACAGCAATACAGGTTATTTTGATTTCACACAATAATGGGTCAACCAGTTCAGGGTGTCCCCTGCCAGCTGCCCAACGACAGCTGGGATAGGCTGCAGCACGCCCCGCGACCCTTGTGAGCATAAGCGCATCAGAAAATGAATGGAAGGATGGGCAATAATGGGTTTCAGAATCAGACTTTGGCCTTTTGTGTCATCCTTTATGAGTGAGAATCTACTTCAAAGTCCTGCTGCTTTCTTCGTTGCAGCTGTACCAGACCCACCGGAGGACCCCGAGGTCCTCAGCAAGACCAAAGAATCGGTCACCCTTTCCTGGTTCACTCCCCTACATGACGGAGGAAGTCCCATTCTGGGCTACAAGGTGGAGATGAGGCTGGCAGAAAGCGCTCTGTGGCTTCCGTGCCACTCCACTCCCGTGAGCAACACAGAGTTTGTGGTGGAAAATCTCATCCAGGGCACCGGCTACAGGTTTCGGGTGGCAGCCATCAACAGAGCTGGTACAGGGGAGTCTGTTGAGCTTCCTCAGACTGTGCAGCTTGGTAAGTGGGACCATTCAATATTAAAGTCAGCCGCACACCAAGCGACTGACTCATCTGAACTAGACAGAACTGGACAATTGTGGCAATCAAATTACAATCCGCAAATGACTCTTCACAATCAGTACTACTGGACATTGTAATGATATTAGCAGTCAGACTATTTATTGTACAATTAGATTTCAAATTGGACCTCAGCATGGTGTGCACACGTTATTACAGTCAACCATCAGCAACTCTGATGAGTATGTTGTATTGGATTTCTATCATGTTATTAGATAAATATTGATTCTGAAGTGTTTCCGGTTGATATACATGGCACAGTTGTGTGCTCTATTGCATTTTTGTGTCGTACAGTCAAACCTCGGTTTTCATCCATAATCCGTTCCAGAAGGCTGTTCGAAAACTGAAATTGTTCGAAAACCGAAACCACTCTGTTTTTAAAATATAAATGTTTACTGAACACGCTCACAATGGAAAGCAACATGAGGAAGCGTCACTTCCTCGTCTAGACCCGAGAGGAGTCAAATGGTGCATTCAAGTGCGCTCAGTTTGTTCGAGAACCGGAATTTGTTCGTCATCCGAGGCATAAAAAACTCTCTTTGGTCGAAACCGAATTGGACGAGAACCGAGATGTTCGAAAACCGAGGTTTGACTGTATTAATAATTCCATCTTTGCAACATAATAGTGGTGGTAATAAGAATTGGATTCACTTCGGTAAATCCTAAGTACCAAATGCATGGCCCGCCACTTCTTCAGATTGCATTGTTTGTACGAGCGCCACCAAAAGTCTCATTCAATACGCTGTGTGTCAATAGAAATGGAGGTCAAAGAAATTGAGTCAGAGCAACTAGGACAGCCCAGTCTTCCTCCGGAGGCTGCTGAAGAAGGAGATCTCCATGATCTGTGGGAAGCCTCGGCCAAGAAAAGGCGCATGAGTCGCGAGCCTACTCTGGACTCCATCACTGAACACCCAGAGGACGATGGGAAAGGCGGCCCAAAGAAAACGGAGCAGAAGGAGGGCAGTGATTCAGAGAAGATGGAATTGATATCAAAAGAGAGCGAGCAGACCAAGAAACAGACCGAGTCTGAATTCCACACCAGCTCTGAAGAGTCCCATTCTGATGGGTCTTCGCTTGTGTCCTACCTTAAGAAGAACAGTCAGGTTCAGTCTTCAACCACGGTTGTGACCTCCGATGACCGGACACTAGCCACCGAGCGCTTCTTTAAACACTTTCAGATGACCGACCAGAAAACGACTACAGTTCAGTGGACCGAAACAAAGCAGGCATCAACACAGGAAACTGAGATCCTGGAGATCAGCAAGGAAGACGAACCTGAGCTCAGGGAAGCTGCCATCAAGATCCAAGCTGCCTTCAAGGGCTACAAGGCGCGCAAGGACATGCGGCCGGTTTTCAAGGAGGTTTTCAAAGACCAGACCAAAGAGCCGAATGGCACCATACATCTGGAGTGTGTGGCAGAAGGTAAACCCGATAAGGTGCGTTGGCTGAAGGACGGAGAGCCGCTGTCGGACGGCAAGCACCACCACATCGACATCTACAACGACGGCACTTGTTCCTTGGTCATCACTGCCATCACCACCAAAGACACGGGCGTGTACACGTGCGAGGTCAACAACAAGTTTGGCGTAATCTCTCACAGTGCAAAGGTTACCGTGGGAACAGTGAGAGAATCATGCGGCAGGCGGCCGCTGACAGTTGGCTACAGCGCCGACAGTGAGCCAGACAGCTCGTCGGGCAGCGAGATGGACGAGTCGCTGAGGCAGGCGAGCAGACGCCTCCGCCGGTTGCTGCGTACGCGCCTCCCGCCGGATGTAGAGGAGGAACCTTTCATCAGCGCAGATGAAGGAGAACTCTGCCCTCCAGATCCTCACTCTTACCGTGAGGACGATAGGTACATTTACATCCGCTTCGACACGTGGCCAGAGGCGGAGGTGGCGTCCAAGAGGTTCCAGGAGATGTTTACCATCCACGGAGTCCCCGTGGAAACCAGCATCCTGGAGGCCGGACATCTCAAAGTGGAGCTGCGGATTAGGAAGATGGAGTTCACACAGGATGGCGCGGAAACGCCCACTCAAGAAAAACAACCTCCTGCATTATTGTCTGGAGCTGCTGGTAAGATCAAGAGTATCACTGCTATATAGTAAGAGGAAGTAGAGGGACGCCTACAATGACTCATTCATTTCACAGGTTTGCCTTGGCGGAGGTCTTTGCTTTCAATACTTTTGTTTTCCTCCTCCCGCAGCCGCTCCCGTCTTCTTGACAGAGTTACAAAATCAGGACGTGCCCGAAGGCTATCCGGTCAGCTTCGACTGCGTGGTGATCGGCAAACCTTCGCCCGCCGTGCGCTGGTACAAAGATGGCAAAGTGCTGGAGGAGAATGACCACTACATGATCAACGAGGACCAGGAAGGCTGCCATCAGCTCATCGTCACTGCCGTGCTGCCTTCCGACATGGGAGTCTACCGTTGCACGGCGGAAAACAGCAGCGGCATTGCGGCCACCAGGGCCGAACTCAGGGTTGACAGTGAGTTTCATCTCGTTATTCACTCACACAAATGTTTATTTTGCAACAATAGGGAGCCAACGGCTATGGCTGTAATTTTATATTGATGGCCTAGAAGTGATTTTCATACAAATATTTACTGTAATTATAACTTTACTGCTGTGTCAGCATAGAACGAGCTGCCGTCCTAATCAGAGGAAACCCTGCATCCAATTTCAAGGTCAAAAACTGGTTTTCAACAAAGCTCATTGAGTCATACGTCAAATTCTAGGCCTTGAGGAGGGCTTTTTTGGTATTACTTTCTCAATACGTTCTGTTCAAATTTTCTGATTCAGATTCAGAAAACTTTATTTATCCCCTTGGGGCAATTAGAGTTGTGCAAGAGTGGCTTATTATAGAGAAAGTCAGAGCAAAGGAAAAACATAGAGTAGGGCTATAGGCTTAGCACTTGAGGTCCTGAGGTAGTGGTTCCAACAAAACAGTATTGCACATGATACAATAACATAGCATTATTAGGTTTTGTTTAAAAACAAAAAAAAACCAAATGTCCACCACTTATGAAAGGAGACGAATTATGCATTATTTTCATAATCAAAATGTTTGTCAACATAGTGTAAGGATCAAGAATTGTATAATTTGCCTTGCTAATATTAGCCTCTTTTGTGAGGGTATCCCTGTTCCTTCCAAGTGAATCATTCCCCCATTCTACCCCTTGTTACCTTGACAACTAGGAGCACTTAGTGCTCCGAAACTAAAAAAGTGAATGCGAAGTGAAAAGCACACATAAAACACTACACGACAACATGGATTATATTTTCCCTCGTGGTGGCAGCGCTTCATCGCCAAAATGCTGAATTCCAATCTGTACGCTTCTGTGGAGACAGTGTTTGTGAAGCATGCAGTGGACACATTGGCAAACACAAAATTAAGCAATGGCGTATGTTCTGCTTAATGGACGCTAACTCGGTGAGCTAGCACTAATCTGTGCATCCTCCGAAACACAGCACGGTGGCTTGTGGTGTTCCAGATAGTGTCCGGTTGTTATGAGAAAGTGGCTCTTGATGTTTGGCCAGCCTTGCTGTCAAGTCATGAGTGGACTACCTCGTTCATAGACAAATGTTTACAAATAGGCTGACAAAAGATCGACTTAGTTCTTTAATTTCAGACACAATGAGTGGGGAGGCATACAAGAATCAAAAAGGACAATTTTCTATAGTATGTCCCTTTTTAAGTTCCATAGGTCGTGAAAGACTTTGGGCTAACAAGTCTATCTTGGAAAAATCACCATGGTTAAATCACTAATCAGTACAGTACTCAGATTTCATATTATAACTCATCACCTTCTCCGTTAGTGTCCTGCAGCTCCGATTATGACACTGCTGCTGATGCCACTGAAACCTCGTCTTACATCAGTGCCAAAGGCTACTTGTCCAGGTGGATTCATTGTACAAACCTAAAGTTTTCAGTTAGTGTACATCCGATACATTGATCAGTAACTGATGTTGTCATTCTTCAAGCAGGGAGACGGAGACCTTTGAGTCCGTGACGGAAGATGATCAGTTGCCTCAAGTTGTGGAGGAACTTCATGATGTTCACGCTAGCCCAGGTTCACCAATGGCGAAGATGCAACTCAGGGTCAAAGGTACACGTTGAAAATTGGTCATGAAATTGGCCGTGTTTGTAAAGGTCATCTGGTTGTTTGTTTCCAGGTTTTCCCAAACCGAGAGTGTATTGGTTCAAAGACGGCCATCCCCTACACGGTTCCGAAAAGATTTTGGTGTTAGCGCAGCAAGACCTTCACAGTCTCGAGATCCTGGAGGTGAAGAAAGAGGATATGGCGGAATACTCGGCCTATATCAGTAACGCGGCTGGTTCTGCTTACTCTTCTGCCCGGCTCATTGTTCTAAGTATGTACGCCAGATTCTTAAAAAATACGACGTGAGATGGCATACGGATTTTAAGAACCTCTGTTTTATTTCAGATCCAGGGGAGATTATACCTCAAGATGCGAAAGGTAATTAGATCTTCTTTCATAAGCACTTATTGAAAATTGAACTTACACTATCAAGGCATCCAAATACCAATACAGTGATCCCTCGTTTATCGCGGTTAATGGGGCCCAAAACCACCCGCGATAAACGAAATTCCACGAAGTAGCGACCACCCCCCCCCTCCCCGTATAGGTACATGTACATGTGTATGAATATAAAAAATATTTATATGGCCAAATTTAATGGTATACATGCATGTAGAAGTAAATACTACAAAATCCTTGATTTTGTAGTAATTAACATGACTTAACATAACTTACAGTAAACATATACATGTAGTACTGTATATGTTGCTCTATGTGACTTGCTGCTTCTGGCGGACCGTTTGCGGACTTTTTTGCGGACTTAAAATATTATTATTACAGTCAAACCTCGGTTTTCGTCCATAATCCATTCCAGAAGGCTGTTGGAAAACCGAAATTGATCGAAAACCGAAACCACGCTCTTTTTAAAATAAAAATGTTTACTGAACACATCTGCTCACAATGGAAAGCAACACGAGGAAGCCTCACTTCCTCGTCTACCCGAAGAAGCGTCACTTCCTCGTGTAAGGAAGGCGAGAGGAGTCAAATGGTGCATTCAAGTGTGCTCAGTTTGTTCGAGAAGCGAATTTTGTTCGTCATCCGAGGCATAAAAAAATCGAAATTTTTGGTCGAAAACCAAATTGGACGAGAACCGAGACATTCGAAAACTGAGGTTTGACTGTATATTTTTTTTTATGAATATGTTTGAAAAAATCCGCGATGCACTGAAGCCGAGATAAACGAACCGCGAAATAGCGAGGGATCACTGTACCACGTTTCCTCATGTTATGTGGGTTTTTTTTAACCATACATCATATACTTGAATGTGACTGAGCGCTACTTTTTCCCAATGACCTGTATTTCATAGACTCCCGGGAGTCTTTGGTGCCACCGCGTTTCCTCGAAAGATTTTGCAACAGGAAAGTGAAACAAGGAACCAGCATCACATTGTCCGTCAAAGTCGAAGGTTTGTACGCCACATGCTTGAAAAGGATTCTTTTTTTCCCACATTCTTGCATTTCAACACACTCTGTACGTACACCTTTAGGATCTCCCACTCCAATGGTCTCGTGGCTAAAGGAGGAGTCAGTGGAGGAGGTGCTGTGGATCAAGCCTGATACCAAAGGATACAAAATAGCAAGCTCCGGCCGCCAACACAGTCTCATCTTGATGGATGTTGGAACCGAGTACACCGGCGCCTACACCTGCATTGCCACCAATAAGGCGGGACAGTCCATTTGTACTGCCCACCTCGAGGTGGATGACAGTAAGAAAAAAAAAACATCTCCTTTCTTTAACATTGACCCACTGAGCATTTACATACATGAACAAATTGTTTTTCCACTCTTGACATACACATGTGTTAGCGGAACCTCCAAAGATGAACACCCCTAAAGTGATACCTTAATTTAGGGTTCAACCAACATTGTTCTGCAAGAATGCCTGTGGTGTCAACAAAAATTGGAGGCGATAGGAAATTAACTTTCAAACTTTGGTCAAAATTTTTTCTTTGCACTAATATGCTCTTTGTTCCCCGACTAGTCAAAACAAGTTATTCTGATTACCGTATTGGCCCGAATATAAGACGGCTATTATTTTCTTCTCTTTTCCTTCTTTCCGCTATTTTTTATTTTTCTTCTTCGTGCTACCGCTATTTTTATTTTTATTCTTCGTGACATGGGTTCGCTTTGGTCTGGGGAGTCAAGTTCAGCATTTGCTTCAATGATATCTGGCGCCATCTAGCGTCGTGAATGGGTATAATGTCTAGACCCCAAATATAAGCCAACCCCCACTTTTTCAGTCTTATTTCAATGCAAGAAACACCGTCTTATATTCGGGCCAATATGGTAATATGGTGTTGATGAAATAAGAACTAAGCAGATTCATCCACCCATTTTCATCCATCTCAGGGGCCTGCTATTTTGACACTATACCGCCTCCTGCTGTCAGCTGAAATTGACGTCAAAGTGCCTTCGGGCTCGCATCGCGAACGTCAAGGATCACCTATTTACTGTGTTTGGTCATGTGACGTTCACAATGGGAACATACTAATTCACTTTGCATTATTTACGGTGAGAAAAAAAATAACTTGGACCAACCAAAATGATTGTTTGACCTTGGAAGTTCCAGTGTATTACCACTGGGTGATCAGTTCACCCCCACCTTTGTATTTATTATGATCATAATTTGTTCTCGTTTTTCTCAGCTCCACCACAAAAAAAAGAGACCAAGGCTTCAGAGTATGTTTTTTGAATTATTATTATTTTTAAATTCGTTAGCTAGAAGATAACGAATGCAAATGTGATGTATCATTTTTATACATTAGTGTTCTCGGGATTACTGTCAGTCCACCAAAGGAAGATGCAAAGAGGGGAAAGGGCAAGTATAACTTTAAACACCATTTGATAATTTAATAATATTAGTGCAGTGTAAATCCAAGCTAATCGTGTTTTGCAATTTGTTTCAAGAGAGTAAAATGTCCTACCTTGGAGAAGTTGGCTCCGAAGAATTCCTCATGAAACTCACCTCCCAGATCACTGAAATGGTATCGGCCAAGATTACGCAAGGTGCGTTTGTACTGTATGTCGTGGACCATCCTGTAGAGTCGCTGCAGTGTACTGAAGAAATACCGAGCCAAATAATATCACATTTTATGGATTTTGCATCTCACTGCCATTGTCATCATCTACACGCTGTGCAGCTATTCTCCACTTTTTTGTCTGCGTCTTCTTCAGCTTGTTGGCCGAATGCTTTGATTGTCAACCCTCACTCGCATAACAGTACAAGAGTTATCTCGTGGTTTTCCGCACGTATGGCTCGTGTGATGTGTTTTACAACGTCCAAGCCCATCATGCTTCGTCCGAGCAACACTTCTTCACCAGTTAACTACGCCATCACTTGACTAACAGCACCCACCCGATGCTCATCCAATCATGAATTTGTTATTCAGACAGCACACAGAATCAGGAAGTGCTCCAGTGGATGAAATCCTGGCCCAAAATGACCAGTATGTATTACGAATGCATCTATTGTCACATACCGTAAATCAAGACTTTTGTTCATGATGATGATGACGCGCAGACGAATTATTTATTTCGAATGAAATCTAAGATGCGACAACAGCATTTGCTGCAACCACAATAGTTGTCTCTGTTGTATTACGAATGGCTATTGACTACTAATCTGTCTGTCCGTCTGTCTATACATCCATCTTCTATACTGATCTATACATCCATCTTCTATACTGATCTATACAGGGTGGCGTATCTGTTTAATACACGTTTCTTTTAGTGTATCAAATGACACATTTTGACGACTATCTTCTTTGTTCATTGATAACACTGGTCAACAGCGAATTTCAAGCAGAGGTGGGTGTTTGTGTCCCGAAATGCATTTTGAGGCTGATTTCAAAAAGGTCTTTACTTTTTTTTTTTTTTAAACACAGCGTGTTTTTTAGATATTATTATTATTATTACTGTATTATTATTACTGTATTATTATTATTAATATTATGAAAACCTATTATTACCCATTATTACTTTTATGGGTAACAAATTATTACAACATCTCAACATCGTCTATTACACATCATAATTTGACATTTCAGTGCATTTTTTCGCAAGGATCGTGCAAGTTGACACATGATTCTCTTTCAGTGGGCCACATAAAATGATGTGGCGGGCCAGATCTGGCCCCCGGGGCCTTGAGTTTGACACCTGGGATTTAGAGTGTTCCATTAGCCTAGCACGCATGAAAAGAGTCTGAAAGGGTCTGAAAATGGCCATTTTCAGACTCTTTCAGGCCCTTTTCAAGTACAGTCAATATAAAATGAGGAGCTGGGATTAAATGTGTGGCATCTGAAAAGACATCTTAAATACGTCTTTCGGAGTGAATGAGTTAAAGGCCTTCAACGATTGCAATTTACATCTTCATAGATACATGTACATATTATAGTAGTCATTCATCTGTTCGTATGTGTTCTTCACAAGTGAATTGGCATGGAACAAAATGCCAGTATGGTCATTTGGTGCTTGACCCGCTGTCACGAGAGACTAAACTGTGCTACGAATACACTTCCACTAATATTCAACAACACAATTGACTCCCGCTTCCTTCCCTCCCCGCTTTGTCAGGCTCATTGCGCGTACCAGGTGCAGACAGTGACGACGACACCAAGACCCCTTCGGCTTCGCCTCACCACGGTCGCTCCCGTCCCCCCTCCCTCGTGGCTGACTCCTCGTCTGAGTCCGATGAAGGAGACGCCAGGGGAGAGGTGAGACTCTGCCATATGAGAAACGCCTTTCGTGTCATGAAAAGTGATGGGGGAACCCTGTGCACGCAGATGTTCGACATCTACGTGGCGACGGCCAACTACGACCCCATCGTGGCCGGCAAAGAATCCGTCTCCCTGAAGGAGGGACAGTATGTGGAGGTGTTGGATTCGGCCCACCCGCTCAAATGGCTCGTGCGGACCAAACCCACCAAGACGACGGCATCCCGCCAAGGCTGGGTGTCGCCGGCCTATCTGGACAAAAAGTTCAAAGTATGCCTGCGTAGCGTCGTAGCACAGACCTGTTTGGTTGCCATGTGCAAAGGGGCGTGGCATAAAGAGGAGTAAGGTTCAAATTTAACAAGATTTCAGTTCTTCCACTGATGATAAACGTGTACTTCCAGCTATCCGCTGATTCGGGTGACCTTCCTGAGACAAGCGTAGAGGAGGTGTCTGAGGGAGAATACAAGAAGAAGTTATTGTAAGTAAAACAAATCTTTAAGTCATTACAAATACTATCAGCCTCTTAAGCAGCATCGTCGGTCTTCTTCTGTAGCCAGTTGATTCATGACATCATAAACGGTGAATCAGAGTTCGTCAAAGAGATAGACTTCTTCACGGGTCATCACCTGAGGCACGCCGACTCTCCTGATGCACCGAGTGACGTCAGCGGCCAGAGGGAGGCCATCTTTAGGAACATCGACGACTTGAAGGACTTCCATGCCAGGTATGCTCGCCGCCTCGCTATGACCAGCTCGTCTTTGGGCGTAGCTTGGTGGCAGTGACCTCGCCGTATGTGTATTGCAGGGCGTTCCTGCCAAAGCTGAGCGAGTGTGAGACGGATGACGATGCCGCCATGTGCTTCCTGAAGAATAAGGAAGGCTTTGAGAAGTACCTCCAGTATCTCGTAGGTCAGAGCCAGGCTGAAAGTGCCATCAGTGACAAAACAGTCCACCGCTTCTTCAAGGTATCACTGCTCGTTTTCAGGTTGTTCTTCAACATTGTTATGCTGCCGATCAAATGAAGTTATTTTTACGTAATATCCATTTTCCACCTCAAGTGAGTAGTAAGCGGTGCACTTACAAAGTATTCACGATCTTACCAACATGACAAAATTGTTCCATTCACATATTGGCAAGTTGAGTTCATGTTGAGATATACAGTAAACAACACAAATTACGATTTTGAAAAAATATATTTTCTGTCACTGTTGGAAATTTAAACATGCCTCAGGTCAAGTTTACTCAGGGTACTTATTGCTGAGGCGCTTCGGAGTATAGAGCGCACCTTCAGTGAATGGCCTATTTTAAAACTGTTTTCATAACTACCGTGCACTGCGTTATAAGGCGGACAGAATAGAAGCTACAATCTACAATAATGGGTGCGGTTGCGCTATGCATCCACTAGATGGCGTAACGCTAAAGGAATACAATTGTAGTGGAGGGGAGCTGTCCATTTTCCTTATGGCCCTCCTTTGACACAGGTTCTTTTATTTCTCTATAAGGTGGAAGGAAGACCCAACACCACGTCGTCGTTTCTGCAGTTTATCACAACACAATACGAATCGATTCGGGATTCTGAGCGTTTCAGATGTCGTCAGGAGGCAAAGGAAAAATACAGTCTCACGTTTATATAGGGATAATATGTTAATGAGGGGCGGGCAGTCCTTCCCCTTATGTAAAAATTAGAAACGAAGAAAGGTCAATGCAGTTCGATCTTGGCATGATGACAAAGTCCAGACTTTTCCTGCTGTGCATAAATCTCGAGATAAAAGTTACTCCTCAGGGAAACCTGACAGCCATCAGGGACTTTGCCGAGATGGGGGTGCGAAAGAAGACACTTGGGGGCTCACTCAAGGGGGAATAAGATATAAACTTAACACCACATTCTTTGTTTTAAGAGTTAAAACAGATGTTCAGGAAAGAGACTCGTATCAATAGTACTCATATTAAGGCTAAAATTCCTCAACAACAATACAATACTATGTTTTAAGAGCCTTTAGAGCCTTCACAACTGCTGCAGGTATAATAACGAGAACTGGTCACAAACACGGACATGAACAATATGAATACAAATGGTATTACAAAACAATAAATGAAAGACAAACGTTTTGGAGACAATCGATCCAAGAAAAAGGCATACAAACCTCCTGGGCTCACATCCGCAAGGGGCTAAATATCCTTAGAAGTCTTGCTTGTCTCCTTCCCTGGTTTAGTCAGTAGTTCACTATGATTTTGGCAAAAGCATAGTTAAAATACAGTAACTACTAAACCAAAAGCCTTTTGGTATTAACTTTGTTCAATCCCAGCCATTTTCACTGGAGCAACCCCCTCAATCCCAGCGTTTCACTGGATTTTGACTGATCTTGCAAGGCCCCACAGAATATTTGGTTCTAATGCTATATAAACATGGAGCCTTCTTTAAGCAGAAAAAAAATGGTTTCTATCTTTTTCCATTCTTCAGCAATCGGCATTACAAAATGGCTAAGTTTAATGAAAATGGCGGTTCCTGTGCAAAAAACGGAGAAAAAGAGCTTTTTGTAAAAGCATGCATTTCAAGTACTTGAGGCACCACTGCCACCTACTGGTCGCTTTTTTACATGATTTACAATGCAAACGCCTTATTCTCATACACAGATTGCATTAGACCCTCCTCCTCTCTATGACGCAAAAAAAAGACTTAGACGTACAAGTACGTCCTTGGTAGGCAGGGCCTGATTTTAAAAAGACGTACAAGTACGTCTTGTGGAATGAAAGAGTTAATAATGGATGTGCAGAACTCACAAATTAGTTCTCTGTTTGTGTTGGCGAATGCGCATGTTAATTAGTGTTGGGCAGAACCCTTTTAGGTTACAATTGGTTCCTGCTAATAATCACCACTAGATGGCATAAGAAAACTAACAGGGGAACAACTCAATGGGAAATACAAAGAGAGTTACAGTCTTTTATATTAGGCGCATCGGATTATAGGGCACACTCTTGCCTTTTGAGAAAATTGAATGCTTTTAGGTGCGGAATATACAGTATTGTTCTTTTTCTTTCGTTTATGGGTTCAACGAGACCCGGGATCATGACTGCTGTTCCTGCGGAAACAGGCATAATTGGGGAGTGACTCCAGATGGTGCTGGTTTTGTACAACCCTTCCCATTATGTTATAACAGGAGTACACCGAAAAGGAGCAAGCCAATGCAGACCCAGCTGACCCGCCTATACGCAGCATCAACGCCTACCTACTACAACCTCTGGACAGGATTCAGAAGTACAAGGTCTTCCTCAAGGTGACCCAGTAGTTGTGTGTTTCTTTTGAGATCCTGAATTTTCTCGGTTGTAACGCACCCCCTCAACGTGACCAGGAGCTCATTCGAAACAAGGCCAGAAATGGCCAGAACTGCTGCCTGCTGGAAGAAGCGTACGCCATGGTGTCGGCACTGCCGCAACGCTCTGAGAATACCCACCACGTCTCCTTGATTGAGAACTACCCCGCCACCCTTGAAGCGTTAGGGGAGCCTCTTAGACAGGTGAGTGTTAGGTTTGACTTCATTTCCTTTAAATCGTACAACATTAAAATTGTTTTTGTTTCGGCATACACAGTAGTGCCCACAAATGTGCTGTTCTGGAATTCGCAAATTCCCCCATACGCGTTTAGTTTTTTTGTTTTTTTTTTACTGTGAGCTCTATCCCCAGATATTCTCTGTGTCACTCCGATCCGTCATGATTTTGGTCAACTTGCATTTGTTTTTATCCGTGATCGTCTCCCTTTTTTTCCCATAAGGCAAAGCTGTTTTTTGACAAAAACCACTCTTGCATGAAAATAACAGTATGAGGACCGTAATTTCTGGACTATAGACCGCACCTGATTAAAGCCGCACCACTACATTTTTAAAGGCAAAAAAGCATTTTGTACACACATAAGCCGCACCTGTATATAAGCCGCAGGTGCCCATATTGTTACATGAGATATTTACAAAGAAAGACGGTACACAGGCGGCCGTTAAAAAAGTCTTTATATAGGCCGCTTCATTAAATAAGCCGCAGAGTTGAAAGCGTGTGACAAAAGTCGCGTCTTATAGTCCGGAAATTATGGTAATTCAGACCTCCACTTATTTTGTCTCACTACTAGGCACCCTTCCAAGTTTGGGAAGGGGCTCCTGGAATAAGGACATCCTCTCGAGGTCACCACCGCCACGTCTTCCTCTTTAAGAACTACTGCATCATCTGCAAATCCAAGAGAGATAGCAACACCGATTCGCAAACATACGTCTTTAAGAACATGATGAAGGTGAGACTCGACACCCCCTCCGGATAATCTGTCACGAGCTGCAGCGTATTTTTTATTTACACCCTGCCGCAGCTGAACAACATTGACGTGAATGACACGGTGGAGGGTGACGACCGCGCTTTTGAGATCTGGCACGAACGCGAAGATTCGGTGAGGAAGTACACGTTGCAGGCCCGAACCGTGACCATGAAAAACTCGTGGCTGAGAGACTTCCGAGAACTTCAGCAGAGATACAGCATGCCCGCCTGGAGTAAGTCGACCAAACTTTTGTCTTCATTTCATTGTCACACTCTCACGACTTGGGTATGAGTTGCCTGTTGAGTTGCACTATCCACTCAAGACGAATAATAATCCCCTTCTCTGAAATAGACGCTTCTTTTTTTTACTCATGAGGACAAAAACGGGTGTCACTGTAATTATTATGGACATTAAAACTCATTCAGTACCAGCCAATTCTAGACCAAGTCTGAAAAGACGTTTAAAAACGTCTTTGGGAGTGAATGACTTAAAGAGTTAACCGCTGAGCCCAATTTAAACTCTGCTGGTAACCAAAACATCGGCACCTGCTGAGATATACAGTCAAACCTCAGTTTTCGAACGTCTCGGTTCTCGACCAATTCGGTTTTCAACCAAAAATTTCGAGTTTTTTATGCCTCGGATGACGAACACATTTCGGTTCTCGAACAAACCGAGCGCACTTGAATGCACCATTTGACTCCTCTCGCCTTCCTTACACGAGGAAGCGTGCTTTCCATTGTGAGCAGACGTGTTCAATAAACATTTTTATTTTCAAAAGAGCGTGGTTTCGGTTTTCGAACAATTTCGGTTTTCAAACAGCCTTCTGGAGCGGATTATGGACGAAAACCGAGGTTTGACTGTATGTCCAAAATATAAGATTTTAGAAAATTACATTTATCCAAAGCCTAGGGTTGGAATTTTTTTGATAACTTGACTTGAAAAAATCCTGGAAAATAATTTTTCAAAAAGAGCGGGAAACCCGATAAACAACAAAATTTTCAAAAATATGTCCCCAATAATAATTTTCACTGTTTTTCGCAAGGTCCTCCTGACTTTGTCGAAATACTGGCAAACTGCACCGCCGAGCTTGGGCAGACTGTTAAACTGGCGTGCAAGGCCACGGGAGTTCCTAAACCTGCCATCACCTGGTACAAGGGTAAGACATACCTTCCTCATCCACAGTGTGCCCTTAAAAGTAGCGAGACAGCAAAGGTAAGAAATCTGGACTATTCCTGTTCGTTGAAGACAATTCACCTTGGATCCGAAAGGCTTCTTCAGTTCTTTAAATTTTAGATATGGCCATGTCCCGGATGATTAACAATCTACGCAGACATAAATCGAGTGCGTTTCACCAATGCTTCCGCTGACTTGCTGGCCGTAGATGGACGCATAGTTGAGGCAGACCCTCATCACATCATTATCGAGGACCCCGACGGCTCCTGCACGCTCATACTGGATAACATGACAGCCGAGGATTCGGGCCAGTACATGTGCTTTGCCACGAGCTCAGCCGGCAACGCCAGCACGCTGGGCAAGATCACCGTACAGGGTGAGCAGCTCACACACAGAAAGACCCCAGGCTGCTTTTTTTTTTGGTGCTTTTAGCAGGTCATTCGTTTGTGTCTTCAGTGCCTCCGCGGTTTGTGAACAAATTGAGGAATGCGATTTGTGTCTCCGGTGAAGACGCTCAATTCACCTGCGTCATCCAGAGTGCTCCCAGTCCCAAAATCAGGTAGCAGTGTTCAAAGGTTGCAGAGTACCCGTTTGTATCATTCGTCTGAAATGTCCCCACGTCAATAATTTCTGGCTCTGTGTGAATGCGCGATCAAGATGGTTCAAGGACGGCCGCCTGCTGAGCGACCAGGAAAAGTATCAGACCTACAGTGAGCTCCGCAGCGGAGTTTTGGTCTTGGTGATCAAAAATGTGACGGATCGAGACCTGGGACACTACGAGTGTGAGGTTGGTCAATTCCATCTCAAAATAAAGAAAGAAAATGGACATGACGAACTGAGAATTTCTCACTGTCGCCAGTTGTCCAACCGTCTGGGCAGTGCCAGGTGTGCCGCTGACTTAGTCCCTCCATCGGCCGCTGCCAGTGGTGAGCAGGCCATTGTTCTTGAAGGTAAGAAGAGATGGAGTACTTCCGAGGAGCTCACATTTTTTGCCGCATTCCATCTACTTAATGTATTCACTTTGCTCTCTGTCTAGTTACCGAGCAGGAAACAAAAATACCAAAGAAAACCATCATCATGTAAGTGCCATTCATGCATGGTCTACTAGGTTCTTTTGTTTGTTTGTTTTTGCCTCGTCATCACCTTAATACTACCTGCATAGAGGTACAGTGCAACAGTCGAAATATTTTTTCCATGGGAAGTAATGGAAAATGTGAATAACTTTGTTCAAGGGTCAGGAAGTTGCAATTTTAGAACATTGCAATTGTTAACTTTACAGGTAAATATTAAAACACAATAAGTGAATGAATGCTTTGATTCTTACACAACTACATGATGGAAGCTCGATTTTTTTTAAAATTTGTGCGACCTTGTAAATTTGTGGAATGCAAAGTGTGAGTGCAAACAATTCTTCCCACACGCCTGACGAAAGGATCGGCTGTTCTCACGGGAATGCAAATTTAACCACCAACAACTCATGACACTAAATAAATGATTGACTGTCCAACTGTGGCATGCTTCTTTCATGATGGCATTTTGGAGAACCGTCAGTCCCCGTTTCGCTTACACCAGGGGTGTCAAACTCATTTTTGTCGCGGGCCACATTGTAGTTACGGTTTCCTTTGGAGGGCCGTTATGACAGTGAATTTTGTGAAACCATATAAATGTTTAATCCACCTCCTCCATATTACATACACAACGAACAACAAATAGATGGATAACTAGTTTTGACATCAGAAGTCAAGAATAATGGATTGTTCAAACATTGTATTTATGACATTATATACGACAATTTGACATTTTGGTTCAGACTTTAGCAAGCATCGTGGAAGTTGACATGCTTGAATTGCTTTCGCGGGCCAAATAAAATGATGCCAGATCTGGCCCCCGGGCCTTGACTTTGACACCCCTGACTTACACCATCCCTTACCCTTGCTTGGACAGTCTGTGTGAAAATTGCACGCGAACCAGTGCAGAGTCCTCTTGGATAATAATGTCTGCGGTGGTGGTTTATTGGCAGCGAGGAGACGATCACCACAGTGGTGAAGAATCCAAGAATGAGGAGGCACAAGTCCCCTGGCATGACTGTCACTGGAGCCCACCGCTCGGAGATGACCGCCTCCGAGACCTCCACCAGCAGGACCAGGAGGATGGCCGCCGCTCCCAGGAAAAGCGCGGTGCCAACCTACTATGTCACAGAAGCTGAGGGTGCGGCGGGTGCCAGTTCTATTGTCGCGGAGAGCAAGCCCAATTGGGTTGAGGTGGAGGAGGTGATCGAGTACAAGGTCAATAAATCTCCCAGGCCGTCCAGGAGGAGGGGTGTGTCGCCGGCCAGCTCCACCGCTCCTTTCAGACCCAAAAGATCACCCGCGGAGAACCCGAATGCAAACAATTCCAACAACAATCTGGTGGAGCTGGGAGGCACCGCCTGGGAGGATGAGGCGACTCCGCCTGGTTCAGGAGATCCCCTTGAGCTCTCGTCTGTTCTTACCACGGCTGGTGAAGACCCGGAAGATCTGCAAATCGTCATCTTGGAACCCGATGATGATCATGATGAAGACCTTTATGGAAAGCAGGAAGCACTAACACGTGGAAGTCATGTTCTAGCACTGGAAGACTTGGAGGATTACGTCCCAGAGGAAGGAGGATCTTACGGTTCGACCAGCTATGGTCCTGTCGAGAAGCCCTGTGAAATCTCCGTGCTACAGAGGGAGGTTGGCGGCACCGCCGTGGGACATCCGGTGCTCCTCAACGTGGGACGTCCCGTGGCGGCTCAGAGGCATAGAAGCGGATTTTTCTCTCGCAGCAGAGAGCATCTAGCCGGCAATCTTTTCTCATCTAATGCGCCACAAGCAAGCAGTACCCAGTCGGAAAGGCGCGTCCCCATTGAAGTGAGCCACGCCAAGCTGGAGGTGAAGCCTTCGTACTGCTCCGAGGTGCAGAGGGTGGGAGGACGGCAGCGCAGCTTTAAAACCAAAATATCAACGCAGATGTCCAGCTATACACCCGTGGGAAACCCTGTCACACGTCAAATCAGCGACAAACAACAACCCCAAAACCAGTAGCTTTGTATTCTGTTCACCACAATCCTCCTTAGTCTTAAACGCCATCGGTTTGGATCCTCTCCTAACTTTCAGAATATTTTCAGCCTGTTAGCAAACCATTCCATATAGCAAAATAATGGTTGGACGGTAACGCACGATCACGACAGTCAAAATTGAGTGATTGTCGCCTTCGATTCACTCAAACCAAACTGTGGACCAGAAACCTGATTGTTTCTTGTCACAGACACCGAAAGAAACAAAAAGGTGGAGTGGAATGACAATCAGTTACCATTACAAATACTTGTAAGTAATGAGCTGATGTTTTCTTGAAGCAACTATGGCATTAAGAGGGCACACTACATCCATGCTATTGCATGTGACCTCCTCTTGTGCAACATAACACAACACTGGTAAAATAGGAGATTTTCAGAGCGTTAAATCAACGACTGCTGATGTTAGCAAAAGGCGGACACACTTGACTTGTCACCATAAAGAACACAGAAAACCGTTGTAGTCTACATTCACAACGTCACTGAGTGGGAAAGGAACCCACACCGCTTGCACGGAATCCGTAGTGAGTGAAGCACGACACTGTCAATGACTTCAAAATAAAACGTTTACTCAGAAACACAAGATTGTAATTGAGGGAAGCGTTATACAGTTACCATAAATGATAGCATTTAGGTATGAATTTGCTACCTTTTATTAGTATTTCATAAGATTTCATGTGTTGATTTAAATAGAAACTACTTCCAAAAGTTGATTGTTAAAGATCAACATGTAGAGGGAGACGACGATTAGATATTCAACCTAATTCAGTCATTTGTGTGAATCATTTATCATGTTGCTACATTTATAGTGCATTGAATTGCCTCCGAGTCTGTTCATGTGGTGCAATAACGTGAGCTCACTGCTCCTTTTCAGTTCATTTAAATAATTGACTGCACGCTGCTTTTCCAAACACTGAGTATTTCAATTTAATAAAGGGATGAAAGTCCTGCTTGAGTAAGGATTTGGGTTCTGTGTCTTTCATAACGCGCTCAAAAGATTGTAATCGCTTGTACACGTATTTGAAATGTGTTGTTTTTGAATGGAAAACATGTTTGCTTTCAAATGTGTTCAAATCTGAATATTACAAAAAAATAAATAAAATTGTTTTCATGTTTGTAAAAGACATACAAATTGTTCCTGTTGTTATTCCACATGAATGTTCACCAATAATAGTGTCAACTGTTGAAGGCCATTAGAAATTAGTTGATAGCCAAAATGGCAGTCTTCACCAAACCATGGTTTGGTGAATTAATTCAGGTCTGGAGTCTGACCATGTTCATCTCATAGTAACAAAAGTGTGTGTGTGTGTGTGTGGGGGGGGGGGGGGGGGGGGGGCCTACAAATCCACGTTTTGACCCAGATACATAAAAAACAATGATTCCAAGAGACTCAAAGACAAGCATGATACAGTATTTCCTTTTGTTAGAATTCTCAACAGTCCACAACAGAAATCAATTTAAATGCAGGTTAAATACACATGATTGCCCCACCCCCTTAAAAAAAACAAAAAAAAAACCCCACCTGACATGATCACTAGGCCATATTTGTCATACATATATTCTGACTAGCCTATGACATGGGACTTAATCCTAATACGTTTTGTTTTTTAAATCATAGCACAAAGCAAAACAGCATGAAATGGAATACAAATATGTTTTCAGTTGACTTGCACACTCTCGGAAATTCAATGAAATGGATGTGTTTTTTTTTTTTTTACCAGCACAAGATTTCACACTGATTAATCATACAAAGCACAATGGCATGAGGACAAACAGCCAAATAAGTAAGCTTGACAGACCAGTTTGTCAACGTGTCGGAATGAGTTCAGTTACGTCCGGGGTGGAGCAAACCTGTTGCTGACTGCAGACAGTTTCAGTCGCCTGGCCTATCAAGGTCAGAATATAACACATAGCAAAGTTTCTAGAATATACATGTAAATAAGGATTAAAAAAAAAAAGAAAACTCCTTGTCATTAAAAAACAAAACAAAAACGTTCCACTTTAGTAATAAAAACTGTCTAAACACACATGTAAACCTACATATTTGGACAAAATGCTCAGGGAGCTTTTCCAGACCACCTTTTTTTTTGGGATGGAATGTTCACAATGAGGTCTTTGTAAAGAAGTGAACAGTGTTTTGTTTTGCCTCGTCTCCTATGAAGACATGTTGATTTTCTTGACCATGTTGATTTCCTGAAGGAAGAAGGAAAACAAATGACACAATAATCCAATCGGTTTCAATGAGTTCGGTGCACTTCTTGTCACTTAAAGATTGAAGACAGCGGTTTTATCTCTAACTTAAAAGATTTTAAAAAACTACATTACATTAGTTAGAAATGATTTCAATGGATCACTCAATCGAAATTAAAACATAGCGACTGGAGTTAATTGAATGGAGCTGTTAAATAAAAACAGTTGCACAACAATTTAATGTGAAATGTAGCATCCAAGCAATGATTGATCAAAAGTAGCATACAAGCACAAGTTAAAGATGAATTAAATGTAGCGCTCAAGATGAATAATAAAACTTAATTGCAGCTCTTCAAATGTAAATAAATATAGCTTTTTCGAATTTGTTTCCAGTGTGCCACATTCCTCTAGCTATCCAATAATGTGATAACTCCATCATAATCTTCAATGCTAGCTCATTAATCAATAAACTGAAAAATGATGTCTTCTCAGTAACTCTATAAATGGACATTAAAGTAGTAATGAACCCCCAGCACAACCTGTTTGAAAGTGATACTAAAGATAATTTTAAGTATTCTTACACTTGCTTGGCAACGGAAAATCAAACCGCTACGTTCATGAGTTAGCTTGCGCGTTCATGACATGAAATAAGGAAACCGGGTTGAGTGGGACACCATGGCTGGCAACCTCAATCTATTTTAAGCTCACCTCAAGAAGAGCATCTTTTAAGTGCCCATAAGTGTCTTCCAAGTTGTCATTCACGATCATGACGTCAAACATGTCGGGTTCTTTACCTGCGCGGGAGTACAAATACGCTCACATCATATTTGGGTTCTGCTGTTTGTGATCTTCGGCAGGGTGCACAAATAGTAATAATGAAAGAATGGTTTAGGTCATTTATTTGTTCAATAATTATTCTTGCTGACAATGACTACGACAGGTTAGGGGGGAGGAGACTCACATTTGTCATTCATGGAGTGCTGTGTCGGTCATCTCGAATATATTGCACATTATAAGAGCGGTGTGAATATAAACTGCTCAAAAAAATTGAAAACACGGGAACACTGAAGAGTTACATTGTGTTGTTTACGTGTCCCCTTTATTTATATATTATTTTGGGGGTGAGCAGTCTATTTGTGTGGAGGAGGAGGGGGTGGGGGGAACTTACTCAACTCCATGTCCACCTTGGCGGCATCCAAGCGCCTCTGCAGGCTCTCTTCTGACTCCGTTTTTCTGGCTCTCAGACGGGCTTCCTGAAAGCATGACAAGGACAGGTTGATTGCTAAATATTATCAGTAGGGAAGTTCGATACCACTTCATTTCAAAATGATACCAGAATGAGTATTCTCTGTTTGATGACTCACCGATACCAAGTCCCGATACCGCTAGTATTTAAAATTGCATTTGAAACTGACAAAAAAGAAAATTGTGTTCAATGCTAATGATGATTTGCCAATGTATCAAACTGCTGCAGTGTAGTGCAACGACTAACAAAGAGGATTTTCTCTATGTCGGATTCTTTTTTTTGCCTAATGTAATGGTGGCTTTTCCAGCTTCTTTCATCTACGGCAGCTGGCTAAAGTCAAGCCTCTCCTTTTTCCAGGGCACTTTGAAACAGTAATTCATGCCGTCATCACATGTCGGCTGGATTACTGTCATGCACTTTACTTGGGAGTCAGCCAATCCTCCATTAAGCGTCTCCAGTTGGTCCAGAATGCTGCTGCTCGCCTCTTGACTGGTACTCGCAAGAGGGAGCACATAACTCCTACTCTGGCGTCCCTTCACTGGCTCCCTATACATTTTAGAGTTATTTTTAAGATCCTATTACAGTGATCCCTCGCTATTTCGCGGTTCGTTTATCGCGGATTCAATTCATCGCGGATTTTTTCAAACATATTCATAAAAAATAAAAATATATATATTTTTCCATATACGGTCAAACCTCGGTTTTCGTCCATAATCCGTTCCAGAAGGCTGTTTGAAAATCAAAATTGTTCGAAAACCGAAACCACGCTCTTTTGAAATAAAAATGTTGACTGAACACGTCTGCTCACAATGGAAAGCAACAAGAGGAAGCGTCACTTCCTCGTCTACCCGAGGAAGCGTCACTTCCTCGTGTAAGGAAGGCGAGAGGAGTCAAATGGTGCATTCAAGTGCGCTCAGTTTGTTCGAGAACCCAAATTTGTTCGTCATCCGAGGCATTAAGAACTCAAATTTTTGGTCGAAAACCGAATTGGTCGGGAACCGAGACGTTCGAAAACCGAGGTTTGACTGTACATGGAGTACAGTACTGTATATGTTGCTCTATGTGACTCGCTGTTGTTTTGCTGACTTTCGCAGCTTCTCGCGGACCGTTTGCGGACTTAAAAAACATGCTAATTGGTCGCTACTTCACGGATTTTCGTTTATCGCGGGTGGTTTGGGTCCCCATTAACCGCGATAAACGAGGGATTACTGTATTTGCTTTCAAATCGTTAAATGGCCTCGCGGCACCTTACCTCTCTGAGCCCGACGGACCTGCCCGGTGGCTCAAGTCTGCGGACCAGATATTATTAGAGGTACCAAGAACTAAGCGGAGGCTCAGAGGGGATCGAGCCTTTTCCGTTGCTGGTTGAATGTTAGGCAAGCCCCCTCGCTGCTTTTCATTCTTTGGCTTTTGACTCGCGCATGAACCTTGATTTTTAGTTTTACTGTTTTTGTGCTTTCTACTGTCTTTGTTATTAATTTCTTGATTGTTGTTGTTTGAATTATTTTTGCTCCATGTACAGCACTTTGTATACAGCCGTCGTTGTTTTAAAATGCTCTGTGAATACAGTTGAGTAAACCAAGGAATCCCTGCATATACGAGACTTTTTCTCACCAGCTCATCCAAAGACGGAGGCTGGATGGAGATGTATATGGGATTGAGGTCGGTCTTCTTGATATTCTTCACCCCTTGCATGTCGATGTCGAGAATGCAGATGAGGTTGCGTGCCTTGACGGCATCCACGGCGGCTCTGCTCGTCCCGTACATGTTCCCGGAAAACTCTGCGCTCTCAATGAATTCGCCTTTTGCGATGGCGGCCTGCATGGCTTCCCGTGTGACGTAATGGTAATCTGGAAGAACAGCGAAGGAGGTCACGTGATGATGACGAAGATGATGATAATGATGATGTCACGTATCCCAAAGAGAAGAAAATCCAATGTACCTTTGCCATTCTCTTCTCCAGGTCGTGGATTTCTTGTTGTATCTGAGGGAGGAAGTCCAAATGTGTTCTGATTATGGATCAGGATCGTCAAACAAAGACTAAACTTAACGCATGCTGATTTATATTCAAGTATAATTCTGCAACTGGGTGGTGAAGTGCTGCCTTCACAAGTGAAAATACAGTCACTGCTTTGACTCTCTTGAAGGGGGCTCGCTATTTGTTTTCACACTCAGGGCTGCCACTTCTACTACTGCACAACTAGCCTCATCATTCCTCCGTGGCTCTGCCCACTGTCGTCACAACGAAAGCCGTATTAAATTTAGTAAGGAGGCGGGGGGCAGCATGATCTGTGTTTCATTTGAGTGAGACACGACCACCCCTCAAAGCAGGCTTATTTGAAGCTTTTTTTTAAAAAAAAGGCAAATGACAAATGCACTACAAGGCTCTTTTTTTTTCTTTACAGAGCAGTTTTGCGAATCAATGACTTAATTTGAGGAGCAACTCTCTAAATTTGAGGCTCACATTTTTTTGCAGGTTAAGCCCAGTGACCTGAATTAAATGACAAATATATGACAATATAACGCTTGATAACTGGTTTTCTTTTTTGTTTTGTTTATGTCATCAACTTTTATACTACAGTCAAAACTCGGTTTTCGAACGTCTCGGTTCTCGTCCAATTCGGTTTTCGACCAAAAATTTCGAGTTTTTTATGCCTCGGATGACGAACAAATTTCGGTTCTCGAACAAACTGAGCACACTTGAATGCACCATTTGACTCCTCTCGCCTTCCTTACAAGAGGAAGTGACGCTTCCTCGGGTAGACGAGGAAGTGACGCTTCCTCGTGTTGCTTTCCATTGTGAGCAGACGTGTTCGGTCAACATTTTTATTTTAAAAAGAGCGTGGTTTCGGTTTTCGAACAGCCTTCTGGAACGGAATATGGACGAAAACCGAGGTTTGACTGTATATGTTTATAGCAGCAAAATATAAATTTCAATTTCAATTTAGTATTTCTGTTTGGCAAAGCTAAATTGAATTTTTTTAAAAAAACCTCAACTGTGCAGACATTAAAAGTCAAAACTCAGGATTCAATTGTGAAAAATAAACAAATAGTGTTTTACATTATTTTAATATACTTTTAGGTTCATATGCCACTCCTTGGCTGACGTACGCCATCACGGTTTATGGTTCCGTTAATTCTTTCTTTGTAAATTAAAAGCAAACAAACAAACACAAAAACTCACGTGAGACGCTGAAGCCAAAGACACCCTTGTATTCTTTCATGAGCTTCTTGAGCAGAGTGCTTTTACCCGCCCCGGATGGGCCACTCAGCACCACGGGCCTCGGTCCAGCCATCGCTAAAAAAAGACAGGACAGAGAGAGTAAGAGGGCTTGGCTCACGGGTGACACACTGCAATTTTAGAGGCTGACTCACGAGTTTGACTAAAAACAACACTGCAGCTTTCCAGGCTGACTAATGAGGCTTTTACAAGACAGGCAATCACGATATCACTCTTGAGGAGTAGATAGGGTAGGGCTATACAGGTATTGGCATACCAGCCTAAGTGATGCACTTTGACCTTAATTCGTTGGTGGAAAAAAAAAAGGTAACCAGAGCAATCAGGAAGTGAGAGTTACATTACCGCAGAGGTTTTAAACCACCACGTGCAATAAAAAGGTTGCAGAATGCCACCCTGGTCACAAATGTCAGATGGGGCTCCGATTAATTTAATAGCCTTCTCGTCTCCACGCGATCCCGTTGTGACCTGGTTGTCTTTGCAGGTGCAAATGACAAGAGTCCTTCTCCATTGTCTCTTCTCTTAAAGGGCCAGGGACTTCCTTTTTTCCTTGCCCCATGGATGATCCTTGTGTATATTTAGTAACAACTTCATACAGCCAAAGGGGTTTTTAAATAGTCCTAAACCCACACATCAATTGATCCCCCCCTCCTCGCCTTGCCGTCTGGGATTGACACAGTTGGACCATAATGTGGCATTTTAGGTGTGCTCCAGTAAATACCAGATTTAAGGACTGCAATTTTTTCTTTTTGGACGTGAAGTGTAAATCCATTTTACTTAACTACAATAACGTTCTAGAATTAGAATTCCTAATTTGAATACGTGCCCCAAAGTGCACGGTTATAAATCTGTAAAATTTGAATTAAAGTGGCAATGTGGTACTCAGGTGGCAGTCATTTATTTCTTCATTGC
Source organism: Hippocampus abdominalis (assembly GCA_018466805.1). NCBI lineage: Eukaryota > Metazoa > Chordata > Actinopteri > Syngnathiformes > Syngnathidae > Hippocampus > Hippocampus abdominalis. The sequence goes on from CM031708.1 coordinate 3,795,569, forward strand.
TACACCACAGCCTCTGACAGACAATTCAACACAGAGCACTTATATGTTGTGCAGCATGACAGCAAATTAGATATTTGACTTCATCAACTCCAGCTGACTCCATTGGAAGCAAATCATGTGAGATTTATTGGAAATGGGTGGCCACGAACAGTCTTTACTGTCCACTGTAAATGCAGCCATATATGTTGCATGTTATACACGAAGTTAATACTCATTTCCCTGCCATTCCTGGCTATTATGCAAGCAAAATGTGGAAATGCATCGTTACAATCATGTTACACACAGATAAATAAAAATGCACGTTTGGTTGCTAAGCATATAAAACTGCCACCCGGGTCCAATTCCTGTTTTCCTAGATTGTAGCGACTCATTTTATACAGTTTAATAAGAGTTCAAAGTATGAGCTGAGAACAGCATTGTACTCATCGAAATAAGTAATAAACCGATGCACAACATGTGACTTCTGAATAACATTGCAATGTGAAACAACGCGTCTTTTTTTTTTTTTAAACGCAGCATCTCTATGGCAGCCGTTGCCGCACTGCTGATAGCTGGAGAGACAGGGAACAAATAAACATGTTAGTTCTTCCTACCTGAGTAAAGCCTGGCGAAATATCTCATATACATTGGCGGTTACTTGGACGTCACTCTCCGAGGACGCCCCTGAGGGATTGTGCTCGTCCTCGGGCTCAGGCTGGGCTCCTTTGCTCCAAGAGACATTTTGCGTTTGTTTCGTGCCCACTACGTCATCACTAGGCGACCGAGTGAGTAAACAAGCTGAGTGCGTGAGCGACAGGATACGCACATATACAGGCCACGAAAACAACAAAACATTGGCGGGTTTTCTTTTTTTGTAATCCAAAAAGTCGAAGGTGCTTAAACGTTTTTAATTAATTTTGATTTAAGGCCCTGATATGCATTCAGAAAAATATTGAGCGATCGTGTGACGTCAGTTGTGTTTTCCATTCATACGGGGATACCACTTTGGGTCAATTTATATAAATGTTCAATAGATACAGCATGTTTAACTGTCTACAAATTCCATTCATATCCCACAAGGGAGAAAGTCGTACAGCATATCTAAGCGGGGTAGTTAGGGAATTCCCCGGATGTTAGAACGACAGAGGCCGCTACTGTGTGGACAAAGCTAACTAGCTATATTTCTTCGCTTTCCATTAAAAATAGCCGAACATGTTCGGTTCTTCGAGGGCCGGAGGGGTTCGAGGAGGCCAGGACCAATTCAACTGGGATGACGTTAAGGTGGATAAACACCGAGAGAATTATCTGGGTAAGTGTGCAAAGCAATGCTGAACGCTCGCGTGTTTTAGCTCCCAAGCACGAGTAGCCAGACAAGAGCTAATAAAATGATTAACGCGCTAACGTGGCGTCGTGACGCGCCGTGCTGCATGTTGTTACCTTTCCCTGCCGTGTCCTTCATCACACGGGTTCTTGGTTGTTTGATACTTGCTTGAGAGCGGTGCCGTGTGCTGCTTAAGTCCAATTCATCGCCTACTCTGGGCTGAGCCACGTAGCCACTCTGCTATTTGAACCCCCCTTCAACTGGGTCAACATGCGGGGCTATGTGGAAGGCCACCGTGTTTGCGAAGTACAGCATTAACATCAATAAATTGAATTATACACCATTTGCCATTTACTGTATCGTACTAGTGAAATGTGTCCTGATTAATGTGCCAAACCCATTTTCTTGCGGGAAAGTCGTAAATTCTCTCGTATGAATGGCAAAAGATGGATACACACAGGGTTATTATACCTTCTCCCATCTGACATAAGAGAATTCAATTATTTTGCCTACTATCACGCATCGCCGGCATCTAGAGATGAAGAAATATATATTTAATTGTGAGTAATAATTTTCAGACAAATTAAGTGAAATTGGAGAACTTTCCACGGCACCCTGAGCTCCAAGGCACACTATAGTCATCACTGATGTGCTTATTAAATGTTAGTGTAATTATGACTAAACTACTGGCAATACATTAACACAGGTTTGTGATGAACTACGGTGTTTTTCAATTTATGCATAAATATGGATATGTCGCAATTGAAGGAGCGGAACCAAGGACACTCTGTATTTCTTATGGGGAGAATAGTTTTTCACACTCTTCCGTTTTTGTTCTTTCTTGCAGGAAATTCTGTCATGGCTCCAGTTGGTCGATGGCAAAAAGGCAAAGATCTGACATGGTACGCTAAAGACAAAACTGGCCGCGCCCGAACTAAAGAGGAGGAGCTCGCTGCTGTAAAGGCTGCAGAACATGACGCATTGATGGCTGCGTTGTAAGTGTGCCACCCAGAATATGTTACCGTAATTGGTAAAATAATTAATACAATGTCTAAAAAGTGTTATGTACAACTGATTGTCATTGTCAATGTAGAGGTCATAAGGTCATAAAGAGACAACCCACTGGACTGACAAAAGAGGTACTGTATTCCACCGTGTTTTCTTTCACTCCAAAGCTTTTTAGCCATTTTGAGGCAATCCATTCACCCAAATGGCTGGCATTCCCACAGGACTTGGCAGATATGTGTAGAAGAGAAGACGATGATGGTGAAGAAAAAAATGTGGATCGGCTCTCGGGATTGGGAAGCTCCGGGTGTGTTTTTTTTTCTTTTTAGTGTGAAAATACGTTAAAGACTGTTATGTAATTGGCATACAGTATTTTCAATAAATCTAATCAAGCCACTACTTATTGAACAAGTTGTTCTGGTTTGCTTAAAAAATACAATACTCTAGCCACTTCCCAGTTGTACAGTATTTGCGTCCAATTAACAATATTCCTCTTGACATTCAGCCTCAACAAGCAGCTCATTGCAGATGAGAGCTGTGTTGTTCTTCTCTCAAGTCCCATGACTGACAAGTGTGTTTGTTTCTATTTGCAGTGCCGGCTCACGCAAAATGGTCCTCACCCAAAAGGAAAAGGAGGCTGTTAAAATGGGCCTTCCAGTTTTTACGGTAAAGCCAAACACAAACGCTCGATTTGCAGTGAAACGCTCCGAAGCTGAAACACAGCATGTTCTGTGATGCTGGTTGACTTAAAAGTATTTCCTCATTTTAGAAAATTTTAGTGATTCGGGGTGAAACGAGTCCTTGAGTAATTGGAGTAGCTCAATTAAAAGGGTTAACATTCAGCTGTTAAAACTGGTTCCACAGTATACATTTCTATACATGTGGTGACTGTTTATTCGTGAAAGCTTTAGTGTCTACAGCTTGATGAAACATAAGAAAAGTTTTTTTTACTTGGTGTTACTTTCAGCACCACAAGACTGCAAATCATCCAGAAACTTCAACTGCAAAGTCGTCAGAGAGTGCAGAAAAAGAAGAGGTAGAGCAACGGTAAGAAAGCATGCGTACTACACTACATTAGCCCCACTTGCATAATCAAAGTACTAAACGGGCTGTTTCAAAAACTCTGCTCGTTGTAAAAACAACAACTTATTCACAGCATTATCGTCATTGTTGTTTGCCGTAGTGCGGAATTGCACGGCGCCGTAAACTGCCACCGCAATAATAAACGGTGTTTTGAGCGTTCATTATTTTCGGAAAGGCAGACTGAAATGTCTGGCTCTCGTTGTATTGTGTGAGTTTGCCTCATGTGGCTTTGCCTGGAAATAAATATGTATTTACAGTCCCAGTCAGGCTCTTAACTCATTTTGCTTTTTCTTTTTGTTGTTGTTGTTGAATAGTTTTAGTCAGGAGAGCAAGAAGAAAAAGAAAGAAAAGAAGAGCAAAAAGGAGAAAAAGAAGAAGAAGAAAAAGAAGAGGCAGAGAAGCGACTCTTCATCGGATTCAGATGACGACAGAAAGAGGTTGGTTGAACAGTGAGCACATTTTAGGACACTTGATGCCTTATGTGTCCGGTTTACACCAACCTACTCTCGTTGAGATGCATTTGTGATGATTAGAAAAGATTCACTAGAGGGCGCTAAAACGTCACTCACCTCACCTCAAACCAACCTGTCATTGCTTGAGTTTTGGAAGTGTGGAAACTGGAGCCTGATGCTCTCCAATAAACCGGAGACAATCAAAAAAGGAGGAAAAGGGATTTCAGTCAACTACATCGGGCGAGGCATTTATTAATAATTGTTCATTTTTTCATTATTATGGAGATGTTTATTCAAAAGCAGAACAAATACATAAAACATTTGTTTCAACAGAAAAAAATTAAGTATACACTCATTTACTAAAGAATAGGACCGATGATGCGGCCCTTGTGAGAATAAGCGGATCGGAAAATAGATGGATGGACACAGTCATAAAATATTATAGAAACTTTCATTTATTTCAGTAGTTACATTTAAAAAGTGGAACTCATAGTGCTGAAGCATCATTAAACTGCAATTCATCCCTAATTTGTCTCGTCATCTGAAAAAACATGTCAATGGTTTCTTACGCAATGTTATAATGTCTTGACAATGCAGCATTTAGGTTTTTGTTTGGTGTAAGGCGTAATCCTAATCAACTCTGTAAAAATAAAGTCATGCAATAATTTACCCATTTCAACTTTTTTTAGATAAATTCCTTTTTGTGTTCATTTATTTTTTTAATCCATATCTATATTGAACGCGGAAATGGGGGGGGAGTGCGGGTAGACAAAATTCCGTAATCTGAATGTGATACTAATGGGGACGCACACAACTCTGTTGGAGGCGACTGGGATGCTTCTCGCTCTAAAATGCCTGCCTTCATGATTCAAGAGAAGGATGAGAAGCCAACGTCATATTATTTGCTTTCTATTGCTCTTCAGGCCCCGAAAGGACCACCGCCATCCTAATCCATCATACCGCAGTCAGAGTGGAGCCAGACCCCATGACAGCCATTCAAGGGGGGGACCGAAGGCACAGCAACAGCCCCCACGCCCTCATCATCGACAGCAGCGCCACGACACAGACACCTCCGACGGGGGGTCCCCTGTCCCCCGTAACCCCTCGGGCCACAAGACGGCCCCTGGCGGTGCCGCACAAAGCCACAGGCGACGCCACGACACAGACTCGGACAGCTAATGTGCTTCTCCGTTACCCAGTCCCAACCCGCCCCTCCCACTCGCTCACTCATAAAGACGCTCTTCAAAAGCTTGAGCGCTCCTGAGGACCTCATTTACCTAATGGAGGTTTTGAGGGCCATTTTTGTTGATTTGCCATGTATTACCACTTCTTTGTTTTTACCCTCAATCACAATGATTAAACCTTTCATGTACCATTCAGAATTGGCTCGTAGTTTTTTTTTTTTTTTTTACATATTACTAACTCCTAATCAAGTCTTATTATTAACTTGATACCTCAAAGTCAACAGTAGCCATAGAACAGCAAATGTATCTTACTGCATACATAAAAGACACATTCCTTTGTTTTATTTGTTGATAGCATAATTTAAAGTAATTTTACAATCAGACATCCTTTATGCTAACAAAAGCACTATAATGGTTGATGACAAATATGAAAATGTCTCGGGAGGCTAACCTACATCCTCCATTATGTTGGGACGTCTTTAAAGGGTGAGTAGTTTAAATATATTTTACTTTCATCATGCAGTTGTTGAGGTCTATTTTTTTTTACTCTTTTTGCTATGCAAATGCTAACCTAAATAGTGTTTAGTCAAAAGTGTAGCAAGGCACTAATGACAAGCATGAAAATGACCAGAGAAGTTCGCCAACAAGCTCCATTATGTCAAGCCCCTATAAAGGTTGAGCAGTTTTACTTGATTGTACTTTTTATTAACATGTTTAGGATATCCCTGTACTGATGTTACTCAGCAGATTGCTAAGCAAACTGTACTGTACCTGAAAATGACTGGAGAAGCCGGCTAGCAATCTTCAATGTGCCAGGTGTCTTCTAAAGGTGAGTAGTTTTGACTTGTAAATATTTCATCGGGGTGAATGAATTCTTGTGCTGTTACCAAGCTGATGCTAACCTAAATATCCTGTACTTGAAAGTGTGACGACTCGCATGAAAATGACGGGAGAAGCTCCCCAACAATATCTGCCGTGTCAGGCGGCTTCAAAGGGTGAGTAGTTTTACGTGGCCTTTTTTTTTCTTTTCTTTTAATGGTTGAAGAATGTTTGTCTGAATGTTACCGAGCAGAAGCTACCCTAAATAACATGCAGCTAACTATGTTATGGAATCAAAAACATCACCCTGCAGATACTAACCGAAATAGCATGAGCAATAAAGCATGTCGCCTAAAATGAGCAGAGCTTCTCTGCAAACCGTCTCCGTTATGTCCCGTGGTTTCATAGGGTGAGTAGTTGTGCTTCGCTTTATGTTTAGGGTAAAAATACGTCTTGAAATGTTTTTTTTTTTAAATGTAGGGTGACGCTCTGAGCCTTGAGCAAAGGGCTTCAGTTTACGGTTTTATATTGGGGGGGGGGGGGGGGCATGTTTGAAATGACGACTTGGAACTGGTCCCTCTCTAATGCTAGAGAGACCTGTTAATCCCTTGAAGGTTCACACCTCCGACTGGTTCACTGCCATTGTAATAGCTGCTCCGATTAGAGCCTTGTGTTTGTATGGGCCCTTAATGAGGAGGGGCTGCACCTATGGGGGTGCATTAAAAAAAAGAGCAAGGAATTCATAGAAAGAAAGAAAAAAACAGATGCCCCCACTTTTTTTTCTTTTTTACGCATTAGTGTGCCACACACAAACCAAGATGATGGAGCAGCAGGACAGGACGGCCCACACAAAGCCTCCCTATGAGCAGCCATGGACTTGCCCTCCCCACCCCTTTGCCACCGCCTCCATTTTATAGGCATGGCTGCATGAACCATAGCAGCCTAATCAACCTGCAAGAATGCCCCTCTAGATTCCCTCCCTAGCCTACGCAGCGTGCATGCGGCAGGTCACTCACTGCTTCAGGCCAAACATTTAAGTGTTCTCCGACAGCCATAGGCAACACATTGCTCTCCCACTGGGTCACCTAATGAGTGCAGTTATGACACCCCCTTTTTTCTCGAGCTGTTTGTGTCACGCAACCAGAAAGTACATTTAAATAATTAACCCCTTCAATTGTGTATGATTTTTACCTAGAATAACAAGGTTTGTGCGACATCTATAGAAAAGAAAAATCCCCACAAAATTCTACACATGACACCCCACAATGACAAAATGAAAGCTGAATCTTGCAATGGACAGAGATCCTCGATGAAAACCTGCTCCAGAGATCCTGACCTCAGACTCGGTTCATCTTTCAACAGGACAATGACCCTTACGCAAACGGCCAAGATGTCAAAGGGGTGGCTTCAGGACAACTGGGAAATGTCCTTAAGTAGGCCAGCCAGAGCCCAGAATTGAATCTGATTGAACATCCCCTGAAAGGTCTGAAATTGGCTCTCGACAGATACTTGCCCTGATGGACCTCGAGAGGTGCTGCAAAAGGGAATGGTCGAAACTGTCCCAAGATTGGTGTGGCGAGCCTGTATTGTGGCATCATATCTAAAAAGACTTGAGGCGTTAATTGTTGCTGAAAGGACCACTTACAAAGTATAACTCAGCTTCTATTTCTTTTTTTGTATTCTCTGTGGGTCTGTGGCACTAAGCAGGCTCTCTCAGGTCAGTCTTGGCTGTGAGTTTGGTGTGCTTCATCTCCAGTACATCGCATGAACACAACACCAGGAAGCATACACTTCCTTTTTCGTCAAGTGTGGGTTCATACACATTTGAAATACAAATTTGTTTATCCCTCTTGAGGCAAATGTACTATTAAAAAAAAATGCATTCATGGTTAATTTTGTAACATTTAACCGCTTTTATTGCATAGTCAAGTATAAAGAAAAATCAATTACAGGTACATTGAATCCATTTCACTTTTATGACAGTGCTTCTTAACTCACAACACCCATAGATTAATTCACACATTTCAATAATTACAAATCACAAAAACACCCCCACCCCATCTATATTCAGAATAGTGCAGTAACATAGAGGAAAAAACAGAAGGCAACACTTTGATAGATGAAGGCATGATATAGGTTTCTGTTTATACCAAACGTGAACCATGTGCAAAGCAAAAAATGCAGAAGAAATATTCTTTACTCTTTATTGCTGTTCAAAAGCCTTGCCTCTCTTTCCAAAAGGCATCGAGTACAGCCACGACATTGTACCGTCACAATGCATACAGTACAAGGCAGGCCAAAAGTGTGATAATTTGTGCATCGTTTTTTAAGTTAGAGTATGCTCTTTAAGGCAAATGTGGACCTGAGACAGACAAAATAGAAAAAGAAAATGCCCCTCCAACAAGATACGTCGCATGTAACATTCCAGTGTTTACCAAATGGGAGGCGGCCTGGATCTTGTTATTCTGGCAAATTGCCGCAAGTGCATCTTTTTTTTTGCCAATTGGTCGAATGGTTGCTGGTAAAAGTTGATTCCACACGTCCCTCATTTATCACCCAACCGAAAGTCAAACAATCAGACCAGAAAAATTCAAGTAAAGTTGGCCCATTACCAAAATCGATTCCATAAAATACAAACGCGTCAACTTTGGCCAAACGAGGTAATCGTCCAGTGTGTCTGCGGTAACGACAGCTCAGTAAAGGCAGAATGTAAAAACGTATGAGGTGAGCGTTAGTGATTTTTCAGCCTGTTGGACAACCAATCGAGTCCCTCGTAGAGGCCTTCCCCATTTGTGGCACAGGTAGCCTGGATGTACCATTGTCTGTCGCGCAGGGAGTGAAGACCCAGCTTGTCTGTGATCTCAGATGCCGACATGGCATTGGGCAGGTCCTGTCAAGGCCACATTGGAAGGCAATCATTGGAAAAGAAACATGATCAGAATGCTCGGGAAACAAGTCGCTCGGAAGACAAATACAAATTAGTGGTTGGAAACGGACATTTGGGTTTGTGCTTATGTCCATTTGCGGGTACTGAATATACAGTGCTTTGTACTTATACCTCACTTTCATGAGGTTTTATTGGGTTTTCAATGTGTGTGAAAATGCACACGTCGACGGAAGTCGGAGTACAATTCTTTCAGGAAGACGACTCACCTGTTTATTAGCAAAAACTAATAGCAAAGCGCCGCTCAGTTCGTCCTCCGCCAACATCCTCATGAGCTCCTCGCGAGCCTCGGAGCATCGATCTCGGTCGTTGCTGTCCACCACAAAAATGAGACCTGTGGCAGAAACACACCTTAGGCGGGGTACACAGATACCAATGATCAAGCCACACCACAGGAGGGAGCATCTTGTGTGAAGAGGTGTTTTCCTTCCCGGTTAGCTGTTATTGGTATAAATCGAACCATGTAATTCTTAGCTACCAACATATTTGCTAAAAGCTAACTTCTGTTCCTAAATTATAACAATGTTGTGAAAAGACAGCATTACTTTTTCAGAAACACGTACTCCAACTTTTCAATCGTGACTGTGCCTTTTGCCGTTACAGTATTGCCAAATAATGCAGGAAGTTACTTATTAGTTCACTACACCGGTTTTCAGACCAGCAAGTTCACTGAAGTGAGGCCGCGAGATAACCGCCTAAGTGATGATGATTGGGTGAGGTCGATTCAAATTTCATTGTAAGGCACTCAGAGGGAGTTTAGGAGGTGCTGTTGGAACAAACGAAAACAAGCACTCGCACGAGTCGACAAGTAATGGGGTGTGAGGTCTGAGGAACAGTGTGAGCCCAGTCAAATATTGACAAATGAAATCAGCCTTTGACAGTAACGTGAAATGTTACTTTTCTGGAAACAAAATTAAAATAATCAATGTACAGTATGTCATATGCACACTGCGCCATGCTCAAAAATCCCAAATGTTTGATATTTTTCAGGTTTTTAAATCGTTACCAATTATTAATTACTTTTTTGAGGAGGTGACTCCTAGTTAACTGATTTGTTTTAAAGGAATGTAACTTGCCCAACATTGGTAAGCGCACATTTTTCTTCTCCCTGCTTGGGTTTTTAACATTTTTTAAATGGTTATGCGTGCACTTAAGATAATAGTGTGCCATTTCAGCAGGATGCAGCTTGACGCTTTAACACATGCCTTGTGTGTTCTGAAAGTAATGACGCCACAGCGGTCGAATCTTGTCCTGACCACCGACATCCCACACCGTAAAGCTGATGTTCTTGTACTCCACCGTCTCCACATTAAAGCCTGCAAGGCAGAAAGTACGGTCACGTTAATGACCACACCCAGAACACTGACAAACACGCTGATGTCTCTTTACCTATTGTTGGGATGGTGGTGACAATCTCCCCAAGCTTGAGTTTGTACAAAATGGTGGTTTTGCCTGCCGCATCCAAGCCCACCATGAGGATCCTCATTTCCTTCTTGCCCAATAATTTGGAAAAGACTGAAAATAGATTTCCCATGGCTGGCACTGTTGCTGCTGACAGGAATGTGCTGACAGGAATGTACGTTTGTTTGCCTTGTCTGGAGAAACAAAACACCCATTGTCAACGTAGCTTAAGACATGGAGTGGTTGCTTCAGGTGCGACAGTGACGTAACCGAAATGGGATGCGCTATTAAAAATTAAGACCAAGCCAAAATTATGAGCAGTTCTTGATATCAAAATACATTCAAATGAAGTAAACACGTTAAAACCACCCTTCGGCGTATAAGAAATAAGCACCGGCTGGTGTTGAGTTGACTATCAAATTACAGGTAAAATAAGCCGCAAATACAAACAACATACAAATGCCAAACACTTAATCAAGTCGTCACGTAACCAGAAAACGTTATTTCGCGAGGCGTCGGCGGCACTTATTCGAGAGACTGTTTAAATGGGGTGAACTGCCGAAAACAGTCGATGTTACACTTCGGGAAGTTAGTCAACCGATTCGGTTAGCGCTTAGCTCCTCGGCACTTACCCCTGCCGCTTGTCATCAACGCTGCCCCCCGCTTATAATAAAACAGGAATCGCAATGACACAACACAGGGGAAAGAAGAAAGTAGTTTCTCAGCTGAGCACTTACAAGGAGCTTTTGCCTTGTAGCAACTTCAAGGCGTTTCCTTCCTTCGGGAAATGGCGACCATTGGACACGTCACAACATCCCTCATGGCTTCTCTTCCGCATTCCGTCCTGTCTTTCCGCGAGATATCGCCTCCTGTGGTCAGAAAGGGGCACTTCAATCGGCCTAGCTGAGTTCACTGTAAAAAAAAAAGCACAAAAAAATATATATAAAATTAATCTGTCTCTAAATATTAATAATATTAATCATAATGTGTTGTCTGGAGAAAAAATGTCCATCTCTGAGGTTAAAGTAATTTTATAACAATAGTGCATAGTTTTGTGTGACTATATTTGAAATATATATTTATCCCAATAAATAATATTAAATAACAATAATAATAACAAGGACAAGAAATAAATTATTATTCCACAGCATAAAACCGATCACTTTTATTGTATTATATTTACTGGTAAATGAGCAACAGTATAAGTAGTCGTGTTTTTAATAACAATAAATCCACTTCCTTTTTCATTTTAAACCAAGCAGGTCATTGAAAAAGGAGCTCATTGAATTTTAACCAGGGTCAACTATGCCAGCTACCCCCAGCAGGGGGGGGCAGCAGGAGGCCGGTTGAGTTTATAGCTGGTGACAGACCACACAGAAAAGGGTCATAACACTGTCCCAGCCCCCTCCATCCATCCATCCATCCATCTTCTACCGCTTATCCGGGGCCGGGTCGCGGGGGCAGCAGCTTTAGCAGGGAAGCCCAGACTTCCCTCTCCCTAGCTACTTCTTCCAGCTCTCCCCGGGGGATCCCGAGGCGTTCCCAGGCCAGCTGGGTGACATAGTCTCTCCAGCGTGTCCTGGGTCGTCCTCGGGGTCTCCTCCCGGTGGGACATGCCCGGAACACCTCACCAGGGAGGCGTTCAGGAGGCATCCGAATCAGATGCCCAAGCCACCTCATCTGGCTCCTCTCGATGTGGAGGAGAAGCGGGTCGACTCTGAGCCCCTCCCGGATGACCGAGCTTCTCACCTTATCTCTAAGGGAGAGCCCGGACACCCTGCGGAGAAAACTCATTTCGGCCGCTTGTATCCGGGATCTCGTTCTTTCGGTCACGACCCATAGCTCGTGACCATAGATGAGGGTTGGGACGTAGATCGACCGGTAAATTGAGAGCTTCGCCCTTTGGCTCAGCTCCTTCTTTACCACGACAGACCGATGCAACGTCCGCATCACAGCAGACGCTGCACCGATCCGCCTGTCGATCTCTCGCTCCCTCCTGCCCTCATTCGTGAACAAGACCCCAAGATACTTAAACTCCTCCACTTGGGGCAAGATCTCCTCCCCGACCCGGAGTGGGCACTCCACCCTTTTCCGACTGAGGACCATGGTTTCAGATTTGGAGGTGCTAATTTTCATCCCAACCGCTTCACACTCGGCTGCGAAACGCTCCAGTGAGAGTTGGAGAGCCCTGTTTGAAGGAGCCAACAGTACCACATCATCTGCAAAAAGCAGAGATGCAATACTGAGGCTACCAAAACAGACCCCCTCAACGCTTCGGCTGCGCCTAGAAATTCTGTCCATAAAGGTAATGAACAGAATCGGCGACAAAGGGCAGCCTTGGCGGAGTCCAACCCTCACTGGAAACGATTCCGACTTATTGCCGGCAATGCGAACCAAACTCTGACCTCGGCAGTATAGGGACCGAACAGCCCGTATCAATGGGCTCGGTACCCCATACTCCCGAAGCACCCCCCACAGAACTCCCCGAGGGACACGGTCAAACGCCTTCTCCAAGTCCACAAAACACATGTAGACCGGTTGGGCGAATTCCCACATACCCTCGAGGACCCTGCTAAGGGTGTAGAGCTGGTCCACTGTTCCACGGCCGGGACGAAAACCACACTGCTCCTCCTCAATCTGAGGCTCGACTTCCTGACGGACCCTCCTCTCCAGCACCCCTGAATAGACCTTACCAGGGAGGCTGAGGAGTGTGATCCCTCTGTAGTTGGAACACACCCTCCGGTCCCCCTTTTTAAAAAGAGGGACCACCACCCCGGTCTGCCAATCCAGAGGCACTCTCCCCACTGACCACGCGATGTTGCAGAGGCGTGTCAACCAGGACAGCCCCACAACATCCAGAGCCTTGAGGAACTCCGGGCGGATCTCATCCACCCCTGGGGCCTTGCCACCGAGGAGCTTTTTAACCACATCGGTGACTTCGACCACAGAGATAGGAGAGCCCACCTCAGAGTCCCCAGACTCCGCTTCCTCCAAGGAAGGCGTGCTGGTGGAGTTGAGGAGGTCTTCGAAGTACTCCGCCCACCGGCTCACAACGTCCCGAGTCGAGGTCAACAGTGCCCCATCCCCACTGTACACAGTGTTAGTGGTGCACTGTTTCCCCCTCCTGAGACGTCGGATGGTGGACCAGAATTTCCTCGAAGCCGTCCGGAAGTCGGCTTCCATGGCCTCACCGAACTCTTCCCATGCCCGAGTTTTTGCTTCGACGACTACCGAAGCTGCATTCCGCTTGGCCAGTCGATACCTGTCAGCTGCCTCTGGTGTCCCACAGGCCATAAAGGCCCGATAGGACTCCTTCTTCAGCTTGACGGCATCCCTTACTGCTGGTGTCCACCAGCGAGTACGGGGGTTGCCGCCACGACAGGCACCAACCACCTTACGGCCACAACTCAGATTGGCCGCCTCAACAATAGAGGCACGGAACATGGTCCATTCGGACTCAATGTCCCCCGCCTCCCCCAGGACATGGGAAAAGCTCTGTCGGAGGTGGGAGTTGAAACTCCTTCTGACAGGGGATTCCGCCAGACGCTCCCAACAAACCCTCACAATACGTTTGGGTCTGCCAGGTCGGACCGGCATCTTCCCCCACCATCGGAGTCGACTCACCACCAGGTGGTGATCAGTTGACAGCTCCGCCCCTCTCTTCGCCCGAGTGTCCAAGACATGCGGCCGCAAATCCGATGATACAACCACAAAGTCAATCATCGAACTGCGGCCAAGGGTGTCCTGGTGCCAAGTGCACATATGGACACCCTTATGTTTGAACAAGGTGTTCGTTATGGACAATCCGTGACGAGCACAGAAGTCCAATAACGAAACACCACTCGAGTTCAGATCAGGGGGGCCGTTCCTCCCAATCACGCCCCTCCAGGTCTCACTGTCGTTGCCCACGTGTGCATTGAAGTCCCCCAGCAGAACAAGGGAGTCCCCAGCAGGAGTACTCTCCAGCACACCCTCCAAGGACTCCAAAAAGGGTGGGTACGCTGAACTGCTGTTGGGTGCGTACGCACAAACAACAGTCAGGACCCGTCCCCCCACTTGAAGGCGGAGGGAGGCAACCCTCTCGTCTACCGGTGTGAACCCCAATGCACAGGCACTGAGCCGGGGGGCAATGAGTATGCCCACACCTGCTCTGCGCCTCTCCCCGTGGGCAACTCCAGAGTGGAAGAGAGTCCAACCCCTCTCGAGAGAGCTGGTACCAGAACCCAGGCTGTGTGTGGAGGTAAGTCCGACTATATCCAGTCGGAACTTTTCTGCCTCGCACACCAGCTCGGGTTCCTTCCCTGTAAGAGAGGTGACATTCCATGTCCCTAGAGCTAGCTTCTGCAGCCGAGGATCGGACCGCCAGGGTCCCCGCCTTTGGCTGCTGCCCAGCTCACATTGCACCCGACCCCTTTGGCCCCTCCCATGGGTGGTGAGCTCATGAGAAGGGGGACCCACGTTGCCTCTTCGGGCTGAGCCCGGCCGGGCCCCATGGGTATAGGCCCGGCCACCAGGCGCTCGCCAACGGGCCCCGCCTCCAGGTGTCCCAGCCCCCTCTAAAACCATAATTTGTGTTTGGCCCTGCCAGGCGCGCCCGAGACCTCTTTCAGTATATTTGCACGCATTGTTGTCATTCACTTGGGTGTTGTTTACCCGGAAACAAAAATGATTTACACTGAAGCAAATTACTTTTCAATCATTGTTTGGAGTGAGTAAAATTTTAAAAAAAAAATAATCTCACTCAAAACAGAAGTGTACAGAGACTTACTGTAGCCGTGTACACGCATACGGATGGAAACATGTTCACTCAGACAACACATGACAAGGAAAAATACATGCATGTATGTTCTTACTCCTTTCCGAATTCCTTGCATACTCCAAATGTGCAACGCACCTAACAGTGTCTGCGGTAGCGCCAAGACTGACCTGTGAGTGGTAGCATGGTGTCACAGGGTAGAAAGTAAAAGTAGAAGAGGATACAGAAGAACTTGGCGAACTGCTAGCTTTTGACTGTGTGACAGCAACGCCAGCTACACACGTCTTGTCAAAGGTCATGAGTCTTCCATCGCTTCCTTAGACAAACGTTCTCCCACCAAAAAAAAAAAGCAGCCAATTCTAGCAGCTCACAGATCTCCCATCTGATTTTTCGGTTTTCCAAACAATATCGATATTTCTATGAAGACAACGGAAAGATTTCAAGTGTTTTATTGAATTATCTCTCTCTTTCAATGCCATAGTTTATGGGCCAAGGAAGCTTGGAATTCATTCCTAGAAGTGTGAGGTGCTGTACAAATCAAAGGGACACATGCATTGCATCTGGACATCAAACCCACCAAGATATTCTCTGCACTCTTGTCAAGCAAGGTAGGAATACAAATCTTTAATCTTCCAAAACAGGTTTTGCTACCTCTCTGTAATTTGTTGTTTCTCACTAAAACATACCACGATTCTGAGACTTCATACGACAAGCACTCGCAAAATTGAATAACAATTTTTCCGAGGTGCAAAATATCCTGAATGAGGGATCAGCGTGTAATCTGCCATGCATGTGTTTGGAATATGCAAGGGAACCGAAGTACCCGGAGAAAACCCACGCAGACATGGGGGAGAACATGCAAACTCCACATAGGAAGGCCCCATCCGGAATCGAACCCCGCACCTCTGCATTGTGAGGCGGACCAGCTAACCAGTCACCCATCGTGCCACCCCAGCAACAAAATTATCTGAAAATCTCATTCATATCTAAAAAATTAATTGAATCACAAAAAAATAAGCTCTCTCAAGTGTTTATAATCACAGCTCTCATAGCTTGTGGTAGTAATTAGCTTTTGCTAATAGTTCCTGTAGCTTAGGGGTGATTCGCTCAGCACGAAACGTTACCTCGGTTATGTTCCATAAAAGGGGGACTTGGAGCGAGGTTAGCTTAGCTCCGTTGTTCTTTTGTAAACACAGTCATACCACTGACCTCGCTGGTAAACAACTTGAAATTGGCTTCTATAAAACACACACAGGCACAAACACACACATGGCGGTTTCCAAAACCACTCTTGACTTTTTCGCGCTCGTCGCCTCATCCTTTAATTTTGTACTGAAGACACCCAGGCAAAGAATTCTTCAACTCCCCCCCCAAAAAAACAAAACAAACAAATGGGCTTTTCCTTTTGGTTCAGATGGTGGTCAGCCAATAAAAGCCATCAATCAAATCTCTTTGTGGTAAATGGCTGATGAGAAAAAAAGATCTTGTTCTAAAATTTGCTGCATTTTCTTTGTTTTTTTTTTCAGGTCAAAAACCTGCAACATCCCGAGTTGCATTCTTTCTGAGTTGGGAGCTTTGCCCTGACTTTGTGCTCCGGCGACTAGTTTGGAAAGTGACCTTTCCATCAGAATGTCCACTCTGTCATTCTGCTGATTTTAAACACACACGCACACACATTGGCACTCATTGCTCTTCTGCGTTCTATCTTGCACTGCATTGTCTCTAAAGTGACACAATTCAATGTGGCCCAATTTTGACATGGGCGATGGCGTAGCTGATTCATTAACCTCGACGGGTGCACAAACAATGAAATATGGTTCATGATAGGTGCTCAGCAGAGGTATGAAATCCAAACGAGCTGGTTTACTTGCCGGTTGAACCGAAGCACCTGTGGCTAAAGCCAAACCGGGGCAGGGTTTTTACTTTCGGGACCCGGATTTGACACCTCTGATGCACAGACCTTTTAGTTTGATAAACTGTAAGTGTTGTACATTATGTGCGCACTGTTAAACAAGTGGTAATTATGGACGCATAGATCATGCATTATGATACAATATAAGTGCACAGACATAACGGTACGTTATACATCTCTGCATAAACCATTCTATAAATATGGTACTTTAAAGACTAGGCTATTGAATATGATGTAACTCTTTTTCATTTTATTATACAGTATATATTTGAAGGGGATAATTGCACATTGAAGAATACTGCCTTGTACCCTACCGACGCAGATGTGCCGAAGTTAGCATACAGCTAATTTACATAAAATTGCTATTTGCAACTATGGTACATGATAAGTGTGCAGGCCAATAAATAGGGGCTAATTATAGTATGAGAGAATATAAACATAGTGATATTGGATTTGGGATGAAGTGATTTGCCAATAGAACATTTCAGGCGGTTAGCGTTCCAATTTTAAATGTTAACATCCGATCCAGGATGCGGCGCAACAGCCAGATAAAAAGTTGTAAAGTTACGATAAAGGTTTTTTTTTTTAAGTTAGTGTTTTTGGATTAAAGTATGTTTTTAATTTTTTTTAAAAGAAAAGTAACGTAATTATTAAAGGAACAAAAGTTGGGTTTTTTTCAGGTAAACAAAAAAAATTGTCATCTTATGAGAACAAGTTATTTCATACTGATTAATGAGGCAGGAAAGTCATAGTTTCACAAGTCAGTTTTAAAAAACAATTGTATTTTTATGATGCAGGATGCCTTCTATTCTGGAAAGACGCATTGATCCACTAATAATTCTCAAAAAAATTATCTTGATTGTTCTTGAAAAAAAACATCTGACTTTATTTTATCATACCCTTTGTAAAACAACAAAAAACGTTAATAATGTAATAATATAACATTTGCATGATGATATTTCATCACACCAGAGTTTTTAACAAAGCTAACTACTTTATCTTGTTTTTTTTTTTTTTTTAAATGTGCGAGGCCCAATACGTAGCTATACATGTTTTAAAAATATATTTTGGGGACCCCTAAACAAGAGTCTGGGGACCCCATTTGAGAACCATTGCCATCGAAGACATTCATTATGACATAAATTATTTGCAACCTAGCATTTGGAATGTTGCGATTCAACTTTGCTTGAATTCAAACATCATCAAAATCCTCTGTGTACTCAATTGAGGGGGGGGGCAAGGTATGGCTTGCGGGCCACATGTGGCATTCAATAATATACATTTAACAGTTTTATCTTTGTGGTTAATTGATTCTAATAAAGTGAATTATGAAGAGGTTGACTAATTATTGAATGAGTATTCTACTATAAATTATACATCATTATAATTTTAAACATTTATATTTTACATACAAATTTAAAACGTTTTTTTCCCAGCCTACAAATGCTGGGAAAAAAACACAGATGTGGCCCTGGTGTTGACGTTTTAACAAGATTAGGTAACAAACACCTGCAAATATGACAGCAGAACCGCATATTTGTTGAAAGTGAATGTATGTGGAAAAATATTTGAGTAACTTACTCAACGCTGGTCAAAATCGTGATTTAGCGCTATGTCGCCATCCTGAGTCATGAAGCTGCTTGAGGTCCAAGTTAAATCCATCATTTCCTATAGCTCCGCATTACATGATCTTTGCACCTTTTCTCCGTCATATCTCAGCACATACTAACAGTTGTGATGTGTGGACACAGGACTATAAATAGGACAGTAGGGGGTGTACATACCCCCCCCCCACCCCGACTCCCACTTCATCCACTCTAAAAAAAACAAACAGACAAATTCTGATGGCTTGACAAATCTCCTGCACACACACACGCGCAATGTCATGGTCCCATTAAATCTGCCTTAAAATGTGTCCCAGATCGTGGCCCACGAGCCCAGTAGTCCTCCGCATGGATAGGAATCACCCCCACTTAACGCTACACATCATATCAGATCAATATGAATGTATGCCTAAATATAGGGAGGGAGGCCGGGGGGTCAGTGAGGCTTCCTAGGGTGAGGGAGCTCAGTAGGGGCCTTGCTCCCCGCTAAGTGGGGATAAAAAACACTCAGCAAGGGGCATGGGAATGGAGTGTCCCTTATTCCTACTATCAAACATGTTCAGGAGTTCATTCATGATCTGGACACACCATGTTAGCTGTCGGTAGTTGTAATAATCGTCATCGTTGGTACACTTTGTCTTTTTCTTAAAAAAACAAAACAAAACACAAGTGCTTGGCTGCAGTATTGCTACAAATTTGGTCCGAGACGTAACGCAACTCGGAGGGACAGGCATAGGATGCCTCCCTCTGCGTCTCATGTTCAGGATGACGGCTCGGGCCAAAGGCTCCAAAGGAGGCAGGAAACAAACCGAACATTATTACGGTCGCCATGAGAGGATCCGTGCTGGCCCCCGGCCGCTGGCAGCCGGCGCCAGCGGGCACCGCACCCCACGCCTCTCACAGTAGGGGGCGCCACAGAGGGAGACAGGCCGAGGGCAAAGGATCAATGTGCGGCAGTATCGTCTGCCAATCACCTTTGTGTGCTGATAGAAAAGCTTGCTAAAGGGATTTACATACGATTTTACACTCCGCCCCGGCTACATGCGGGCACGTTTGATTCCGTGTGCGTCATTACGTCCGGGCAATGCTTTTCATTTATGCATACAAAATTGTTGTTTTCTTTCAACCCAAAAATGCATATTGATGAGACACATTTTTCTGGGGGAGTATCCTTTAAACAGATTTGACAAAACTGGAGCTTTTTGCCATCAGGTCTGTGTTAACAGACACCGAAACGAACACTGTACTTACTGTGAAACATGGAGGAGGCTCAGTTATGTTCTGGGGCTGCTTTGCTACTTCTGGCAAAGGGTGTCTTGAATCTGCAGAATACAATGCAATCTCAAGACTATCAAGACACTCTGAAGCAAAATGTGGTGTCAGAAAGTTTGGTCGTGGCTCTGTTTTGGGGGGCTGCTTTGCTACATCTGGCATAGGATATCTTGAATTGCGAAGGATACAATGAAATCTCAAGACTATCAAGACATTCTGGAAAAATGTGATGCCCGGTGACAGAAAGCTTGTTCTGTTCTGAACCTTAGTATCACAAATCTCTGCAGGTTCCAGTGAAATCTTTCAGACTTATCAAGGCATTCATGAAGAAATGTACTGCGTCGTGTCAAAAAGTCTTGGTTGGGGCTGCTTTGATATACAGTATCTGGCAATGGTGGTCTTGAGTCTATGTGATGCAATAAAGTCTCAAGACTATTAAGAAATTCAGAAGCAATCCCAAGATTAAAAGTAGCATCTTTTGGGTCCTGACCCCCGAAATTCGAAAAGCAATTCGAAATTCTATTTAAACTCCTATCCCATATGTCAGCCTTCAATCTATCAAAGTAGAACTGGCTGAAGAACACGAGAACCATTGGAGTCAATGAGCGACATCGTAGGACATCCGTGACAGATGGTTGAGACAAGCCCTCGCAGGATGCGCTACTTCCCAAAAGACACGGGGGCCTCTGATGTCAGGAAGGTCTGATTGTTGCTTTGCAGGATGAGGGTAAACATGAGCCACCATGCCAGGGAAGTGGATTTAGTAGCGGAGGGTGACTCGCTTGGATGTGAACTGCATGGTCCGTTTCTCAAAAGCAGGGATTCACAAACTGCTCTGTGACCCTTTTGGGAAACTCGCTTGAAAGAGCAAAGACTCTTTGTGAGATGAAGCATTTCTTTGAATGACGGGTGAAGTTGATTCGCGTTTGCCGTGCATGCAGATTTGTATTCTAATCCCTGCGAGTGCAGGGCCAGGAAATGGTTACATCGTCATCAATGCCAAATTAAGATTGGTACACACATGGCGATAATTGGCCTAACTGGAGTATCTGTCTTCTTTTCCAATCAGAATAAGGGCTGTCGCACACTGCACAGTTCTTCCGAAACTGGCTAGGACACAACCATCGCAAAAAAAATAATAAATCACAATTTGTCACTCACCCATACCCATTTGGCCATTTAGCATCAGTTCTCCTTGCGATGGGAACTGTGCAAGCCCGGTGTGCATTCTGAGGCTCCTCATACAGTACGATGGACAGTATCACTTTTTCGGATCCATAAAAAGATGGTGTATCAGTCAAGGAAGACGCGGGGTGCTACTGAAGAGGAAAGTGGGCGAGAATTAAGAGGAAAAATAGGGAGGTATTGAAAGCAGGGCTCATTTCCATTGATTTGAGTGTAACCAGTGGAAACACCGCTCGCTTATACAGTCAAACCTCGGTTTTCGAACGTCTCGGTTCTCGACCAATTCGGTTTTCCACCAAAAATGTTGAGGTTTTTTTATGCCTCAGATGACGAACACATTTCGGTTCTGGAACAAACCTCGAGCGCACTTGAATGCACCATTTGACTCCTCTCGCCTTCCTTACATGAGAAAGTGACGCTTCCTCGGGTAGACGAGGAATTGACGCTTCCTCGTGTTGCTTTCCGTTGTGAGCAGACATGTTCAATAAACATTTTTATTTTAAAAAGAGCGTGGTTTCGGTTTTCGAACAATTCGGTTTTCGAACAGCCTTCTGGAAGGGATTATGGACGAAAACCGAGGTTTGACTGTACTTTCACCACAAGCATCACTATTTCAATCAACGGCACATATGAAATTATGAATATATATAAGTATTGTTGTAAAAACATGTATACTTTATTACTATCACTTGATGTTTTGCTGGACCTATGTCGTTGAACCCAAATACTGTGTATAAAATTATACAAAGATAAAAAAATATAGAAAATGGAGTCTGAATGGCAACGGGTTAAACTGCCATTTTGTGGAAGAGCAATCCAGTTCTTCTGCTGCCACACACAGCATTTGCCACAGGCATGGATAAGGGCGCAAACCCCCCCCAAAAAGTTAAAATAAATAAGTAATTTTTCTACCAATTTGTTACAGTACGTGACAGGTTGGACCCTAAACACAGTTGCATAGCTCCGAAAACTAAAACGACAAATCATACAGCTGAATGCAAAAACTGAGGAACATGATTGTCTTCACATGCCATCCATCCATCCATCCATCTTCTACCGCTTATCCGGGGCCGGGTCGCGGGGGCAGCAGCTTTAGCAGGGAAGCCCAGACTTCCCTCTCCCTAGCTACTTCTTCCAGCTCTCCCCGGGGGATCCCGAGGCGTTCCCAGGCCAGCTGGGTGACATAGTCTCTCCAGCGTGTCCTGGGTCGTCCTCGGGGTCTCCTCCCGGTGGGACATGCCCGGAACACCTCACCAGGGAGGCGTTCAGGAGGCATCCGAATCAGATGCCCAAGCCACCTCATCTGGCTCCTCTCGATGTGGAGGAGAAGCGGGTCGACTCTGAGCCCCTCCCGGATGACCGAGCTTCTCACCTTATCTCTAAGGGAGAGCCCGGACACCCTGCGGAGAAAACTCATTTCGGCCGCTTGTATCCGGGATCTCGTTCTTTCGGTCACGACCCATAGCTCGTGACCATAGATGAGGGTTGGGACGTAGATCGACCGGTAAATTGAGAGCTTCGCCCTTTGGCTCAGCTCCTTCTTTACCACGACAGACCGATGCAACGTCCGCATCACAGCAGACGCTGCACCGATCCGCCTGTCGATCTCTCGCTCCCTCCTGCCCTCATTCGTGAACAAGACCCCAAGATACTTAAACTCCTCCACTTGGGGCAAGATCTCCTCCCCGACCCGGAGTGGGCACTCCACCCTTTTCCGACTGAGGACCATGGTTTCAGATTTGGAGGTGCTAATTTTCATCCCAACCGCTTCACACTCGGCTGCGAAACGCTCCAGTGAGAGTTGGAGAGCCCTGTTTGAAGGAGCCAACAGTACCACATCATCTGCAAAAAGCAGAGATGCAATACTGAGGCTACCAAAACAGACCCCCTCAACGCTTCGGCTGCGCCTAGAAATTCTGTCCATAAAGGTAATGAACAGAATCGGCGACAAAGGGCAGCCTTGGCGGAGTCCAACCCTCACTGGAAACGATTCCGACTTATTGCCGGCAATGCGAACCAAACTCTGACCTCGGCAGTATAGGGACCGAACAGCCCGTATCAATGGGCTCGGTACCCCATACTCCCGAAGCACCCCCCACAGAACTCCCCGAGGGACACGGTCAAACGCCTTCTCCAAGTCCACAAAACACATGTAGACCGGTTGGGCGAATTCCCACATACCCTCGAGGACCCTGCTAAGGGTGTAGAGCTGGTCCACTGTTCCACGGCCGGGACGAAAACCACACTGCTCCTCCTCAATCTGAGGCTCGACTTCCTGACGGACCCTCCTCTCCAGCACCCCTGAATAGACCTTACCAGGGAGGCTGAGGAGTGTGATCCCTCTGTAGTTGGAACACACCCTCCGGTCCCCCTTTTTAAAAAGAGGGACCACCACCCCGGTCTGCCAATCCAGAGGCACTCTCCCCACTGACCACGCGATGTTGCAGAGGCGTGTCAACCAGGACAGCCCCACAACATCCAGAGCCTTGAGGAACTCCGGGCGGATCTCATCCACCCCTGGGGCCTTGCCACCGAGGAGCTTTTTAACCACATCGGTGACTTCGACCACAGAGATAGGAGAGCCCACCTCAGAGTCCCCAGACTCCGCTTCCTCCAAGGAAGGCGTGCTGGTGGAGTTGAGGAGGTCTTCGAAGTACTCCGCCCACCGGCTCACAACGTCCCGAGTCGAGGTCAACAGTGCCCCATCCCCACTGTACACAGTGTTAGTGGTGCACTGTTTCCCCCTCCTGAGACGTCGGATGGTGGACCAGAATTTCCTCGAAGCCGTCCGGAAGTCGGCTTCCATGGCCTCACCGAACTCTTCCCATGCCCGAGTTTTTGCTTCGACGACTACCGAAGCTGCATTCCGCTTGGCCAGTCGATACCTGTCAGCTGCCTCTGGTGTCCCACAGGCCATAATGGCCCGATAGGACTCCTTCTTCAGCTTGACGGCATCCCTTACTGCTGGTGTCCACCAGCGAGTACGGGGGTTGCCGCCACGACAGGCACCAACCACCTTACGGCCACAACTCAGATTGGCCGCCTCAACAATAGAGGCACGGAACATGGTCCATTCGGACTCAATGTCCCCCGCCTCCCCCAGGACATGGGAAAAGCTCTGTCGGAGGTGGGAGTTGAAACTCCTTCTGACAGGGGATTCCGCCAGACGCTCCCAACAAACCCTCACAATACGTTTGGGTCTGCCAGGTCGGACCGGCATCTTCCCCCACCATCGGAGTCGACTCACCACCAGGTGGTGATCAGTTGACAGCTCCGCCCCTCTCTTCGCCCGAGTGTCCAAGACATGCGGCCGCAAATCCGATGATACAACCACAAAGTCAATCATCGAACTGCGGCCAAGGGTGTCCTGGTGCCAAGTGCACATATGGACACCCTTATGTTTGAACAAGGTGTTCGTTATGGACAATCCGTGACGAGCACAGAAGTCCAATAACGAAACACCACTCGAGTTCAGATCAGGGGGGCCGTTCCTCCCAATCACGCCCCTCCAGGTCTCACTGTCGTTGCCCACGTGTGCATTGAAGTCCCCCAGCAGAACAAGGGAGTCCCCAGCAGGAGTACTCTCCAGCACACCCTCCAAGGACTCCAAAAAGGGTGGGTACGCTGAACTGCTGTTGGGTGCGTACGCACAAACAACAGTCAGGACCCGTCCCCCCACTTGAAGGCGGAGGGAGGCAACCCTCTCGTCTACCGGTGTGAACCCCAATGCACAGGCACTGAGCCGGGGGGCAATGAGTATGCCCACACCTGCTCTGCGCCTCTCCCCGTGGGCAACTCCAGAGTGGAAGAGAGTCCAACCCCTCTCGAGAGAGCTGGTACCAGAACCCAGGCTGTGTGTGGAGGTAAGTCCGACTATATCCAGTCGGAACTTTTCTACCTCGCACACCAGCTCGGGTTCCTTCCCTGTAAGAGAGGTGACATTCCATGTCCCTAGAGCTAGCTTCTGCAGCCGAGGATCGGACCGCCAGGGTCCCCGCCTTTGGCTGCTGCCCAGCTCACATTGCACCCGACCCCTTTGGCCCCTCCCATGGGTGGTGAGCTCATGAGAAGGGGGACCCACGTTGCCTCTTCGGGCTGAGCCCGGCCGGGCCCCATGGGTATAGGCCCGGCCACCAGGCGCTCGCCAACGGGCCCCGCCTCCAGGCCTGGCTCCAGAGGGAGGCCCCGGTGACCCGCGTCCGGGCAAGGGAAACTTGAATCCATTTATTTTACTCATCATAAGGGATCTATTGAGCCATGCTTTGTCTGGTCCCTCACCTCGGACCTGTTTGCCATGGGTGACCCTGCCAGGGGCATAAAGCCCCAGACAACTTAGCTCCTAGGATCATTGGGGCACGCAAACCCCTCCACCACGGTAAGGTGACGGCTCATGGAGGGGGTCTTCACATGCCAGTAAAGAATAACTTCTCATTATAACATAATTAAAAGTAATTTGAACAAATGTGTTATTTCAGAAGTGTGTATCAAACAGGTAGCCCTTTACACAAAACCCATGAAGTCATTATCAGTCTCGAAAATGTTTGTGACTCCTGGCGTAGAGACTGGGAGCTGATTGCTAATAGCTACTATACTTTCTCGCTCCACCCAGCTCACCAAGCCAACTGACAGAAAAAAAAAAAAGTCAGACCAAAACATAACAGGACACAATTAAGTGAAAGTGGATAATTATTGGTTGGCCCTAAAAGCTCATCCTGAGTGATTATCCTGCGGTGAGGGGTGTGCTAAGTGTGATTTCCCTTCCCCTGTTAAACCTGTTCAGTGTTGGCGATTGCAAATCGTTTTCTGTGTGGTCAAGTCTAAATTGGGCTGAGGCACGCGCTCTGTGATTGTGCCGTGAAATCGAAGCATAGACAATTAGGAAGCGACCTGAAGCTCACGCTGTTATGAATGCGAGTTGAGGTTCGCAGTGGTCAGCACGTCACAACCACGTCACAACCACTTTGCGGTTCTTTGTTCAAATATCAAAAAATCCATGCTTTCCCCGTGCTTGTCTGGGCTTTCTCCCAGTATTCTGGAAGTGAAGACTCTAAAACAATCCATCCATCCATCTATCCATCCATTTTCCGATCCGCTTTATCCTCACAAGGGTCACGGGGGGTGCTCGAGCCGGTGCTGGAGCCTATCCCAGCTGTTCTTGGGTGGAAGGCAGGGGACACCCTGTACCGGTTGCCAGCCAATTGCAGGGCAGAAAGAGATGAACAACCATCCGCGGTCACACAATTTCGAGTGTTCAATCAGCCTGCCATGTATGTTTTTGGAATGTGGGAGGAAACCGGAGTACCCGGAGAAAACCCACACAGGAAGGCCAGAGCCGGGATTGAACCCATAACATCTGCACTGTGAGGTCGATGCGCTAACCACTGGTTCAACGAGCTGCCCCCCTTTTTTTATTTTTTGATACATTAACACGTAACAGCATAATACAAACTTATGATATTTACCCCACCTCCGCCCCCCCATATTTGTCATGATTCAGTTTCTGTTAGTCTCCAGCAGGTGGCAGAGGTGTTCCGGTTTGTCCAGCTACCCACCTGTTAACCATCATGATAACTAGACAATTAAAGCACTTCCAAGCCGACAACCAACTGTCGGATTATTCGCCTTGCTCAAGCCATTGTTCATGTGCAATTTTTGAGACGTTAGACGTTTTTGATCTTGCTCCATTTTGTTCTCTAGGAAGTAGTCATTTCGTTCTGATAAATTATTCTCGGTTTGTATATGTCGTGATTTAGTTCTCTTGTCCTTTTGAGACAAGCGATTTCCATTTGTATTTTCCTTATCTCCTTTTGTAAATTGCCTTTTGTTTCTCTCGTTTTATCGTGGTTTGTTTGACCAGAGTCATTATTTGTAATTTGTCGGTCTTGCGTTTGTTCATAAACCTTTTTTGTACCATAACCTTATCCTTGGCTACATTTGTGGGATCCACACCTGTCCAGACAATTCAGGAACGTGACCAAAAGAAATGATTATGTCCAATAGATTTTTTTTTATTTTTTTTTTTGTAATCGGTCGATTATCGGAATTTTATTCTTCCAAATATTGGAATCAGCTTCAGGCTCATAAAAATACAAAGGTCAGGCTGGTGTTATTGTTATTTATTTATTTTTTGATACAGCTCATTCAAAGAGGTGAAGCTCTTTTTTTCTGGAATACATAAATGTGTTTATTTGTTTCAATGTGAATTCCACCATCCATTGCTTTTCAAGAAAATGGAACTCTTGAATTATGTCCAAACGGACGATGCATTGTGTCATCATCATCGGCATATGAAACATTGTCTGGTGAGCTCCAGACTATTGTTTACAACGCAAACTGTGCTCTGTCATGGTGTTCTCTCGGAGTTTTTATTGTATTAATTGTTAATGGGTGAACAGGGTTAACTGACTTAGGCTCCTTGAAATAGGTGGTTTGCTTCCCGTCAACGTCTTTTCACAGCGTAATCCAAAACTCGGAAGACCCCGTGTGTGGTGTTTACAAAATACACACAAAGACAACAAAAGAAGCACCGAGTGTGCTGTGAAAGTGACGGGATGGCCATTACTCTGATAGTGTGTCGAGGAGGATCGTTGGTGTTTGAGCCGATACCAATAAGATCATTTCCAGATCTTTAAATGGTTGATACTTCATTTGAGGAACTGTAATAGCAGTACCGTACCAATAAGGAAATCGGTGCTGTTATGGATTAGCAGACTCACACAAGGACCACAAAAGCAGCGGAGTGGCTTTCTGTGCAGCAATGCAAGATATTCAAGCTGTTAAAATATTGGCAAGTAGTGGCAACATCTTTTAGTGACGCTTCAAATTAATTTGTAGCACCCACCACAGATAAATTTGAATGTGGGAAACACTGCAGCCATAATGTTTTACTTTGCAGAGTCGATCATTGACGTGATTGATCGTTCAGTGAATGAAAGACATTACTGCCGATCCCAAAATGTGCATAAAATGCCCCCAAAAAATAAATAAAAGTCAATTGATCTCATCCAGCCAATCAGATCTGTATAAAGTCTATTTATTATCCAAAAGTTCCGCGACAATTAACAAGTGACTGACTCACGTGACGAATGAACTTGAAAGGTATTTTCAGTCATTCTGAACGTGCGCTACGTCAATAACAGTCGGTGATATCATTGTACAATTTTCCGAGTCATTGTTTTGATGTAGGCAGAGAGGGCCAATTTGTGCGCGTGTACTAGTGTGTGCGTGTGCGGCTCGACGGCGCAGCTGTCTGCCTCCAGGCTGCGCAGTCTACTGCAGCCTCTCATTTCGGGCCGGCGCCGGTGTGCTAACGCATTAGCGGGCTTGTCGTGGCACCTTATTTGAAAGCCTGTGACCGGCTGCCTGACACGCCTGACAGGGTCATAGGTGTCAAACTGCTCGCGCTGACATCACGCCGGACACGTAAGGGCACGGGCAAATTAGCGCGCTACCTGAGTCAATTGACGCTGGGAGCTCCCAGGCATGTGTAAAAATGTGCACGTAACACATCTGTAATGCGTGCTAGTCCTCTACATTACGCACTACCACACCCTTTTTTTTTTTTGCAATCTGCATTCATAAAGATACTATTGATTTTGGATTGGCAACAAGGTTATTCAGTTCAGTACAACTAAGAAACTAACAAACTGCAATTGATAAAACATTTTTTGTCAAGAAAATCAAATACTACAATCCAAACTACATGTCAGGTTAACAAAACTAACTAAAACTATAATAATTCTAGCAAAAACATCCTCGGTCGATTAAAGTCATACGTGAGAGTTCAGGGTTCATTTTAAATGTATTTGTTTCGGTACACCTGCAAATCCGTACAGAAGAAGGAAAGTCATTTTACATTTGTCATTTATTTTGCATTATAACACAATAGTTAGTGACCTTTTTTGCTTTTTTTATCTTGCACTTGACAAACACCAAAATAAAAATGACCACAGACTAAGAAACTTCCAAAATTAAAAAAAACTCAAAATGAAATAAAAACCAACTACAGTAACAAATCTAAAACTTTTAGAAACCTGACCGGCACTTTACAATCATTGAAAACGTGAATGCAATTTATTATGAAAGTGTAAATTAATGTATTAATCATTTTTAAAATAGATTTATTATTTATTAAAACATATTTAAAGTTGATATAATTTTAGATTATATTTGTATTTATTTTACACTTATGAAATTAATTTTGGTCTTTTTCTAGCTATGGTTTTATTCAATTTTACAACCACAGTAATTTAGATCCATTTTAATACGTATTTTTAAATTCATTAAAAATATTATTTGATCAAACTAAATGACACTGTATTAAAATTCAACTTTTAATCATTTGACATGTATGTGTTTTTCCTGTAAGGTGAACCAAATTAGATTTTATATTTGTATTATAATCATTTGAAAATGAATACCGCTTGCATATTTTCTTTCCCATTGCAATTTGATTTAGTTTTAGCTACAAATAGACTTCTATTCATGCCAGTAATTTAAAATAAAATACATAGACATGAGGTACTGGGTTCAATTCGATTCCAGCTGCGGCCTTCTTGTGTGGAGTTTGCATGTTCTCCATCTGTGTGGGTTTTCTCCGGGTATTCTGGATTCCTCCCACATTCCAAAAACATACATGCAAGTTAATGGAACATTCTAAATTGTCCCTAGGTGTGAATGTGAACATGAATGGTTGTTCGTCTCTGTGTGCACTGCGATTGACTGGCAACCGGTTCAGGGTGTCCCCCGCCTACTGCCCGAAGATGGCTGGGATAGGCTCCAGCACCCCCCACGACCTTTGTGAGGATAAAACGGAACAGAAAATGGATGGATGGATGGATACATGGACATTGTACTGCACGTATGAATGAAGGCTATTTGAAAAATAATTACCCAATGAAACATGATTTTAAATGACCTATTCCCACATATTTTGTGGGAGTAGGTTTTTGACCGTTTTTGTACAGGATTTGCATCCTAGTAATTAGTGTCAACTCCTTCATGGACATGTCTGAGAATATTTTTTCTTGTCCCTTCATCGGAGGCCGCTGCAAATGGCAACAGTTTCGGAACATTTGTCCTGGCCGGCCACGCAGTGAAGTGGACATGAAGTGTCGTACGGAGGAAAATGGCTTGACGCAAGCCAAGAATGTTGGGTGTCTCTTTCAAAGTGCCATAATGAGACGTTTTCGCCGCTCAAGCGGGTTTGTATTGTGACACCGACCGTGTCCCTCAAAGAGTAGATGTGAGTGAGTGACACACAGGACCAGCTCATCTCTTTTGGGCGACTTGCAAATGATTTTTAAACTCACATCACCGAACAAGATAACAAAAATCAGTCCCAAAATAAAAATGCAGAGCCCCCACGCTGACCAAAACGTTCCAATTAGGGGCCAATGTTATCTATATTAACCCTTCGCCACCCCCGCCCCTTCGCAGCCTCCCCGGCTTGACTTTATTGAGGCAGCGGCGAGGGGGTCGGCCGGGCGGTATGCGCTGGCCTCAATAAAAACAACACTAAAAAGCAATTACAGTGCTGTGAAGAATGGGACTTGTCAGTAATTTGCCGTCTAAAAAGCGAGGAGATTGCAGGTCTGGGGCCGAGTGGAATTCTGAGCCTGCAGTGTAGTGTGGGAAAAGCAGTGGGAAGGCAAGCGCCGCCCTTTGTCTGCTAATTACTGGAACTCGCAGAGGCCAGCGCCAGGCCCCGCTAATGATAAGCCCGCTCCTCGACACCCCCCGCCAACCCGCAGCTCGTCACCTTGTCATCGATACGGCCCATCTCACACACTCGGGGAACGGCCGGCGTGCCCGTAGGCGGCCCGTCCAAAATCCTCTAAGTGGACTTTAGTTCAGGGGTGTCAAACTTATTTTTGTCTCGGGCCACATCGGAGTTTTGTCTTCCCTCAGAGGGCCGTTCTATGACATTTGAAACCACAAAATACATTTTTCATCGTCTCATCACATTATTATTTGTGCACAACAAATTATTGGATAAGAGTTTTGAAATCAGTCAACTATAATAGTTTGCTTAATTATTGTGTGAGTGAGTGTAAACAGGACAACATAAATATTGCAAAATCTCATTTCTTATGTATTACACTTGACAATTTGACATTTCAGTGCACATTTTAGCAAGGATCATGCATGTTGACACACATCATTTGCTTTCGCGGGCCACATAAAATGAGGTGGCGGGCCGGATCAGGCCCCCGGGCCTTGAGTTTGACACCTGTGCTTTAGTCAGTATCTCTCAAGTCAAAGTAGTCCTCCAAAGAATTACTTGAGGAAGGATGAACAAAATACTCAAGGACTAAGTAGCGTTGCATGGATTTTTCTTTTTTCAATCCATCTCAGGGGGCGGCCATTTTGCCACTTGCTGTCGACTGAAAATGACATCACAGTTGCTCAGTCACGATCAACTACAGTTGATTAGTTTCTGAGTTTGGTTATGTGACGTTCTCAAACTGAGAATGAAAGAGTAAGACTAAGAAAACCTTTATTCGTCACACAATGGACAAATTCCCAATTTACAGCAGCAAAGTTATGAAAGGAAGAAAGTAGAAGAACAAAAAGTATAGGAGCTGCTGTAAAGGCAGCCACTCTCGCAGCGCCACCTTGAAGTCATAATAACATAATAACAAAAATAATACAGCACAACACATAAGACGCAGACAGTCATTCAATCTTAACCCCTTTTCTGCATACTCTTTGTTGTTTGAAGCAGTTCTAGATGAAAGAGTGGAGGATCATGACTCTCATATAGAAGCCATTACTCAAACGCTTGTACATTCAAATATTATGTTTCAAAAGATCATCTGCATTTCGAAACACATGAATTCCTGCTTTGTATTGCAAATGCAGATGTCAGGAAAATGGCAGCCTCGGATGGGCCACTTCCTGCCTTTTGCCCCGAATGTGATTGGCCACTGCCGAAAAACAGACACGAGATGAGTGAAACTGCTGCTGGCAATGCAGGTGAGCTCATCCTACCCGGTCAACTGCTTGCGACCTCACACACAGACACACACACACACACGCACGCACGCACACACATGAAAAAGGTGACTAATGAGTGATCATGTCTGCCTCCTCCCATTGCACCTCTAATCCGCCAATGACCCCTCATCATAGCCTTCAGGCAACACCACCAACACTGCGTCTGGGCCGGACCACCACATCATACGGCTACGGTAATGTGATTGACGCGCACACACACACACACACACACACACACACACACACACACACACACACACACACACACACACACACACTCAAGTGCATGAAAATGTCTCCCATATGGCAACCCCCAGAAGCCCACCCCGTTATCTGGCTGAGGTGCCAAGAGTCTTTGTTGGCCGCAACAATACAAACAGGCACTTCAAAAGACGGCTTTACAGGTGTCGCCTCTCTTCACGTTACATTCTGATAAACATCCCTCGCATTCAGGGCGGACGACATGCTTCGCACCTCAAAGCTTCGTCGTTGTGAAAAATAAACCAAAAAACCCCCTTAAGTATATTAGTATATTACATTGTTGTTTTTTGGAAACCTGATATGCTGGAGAAAAAAATGTGGGCAGTTTTGTAATCAGCACATAAAAAAAGTTTCTCTGCATCTCTGTTTCTTAATTTAAAAAAAAAAAAAAGGGAACTGGATAAGTATGATCGAGAATGGATAACGTGATCATCTTATTAGAATGATGTCAGATTTTTTTAAGAAGAAAAAAAATATAAACTGACGATGGTTCCCCTTTCTGAGAAAAAAAAATTCTTAGGAAAACGTTTTTTTCATTAAAAAATGTTTTTGCTTGTTTTTTTTTTATTTCCTTGACCTTTTGGATTTGCGCAGCTCTTTGAAACTCTTCTGCGATTAAGGCTTAGATAAATGAACTTGACTTGACTAGAAACTTAATTTGTACTTTCTGGAAAAAATTAGTTGTATTTCATTTTTTATGTTTGTTTCAGTCCCGCGACCCTAGTGAGGATAAAGCGGTTCGGAAGATGAATGAATGAATGTTTGTTTCAGTATTATTTTTGCATGAAAATATATTTATTTATTTACTATTTTTAAATTGAAAAATCCCCAAGAATAAAAATATTCATTTGTTATTGTATTTTGGGGAGGAACAAAACCTGGTACTGTAATGATAATTATAAAAACTTTTTGGGGAGGGGAAAAAAAGTGGAGGTGAAAACATATTTTTTCAGAGATATTTCACATTTTTCCAAGATATAAATTGTTCAAAAACTAATAATAGTTTTCTGGGGGTTTTTTTGTGTTGTCAGGAAAGTCATTTCAAGCCATTTATATAAATCTTTTTTTTTTCTCGCTTCTTGAAAAAGAATGTTACCTTCCTTTCAAAAACTAAAACGGTGTCTCATTATGGAGGCAACATATTGGTTCCATTTTGCCTGACATTTTCCTTTTCCTTTTTTTCTCTTGTTTCTGCGTCTGT
The DNA here is from genome assembly GCA_018466805.1 of Hippocampus abdominalis. NCBI lineage: Eukaryota > Metazoa > Chordata > Actinopteri > Syngnathiformes > Syngnathidae > Hippocampus > Hippocampus abdominalis. The sequence goes on from CM031708.1 coordinate 3,828,946, forward strand.
GTTGACTTGGGTCGTCCTCACCTTGAAACGTTTGCCGTTGTCAGTGGTGAATGTTTAAGTGAAACTCCCCCGCGTTCTCCCCATACAATAAAAAAGGCTCAGTGATTGCAATTAAGTCCTTTGTGTTGCTTTTATATGGTTATTGGCTGCTCCCGCTCACAGGTTGGCCGTGTCAAAGTTCTCACAGTCGGGAGGGCATGATTCGTCCTCTGGCAACTATCTGCTAACAATGTCCGTCTCGCGTGGGTGACAAAGGAGGCTGTGCTAAATTTTGGACCTATCTGAGTCCCCATTCGCTTGGCGTCAACACTGTCTAAGGGTCGTGCGTTGAGCTGCTGCTTACTTCAAGCTTCCTCGCAGACTCAATAAAGGGGCATTTGCATGTTTCTAAATGGAGAAATCATAAGAATTGGTGTTGTCCTGGTCAAATTTCAGGTTAGGCTCATGTTTGGTAATTTCTTTGTTATTTATTCCAAAATGTAGGAGGTTGCAACCAAAACTGCGACTGTTGTTGTTGTTTTTTTTTTGGTCTACATTGAATCATGCCACTTTTGTGTTGTGTTGTATGGTGCAGGCCTGGCTCTAATCATTTTACTTTTTCATTTTATTACAGCAGCGCAGGAAAAAAAGCAATTTCATGTGAAGACATACTTTTGAGGATTAAAATAAAAATGAATGATGAAAAATGTCACTCACTGCTGATATAAATCCATTAAAACGATCAGCGACCGGGATGAGTCTCACGTCATTAGCTCACAGTTTACTTTGATTTTGTCTGCTAGCATCCACAGAGACACATTACATTAGCGGAGTCGTGGACGGGAGCAGCGTGTTGCCAAACATAACATGCCAAACAACGTGATAATGTTTATTTTTTAACACCACATAATCCGACCATAAAGAGGTCACCTTCAGAGATTTGCGTAACAATTTACAGACAGTCCGGAACAATTAGCAACTCTGATTATCATTCATGGTCCAAAGATTTGTGAAAAAGATTTTGGAAGAGGAAGTAACCACAGTCATTTGCTTTTGGGAAGTATTAAGAATTTTGATCAGTCGGGGTGACCACAGACTGACATGGATAGAATTGAAACAAATTAGTAATTTTTTTGTAAATTAGCGATTCATTGTATATGCACGGAAAGCACAGATATAAATGTTTGGGGTTTTTTTCCATAAAATGTGTTTAAATATGTAGTTAGTTGTCAAAAAAGACAGTCATCAACACTTTTTGCCTCTTTGTTATTTTATTTTGATGTTACAGAATTAGAAATCTCTCGGTCTTTATCCGTATGTGTATACACATGTATGTGCGTGTGTGTCTATCCATCTACCTACCTATCTATCTGTCTGTCAGTCTGTCTGGCTAGCTAGCTAGCTAGCTAGCTACAAGTCAGATCAGTCGACAGAAACATTTTAGTAAATATTACTTTTACTTACTAATATAGAAAATAAATATTTGTAAAAAACACACACCCACACATACACACACACACACACACACACACACACACACACACACACAAACACACACACACTAGTATGTACAAAACTTTGGACTTTAAAAAGGAAATTAGAACACAGATATTAAACTACTATAATTAACACCAGCACTTCAGGTTTCAGAAACACATCAGATGACATTATTTGCGTGAGGAAATGAGCTTTTCTGCATCAAATTATTTATCTGAAACCACCTTTTAATATTAGGCTGCACTTTTATTAGGTACACACACATTGAATGATGTCTACAGAATGTCTTAACATTTTTGCCGCAACAAAAATAAACATGTGCCATTCTGATTAACACTGTTGCGTTTGTGTCATTTCTTTTTTCATGGTAAAAGTTGTCATCTTTTTGTGAATAGAAATGTATTTCATCACAAACATGTTTTTCAGTTCTCTAAAAGTTGTGTATGATAGATAGTTGGACATGATTACCGGTAGTCATATTTTAAGGTTGTACTGGTATGAAAAAAAGTCTCATGAGAATTTTTTATTTTCAGAGAAAAACAGTCTTTTGGAGAAAAAAACCCTTTCTTCTCTATTTAGTATTTTCTAACCAGAAAACAGGTTGCATTTTAAGAGTATATATATAATATTAGAAAGCCTTGATTCAACTGTGCACGTGTACCTAATAAAATGACCTCTCAATTCAGCTTTCAGCAGGTTTTACTGAGGAAAATAACAAAACAAAAAACAAGAGAGTGGCTGTGAGTCATCATAAATTAAAAATAGAGCAACAAGTCAAATCACGTTTGCACTAATCAGACTATAAAGCAACTAAAACAAGAACTACTTTGTTTAAAATGCAGACGACTACTCGATTCGGGAATGAGTCCAAACTTCACCTTTTCCAAACTATCAAACACAATTCTTTCACAGAAAGAATCCAAACAAAAAATAACAACAACAACAAAAAAACATGTAGACAAATTGAATGTCAGAACCTCAAAAGAGCCAATAACCACCCATCAATAATAAATGCTGACTCGGTAACATGGGAAGAGAAGAACGTTTGCTAGCTTCAGCGACGCAGCTTTTTTCAATTTAGATGAGAATGGAGAATGCACACAAGGTTTGGTCATTTTTTCAACACGTTATTTTGTGCTGCTTCCAGAGAATCTTTACAAAAAAAGCAAACAACAACAACAACATAGTAACACTAATAAGTGTGAATGTGTCTAAACATCATTAATGGCCACATTGAAAGGGAGGGGGGGTACTACAAAGTACAAAATTATGCAAATAATGTCGTCTTTTTATGAGGGGAAATCATCAGAATTTTAAATGAATGACATTGCAACATGACATTACAAAAAAGGAAAAAACTGTCCAAATTTGATGAGGAAAAAGTCAGATCATAACATTCCAAATGTAAACAATCAAGTCAACAAAAAAAAGCTAATTCCATTTGAAAAACCTCAGAGGTATATGAGAATAAGGTTGCAGTATTCCGAGAAAAGAAAAATGACAAGACAGTGGTTATTTCCCGAGGAAATTGTTGGCATTTTTAGAAGAATAAAATCGGCATTTTAAGAAAAGTAGCTGTTTTTTTGGGGGACAAATCACAAAAAATAAAGTTATGTTAGTTGCTATTACTTTGTAAGAGAACGATTTCATGATTTTTGAAATGTATTTTGAGAAAAGAATGCTCAGATTTTAATATTGCAAAAAAAATATTAAAATTATATTCATCATCGAAACAATATTTTGAATTTTTTTTTGCATAACACAAGATATTTGATATTTGTCTCTTACGATATTTGATGGAAAATAGTATTCAAATTTCAAGTTCAAATTTGTTTTACTTCTTGTAAAATTCAGACTTCTCATAACATTCAGATTTTTTCTTGTCTTTTTATTTTTTTTCTTGTCAATTTTGCCTCAGCGTAACTGAGACGGGAATGGCGGAAATACTTTTGATAAATAAATGCCCCCTCATTACAAAGCACCTCCTATTCATATGAGACATTCCTAATACTGATAAAAAGAGAGGCGGACATGCAATGTTATGGACACAAGTGCTGGACTTTTCGCGTTTGTTTGGGAGGGGGTGGGGGGCGGGCGGTCGTCGGCTGCAAAATTCTGTATTTTCTGTTTTGAGGAATGCTCCCGTAATGCTGATGGATTAATGACGTCAATTTATCGGCGCCAGATTTTCTTTTTTGACATTCACGCGGACCAGTGCCTCCTTAAAAGCGGGGCACATGCATACTGATCATTGGGCCAATTTGGGGCATTTTTTTTCCCCACTACTTTGGATTTTTGGGAAATCGGCAAAAACCAGATTATCTGATTTTTCTCAAAGATTATCCTGAGCGATTCTTCTGCGGTTTGGGGTGTTTTGCAATTTTCAAACTTCACATGTGAATCTTTTGGGTTTGACCAGGAATCAGCCATTGGATGGAATCAGTTGAAGGTTGGCCCTTAATTTGCATCTCAAAAAATTACAAGGGAAAGTGTATATCAAGTCCCTTAAAAGGGAAATTCTAACATTTGTTTCTAAAAACATCGAACATGTTCGAAGGCAATTGCTGAAAATGTGCAAAGGCTAACAACTACTAAACATAATACTCTCGTTTCCGATAATCCAGAGAATTGATTTTTCACTTTTCTCGACTTTTTGGGCATGGCTGTAACAGTGCCAAGCAAGACAATCAAAATGAACGCAAACTAAAGAAATAATCAAAACTAAAATGGATAAAACATTTTCCTTAATGAAATAAAATCAAAAACAAGAATGCTTTTTTTTTGTTGTTAAAGAAAAAAACAAAAACAATAACAAACTATATTTTACATTTATAAAACTACAACTGCAGCAAAAATATCCTTCGTTTTTGTCTTTGGCGATGGATTTCATACATCAGCTTTCGGAGATTATTTGAAATGCATTTCTTTTGGTATTACTGAACGGCCAAACAGAAGAAGGAATGCTGAACAGTCATTTGGGATTTATCGTTTACTTTACTTTATTACACTAATACTCACTGTGGCCTTCTTTATATCTTGCACTTGACAAACACTCTCCATCCATCCTCACAAGGGTCGCGGGGCGTTCTGGAGCCTATCCCAGCCGTCTTCGGGCAGTAGGCGGGGGACACCCTGAACTGGTTGCCAGCCAATCGCAGGGCACACATAGACAAACAACCATTCACAATGACAATCACGCTTAGGGACAATTTAGAGTGTTCCATTAACTTGCCATGTATGTTTTTGTAATGTGGGAGGAAACCGGAATACCCGGAGAAAAGCCACACGTGGCTTCCTCTAGATGGCAGATGATACGACATTTTTGTTTGGTGGTGAGTCGTGATACAGTGAAACTCCTCTACAACGAAATCATGTTTGCAGCAAGAGATTTTTCACAACAGGGGGTTTTTCACTGTAGCAAATTTGAAACCGGAAAGTGGGAATGGTGTTAATGCATGACGATTTTTTTCACACTAAGGGGTATTTTCACCCATGTAGATTTCGTTGTAGAGGAGTTTCACTGTATTTCCCTCATACATGCCTTGACCACAGTCGACCACGCGCTATAAGAGCAGGACGATCACACGTTTCTCCTCACGGCGGGGTATCTCTCAGATTTTAAAATTGGGCTAACATATTTCAAATCAGTATTTGTGTACCCTGTGTTGCATCCCCCATCTTCATTTCATACAAGACGCACTCATTCACTCTATTCTGGAGTGAGCCCAGGGGCCAGATACAGTTGATACGCAACCCCTGACACTCATGTTCACACCAACGGACAATTTCACGTCTTCAATGACCCCAAAATGCATATTTGGGGAATGAGGGAGGAAGCTGGACGTTTGATGAGAAAACACACACACGGGACAATACACAAACTCCACACAGGAAGGCCCGGATTTGAATCACAAACCCCAGATCTGTGAAAGCGATGCGCTAACGAGGTTCCGACAGATATGGCTTTTTTGGGGCTGATGCAGATTCCAATATTTTCCAGAATAAAAGTCAGGTAACTAATTAATCGTCCGATTAATTAAAAAAATTCATTTAATAAAATAACTTATTTTTTGGGGTCCCTTAAAGCTTACGATAATACATGCAGGATGAATTCCATGAAAAATTGGCAAACATTTTTGCTCACTTTTGACGGGGGTGAATGTTTGAATGGCATTTTTTTGTTTTATGTTGTAATGTGTTAATGCTTTTTTATTTTATTTTATTTTTTTAGATTTTGAAAGAGCTACTCTCCTCCGATTAAATCGGCCGGCCGATTAATCATTTCGGGCCCTAACGGTAACCACTATTCCTCCGTGCCTCCACAAGTCGTACTATTCTCAACTAAATTACACGGAAGACAAAGACAATATTTGAAAAAAAAACAAAAAACTAAAAACACCAATATGGTGTTTGACATTTAACCAAACAGTCCTTTCTGATTAGAAACCGGCGGTCCACGACACCTTAAAACGTCCTCCTCGTGAAGAAGATGGAGGCGGACTTTTCGGGCCTCCGTGAAGGGAATGCAAGTTTCCGTCCGCTGGACCCCAAAGACGGACGGGCTCAGTCCAAAGTCTGAAGCTTCAAGATGGAGAAGCGGGTGCTATTTGCAGGTGTGCACATCGTAGACCCTGACGCACTCCTGGCAGCTGACGTAGCAGCACCAATGGAAAATGCAGTGGCACTTCTCTTTTCGCCTCTCCGTCCGGGTGTTGTGGCCGCGGCCGCAGCACAGCAGGTCGCAGCCGTCGATGCCGTGCGATGTCAGATTACAGACGCGGTCGCGGGTGCCGAACGAGCCCGTTTCGGCGTTGGGGTCGCAGAAATTGGGCGAGCTCTCATAGTAGACCAGGTCGCGCTCGGTGGGGGGCTTGAAGTAGTTGTACCTGGGTTTCAGGGTCTCCACCCAGCCGCGCGACTCCTTGTGCTTCTCCACCACCATCTCCGAGGCACTGTCGTATTTGTCCTTCATGTAGTCGCCGATGACCCTGAAGTCCGGCTGAGACCACCAGCAGGTCTTGACCTCGCAGCTGCCCGACAGCCCGTGGCACTTGCACTTTAGGAAAATGTTGTCGTCGAGAGACTGTGGATAAAATAAGATTTTTTTTGCTGTTTTAAACACTCTCGGAAGCACTGCCGCACATTTACAAGCTAAATTCTAAGATAGTGGGAGCGGTGGTTTTATAATGTGGAATTACTAAACATAGAAAGAAGCCGCAAGAGACTGGGAATAGCTGTTCTTTAAAAACAAGAGAAACAGCTTCCCCGGTGTCACATGCACGACAAGAACCCACCGTCCGGCCGGCCTCGTTGTTATGGAGATTCATGGCCGAGCGGGCATCGGTTCTGCGGTTCTCCCTCGCATCGGCAAACTCTCGGGACACCATGCCGCCAAAGTCCACGTTTTCGCTGCAACCGCCCCACTTCCAGCCGTCGCCGGGGGGGCCCTTGTGACGCGTGTCGCAGCCGCAGATGGTGGCGGTGCCATCAGCGCAGGCCCGGGTGACCGCAAAGGCCACTCCGGCCGAGGCGATGGCGTGGACGAACGCTGACTCTCGAGTGGCTGGAAGGAGAGAGAGAGAGAGAGACGCACGCACGCTTGCTCAAAAGTATTGGGTCAACAGGAAGTGGGAACGGAAGACAATATAACCATGTACGTCAAATAACAGTTTACATTCTTCAAGGGTTAGGGTTGAGTAGTGCTAAGGGGTCGTTTCTGGGTTACAGTCCGTATTATATCTGGATTAGGGTGGTTGCTCTGAAGATAATTAGGGGCTAGCCCTCCCCTGAACCTCCCCACTAATCCAACCCGAGCCAAACTCATAGAACATCTACTCCAACCACATCACTCATCGAAGCAAAAACCCAACAGAATGCCGTCACAAATGCACCGAAATGTCCAATTTGAGCCTAATTGAATATTTCCGAACCCCGACAGATACAAAAATGCTCAAGTGAACCCCAATCATGCCACTACCTAACCACAATCCTAACCCAAAGTGAAACCCAACCCGAACCCAACATTCGCCCCTACCGATAATTTTAACCCCCGCCCGAACCCTCGCCGAGCCCCAACCACAACACTAATCTAAACCCAACCTCCACAAAATGTTGGCGCAGATCTATTGAGAACATTTGGGGGACATGAGAAAGCAGAACAGAGCGCTTAAATCCAAGTGCCATTTTCTTCTACATAACTAACAGACTATATTGTCCAACTATACAAATGCTAACTTGTCATTTCACCTTCTCCGGCATTTCACAATACTGTAAGAGCCGAGTGGTGGAGAAAGTAGGTCACAACCTGCTAATCCTGTCTTGCGTAACCTCAACGGCAAACATCTTTCAACCCGCGCAAACGAGACCACTCGTAACACATTCAGGTGGCCAAATTCTGTCGCGGAGGTCATTACTCGTGTCGACCACATGTGTTTCGGTAGCATCCACAAAAGGTGCCAGTGTGGGGCTTTATTCATCCCAAGACATCAATCGTCGTGTCTGTTGAATAAGGCCAGCGAGGGGCTATTGTCTCTGGGCTGACATAGTTAACTGATGACTCATCAGGCATCATGAGAGGAAGACACGGGCTTGACAGGTCTATCATTAAGAGACTCAATTAAGCTTTTGAAAGGTTAGGAAATGGCCTCCCAAACGGCGGCAATGAGCGTCCACTTATCAAAGCAAATGTGATCGCGCTCGACGTAGAAGTGGAATCACAATCTTGGACTACTGCGTCCCCCCCCAAAAAAAGAAGAGATTGGTTCGTGCGTGCGTTTCTGTGGAAGAGCATGAGTGAAGGAGGAGAAGAAAGAAAGGGACGAGTACAAAGCGAAAGGCAGAAGGGAGCGCCTGGCTTACAGCAGGTTCCAACCAGTTTAAGGACTAAAGGGCATTAGACAACAATGACGCAAGAGAAAAAGGCCCACTGTCATCCCGCGCCAGCCGCTCCGCACAGCTACTGTATGTCAGCTCGCTGAAGTAGGTGCCATAAATGTAACAGAATCTTAACCGACAAAAAGTACAGGCTGATGATTTCAAGAGAGCGGATGTCATCAGGGTTGGTCAAATTAACTGTCAGGGTGGTTAAAAAAAGAAAAAAAAAGAAGAAACTGCAAATGCAATACTGAATGTATTACAATGTAATTACAATGTAATACATTTAGTATTACATTTGCAGTTTTCAGACAACATACACAGCAAGATCGCACAGTTTCTTTTTTTTTTTTTTAACCACCCTGACAGTTAATTTGACAGTCAAAGTATCATCGCCGTCCAATGACAACCGGGTAAGCTAATTTTTGTGAAAAAAATAAAAAAAATACACACACCCAAAGACAAAATATAGGTTACATGTTTGATGTTTTGAAAGCTTCAATTCGAATTAAATGAGAACATGACTAAAAATGTCTATGTTTGGTTTGAAAAACTTTTTTTAAAAGGACAGGTTTCTACAAAACTAAGAGCTCCGTGTTACTATTTTACGTTGAAATAAGCTCAATTCAAAACTGAAACGTCACTCATTTTGACCCGTGAATATCAAGTGCTACTAAGGGGGTACTAACATAACACATAACAAGTGTGGCTTTAACTAGGGTCCCTGATGAACTCCTTTGGCAGTGCGGTGATGCTGCAAAAGGATAAGCGAGTGTAGGGATGAACGGGGTGAGGAAAAGAGGATTATCTTGGGACAAAATGAGCAAAGGAGCAGAGTCGGGAAGCAATTAAAGGGGCCCTGGCCTCTCAATATGAACACGGAGATGGGAACCTGAGAAAAAGGAGGAAGTGCTGCCTGATCTGTGGATTCCTTCCAAAACTTTACGAGTTGCGGGAAAATAAAGTTTGTCGGCCTTCCAACATTTTGTCAAGCATGCACTTGAGTTTACGCGCAAAAGCACTGCGCTCGCGAGGTGGCCTTCTCAAGCCTCGTAAAGAGATTGGGGACGATCCACGCGGGGTTGACCTTTGGGGCCAATTACACCGACAATAACATTTATTTCACCTGCTCTCGCATTAGTTCCACTGCTTGGTTTTAAGACCGGTTGATGGCGTTTCATGACACTTTGCATCCCCAGCAAACTTTGCCAAACGCCGGCAGGCCAAGTGGTCCCTGCAGCCTGCTGGGGGGTTGAATCCCCTATTGTGCCTCCACTGTCACGCTGCGTTAGGCCCACAATGGCTCCAGATATTTTATATGAAATTTGCCCTTGCCAGTGATTAGTGGGGACCAAGTTAAGTCATAGCAACAGAGAACTATGCATTGGCCGGACCCTGCTTGTCGGCAGACGGGGAAATCCCTATTCAAATGGTTTAATAAAACAATCTAAAGGGCGTGTGAATGGGGAAAAGCACTTTTTCTCCTGCTTAATCTCATGGTTGCAAAGATATTGTGCTCCGAGCTGAGCCCAGCGGGGAGTGGGGCTAAGGTCCCCCCATCAACTCCGCTTGCCACACCCCTTCTTTCTTTCTTGCACAGAGTTAATGATATACCGGCGTGATGGCTTCCCTCCCCCCCAGCATGGTGAGACGTACGTTTCAGGGGGAAGAAGCAGAGAGCACTCAGCTCATCCTACGCACTGACGCTTTCCCATCCTCAAGCTCACAGGCGGGTCACCTGATCCAAGTTTGGTTAAGAACACAATGCAAGATTTCAGTCCGACATAGAAGCTTATCATCCGCGTCACGTCCATCGAGTTTCCGATGAGGCTCGTAATGGTTTGAGGTAGGAGTGACGGCGCGCACCTCTACCTGTAATGGCTGGGGAAATGACCCCGGTTGCCTCGTTGGGTTTTCAAGAGACCTGCGTAATGCTATCAACTGATTCAGGCCGACGGCAGGGAGGTGTACTGTGAATACCAGGAATGCGCGAAAACAGCTCCGACGTCGGCTGGCTGCGCTGAGAACACCTGCACGTCTATCTGTTACCTTTCATCACGGGCAGATTCCTGCACTGCATGTTTTGACACTTTACTTAATGCAAATTAATGAGTGCTGACGCAGACGCGGCCCGCAGGCAGGGCTGGCGTGTCAGGGTGTGGAGTGAGCGAGAAAACCGAGGCGAGACAGTCAATAACATGGCAACTGTTTGACCGTATGACGTACGCCGTCATCCCTGCGTCCGATCATTTTGGGACCGCGAAAAAGGAGGTCGCTCCGTTGAAATGTTGTGCCCGATCAGCAGCTTCAAATCGTCCCCCCGTAATCGTGAAGGTGAGGATTACGAGGGCCGTCACGGGGTAGCAAGTGAGACCTATAAAGACGCCCGCTCCCCTTTGGCCCAAAAGAAGCAGGAGGAAATGGACACACTACAGTCTGAATTGCAGACAAACAGACACCAGTGAGGACAATGGGCCCGTAGCACAGACAAACACCGGCATCAATCAAATCCAGTGAAATGGAAGCCCTCTCCTACTAAGCCCTATCAAAGGCCGCAGAGCTCCCGAGTCACTCTGGTTGCCCTCTGACAAAGGCACTTAATCCCGCCACTTTGACCTCTCCCATTATGAAGGGCTTCACTGACCTTAATCCAATCAAAATGATCTACTGAAGCCCAGTTGCTGCCTCCCCTTTAACACTCAGCAGCCCAGCAATTTGGGCTAGGGGGGGGGGGGGGGGGGAGATTGCGGTGTTATTTTGCTCCACAAAAGGAGCCGGGATGGAGAGTCCCTCTCACCTCCAACTCATCCTCAAGCCGCTTTAATACTGGCTCGAGAGTTCATTAAGTGTTACGGGTTGTGAGATTAAAGCAGTGGCTCTGTCTCACCTCGACATGTTGAAGTTGTGGTCGCCGGGTTTTAAGTTCGCAGCCTAGTTTGAGCTTTGGAAACATGTTTCATTCGAAGCGCAGAGAAATAGGATTGGGGCATGTGTAAAACCTTCATCGTAGCAGATACAAGCGCAAAAGTCATTCATGTCTCTCAATGAGTCTGGCGCCAAAGCTGTCTCATAACAAAAGATTGTGGCTAATGTGACACTCCAGACTTATTTTTTGCCATGAATTCATTGCGGGAGGAAAAAGCAGAGCCACAAAAAAACCCCAAAAAAACCATTCTGCTTATTGGATCAAGAACAGTTAAGGTATCGTACCAAAGCAATCACTGAAAAGTGAGAGACCTCTTTCCAGACAAAAACATAAACCTTGAGTGATTATGCTATTTTGTTGTCGGGTTCCGATGAAACTCCCGCATCAGGAACATCAATGCCTTCATCTGTTTGATCCAGTTTAATAATATGGGCGTTTGCTAATCATTTGCATTTCTTCCCAAAGGAGCATTGCATTAGCCGTAAACATACACGTATACCAATCCAACTTCATAAATATAGCTCTCCACGCAAAATAATACTACCTGGATTTGTCTTGATTGGAGCTTTTTTTTTTGGATGACTTGACATTTTGTCTGAAAGTTGCAATTCATCATCACTGAAAGGCAACATATTAGATAACACGCCACCATTCGGGTTGAAGTGTTGTATAAGGCGCTTCAGAGAATCAACAGCAGAACAAACGCTGGGGATTCCCTCTGAAAGAAAACTCCCAACAAGACTGAACGGGGTTTGATCGTATGCATGAGTTCAGGTGGAGTGTTGTCTTGGTTCTATTTAAAAAAGGATTTGAATGAGCGTAATGGTTGATGCATGCAAGAAGAGCAGGTTTCTCTGTCATTCTCTGAGGGGTGGTTGAGGAATTTGCAATGAAAATCACCTGTAACACTGGTCAAATGGCCTGTTGGGAGGAAATCATTCTCGGTACGTTAGTCGGACTGCGACAGGGCGTCCCTTAATTTTGCAGGATGGGCTCGGAACAGATTCAATGAAATACAGTCAAACCTCGGTTTTCGTCCATAATCCGTTCCAGAAGGCTGTTCGAAAACCGAAATTGTTCGAAAACCGAAACCATGCTCTTTTTAAAATAAAAATATTTACTGAACATGTCTGCTCACAATGGAAAGCAACACAAGGAAGCGTCACTTCCTCGTGTAAGGAGGGCGAGAGGAGTCAAATAGTGAATTCAAGTGCGCTCAGTTTGTTCGAGAACCGAAATTTGTTCGTCATCCGAGGCATAAAACCTCGAAATTTTTGGTCGAAAACCGAATTGGACGAGAACCGAGATGTTCGAAAACCGAGGTTTGACTGTACACAAAAAAAAAAGGCAATTCATTACCCTTATCCAACACCGGTCCAAAAATGGCCAGATTATCATTGACGGTGGTGCAGTTCCAGCGCCGCCCTCTGAACTGGTGTTGGCACTCCTGGATGCCAATCTTCACCCCTTCCGCCACGCTGGGCATGATTTCCAAGTGGATGCGGCAGAAGTGCAGCTGCCTGGGCAATAGGCCTGGAATGCTGCTGCAGAGGATGGGTTGTGTGCCCAACGACGAGTACTGGTGGCGCACCGCTAGCGACCTAGACACACAGAAGGTCATCAGTGTTTTGAGTTTTAGGACCTAAAAAAAAACTAGTTGAGAATGTTTGGAGCAGTCGTTTCATGTCTGTGGTTTCCTGATGGCTAATATGACTATCAGATGCGAGCCCTTCAACAACCCCCCTACCCCTCCAAACCCCCACCTCACATACACCTGGCCTTTGTGAGCATGGAAATTGCAGGCCTGCCACAGCAGAGCGCTTCTGTCGATGATGAAAGTCCACGATGTATCTCCAAGTCTTCATAGACCTGAAGCCGACAACCGGGAGAGCTACACCGTGTTATTAGCTGTCCACGCACTTAACAGCCTCCCCCATCTGAGGCTAATAAGAGCGTAAACGCTATGGTGAAACTTCAGAGAGCGTACCAAGGCTAACATACACACGGCCCAATTCCCCGAAATTCCATCTTTCCCGATTTCCTTTGAAGATGAAACAAGTGCAAACTTGGTTCAATCGCGACATCCTTGCTTTTACTCGCCTTTTCCCTCTATCTCGCTATCTTCAATAGCGCTGCCAAGTGCAAAGCATGAGCTAGGACGTCATGTTTTTTTTTTTTTTAATCGATGTATTTGTCCATTACCAGCATAACTGAAAAGTAACTAAACCCGGTCGAGCAAAACTTTGTCGAGGAGTGTGGTGCGGGTCAAGGAAGAAGACATTAAATTTTGGTGCGGATTTTTGGGATGGCAAATCTATCACGGTGAAACCACCGTTGTTGTTGTCAACCGCTTTGTCATGCGCATTACTACCGACAAGTCTGGGATGGAACACTTTCACCTGAAGCAGGAAGTTTTTTTCAAATTGATAACCACATTTTTGAAACGAAGATGCTCAGCTGTCTTCTGATGTCTACGGGAATCAAGCATAACCTTGAATCATGATTTAGCTTTGACAGAGTGCAGCGCGCTAACAAGTTATCATCGTCACTGTGTCCTCTCAATTTGGATTCTTGGGCCTGGAGTGGAACAATACGGACTTTAGCTTCTGTTTGTTCAAATGTATAGTACCACTACGATCAGCTTTTGAAAACTAACTGTTCTGGCGCCTTCCACCATCAACGGGATTTAAACACTAGCTAGCATTATTGGCTAGCTAGTATATGTAAATATATAAACATATACTATCAGCTGTTGAAAACTAACTGTTCTGGCGCCTTCCACTGTCAACGGGATTTAAACACTAGCTAGCATTATTGGCTTCGACAGAGTTATTGACTTCAAAAACACTAGCTAGCATTATTGGCTTCTACAGAGTTATTGTCTTCGTTATATCATCTCAGTTATCCAAGAAATTGGATATCCACTATTTCAAAATTTCCAGTGGTCTCTTGTCTATTTACCATTTTCTAAAAATACATGAACCGTTCACCTGATTATTCTCACTCACTAAAATCAATATTCAGAGTTCTCGATACAAGTCACAACAGAGATAAATTGTTTAAGGAACACCCCCGCTATTATCTTTGGGCCAATGCCCTGCAGGTTAGCCACAAAGTGACTTTTTGGCAAGTTTGCGCTCCTTGTCAACGGACGACTCAGGGTGCCACTCATCTCATTATCCACCCAAATGACACCAGTTACTGTAGCATCCACACAAAAGTGGAACCACCCGAGCAGGTGTGTAGTGTTTGGCCGCACGGCTAGCTCGCTATCTGTTGACCTTTCGTCCAGAGACTAATCACAACAAGATTAGCAAAAGTCCTGACACTAGCTTGAGGCTATTTCCTGTAAAAACCTCCCAGTGGAAAGCCAAATGACCCCCTGCTTGACGGCTCCAAACCAGCTGACCTTGAATAACTCCATTATGCCTTCAGATCATCGCAGTGACGTATAAATTACTTGTTGCAATTGGAATTTCAAGATTACATTTCAATGTTGTTGGGCGTCACGGCGTGTCAAGAAATGAATTACGGTTTTACGTGCCTTCAAGCAGACGTCAGGGCTATTTGTCACACTGGTTCTGTCACACAATTTCTCGCCTCATTTCTACAGAATACGCCGCTATGGTAAATCACAGAAAAGTTGAAAACGGCCCCGGAGGAAGTTGCGCTGGTACACAGCATCCGCCATTAAATAAGAGCGCTACTATCACAAATTGACCTCTCTTTGGCCCTTGTCACTCCGGACACTCCCACCCCTCAAAACACTCCCGGCAGAAACCTCCGAGTCCGCATCCCAGAGAAGAGCAGACTTTTGCTTCGCTCCCTCTCTCACGCACAACAAAAGAGTGCAAATGCAAAGGAAGCTCGTGTTGACCAATTCATCACAGGCTCATCACTGTGATACTGCAGGGGAGGTGAAAACAAGCGCCGCAGGCTCGCATTTTTAAAGAGCTCCTTGTCAGTCACATCCTGAACCTCCTCCACCTCTGTTGCTTCATAGGGGGGCGGGGGGGAAAAAAATGGTGGCGTCGCCGATGTTTCCGTGGCGCTTGTCTTTACATTAATACATCTCAAGCACCTCATTCAGCAAAACTCACAGAACAAAAGTCATAAATTCATATTTGGGAATTGAATTGAAATGGGGTCGGTCCGCGACAAAATCATCACTCACTGTTGCTATGCTCCAATCCAGGAGCAGCCTAAAAGTTGGGGTGGGACATGATGTACCCTCCTGCTCACAAGGTCGAAGGAAATCAGCGGTCACTTGAGGTAAAGAGTGGTTGCAAATAAATACTTAGCAAAACGTGTATACACATACAATATTTTTTTTTTGTCTGGGTACACACTCCCCCCCCCACCCCCCGCCCGCCCCACCCCTCTCATATAAGCGTATCCAGTACAAGTTTAATGCATATTTCAGCAAGCCCAAGCAGGGCGCTTCAGAATTACCACTTTACTCGTGAGCCCCCAGGCCTTGGAGCCGACTTTGACATCAAGAGAATATGTTTGGGAAAAGGAATGTGCGGCGAGCTTTCACCTCCAGGTATTTATCTTCTAAAGGTGGGGTGGACTCAAAGGGGAAGGGGTTGGCGGCTGCCTTTTTTTGGTGTTTTTTTTTTGGAAGGGGGCAGCCAGGCTACGGCAGGTTGAGGAGATGGCGGGTCTTCGGGGCACCGAGACCGGAGAGAGACGCAGCGACTTCGCTCGGCGAAACGCCAACCGAACGCTTTACAAATACTTTCTTTGCCTTGGGATCAGTTGCCACGAAACAAATAAGTCCTTTGACAAAATGAAAAAACCATTACGTCAATGAGTGATTGTTTGCTAGCAGTCGTGTAGCAAACTGTTCTGTTTGCTTGACGTCCTTTCTTTACGTCAAACTTGATCCAACCTCTAAAATCCAACCATCAGTTAAAAAGAGGAACATTGGAATTTGCTTCTGCTATGATGACAAAATGGAAAATAGACTTCCATAGTGTGTTTGCCACAAACTGTCTCACATACTGAGATCCTTAAAAACATTCCCCGTATCAGTTGGTAGCACATTCAATATATATTTTTTCAGAATCATCGCAACGGTCCTGATGTGGGTCAGCATTTTTTTTTTTTCCATCTAAGGCCCAAATGTTATATCAGAATTTCCTCCCAGCCGAGCACAATCATGTGTTTCTCATCACTCTCAGCAGCAGGGGACCTGTTACAGGAAGATACACCCAATATCCAACCATGCGCAAATATTGAATCATAGAATAAATACATTATGCTTTGTTTGTGATATTCCATAAGGTCTGCGCTTGCTGCGGATGACGCACATTAGTACACTGGGAAAGAACTGCACTAAAGGATCTCATTGGAAGTTATACAGCACGTTATAAACCATAATGTAGTGCTATAAAACTTTTCCATGGAAAAATTATAATTGCACTTGACACCGCAGCCAACCGTTTCTCTCAATCGGGGGCGGGTCACCTATGGCGAGTGGACCAGAATGAGGATATGAGACTTCCCCAAACCTTGCCTGCAAGTAGAATTCTCATGGAGAATCCAGAGAATCCATCTTGTCCAGAACCCTGGCGGACGAGTACACTTCAATGAAATAATTAGTTCATTCATTCATCTTCTGAACCGCTTGATCCTCACTAGGGTCGCGGGGGGTGCTGGAGCTTATCCCAGTCGTCTTCGGGCAGTAGGCGGGGGACACCCTGAATTGGTTGCCAGCCAATCGCAGGGCACACAGAAACGAACAACCATTCGCGCTCACACTCACACCTAGGGACAATTTGGAGTGTACAATCAGCCTGCCATGCATGTTTTTGGAATGTGGGAGGAAACCGGAGTACCCGGAGAAAACCCACGCAGAACATGCAAACTCCATGCAAACTCCACACAGGGAGGCCGGAGCTGGAATCGAACCCGGTACCTCTGCACTGTGAAGTTGACGTGCTAACCACTGGGCTACCGGGCCACCTCAATGAAATAATTAGTTCATTAATAATGCCCTTTTATCTGCATATTTACATTGCAAAAATGACAACTGTCACTCAACCCCATGATGCCATCCGCGGCAATCATCGAGAGCACAGGACTCAGCTGGTCAAAGCGAGGCACAATGGCGGTGATGACATCTTCATCCGTTGCCGTAATTGGTCAAAACAAAAGTTTGGTAGGCGCGCACAAGGTGCTGCATCACCCAATCACCTCAAAGTACTGCAGTACGTGTCCCACAGATCACATTGGAGCAGTCCCAGATTGATGCTGTGGAGAACTCCTTTGAGTGATGCGAATCGTGTGTGTGTGTGTGTGTGTGTGTGTGTGTGTGTGTACACACACATATATATATATATATATACACACACATACATACATATACAGTATATATATATATATATATATATATATATATATATATTGCTGTGTGTTTATATATATATATATATATATACATACATATATACACATTTGCTGACAGGGTGGACATTTTTGGCTACTGTTAGCATTTAATGAATACATGGCAGAACCTTCCCATAGCAACAATAATAGTATATTATGTTAAAAATTTAAATTTTCATTGCTAAAAGGTTGTCATATAAAGTGATATTTCATGATGACACACGATTTTAAGATCGCTGACGGAGCAGGGATGGCTCCAGGATTGTTTCTCTCTCCCAGGGCAAAAGGAGGGCATGACCGATACATATTGAGTATCAAAACAAAAATGGCTCCTGCATTAAGTTCTAGTTCTAAATGTACTGTAGATGCAGTTTTTTTACATGCACACATGAATAAATGATTCAAGGGGGGAAAAAAATGAAATAAATCAAGGATCCACCATTTTCACGGCTCATTGCTTCTCTATTGACAAAGTTTGTCGAAATTGCTGTGTGTTTACGAACAAACTGCTTAGGGGAAACCACAGCTTTCCTACTTGTGGTAAAGGCCAAAATATTGGACACACCTCATAGTATGATGCAATGCAGTTGACACCACAACAAACTACAATATGATTCAAAACATCACGCTCTAATTTGAGACGGCTCTACAGGTACGTGCTCAGCATGTGTATGTGTACAGGCAATTAACGGAATGTGATCATTAAGTATTTCAGATAAAAATGGCATCCACATTGACCAAGCATCTCAAATGTTGGATGACCACCCCTCACGCGCACACGCACAGCAAACTAATGCACCTGCTGCATTCTTGATCAGAAAAGAGAACTTTTTGGAGACCCCCCCCCCAGCCCCTCCCGCTGTCCTCCGAAAAAAAGAGAACCAAAACCTACCTTTCATGTCTTGTAAATGAATGTCATTTACCGTATTTAATTAAACGTCGTGTGACGTGATGATGTAAAAATCAAGCAATCTGAATTGAACGACCAGACCATGAAAACGTTTTTTAGACCCTTTCAAAAAAAAAAATGAATAACATAAAAATACAACAGCACGTGGCCCTTCCTCTAACATATAAATATGAAAAAAAAAAAAAAACACATGTTCAAATATACGCCATTTTAAACACTTTACGCACACACTCCTTTCATTTCCAGTGACTTTTGCATCCAAAATGACTTACCACCAGATGGGATAACTTGCCATGACACGCGTGAGCCCGCAGAGCAACAAGAGGAAACATCCAACGAATATCATCCTTAAAAAAAAAAAGTTCGTCCGAACCTTTCCAACGTGATGCCTGATGCTGCGCGCCCGCTAGACCCGCTCACAGATCACAACCAAAAGTGTCACCCCCCACACCCCCCCCTAAAAAAAAATAATCAACAACAACAATCAAACAGTGGCGCTGATGGGATCTTTATCGTTTTGCGCCAATCAACTCGCGCGTGGCGATCACGCTGCGGCAGAGGCTGACAGTCATCTAAAAAAAATGTTAAAAAGCTTGCTTGCCTCTTTTTTTTTTTTTTTTTTAGGACCCAGTCATGAGGAATTGCCAAGGGGTGATCTGTGATGATACGTTCCCCACCTCGCTCAAGGAGGCAATTTGAAGATGTCTTTTTTCGGAGCTCATTGAGAATTGCAGTGCGTGTGATATATAATGTAGTTTCAAGGGGGAGAGAGGGGAGGGTTTGGGGGGGTGGGGGGGGGCTTTTAAATAGACATCGGAACCCCCGCGGATTGCGTAGCTATAACAACCTGTCCGGATTTCACTCCCCGGCTTGAAGCTTCTAAAATGCAGAAATAAATATGTGTGAATTGCTCGGGACCATTACCGACTTCTCCAAGGGCTTTTTCTTACGGCGGGGGCGGGGGCGACATGATGACTCCCTCTTCCATCCCCCATTCAGGTATAAAGGATTTTTAACAAAATGGATTGGATACAGTGGGCTTTTTTTTTTAATTAGTGAATGAAGAAAGACAACCCTGAAGTCTTACTTTTGCTTCGGTCTAATGCAATGTCAAGCAACGATGACAGTTGCACCGAGTTTGCATCACGTTTTTACGTCATAAGTGTGCTTTGTTTACGAAACCTTGCAAATGCATTCGTTTGAACCGGTCTCCATTGAAGTTGATGTGTGAAAAATGTTCAAATATAGTTAGCGACGGGTTTGTATCTTTGGAAAAAAAATCTACTTTAAAATACATCCCAAAATGTCATGCGTGACAAAACGCAAAGGACACAACGTGTTAACTCCTTGGAAAACGTCACAGAAAAACAAATATTTCATCATTTTGAGGCACAGTGAGGTGGACAATTTGCACTATTAGGCCAGCAGGGGTCACCAAATCGAAGCAAGGCTGCCATGAATATGGGAAACCAATCGTTGGTAAACTAGTACGGACGACAAAAAAACTAACAGGGAGTCTTCTGAGGTATTGGGTTGTCATCAACTTGATTTGACATTCTTACATTTAGTTGACTCATTTCTCAAACATTAGTACTTTGTTGTATTCATATTGATCAATTTGAACGCTTCAATCATGAAGCGCTCAAGAGCCCTTGAAGGCGGTCCCAAAAAGATGTCAACGCCACCTGGTGGATATATCTAGATAGCAGCGAGTGTTTGGCACGTCTGCCTGACAGTTGTGAGGGTTCTGACTTGGAATCTGGGCTGTATGTTCTCCCCAATTGTCGAGCTGTTCTCCAGCTTTCTCCCACGCGTCCAAAAAATGCTTGTTAGGTTTATTGAAGACTGTGGTCAAGCGATTCTCGAACTTTTTATACCACTTCAAAAAATACTCTGCTCTCCAACTATCACAATCAAGAACAGCATTAAAAATTACAGTTGTGAACTCGGACCAAGTAAATTAAAAACGAGACTGAGGTTTTGGAACTAAATAGCATATTTTATAGAACCGCACGCCACGATAAATGTATGCAATTACACAACACTCTGTATAACGAAGGAAAAAATGAACAAACATAAAAGATTACATTGAAATGTATTTCCCAATGTTACATAAAATTTAAAGAACTCATTGGTCACAAATTAGATGCAAATGTACTATTGTCAAAAGTTAAAAACAACTGAGTTGCACTTCAGAGGCACAGCAGTGAGTTGGTTAAGCGGCTACCTCCATGGAAGGACAGTATTTTATAAATCCATTAGTGTGTGTATATATATATATATATATATATATGAATTTTATTTTTAAATAGGGGGCCACACTCTCTGTGGGCGTGGGCCACCAGTTGCCCATCTCTGACGTAGACTAGAGGGAACCCACACACAACTTGTGGTACTACAACCACACCACGACCAATAACACCTACAATGTTAAGTCACAATTGTCATACGTATAAGTTGCATCTGAACACTTATTGACAAAATTGACTAATTTTGTGAAGGGCTCAAGTAGCCATATTGACCATTGGATTATCACCAAAACAAAAAAACTTGCTCATGAAATTCAAAATGTCAGCAAGACCTGAACTGTGGCTTTGTACGTTGTTGTCTCACCACCTGGCTGAAGTGAGGGAAACTCCCAGGAAAGCTCAACATCTATGCCATAAAAAGCCCTGCTTGATAAGCCTTGTTTTTTTTAGAAGGGGGTGCTAAATAAAGACAAGGAACTTTTTCGCTCTCTTCCTCCTGTTTGTCACAGCTGGTGAGTTTTTAAAATGGTTTTTAATAATGAATGTGGAAAGTATAAACCCCACCTGTGACTTGTGGTGTCTTGTCTGAAGTGTCAAGCTGCGGAGTTTCCAGCTACCTGCCCGACACCACCCAATGTGTGGTGAACGCCGCCGAAGCCCGTCCGTGGCGGGTTTCCCTGGAGTTCTTCTTCGCGACATGCGGAGGAACCCTCATTGCTCCAATTTGGGTTTTGACCGCCGCACATTACATCACGTGAGCTACCGTTTTAGACGTTGGAGAGTACAGTACATATAACAAGTCTACACACCCCTGTTCAAATTATAGCTTGTTGTGATTTGTGGGAAAAAAATGAGACTAAGATAAACAATTTCAAGTTATTCCAGCATGAAAACAAAATTTAAGTGTGCACACCCTCTTGAAACTATGTATGTAACTTCCACCATTTAAAGTGCCTCTGATTAACCGTGAATAGTTTTAGATATTTTAGTAGATTTGTTTTTTGTTTTTTTCTGGCAAAGGCCAAAAGGTTTTGTCTAAACATTGACTGACATTTACTTTCCTCAAAAATAGAAATAAAAAAATAGAGAGTTGAATTGAGCTGTTCAGATTATAGGTCAATTTAAAGGGGAAGTCAAGAATATTCTTGAGCATAATATGTTCCTTGTGGCCCTACTCGTCTAAACACAGTATTCTGGTTGAAATTGCTTTTGTGCAATATAAATGAATCTGAAAAATCCTCCGTTTTATCCATCTCAGGTGGCATCCATTTTGTCTTGTCCTGCCACTTGCTGTCGACTAAAAATGACATCACAGTGCCTAAGGTCTCAGTTTACCAAAGTCATATAACCAAATCCAGAAAACAGGTGAGCCGTGACAGCCTTTACTGAACTGTAAAGGCAGCGACGGCAGATGGTACTTCCAAGGAGTGAGCTGTTTGGTGGACGGGCGAGGCTGTAATACCCCCCCCCCCCCCCAATAGACCCATCATCTTTATCCATGTAGGCTTCTTCATCCTCTAAAAAAACTCACAATTTATCAATAAATGTAGCTTGACACCTCTTTTTTTTATGTCTTTACAGACGGTGGCCATAATGTTTCTGGCTTGAGAAAACAAATTTTACGGCATCATAATTTGTCTTTTATTTGTCATGTATAACATCCTAGATACAACAATAGGTACTCCTCCATTTATGGATCCAACACCTGTGAGAATGTTCAAAGTACAAGTCCTGTTTAATGTTTGAAAAAATGTACACTCGCACGATACCACAAACGCAGCGTAACTTGTCTGTGCATAGGACCAGACCTGTGAATGTTCATCGCCTCGCCTTAAACATGCCGTGGTGTCGCATGAAGCAAAAAAGGCAGAAGTTAACGGCTACAACGCTTGGTCTTATTTTACCTTTTGAGGTGCAAACATAAGCCGACGAGCGACTTTGGTTATCACCCTTCTGATGGCGTCCAGGTGAAGAAGTCAATGCCCTGCAACTCCTCGGGCAGGTACTGCTGCTCCACTGGAGCGCTGAAGGCAGGGTTGTACTTGTAGCCCTTGGCGTAGCCCAGCTGCTTCATGAGGCGGGTGGGTGCGTTGCGCAGGTGGAGAGGAACGGGAGGCAGGGGGCCGTTGTGGTTCCTCAGACAGGCCTTCACGTTCTTGTAGGCCATGTAGACGTCTATCGATTTGGCCGCCCGGGAAAGGTAGGTCACGCACTGAGCCAAGATCACCTGCAGTGTGGAGTAGGAGAGAAAAGGCGGACTGCACTTTAGTTCTGAACCAACCAAATCAAGCAGACACCCCCCCCCCCAAAAAAAATAATTACAGCCGTTGCAATTTGAAAATGGCATTCTACTACATTGCAATGTCGATTTAAATTCGATTAATTGTTCAGCCCACCCACGTACCTCACATTCTGGCATCCCGATGAAGTGACAGGCCTGGAAAGTGGACACGGCCTGAGGCAGCGCGAAGGGATCTGCCAAACCTTAGGAAGACAAGAACGCCACGTGAGGAGGCGGAAAATAAATCGTTCATCGTTTAATCTCCATCTCCTACCCACGTCCTCGCTGGCAAAGCGGACCAGCCTGCGAGCCACATAGAGCGGGTCCTCGCCGCCTTCCAGCATGCGGCCCAGCCAGTAGAGGGCAGCGTTCTCATGGGAGCCTCTCATGGACTTGTGCAATGCTGAGATGCAGTTGAAATGCTCTTCGCCTTTGAGTCGCACAAACACAAAGTTAGAGAATGACGATTTATTTGCTGTCAAGATTTTGATTGGGGGTTTCCCCACATCACACCAAACTCCTCAAACTTTGCTTTCTGCACTGGGAACAGTCAACAAGGGGGCCGGGTGTATCCCACCTCTCACTCTAAGTCGGCTTTAATAGGCTACAGTTCTCACGCAACCTAAATGAACACGACAGAAAGTTGATGTATGGGTAGCTATCTTCATTTACCACTGACTGAGATTACAGTGTCACACAACTGGAGTCAGATTACCGTATTGGCCTGAATATAAGACGACCCCCTCTTTTTCAAGACTCACAGTTTGAAAAAAGACTTTTTGAACACCAAATACATTTTTATACAGAAAATAATTACAGCACATCTGAAACAAATGGTCATAACAATATACTGTATTTGAGAGAAAAAGCATGTTATTTTGCCTCATTCAAATATTAATATCTGAACATTTAAATATGTAAACTAAAGTGCAACCACATTCGTAAATGAATGGCTTCTGGTTTTTGAAATGTAAATTACATCATAACTTCTCCTCAGCTGCCGGTTAACCTGGCCGATCTTCGACCCACTTTTGCTACGTTTCTCCATTTTCTGTTATCTCTTCTATTATTTTCTTCTCTTTTCTTTCTTGCCGCTATTTTTTATTTTTCTTCTTCATGCTACCGCTATTTTTATTTTTATTCTTCGTGACAGGGGTTCACTTTGGCCTGGGGAGTCAAATTCAGCATTCGCTTCAATGGTATCTGGCGCCATCTAGCGTCGTGAATGGGTATAACGTCTAGACCCCGTCTTATTTCAATGCAAAAAACACTGTCTTATATTCGGGCCAATACATTATATGTCTCAATTTCACTTTCATTTACAATATGTACATCATATTGCATAATAGACTTTGATCAACAAATTTAAATCTGATGCAATGGCACCAGGAGAAGCGCAAGATGACATTTTAATCCGAGCCATACGTCAAGCAGGCAGAGTGCTTTTCATCACCTCATAAAATCGGGACCGGTAAATCTCCATGTTTCAAGACAGCTGAATGTTATGCAACTGGACAACTGGCGAGGCCAGAGAGAGAAATAGTAAGTGGGTGTTTTCCACGGATGGTCATGGCAGGAGGATGAGAGGTGAGCTTCAAAGGGTATGTGATACATAATTGCTCGTATACAAATAGTTACAACACTAAGTGCCTACACACCCATCCAGAGTGTCAGTAAACAAGCAGTTGCTGTACATCCTTTTTCTAACAATGTGTCTATGATCGAGCTGCTCTGAATGTTGCCAAAAACATGACATTTTACAAAATAGCTGCTCTCACACTAAACTCCCCCCACACCCTCCAATGACTTGGGAGGTACTTTCAAGCGACAACCAGAATATAGCCAGCAGATTAAGGTAAGAAGAACTGCAAGGTTAGCACAGATGATCATAAAATAACATCACGCGCATACGTTTTTGATGAGCAGCATGGTTGATTACAGATTTTAATGCTGGCAGAAAGAACTACAAAAAAAGGGATAATGAATTCAAAAATTAATAGAGAACAGCACTCTAATTAGTGATAACTCTTTATTGAAGGGGCATTGGATGAAATTTAAGATTATTTATCCCACCACTAAATTTGGCCTACACTGCCGTGTTGCGACATGAGTTGTGGTGGAACAATTTGCTTTGGCAAGTGATCAGGAGGAGCGGCTTTACCGGCTTTGTCGTAGAGAATATGAGACCTCTGGAGACCCTCCTTGATGTGTTCTTCCGTCACAAGGATTTTCTGAGTGGACCCGCCTGGTCCTGTCACTCCGGGCCGGGTCAAGCCAACCTGAGCTTGAACGGCCAGCTGTAGACCGTTGAGCCCTGTCCGAGCGTCACCGTCACACAGGTAGGTGATTGTGTCCAGAGCCTTTTGTTCAATGTAAACTTTTGGCCTGACAAGAAAAATCGATACATCACAAATATTCAGCATGCTTTCCTTTCAGAAAGATAAGAATGGTTTATAAGTATTTCTGAGTGTACCCCACACGCCCTCTACAGGGCGCCACTGTTAACAGCATCTTAAAAGTCGACTGGTGAGAACAACACGACTCACAAAAGAAAACAACGCATGCCTTCAAGACATTTTCTGTTGACTCCAACTAAATTCATGAAAAGGAATATTCAAAGCTGTGGAGAATAACAATCACATTTCAGAATTCCAATTTTGGCTGCATAAACTCTGAAAGAATAACTACAGATCAAATAAGAGAAAGTTGCTCTCTGAATCGACTTTTACTGAAGATGCTATATACTGTATTGACAGTAATAATGATAAATAAGACAACACATGTATTTATTACCAAAAAAAAACATTCATCAGAAATACAGTGGTATGTCTATTTACGAACGTCTCTTCGTACGAAATGTTCAAATTACGAAACACCTCAACAGGAAAATATTGCCTCTTGTTCCGAAAGAAATTTCAAGATACGAAAGGTAAAAATACAGTATGGGCTGCTACTCGCAACTCTGAGTTTCCTGAATGCAACATACATCTAGCTGATCTGCCATTGGCTACTACCGAGCATCATCCTGGGATCCCATTGGCTAAGAGGGACCTCTACCGAATGTGTCTGTGTGTAGGTAGATGGAGATGTGTCAATGCAGCATCCTCGTCATTGACCCCTCAGGCCATGAGGTATTCCGATAGTTTTACGTAAACGTGAATCACCCTGAAAAAGTTTTCACCAGTCGGGCGATCGCTCACTATGCTTATGTTTGCCTTGCACATTTTCGAAGGATTGTTAAAAGCCGACAAAAGTAAACATTCTTGGATCGGTTCTTTACAAAACGCCAGGCAAAAACCACTTCTGAGAGAGAACATGAACTAAAGAGGGCAAAAAAACGATGAGGTTAAAAGTTAAATGACCATCATGTTTATTCTTCTTTTATTTGTTATATTATGCACAACTGTTATTTATTGCGCAATAATCTAATTGTAAAATATTTGTTACATATTTTGATGCATTTTTATGCTTTAGAAAACATTTATGTCTAAATTTTTGGGGGGGCTTCGAACGGATTACGGCGTTTACATGGAAAACGCATCTCTACTTACAAAATGTTCTAGTTCAGAAATGTCTTCCAGAACAGTAGGGGTACCACTGTACTCAAAGACGAAGTAATGTAAAACAGTCAAAGGTTCTGAGCATTTTAGGCTACGCGTTTCTAATGTTACAATGTGGGACCGGTGCGAGGTGATTGGCGCAGTCAGCTTCCAATAGCTGCCGTGACTGAGAACAAAAAAAAAGGTTGGTTAATGGTGAGTGCAATGACTTGTTTATAGTTGTTGAACTGTCGCCCAAGATACCAAGATAACATTTAGCATTAGCCAAAGTAATAACACAACCACTTGTCCTGGCTCGCCGTTGTGCAAGCCAAGTTGACGCTTACTCACCCACAAACACTAAGGGTGGAAGGGCTTTTGAAAACCATCTAAATTGTTAGGTTGCTAGGTTTTTAATTATTATTTGAATGTCTCTTCCTTGTAAACTGTGAGGCGATTGCCTTACACTGCAAGCTTTTCAAAAAAGGACTTGATTATATCAGTGCAATGTGAAAAATTGTTAGCCGGTGGTGTGCTGTGCCGCTGTTTATTAGGTTTGCGCGGGGGTCATCAAAGGTGTTTCTCAAGGTCCGCTGACCTGCCTATTTTGCATCTCTCCCAGCTGCAAAACGCCTGATTCAAAAGATCAGATAATCAGCAAGGTCAGCAGAAGCCGGAGAATGACCCTGATCACTTGAATCATGTGTTGCAGCAGGGAAAGATGGAAAACAGGCAGGACAGTGGCCTTCGAGAAACAGGATTGAAGACCCTTGGCTTAGAGCAGGGGTGTCAAACTCATTTTTGGTCGTGGGCAAATTCGGAGTTAAGGCTTCCCTCGGCGGGCGGGTGCAAAATCTCTACGTAATTTATTACCCATGACAATTTGACATTTCGGTCCAGATTTCATCAAGAATCATGATAGTTGACACACATGATTTGCTCCTGCGGGCCATATAAAATAACGTGAGGGCGGGTTCGGATCTGGCCCCCGGGCCTTGACTTTGACACCGGTGGCTGAGAGCTTCATATGGAGTGCATTTCTCTCAACGTAAAGCTCAGCAATATACATATATATACCGGTATATATATATATTTTTGATGACACATTGTGGAAATAAACTAAACAGCTATCCTATATTGTACTTTTTTTGTACTATTTCATTGCACCACCGGTTCTATTAACAGTCGTTACGGCAACCAGGACCTGAAAGAGATTGGCGAGTGGCACCAGATATCCATTACAAGTGCCAGCGAGCATGCCGCTTGTTTGGAAAAAAACCCAGCAAACTTATTTGTTGTATTAGTTTGTGGGAACATATATTGTCCAGAAAAAAAAAATATTATTCTGGCAGGTCAAAAAGAATCCGATCGATATCGGATTGGTTTCGGCTGATCTACCAAACTGCAATATTGGGATAGATTTTGGAAATGTAAAAGTGGCATTGATTCATCCCTTTTTTTTTTTTGAAGGGGGGCGGGGGGGGGGGGGGGGGCTGGCATACATTAATGGAATCTCAATTCATTTCAATGAGGAAAAGGGTTTTGAGATGCAAATATTTTGGGCTACAAATCAAACCCTTAAGTCAAGACATAACTGTAGCCACCGTGTTTTATGCAGACAAACAGCGACCATCTAAAACAGATCCGGAAGCCATTTTAAACTTCTGTAGATGGTCGGGACCCCCTCAGTCTGGTGCAAGTCCAACCTTTTAATGTGGACATGTGTGATTTGTGATTTGCTGCGTTCTTTCCGCGCCTGGCAAACAATATGGTCAACAAATCTGCCTGACGTGCAGCATCGCATTCCATGCGCAGTCAGTAGCCATCAAAGGCCTCGCGGGCTACAACTTGTGCACAAATCTGATCTGTCAACACATCACACGGGATCACAGCCGAGGGGATTGTGCTGGCTCCTACCGCTCTTCTCCCATAAATAATCTAACCGGGCCCATTGAGCCAGTAACAGAAGACGAAAGTGCTCGGGCAAAGAATTTTGATTTGTGCCACCTTGTCCAGTCAGGAGCAGAGCACTCACTCATTTGAGTCCGCTTGGTGGTCTGGCCTTTCGGGATTGGTCTGATCCTGTTCCAGTACGGTGATCCCCAGCGCCGCCACTGCCCGGCCCAGGATCGAGCCCATCGCCTCGACCGAGAGCTTCTCAAGGACGAGTACTCTGCAGCGGCTCAGCAGAGCGGCGTTCACCTGGAAGGACGGATTCTCTGTGGTGGCACCAATCAGAGTGACTGTTCCGCACTCGACGTGAGGAAGGAATGTGTCCTGAAATCCAGAAAGAGAAGATGTGACATTCATCTGTGACGATGTGAGCATTCTGAGGTGACATATTTTCCCCAGTAAGTACTGGCTTCAATCAAGTGCTGATTGTCATTTTTTTCCCCCCTGAATGAATTTAAATGTGCACAAAAAAAATTACTTTTATGAAAATTACTTAGTTTTATTGTATTGCACAAATACAGAGTGTGTTTTAGAAGCCACAAAATTACAAATCGTACAACGGTGTGTTCTAAAAATAGTTTTTTTCTAGTTTTCCAAAAATATTAAAAATGACTTCAGCAATTACGCTTTGTGGCTGAAGATATTTAAAATATTGGACATATTCATTCATTGCATTGATAAAATAGTAATTTCCCAAAATTACTTAGCCATATGAAGCAGTTGTATAAAATTGCCCAGGCCTGTTGTATTATACAAACCTCTGTTCATAGAGACCCGAGACCATATTTTAAAAAAAAAAAAACTTTTGCTTGGTGAATTCTACTTCACAATGATAGGAAAAGCGGACATGGAAGGATGAAAAGAAAAAAACCCGACGAGGAACGCTTCAGTGTCTTACAGAGGGGGCCTGGCAGCATGGTGTGTGACACCTGCACGTTTGTCTGCGAATGTCTGGGCTCTTTGGATTTCTGGCACAGACAGATACAGTAGCCCACCTGTTGAGATTTGTTGAAGCGGTGGATTTCGTCGATGAATAGAATGGTCCTGCGTTTGAACAGCCGCAGTTCGTTCTGCGCCTGCTTGATGACCTCGCGCACATTGGCAGTGGACGCGCTGGTGGCGGAGAGCTGCACGAAGCGAGCCGTGCCCTTCTTTTTGCTGTTGCTGGCGATGATGTGAGCCAGAGTGGTCTACCACAGACAGAATGTAATGTTAAAACACATGCAAAGCATTGATAAATTGCAAGCAAATGCAACCTTCTTTTTAAAAAGAGAAAGTTGAACATTGGAAAAATTATGTTTGATTGTTTACCGCATAATATTGGGGCACCAAAGGCTCTAAAAGCTCTGCCATCATTACAAGAGCTAGCTGAGCAGTGTTGCAGTGTTTGTTGTTACTTTTGAATGCAATTGCAATATTACACTTTACCAAGTGCCAACTGGCTGGCATTGCATTCAAAACATGAGAAAGTGCGCCTAAAACGATCTAAGAGGAGAAGGTGGACGGAAGTATGTGTACTTTTACTGTGCATGATACCGAATGGTCAGAACGTCACCATAACACCTTGCCACATCCTGGTGGTCCCCAGAGGATGAGAGAGGGTATTTCTTGGCTGTCCAACAGGGACCGCAGGAGGGTTTGCTCTCCGACAACTTTACTCTGACCAAAGTAATCCTCCAACGTATTCGGCCTCAGGATCTCCGCCAGGGTTTATTTGACGTTAACAACGTCCGTAGACTCAAATTAGGTGTTGCGTTTAAGGTCTGTCCGTCATTCCCTTTTTGCTCCCCGGAATATCCGGGTGCAGTTTGGATCTGGACCGGAAAGCTACGTTTAACTCCCTTGTTGACTGCGCTGCCATCAGCTTGTTTGTTGGGAAATGACGCGCTGGTGTCATTTTGATGAGAACTTTTCTCCTTGTTGCCGTGGAACATGGAGAATACTCCATGGGAAGCAGAGGGAACCGAGTGGTGGTCCCCACTCGCAATCTTTGGCGACGCTTCGGAACAAAACTTCTTCATTGGTGGTCCACCGTCGGCATTGCTCTTCAGTAGACAAACGTCGAGATGACCATTAATGGCATCGGAAGTGAAGTCTTTAAAACAAACGGGACACTGCACCGAATCCGACGTGGTGCCTGACATGTCGGTCGCCATCTTGTGTCCCGCTAAAAGGTGGACTCTTGTCACGTGACGAAAACAATACTTTAAAATGAAGATTATTTTAAAAAGTAAATTGAGAATGACTGTCATAATCTATGTCATACATAGCTTTACGTTTATGAGATTAAAAACAACTTGATTGTGTTCGTTTATACATTCGTGTTTAACACTTCCTGTTTTGTGTTCCGGAATATTGGGACGTTCGAGTGTATGGTAAAAGACGCTACCACTTTACATCACTGTAATTAATTAGGAAAATATACCACACGGTTTATCAGTCTTGCGATACTAAGTCTGAAATACATTAAATTGTATGTCACTGAAAAGGAACAAACTACATTTGGACTCTTGGAAAAAGGATCGACCCACCTAATGTGTCATACCCACTAAAAAGTGCAATACAACTTATTTTATATGAAAAGGATACAAGAAATCTAATATTAAAACAAATAACGGCATGAATTTGAGGGTTTAAGATTATCTCCATGGTAATTTGAAAGTGAACCAATATGACATTTATTATTGAATGGATGGATATTCTAAAATCGTGACTAAAATAACTAATTTTATATATATATATATATTTACATCTTCAATTGGTGCCACCATTTACTTATATGTGCATCAATTCTTCTGTTTCAGCCCAAACTGAGTGCATCAATAAGATGAGCCAGGCCAAGTGAAGAATGGCCAAGATGAAGTGAGTTTGTCTGTGAGCTGAAATCAGAAGCATGAACACGCCTGTCTTCTTCTCCGACTTAGAAAGGGTGAAAACGATGCGTTCCTTCTGGGAGATGAAGTTGAAACTAGAGGTATATTTATGCAACCCTTATATTTGTTTGGGCCCTTATATATAGTTTGAAAAACAATGTAATGATGAATCAATCTTCAGGAGTACCATGCAGAGGCTAGCAAAAAGCCAAGCAGGAACAATGCAACATGATTCTGTAATGTACAGTACTGATTTCAGTGCAGTAATATTGTGCAATTCTAAAGAATCACATTTTGTAACTTGTCCAAAAGTGAGTAGTAAAAAGTGAAATAGCAATCTTGCAGACAAAACGTTTTCTATACCGGCATGTGATTCTAATTAAATCAAACCAACCAAGCATTAATTACGCAGAAGTAGCCTACAATAGACATGCATGTCTTTTTTAATGGAGCCCCGAAAGCACTTAGCCCCTCAGGTGACATGGAAGAAAAACAAAAAAGTTTGCGTTCCCTCGCAAAGATATGTTATGTATTTCCGTGCCATCTTCCGGTTAAATGAAAACAACAAACATGGAGCATTTCCACCCGTAGACGAGTTTAATTGAATTTGACTTTGAAATTGGCTTGAAATACAAAGACATAAAACCAGCTCTTGTTATTGAGCACGGTTTCCAAATGAGCAAAAGATATCTGAAGGGAGTGCTGAACAAAAGAGGACTATTTCATAGGAAAACATTCAATGACTTGGCGATCAATGACTTCATTCCCAACCAATTGGAGCATTCCAGACAGCTACATGGTTACCAATGGATCTACAGAACATGGACTTCATGTCAGGAAAGAGGATGTGCGTTTGGTTCTGAAAGAGTTGGATCTGAGAGGAGTGCCGTTAAGGCAGGCAAGATGTGTGAGACAATAAAGCTACTTCTCCAAATCACTACATTGTACAGTACTATTTCTGACTAGGACCAAAACACTTCCTTTTCAGTGCGTAATTGTAACACTTTTGAGATCTATTAATATATAACCAACACAATTAAAACATTTCTTGCCGATGTATTTTTTCTTACTGTATAAGGACAACATATTTGACCTGCAGTGTGAAACGTTGGTTTGGGAAAGCATTATTGATGTAAATAATAAACTTTCTTTCTTGGTTATTGACTTTAATCCACAAATTCTTAACCAAATTGGATGTTGAATAGTATTCCTGCAGTCATCATCCCTAGTGAGTTTTTATGAACCTGCCTGCGAAAGATGACGACATAATTGTCACGACACTCTTCACTGTGGTCAGCAGGTGGTGTCTTGTGTTAGAAAATGAACCGAGGGAATGAAATAGAACACATTTTATGATCCATCCATTTTCCAATCTGCTTTTCCTCACAACCCTGAACTGGTTGCCAGCCAATCGCAGGGCACACATAGATGAACAACCATTCGCACTCACACTCACACCTAGGGACAATTTGGAGTGCCCATTCAGCCTGCCATGCATGTTTTTGGAATGTGGGAGGAAGCCGGAGTATCCGGAGAAACCCCACACAGGAAGGCCGTAGCTGAAATCGAACCCTGCACCTCTGTATTGTGAGGCCAAAGCACCGGGCCGCCCCAAATTTTATTATGATTGACATATCCTTGCAAACATCAATTTACCAGACAGAAGGGCAAAGTTTAGATATCTGTTCACCAACAATTTTTGCATGGAAATAGGATGGAGACTCAAAAAACACTTGACTTTTTTTTCTAACAATACATACACATACACACACCAAACACACACACACAAACACGTGTATATATATATATATATATATATATATATATATTTAGGACGGATAGCACACTAGGCGACTAATTAGCACTTTCGCCTCACAGTGCAGAGGTGCATGGTTCGATTCCTTCCTTTGAGGAGTTTGCATGTTCTCCCTGTGTCTACGTGGGGTTCCTTCCACATTCCAAAAGCATGCACAGCAGGTTACTGGAACACTCTTAAGTTGTCCTGAGGTGTGATTATGATGGTCATTCGTCTATGTTTGTTCTGCAATTGCCTGGCAACCAGTTGTTGTGAGAGTAAGCAGATTAGCAAATGGATGGATGGATATATATTTGGCCCAACGATAAGATCTTTGAATGAGTTTCATTATCAGCACAGGATCTTTTCTGCTGTCAAAGGGAAAGGACAGCTAGCATTAGTGATGGCACACAGCAATCATAATTATTTGTATTCAATCTTAACCCTTTCAGGGACCGCGGTTTGTTGTAAGGTTACAGGGTGCATGAAAGGGTTAAACATGAGGAGGTAGCAGCACATTTAGTACTTTTGGGATGTAGTTTTTAAATTGGTCTTACATAACTTCATGATTAGAAGAACATTAACTGTCCAACTCGAGCAGCTAGAAATGCTAGCTTCACCCCCTCCCCCAGCCCAAGTTCATTCCTCACTGCATTTGGAGGTGTTACTAATTACCTCTACGACTACGACTACTACTACTACTAATAATAATAATAATTCGATTTGTATAATGATTTTCTTACCAACCCAAAAGGCAAACAGTTTACACAAGTAGTCTACATGCAAAAGAGAAAATGAACAGTAAGCATATAGGAGTCTGTATCC
Source organism: Hippocampus abdominalis (assembly GCA_018466805.1). NCBI lineage: Eukaryota > Metazoa > Chordata > Actinopteri > Syngnathiformes > Syngnathidae > Hippocampus > Hippocampus abdominalis. The sequence continues at coordinate 3,863,039 of CM031708.1, forward strand.
ATGTTGCTGTTGTTACGTTTATTACGTTAAAGTGAATTGTCTGCCCACCTTGTCGCTTTTCATGCTCGTAATGTCAACCTGAGGCACATCTCTTGACCGTAAGTAGCATTCGAAGTCCTCCTCCATGATTTTTGCCGTCTCCGACGTACTGTCGTCTCTCAAACAGCCGTGCATTTGAGGCCACACTAGCCAAACGGAGCCAGAAGAACATAAAGGTGCATTCCAAAAAAGCCTTCCCTTGCAGAAAAAAAAGTTGGCGTTATCTCGCAATCTCTACGAGGGAATGCAAACTTTGCGAGGGAACGCAAACGTTTTTAATTGGTATCTTCCATGTCACCTACGGGATAATTGTTCAACATAATACTGCTACATATATTTAGCGCTGAGTTTTAGACATTTAATAGCAAAATTGTACAAACAAAGAAGGCAACAAAAATATTTTCGTGCATTTAGCTCCTAAGGATGACAACTGCGTGTATGTGCCCTTGTACAGTATTTTGAAAAATAAAAAAATACTCAATCCACATTGTCGCTTTTCATCGAGACACTGGTGCGCGTTTTTCAAATTAAATTTCAAAATAAAAGGCTAAAAATCGGCAGAGTCAAAAACAAGGTGCGGTTGTTTTACAATTGATATCCCCGTGTGGCTTTAACAACATGATATTGATCAGGCTATTTATTTTACAACTCATCCACAGTTTGCGCGCACGTGTGCGGCCACATCATTTGAGTGTGTGTCCTGCGAAAGGGGACTTGATTCGCTGGCGTGCTTCCTCGTTTCACAATGTCAGTCCTTTGTTAAATTTTAGTTGAAGCATCTTTTTAAAAAGACATGCTGCGTTAATAAAGGACCGCTTTCTCGTGCAGATGAGGAGAGATTACGCACGATCACGCACGCGCGTCATAGCTGTCACACGCCTCTCGATGGCACCTGTCACTCTTTTGTCACAGGGACAAAGTGACCGTCACTCGGCTCTAAGTGCTGATAGGAGCCGAGGGGGCATGACTGAATTAACGGAAGCTCTCTAGACGAGTATTCATATTTGGGTGTCCCATGCACCACGCCTAGCTGTCATCCCTTCAAACCCGTCACTTGAAATTATCCTTCCCCACCCAGCACGTACCAGGTCCTTCTTTAGTAGAGTGCAGCAAAGCGCTATAGAAGACTTGGGAAGAAGATGTGGGGGCTAGTTAAAGCGAGAGGGGACTTCACCAGCATTTGGGATGTTTGGGTGGTCAGCAGCATGTGTGTGCTTGTAGCCTACTTCGGGTACAGGCTTTGGAATTTACTCTGCTTCAGGAGGAGTCAAAGAGCATCATCGCATGACACACAGGTACTACAGATAATGCATGGCCCCTCGATTTACAAAGAATTGTTTAATGTAAATATTACACAGATCAGCCAATATAGAAAACATAGTGTATTTACGCACAGAATAAGACTGGTCTTCATCATCAGAAGTTACTCTCACTTATGTTTGTTTTCGTGGTATACCAAAAGTGTTCATTGGTCACTGTAACCCCCCCCCCCCCTCCTCCCAAACAAACACGTATGCAAATATTGAATTGTATAGTATGGCAATTAAGTTGTGTCTGTAAATTTTGTTAATCACAATATTTTTATGACATTTTCAATTTAATTGACAAGACCTAACATGGGCAGCATGGTGTACTCTAGTTAGGACATCTGCCTCACATTTCTCATGCCACTGCCCAAAAATTTGAACCCGGACTTCTTGCATTTTAGCGATTATACCACTAGAATAGGGATGGGCAACTGGATGTAATCTGCACCTCCAAAATCACTGGCCACTCGATTTTAAAAAAGAAAGAAAAAAAAAGGAAAAAATGATAGGGAAATTATATTATTTCGCTCCTTTTGACCCATTGTTGTTGTTCTTTACCTGCGGATTCACCTATCAATATATACAATCAATATTTTTTTTAAAAGTCATGTTTTATTGGTGGGTTTTTTTGTGTGTGGGGGAGTAACCCCCATTTTTCATGAAAACTGCGTATTGGAAGATTACTTCCATTACTAGCACATTTTATTTCACCCTGTTGTCCCCAATAAATTAGGGAAAGTAATTAAAAATAAATAGTAATCACCCCCTGCCCCCTCCCAATAAAAAAGAAATTTGAAGGTAACTGGCGGATTAATTTACATGATAGTCGCTTCTTCCAGCCTTCATAAGTGTGGAAGCTTGTACACATGTATGTAATGTCCCTGCTTATACCATACACAGCAGCTGGAAGAATGTGAGCTAACTAGGCCGCTGGCGTTTACAAGCGAACGCTGCATGTCAGGGATTGTACAGCACAGAGCTAAGGTTTGCAACATGCGTTTACTGCCATCTAGTGATTCACACTGCCGCTTCTTTGCAGTCTAACGCTGCCAAGGAAGTTTCTTTTGCCTATGTAAAATAAACAGGTTGTGTGAATCTAATATAGCTTCCAAAACATGCATCCTTTTAAACAGTGCATTAAACACTCATTCAGCAGTTCTGGTTTATGCCTTGAGAGTGCGCCAGCTCAAAGATAAGCTGCCGTTCTCTCGGCCTCTCTTGTTTCCATTCCTCCTTTGACATTTAGGAGATATACAATGACATTTACCACAGCAGATTTATCACTATGTGACTAAGCTCTTCCCATGCGGCCTCCCACATTCTGTCATTGACCTTGAATGTCTCGTGTAGCATCCTCACAAGTGTATGGATACCATAATGACGCAACGATAAGTGCAGCACAGACGCAACTGAGCTTGACTTCAGAAGCAGGTGAAAGTCCAACATAAATATTATATCATATTTGAAAGAGAGACACATTTTTTGCACACACGGCATAGACGCTATATCATTCAAAACCAAAAAGCAACAGGCCTAAGCAAACATTACAACCAGGAGCTAGCCTCATTAGCTTAGCTGGCACCATCGATGACCGGCCTCACGTTATTAAAATAACATTACAACTAGAGGGCAGCACTATTTTACAAATTATGCAAGTACATTGTTTACATTCCAACCAATTCCCAGGACTCTGTGGATTGTCGCATGATCACAGCTTTCATTCAGCTGCGTTCATTTTGGGATTTGGAAACCAGAGCCAGAGAATTCCCTTCATCTTAAGTGGTTACATTGCTAACATGATTTAAAAAAAAAGCCAACCCATAAAGATTCCTATTTCCCAGCAAAAACAACACCTCTGTGGTTTGTTAGCTTTGAGCTTTTTATAAGTCCCTCAGCAGAGCAAAAACAAACATGCAAGGAACTTCCTGCAACAACCCAAGCTAAACCTAACTTCAGCCCGACATACAATAATCTTAGTCGACGTGTATCACTTCAACATACTTCCTTCACAACAATTATTACTTTCCTTCCCTTTCAACGAAGAGCTGAGAATAGGTTGCACACAACTAAAACTAGACTAGGTGGCGTTCACTGTACAAGAAATAGTAATACTGTAGTACAGTGGTCCCCAACCTTTTTTGCCTCACAGACCAGTTTAATGTCAGCCAATATTTTCAAGAACCGGCCTTTAAAGGCCAGGTGAATACAGCAAAATAATGTATGAAAACTGTCGTATTTTCTAAACATAATAATAAACACGAATCATGACACGAGGAACGTCCTATCTGGCCACAACACTCTCTGGTCGCTATGGTAATGTATGCACGTACCTTCAAAATAAGATAGACCGCAAATACAAAGTGCATGAAAAATACGACTCACCATCGCCACATATTATGCAGACTGGGCTTGGTGCGTGGGAATCTCCCGTTGTGATCAATACGTTTTTTAAGTCGGACTCCCGACGCTGTCTATTAAATGTAGCCATCTTTTTCTTGAAAGTCGTAGGCTCCTCCTCTGTCTCCTGGCTGGGCCTTTCCCCCTTCCCAAAGAAACTTTCCAAAGACCTTTGTTTTTTACTCATTTTGCTAGCTCCTGGGTTTCATTTTAGCGGTAACCTATCACGTGACTGAGAAGCGCGCCTTCACCTGTGACATCATAGACGGATGTAACAGAGGATCTGGTAATTTTTCAAAATAAAACATCTTTCAGATTCCGAAATGATTAAAATGGAAGTAATGTAAGTTATGTATTCTTTCTGTGCGGCCCGGTACCAAATGACCCACGGACCGGTACCGGTTCGCGACCCGGGGGTTGGGGACCTCTGCTGTAGTAGAAGACCTCGAAGGAGGTAGGCCAACTGTTAGCCTATTATTTAACCATAATAACATTTTAAAAGAGCAAAAATCAAATATATGGTTAAAAACCCCCCCATTGAAATCAGTGGACCGCCTCCAGGAAAGCCTCTGACCTCTGTTGTTTGCGGCACTGTGATTGGCCAGTCAGGGTTTCTGGACTTTGGTATTGTAATAAATACATCATTCCAAAAGGCTTTGAAGCACATTTGGGAACATATCCAACCAATCAATATCGCTGTTTGGAAATGCAAAATGTGTGTGCATGCGGAGAGAACACACAGCATGACAGCAAAAGAAAACTGGGGAGACATTAGCGAGGGGAATTAGGTTTCACGGCTGCCGCGTACACATTTAAGTGCACAAGTTTCCGAAGTAAAGTAGAGCCAGGGCTGGCAGGGAGAGCGACCACAGCGAGGCTGATTGGACAGTAGCCACGCAGCTCAGTGGCCCTACGCCTCTCGGGACATTTTGTTCTTTGACGAGGAGGCCACGCTCCATTTTTAACTGATCACATTGACCACTTGCCAAATGATACCAGGGGGTTAGCCAGGTCACTCACTTATTACCAAAAAAGGAGATTTCCATGCATGTTGCAACTGAACAGCAAATGTAATCAATCAGTAAAATGACCGCAAAACAGTATTTCAAGCTTGTAGGTACATCGCAAAGCACTTCAGATATAAACATGATAAAGTTGCCAAACAATCGCAGTTAAAATTCTCAAATCGAGTATGTAAGTGTCACTAAGATCAAGTAAATAAAATGTATAGATATTGATATAAAACAAAACATACATTGTAAGGGCAGACATATTTTAACAAAAGAAAGAAAAATGATTCATTCTCTAAACTGCTTTTTTTCAAAAGCGTGCGAGCCTATTCCTTTGAACTGCGATGCGGGGTCCACCTATAGGACACGAATTGACATCCATCCATATTCACATTCACAGTTATGGACAGTTTAGAGCAGTGGTGTCCAACTCATGTCCTCATGGCCCCTATCCAACCTGTTTTAGAAATCCCCCTCCGACAAAACACCTGATTCAAATGTTCAGGGTTGTTGTCAGGATTTTGCAAAGCATGCTGATGAGCTGATCATTTGACTCCGGTGTTTTGGAGGAGGGAGACATCTAACACAGGCCGGACAGGTGCTCTCAAGGTCCAGACTTGGAAACCCTTGGTTTAGAATCTCCAATTAACCCACGGATGAGCAGATGAGCAGATATGCTAACAAGTTGTCCACCGTACACCAACAATAGTGATAGATTTAGTTTTAATGGGAAAAAAGCCATATACACAGCCAAATTTAGTAGGACTCTGAACTAAAATGCATCATCATAAAAAAAAAACCACACACACATTTTATGTCAATTTTGCAAAAGGATGACATTAAAATGTCATGAAAAACAATATGTTGCAACATGACCTCCCCCACATTTGTACAAACATTCGGGAATTAAATATAATCTCGTACTATACATTCATTCATTCAATTATCCGAACTGCTTTATCCTCACAAGGGTCGCGGGCGTGCTGGAGTCTATCTCACCTGTCTCCGGGCAGTAGGCGGGGGACACCCTGAACTGGTTGCCAGCTAATCGCAGGGCACACAGAGACGGACAACCATCCATGCCCACACTCACACCTAGGGACAATTTAGAGTGTTCAATCAGCCATGCATGCTTTTGGAATGTGGGAGGAAACCGGAGTACCCGGAGAAAACCCACGCAGGTCCGGGGAGATCATGCAAACTCCACACAGGGAGGCCGGACCTGGAATTGAACCCGGTACTTCTGCATTGTGAATCCAACGTGCTAACCACTGGACTACCGGGCCACCTTCTGGTACAATAATGAATGTCAAAATGGAGTATGATCATGAAGGACCTCGGTGGACTGAGCAACCACAAGTTAAATTCTATTTAAAGTGTGAAATGTTAAAGACAGCATCTTCCCAAAACGTGAACTCATCCATAATACTTTTCAAATAACTTGTATTAAGCAAGTAGTAACACTCCATATACACACACAAAGACTTCTTATGCGCATCGGTTCTGCAGCTTTGGCTAGCAGCAGGTTAAACTGTGCTCAGCATCTATTCATCTGGATTACGGGTGAGCTGGAGCATTGGGGCAAGAGGTGGGGCACACCCTGGACTGGTCACCAGCTAATCGCAAGACACATACAGACAAACAGGCATTGATATACAGTACTTGCATTCACATCTGCAGACAACTTACAGTTGCAGTACTGCATCATGCACGTGTATCAAATATTTTGAAAGTAGAGTTGATCACAGAGGTGAATCATTATTCCATATTTGTAGTAGACTTTGGATTGTTCCATGCACAAGAAAGCTACTTGACATGCCGCAAACGACGTACAACGTGCGTCATCTGTTGGCAACATAACTGTCCCTGCTGGCATGATGGATGTCTGCTTTCTGTCCAATTGGTTTCCGTCACGTCAGAGCTTGTTCCTGCCACTGTCATCGTACTCGGGTACTGCCAGGCAGTGACAATCAAAAAGCAAGGGGCCTGCACCGTGGAGGATCAAGGATGTGGTGTTTTAAAAATGAAAGGTTTTAAAATGAGCATTCCTTCCTCGTTCATTTAATAAGAGTCAAGTGTCACTCTTTAATCGTGACTTGAGCTTCTCTGCTCAGTCTGCCAAGACCTCGGTCACGGCGCGCTGCACCCATGAGCTCAGATCTTGGCTTGAACCATTACAGTGTGGCAAATTTGGCCGGGGTCACTCTGGCTCAGTTTGCAGTCCGTGCCTCTGACATTGTCAAGTGTCATCGCGGTGGCTGGAGTGGGCCATATTGCCGCTAAACTGCGTCAGGATTTAGAATTTACGATTATTTGAGTGAGTCGCTGATAGTGTAGTGTTCGCCTGACTTGTGTGCGGGCAGCGTGGAATTGGTTCCCACTCAGTGACGATGTCGGCATGAATGTTTGAATTGTTTCTACTGTGTATGGGCCCTGTGACTGACTAGCGACCAGTTCGGGGTGTAGTCAGCCTTTTTGCCTGAAATCAGATGGGATAGGCTCCTTCATGGATTATTTGAATCACTTCAACTATGGTGTCTACAGTTTGTTGGCAAGAGTTTCCTTCATGATATCAATATCTTGTTTCTGCCATGAGTGGCAAGTGTGTCTGGATCCACCCGCATATATTGTGTTTGAGAGGGAATGTGGATTATGTTCTTCTTACCAGTGCGCAGTTAAAATGAGCTCTTTCCTGGTGGTTATCAATGGCTGTGTTTGTCAGTGAGCTGGGTCATGATAAATCATTCGTGTCAGCCTTCTCTTTTTTTCAGCAGGCAGACCAGTTGTCATACTCTACTGTATGTCCCTGAAATATGGATGGAATCACGGGTCCCTTTTCACATTCTCCCGATAGTGTTTGGACTACAACATGGCTTTTTTTAATGTGTCTAAAGTATTATATACACTGTTTAGTCAAGTGACACTAACTTAAGGAATGACAATAACTTGTATCATCTGTGGAGACATGCGCGAGACAAAACAATTAATTAGCCCAATTATGTGTGTCTGCTACCATAGTGGCGCTCAACCCAAGATGAGCCTCTGAGTATCTGAGTTATTTTTTTCCTACTTGACCTACAAAATCAGGTAAACTAAATTGATGGCAAATTCTGCTTATGTTACACCTCTGTACATGGTTAATTTGTGCAGTATTTACTTTGCATATAACACCTACCTTGCTTTGATGGCAGCAACATTTAACAAAGCAGCCAACTAGCAAACTAACTTGCTAAGGTGCTTGCTAATTTAATAACACTTAATGATGACATTAAATGATGACATCTAGCTTTTTAATAAGATTGCTGGCTAAATATTTGTGCTAGTGTGATAACTAATAAAGTTGATAACCTGCCAACCACTTTCGCTAAATTCCTAGTATGACTACCTAACAAGTTTTGCTAACATGAGATGATAAATTGCTAACATACTAATTAGCTAGTTTGCCAACATAACAGCTAACATATTAAATCAGCAAATGGCTACCTAATGAAGTTGCTTGTATAACTAACAAACTAACGTATTAACATGCTGACTAGTGAGCTCAGTTGTTCGTATAATTAAAGAGCTAACTTACATGCTAACTGGTGAGCAAAGTTGATAACATCTGATTTCATAATTACATGAATAAAACACAATCTTGCCAACATTGGAAATACAATAGGTTTCGATTGTGACCAAACTGTCACATAACTTGCACCCCTTCATTTCCTCAAAAAGTGAGTTTTCTGTGCCACCCAAGTAGTGTGCACAGTTTTTGACACCAGGCAGGCGAGTGATGCTGGTGAGCTTAGCACTTAGGCTCTCAAATGTCTCATAGGCTGAGCTATGCCAAGCCCCCTCCCCAAACACTTGACCCATGCTGACGCAGTCTACCCATTTACATTTAGGTCCGCGGGCTCACTGCAATCCCAATAGTGTGGGCAGCAGCAGGCACAAGGAATATTGCTCGAGAGAACAACAGCTTCACTGGATGGTTTATTGCATGTTTATTTTTAGGTTTTCACTGATCTTTTGCAGTCGAGATTGCTTGTGACAGATCCTTTCCAACCCTTTCATCCTTTTTTTCCGGCGTGTTGATTGACAAGTTTGCACACCTGACGGGAGCACTGAAGGGTAGCGCTGGCTCCAATCGTTACAGAAGTCTTTCCGTCTGTTTCACGGACGTTACCGATTGCCCAATTGTCTCGAGTTGGTGTCTTGACGTGATTTTTTTTTCACTGCAAGAGCCATGACTTCCTTTATGAAGACAACCGGTCTGGGTAAGCGGGTGGGCGACAGCAGCAGTTTTGACCTCATCCAAAATCGAATCGAATCTTTGAGTGGCAAGATGGACACGCTCATCAACCTTCAAGAGAAGGTCCTTGTCCGGCTTGATGCAAAGTCCACTGGTATTGAAAAGGAAGAGGAGGATGTCAAGATCCACGTCCCACGTGGGGAAGTCTACCAGTCGCAGGGACGAGACGTCAAAGACATATACCAGGAAATGAGCACCATCATGTTGGCGGTCAATCACAGGTCTGAGATTCAAGCTCAGAAGCTGGAGGGAATGGAGAAACTGGTCCTCAGCATGCAGCAGGTGATCAGCTTCATCGGAGAGACGATCAAGAGCTCCAGGGTTATGGAGCTCATGTTCAAAGGTCCCGGTGAAAACAAGGGAAACAAAGGAAAGCAAGTCTCAAAGAGGAAATCATCAGACACAATTAAAAAGTCAGACAAGGTGAGAAATACCCAAATAACGCAGCCTCATTTGTTGGTTGCCATTGTAGTACAAGTATTTTTCTGATTATCTTTTTGCTGATTTTGGTAGTGTCTCGTCTCGTCTTAAAAAATTATGTGAAATGGATTATAGCAGCAATGTTCTGAGTTTACACGTGACCTAGCTTGTGAGGTAAATTTGCAGTGTTTTTTTTTGTGTGCATGTGCACACTAAGAGCAGGGCTTGACCTGACTGGAGTGAGAGGAGATGCCAAGGTGCCAAGTGTGGCACGACAAGCGACTTCCAAGACCAGGGGTGAAATGTGACGGGCCTCTTTAAAATGTAATTTTTTAAAATCTGGGCCACAGTGTGTGCGATGTGAAAGGACGCAAATCCCTTTGATACATTGGGAGTCCAGTGTCAGCAGTGTGATGTGTCTGAAACGCTCTTGATCTCGCTTTGACACACTTTTGACCGTCTTTTTGTTGTCTTTGTTGTTCCTTGAAAGTTCCACATCAGAGACATTTGATATGAGTGCCAAAGTACATTGCATACCGCTGTTTCATCATCAGCACAAAGTAAACAATTTGTTAAATGTAATATTTTTTCACAAATCTACACAATTGGTCTGTCCACACGAGTGTTTCTAATTGTTCCAAATTATTCAACAATCTATTCTTGAAAATGGCTTGATGTCTTGATCTCCTGAAAAGTGTCTATTTTGAAGCTACGGGGATCCCGCTCGATGCCAGCCACGGGGGTTCTTGTTTTATTGACGATGATCCTGACATATGCTGTTATGAGGTTTCCAGTGATGTGCATAGAACAAGGTTGTAGAAGTAGATTTCGTGGTCATGTCGCACAAGAATGCACTTTTACCGCTGTGCTTTAATGTTTTTCATCATATGCATTGCGATTTGCAAGCTATCCAAGAATTGTTATGATGTTCATAAAAGGGAAAAAATTGTTCATCTGCAAGAAATGTTCACTGGCTCATGCTCCACCTCTCCGCAGAATAGATTTTTTTTGCCAACAAAACAATCACCACTGTCCGTGGCGGATCTCCTAAAAAATGCTGGAAATTGTTTGGTTCAGTTGCTGCCATTATCATATTCACTGACACGTCTCAAAGTGTTTTTTTCTGGCATCAAGAGAAACACGCGCCCTCAAATATGTTATTAGTGTGCGCCTATCATGACTTCACGTAACCAAGAACAAAGATTAGCGTTAAGGTTGTTACCTACATGAGAATATTATGATGTCACAGTGCAACACAGCGGAATGAAGACTGTAGACAATATCAACATATTGAAGGCACGTCATGTATCCAAGGTGACAAGCAATGGATTTGGCCTGCCAATTGCATTGCTACCGTGTGGTGTGTGACTCACGTTTCAGGGAATTTCTATTGTCCCTTCAACTCTGTCCTTGTTTCCCACCACAGGTGCGACATTCCTAAATGTCAAGTAATTTCTGTTACTCTTGCATCTCCCAGTCCGTGATTTGATCTGCAGCAAGTGTCGCTGTCACCGGGGGAAACACGGCACCGGAAATATCCCGTGCTCTGTGTTTACCTCACGGTAGCAAATGTGAGACCCCTCCGGTGGGTGCAAGACAGGTTTTTTCCATGCTAACCTGACCGCTCAGCGTTTAGTGAGTTTCCTCAGCTGCAGCATTTGGACCGGGGCCGACCGACCGTCACTTGTAATATTTTCCACTCGGGGTGAGACTCCCAATGCTTTGCATTCTACGGCTGAGTGCAACAAGCGATAAGCTATAAATTCGCTGGCCCGCTGCCGTCAATCCAACTGCCATGAATAGTCAAAGGCATGCTGTCGTACCGAACAGCGCACGCATGAGTGGAACCTGAAAAACAAAGGAAATTGTTGCTTATTTTTGTGCTACCGTAATGATCCATGTGTTTCCATGATTGTGTCTCTAATGTCATCACATCTACTTGTTGTCATTGACTACTGAGAGAGTCGAGCATTCGCATTAGTGCTTTTGTGTGTCAAAAATAATTTCCAACATTGACACATCACCTTGGACTGTTCACGAGTCACATTCCCATTTGTGGACAATTTAGAATCTTCAGTCATTCTAAATGCACATTTCTGGAATACGCAGAGGTGTCAAAGCCAGATCCAGAAAGTAAAAACTCGGCTACAGTTCTGATTTAGACACAGGTGCTTTGACTCCACCTGCCTGTGGCACCAATCACCAAAAGCCAAACTGTGACAGGGTTTTGATTTGACACCTCTGGGAATGTGGGAGGAATAGTGCTCGTGGAAAACCCAGACATGCAATGGGACTTTTCATTATTCCATCAGAATAACTTAGACAAAGCCCAGAAAAATACAAATCCAGTAATGCAACAGCATTACTAGAAGAGTGGACACTGAGTAGTCACCTTAACATTTCAGGAACTTGGTGTTCTTTTCAGGAACGTTTTGTTCTTGACACTTGTAGTTCATGAAACTAAACTGTTCCAGTCAGACATGTTACGAGGTGCTGGCATCAGCCCAAAGGTTCCTGGGCCCCATGAAGTAAGTTGAGTACTCCCCTGCCGCCGTCCCTTCTAGCCAGGGACACGATAGCTTACCCCGGAGGTGCATTTATATTGTGATGTTTTTCATTTGGTTGGGTATGCACAAGTAATTTCCACACACATTTCTGACATACTGTTTGCAAAAATTAACTTCCCGTCATCACCACAGGAATTAAAATCCTTTGTCAACCTCCAATCAGACTGCCCTGACGCTATCCCCTATATTTCCCATAACCCTTAAGGTTCATGTTTACATATCTGCAACACGTTAAACGGATTTACAGTCCAAACTTTAAACAATTTCTGTTTTCATTGAAATTCTGACAGTTTCATTCATTTGTCCTTCTGTGTACATTACATACCACTCATCTGTCTGTATTTGCGCTCGTGTATTGTTGTAACCCTACTAAGCGCTGCCATCTTGTCTTTTTACTAGAAAACTACCTCTAATAAAGCCAAAAAAGGGAATGAAGACATAACTGCTGTTTGCGAGCCCGCTACTCTACTGTCATCTCACAGGACAAAGCTCCACGGACCAAAGCGTTACCTCGCCACTCGCAAATATGGAACCTTTGTAGGTCTACTGACGTTCAAGAAGCGCCGTGCCTCTGTATTATTCAGAATCTGCACTTTTGTGCCTCCTTATTTTTTGCACCTTATTTGTAAGTGTACCGTATTTTCCGCACTATAAGGCACTTCGGATTATAAAGCGCAACTTCAATGAATGGCCTATTTTAAACCTGTTTTCATATATAGGGCACACTGCATTATAAGGTGCATAGAGGCTAGAATAGTGGCTGCGTTTGCGCTATGTATCCGCTAGCTGGTGCTACGCTACAGGAATACAATACAATACATTACAGCTTTAGTTATACAGAACCTTCACAACCGCTGAAGCTGTCACAAAGCCATTAGAACGGGTCACAATCAAGAACATGAATACAAATGGCATTACAAAAAAACTTATTGAAAGACAAAAGTTATGAAGACAATTGATTCAACAAAAAGGCACACAAACCTCCTGGGCTCACATCCACAAGGTCTAAATATTCTTAGAAGACTTGCTTGTCTCCTTCTTCCTTCGTTTAGTCAGTAGTTAAATGATGCTTTTGGTATTATTTTTGTTTCAGAATGACTGCGCAGAGCTAATGAAGCGGTTGTCTGTTTGAAGGTGTGTTAGTGACTGAACATGTCAATTAGTGTCAGGCAGAACCCTTTTAGGTTCCTATTGGTTCCTGCTAATAATCGCCACTAGATCGCATAGGAACATTAACAAGCAAACAGCTCAATGGTGAATGGAAAGAGTTACAGTGTCTTTGTATTAGGCGCATCGATTATAGGGTGCACTGTTGGCCTTTGAGAAAATTTAATTTTAGGTGCGCCTTATAGTGCGAAAAATACAGTAATTTTGAGTACGTCTTCAAATGAAATGCATTCTACTGTGTAGCTGCCCATTTGGGAGAGTCTATGATTTTTAAAGACTTGTACATTCACAGTTCAACGACCACAGTAACGATGGCGCAGAAAGGCCCGGTTTGACCCCCAAAGCCCAAAAGACGATGAACCCCCCCGACACTGCAGGTAGATAGGAGTTGGTCTTATATGCTAAATTCATTCTACATATGCTCTAAATGAGCCCCAAAATATAAATCTATTAGGTTTATTGTAAGCTGCTCTGTTCCTATAGAATCAATGAAAACACTTATTCTTTTTTTTTTTTTTTCTGGAGGTGTCTCGCTGAAGAAGCAGGCGCTGCTTCGAGAAGAGGTGCAGAAACTCAACAGGGAGAACGCAGAGAAGTCCACTCAGCAGTTTAGCGCCATGTTTTTTAATCTGGAAGCTGACGTCCCAACAGGCAGTCATTCCCGAAGCTATCAAGAGGTGGGGCTTGGTGCTGGAGAGGATGAGGAAAATGATCCTGATGAAGACGTGTATGTTACTGAGGAGGTGGTTGAAGTGCAGGAGGTGGTTGAGGTAGTTCAAGAGGATGCGGACGAGAAAGCACTAAAGGAGTATGAGGTGGAAGAAGTGGTGGAAGAAGTGATAGAAGAGGTGGAGGAACTCACAATAGAAGAATCACAAACGTCCGAGTCTGACAATCCAACAGATTCAAGGTAGTGAATGCTTTATGCCAATTTCCACAATCCAATCCAATCCGACTCTATTTGTTATAGGACTTTAATTCAAGTGCATTGAACAAAGCAATAACTACATAACACCACACAAAAGTAATTGAAAATAAAAATGATTGGTTTAATTTACAGGTGTCAAACTCAACGCCGGGGGGCCAGATCCGGCCCGCCACATCATTTTATGGGGCCCTCGAAAGCAAGTCATGGGTGTCAACTGGCATGATCCTTACTAAAATGTGCACCGAAATGTCAAATTGTCATGTGTAATAAATAAGAAATGAGATTATGCAATAATTTTGTCCTGTTTACAATCACTTGAACAGTATTTGAACTATTATAGTTAACTGATTTCAAAACGAATAATCCCAATGATTTGTTGTGCACAAAAAATGCGATGAGACGATTAAAAGTGTTTGTCGTTTCAACCGTCATAGAACGCCCCTCCGAGGAAGACTTAACTCAGAGGTGGCCCAAGACAAAAATGAGTTTGACACCCCTGGTTTAATTTTACAACTACAAAGTAGTTCATACATTTATAATTATATTTTACAATAGTAGTAGTATTGTAATATAACTACTGTACATTTACTTCATGCAGCATGTAAAATAAGTTCAGTGACACTAAGTCACTTACATTTACACTGTTGCAGCAGGGACGATTGTGAAGCCACCTTCCTGGACACCCAAATGGAGGTCAGCGTTACCGCCACCGGCTCCTTTGAGACCGAAGAACTGGTGGTGGTGGAGGAATACACTGAGGTCCTAGAAGTGGAGAAGGACGAGGACAAGGAGGAGCAGGAAGACTGGGCCGTCTTCCAGGCGGACGGCGTTGAGTTCCAATTTGATCTGAAAGAGAGGTTGGCGCGGGAGAGGAAAGAAAACAAAGCCAAGCCCGAGGAACAAAAGGAGCCCGGGGATGAAGAGCAATACTTTATTGGTAAATCGGCACTTTTTAGATCACAATTGATGGTTTTGAGGAAGTGGGTGCTATACGACATCCACCAAGACATACAGTCCAAACCTCGGTTTTCATCCATAATCCGTTCCAGAAGGCTGTTCGAAAACTGAAATTGTTTGAAACCCGAAACCACGCTCTTTTTAAAATAAAAATGTTTACTGAACACGTCTGCTCACAATGGAAAGCAACAAGAGGAAGCGTCACTTCCTCATCTACCCGAGGAAGCGTCACTTCCTCGTGTAAGGAGGGCGAGAGGGGTCAAATGGTGCATTCAAGTGCGCTCAGTTTGATCGAGAACCGAAATGTGTTCGTCATCCGAGGCATAAAAAACTCGAAATTTTTGGTCGAAAACCGAATTGGTCGAGAACCGTGATGTTCGAAAACCGAGGTTTGACTGTACTCGGATGAGATGTGTGGGAAAACACAGTTACGATGGCTGCAAATATTTACTTTAACTTTCCCTTCATGTTTGTCTAATGGCCAGGTGTCCCCATACCTTTGTCCATATGTTGTCTTTTCACAAGTCAGGCATTGATTCTACATGTTTTTAATGGAATGGGTAGCAATTGGCCTATCCATCTACCACTCCATTTTTCCCTCATTGATGAACAAGACCCCAAGTTCCTTGAACCCCTCCACTTGGCAGAATCTCTTCCCTGACCTCGGGAGGGACCAAATAGTAATGAACCCCCCCCCCCCCCAAACTAAAACAATAAAACTGAAGAGGGAGCTTTTTGTTCACGAGGAAACACATTCCACATTTTTGGGGCAATAGCTTACAAGGCTCCATCACCTTAAGTGTTGAAGTTCCTGTGACGGACATTAATAAAAACGGACTCGGTCGACTGAAGTGACCCAGCAGGAAATTAAGAAGCAAGTGACAAAAGCCTGCAAAAATAGAGATACAGTCAAACCTCGGTTTTTGTCCATAATCCGTTCCAGAAGGCTGTTTGAAAACCCAAATTGTTCAAAAACCGAAACCATGCTCTTTTTAAAATAAAAATGTTTACTGAACATGTCTGCTCACAATGGAAAGCAACACGAAGAAGCGTCACTTCCTCGTGTAAGGAGGGTGAGAGGAGTCAAATGGTGCATTCAAGTGTGCTCAGTTTGTTTGAGAACCCAAATTTGTTCGTCATCCGAGGCATAAAAAAATTGAAATTTTTGGTCGAAAACCGAATTGGTTGAGAACCGAGACGTTCGAAAACCGAGGTTTGACTGTACTGTATATTGTAGCTGCTCGACAATGGCAGTCAATGACAACAGAATGTGCTTAACACGGATTATGTCTTCGCTCCACTTTAGACAGCACTCCTCCTCCGGCAGCGCCGTTTAACCACCGCATCGTGTCGGCCAAGCCCAACCAGATCAGCAACTTCTACACCATCAATTGGCAGGAGGTCTTGGGCGGGTGAGAGATGCTCTTCAAATCCAGTTTGAATTTCAAACAAAAAGAATGATGGCATGGTTATGTTTCAGTGAAAGGGTTCATACTTTCCCTCCCCACGATGAAGGCTTGTATAACCTACCCCCCACCCCCGTCCCCCTCCTCACCTTTTCCGCTTCATAACTCTAGAGTCTTGCCGTCTATTTTTATTGCCGGACTGAGCGGTATGTGAAACTGTATCTCTGGTGCCAGCTGCTTGCTAATCACTAAGTGTGAATCCACATCTTCAAAGCGGAGGCAGCAGCGAGCTCCGCTGTAATGAAATAACAGATTAGGCTCGTTTGTTTGCGCCGAGATCATCACTTCTTTTCATTAACACGCGGGGAACGCCATCAACAAGTGGTTGCTCGGTGAGAACAAAATGGCGGTTAGCGCCTCGATTTCCAGTGTAATTTGTCTCCCTATCTTCTCCAAAGGGGCCGTTTTGGTCAAGTGCATAAATGTGTTGAAAACTCATCTGGTCTGACGTTGGCAGCCAAAGTCATCAAGGCCAAGTCCCAGAAGGAAAAGGTACAACCCCGCTTATGCGCATCACTATCACGATGGACTTCGTCTTGCTTGATACCCAGACGGCTACTCAATCATGCGATATAAAAAGCCAAAGGCTCATTTACGGTCTTTAGCACGCGCTCGTAGAACAGGAGACACTGAAGGGATCTCAACCGTCGAGGGGCGAAATACTTGACCTCGAAGTGATGACGCTGCGGCTGTTGCTGCTTATGATGATGATGATGATGATGATGCATCACCGTAGATGAGAGCAGATTGTCATTGTCCTGCTTACTTCTCGACTTGTCTTCTCTGACTCCTGTGTTGATTTCTTACCAGGAGCTGGTGAAAAACGAGATCCAGGTTATGAACAATCTGGACCACGCCAACCTGATCCAACTATACGCAGCATATGAGTCCAGGAATGACATCATCCTCGTGCTCGAATAGTAGGTTCTATCCTTTCCACATTCTCCGTTGACGCTAATAGGGGATTACCTTTAATCCTTTGGTGTTCAAGAGTTGATCTCCTGAACCTTGTGGGAACAGATTTTTTGTAACTCAAGTGGGACATTGCATATGCATCACGATGAGATGAATTCTGCTACCAAATGCACTGCCTTCAAAAAGTATTGCAACGGCCAGGTCAATCATTTACTTTTTGTTGTATTTTTTTGTCAATTGGGTTTCAGATCGAAAGATGAATGATACAAAAGTGTGTGCTAAAGTATTGGAATGAACATGATGACGTGAATAATATTAAACATTTGGTGGCATAACCCTGACTTACAATAACTGCATCAAGCCTGCGAGCATTTGACTGTTGTAATGTGAAATGCTCTTCCAAGGCCTATACAGAGTCCTCTCTCAGTTCTTGTTTGTTTCTGGGGATTTCTCTCTTCAGGATGTAAAACGTATGCTTCATTGGGTTGAGGTCTAGTGATTGACGTGGCCAATCTAAGCCCTTGCATTTCTCCACTGATGATAAAGTCCTTTGTTGTGTTGACAATGTGTTTTGGGTCATTGTCTTGTTGCATGATGATGCTTTTCCTGATTAGTTTGGATGCATTTTTCTGCAAATTGCCAGACGAAACGTTTTGTAGTGAGCGCATTCCAGAAGCAGCCAAGCCCAAGGCTTGTGTGGAGTGATCATAAGAGCATCCTTTGTTTTGTCATACTTCGGGTTTTCCATCACTTTGGTAAAATCAGTCCATAAAACTTTGTTCCAAAGATTTTGTGCCTCATCACTGCACTTTTTTTTATTTATTTTTTTACCGATGAGTGGTTTGCATTTTGTGGTGTTTTATAGACTTTACAGATTTTTTTTTTCTGATGGATTGACTGATTTATAGTTTTTTTTTTACCATTCTTTTGCCAGCGTGGGCGGAGGCGAGCTGTTTGACAGGATAATTGATGAAAACTACACGTTAATGGAGCTGGATGCCGTGGTGTTCATCAGGCAGATCTGTGAGGGCCTGCAGCATATGCACAAAATGTACATCATCCATTTGGACTTAAAGGTAACCTGAATGCACACAAAGTTGTTTCTTATTTGATGCATTAAGTATACATGAAGGTGGATTTTTCCTTTTAATTGCAGCCGGAAAACATCCTGTGCGTAAGCAGGGTCACTAATAAAATCAAGATCATCGACTTTGGTCTCGCTAGGATGTAAGTGTTCGCTTTTGCTTTTGTAATCGTGACTTTTTTGTTCACGTCACTGGTGCGGTTCTTTTCTCAAATAGATACAAACCGAGGGAGAAGCTGCGAGTCAATTTCGGTACTCCAGAGTTTCTGGCCCCTGAGGTGATCAACTATGACTTTGTGTCATTTAACACAGACATGTGGAGCCTTGGTGTCATCACATACATGCTGTGAGTATACATTTCATGTCACGATACCACCCCACTTCTCTTTATCCATCCATCCATTTTCCGAACCGCTTGATCCTCACTAGGGTCGCGGGGGGTGCCAGAGCCTATCCCAGCTGTCTTCGGGCAGTAGGCGGGGGACACCCTGAATCGGTTGCCAGCCAATCGCAGGGCACACAGAGACGAACAACCATCCACGCCCACACTCACACCTAGGGACAATTTAGAGTGTCCAATCAGCCTGCCATGCATGTTTTTTTTGGAATGTGGGAGGAAACCGGAGCACCCGGAGAAAACCCACGCAGGCCCGGGGAGAACATGCAAACTCCACACAAGAAGGCCGGAGCTGGAATCGAACCCGGTACCTCTGCACTGTGAAGCCGACGTGCTAACCACCGGAATTTCATTTAATTAAAAAATAAAAAAGGGGGGGGGCTTGGCTTGAGGGCACAAATTAGTTTGCTCCACAAATTCTGCCTGCAATAAATATGTCCTCTGATAAGGACAGACAAATCTTGATCGTATCTGCTACCTAAGCTAAAATTAATTTAGTTTCAATTCAATCCGATTTTTTTTGCATTTAAAAAGACATTACATCATGATCAAATCTTTTATAACCGTTTTCGGGAACACTGTGAAACTGGTGAGCACTTCTGCCTAAGCCTGACAGTTAAAAGGTTCCTGGGTCGAATCTCTGCTCAGGCCCTAAGTGGAGTTTGCATGTTCTCCCCACGCTTACTCCCCATGGTTTTTCCAGGTATTCCGGCTTCCTCCCACGTGCCAAAATCATGTTTGGTTCATTCAAGACTACACGAGAGTTGAAATGTTTTTTTTAAATTTATTTTGCCTATATAGGCGGCCCGGTAGTCCAGTGGTTAGCACGTCGGCTTCACAGTGCAGAGGTACCGGGTTCGATTCCAGCTCCGGCCTCCCTGTGTGGAGTTTGCATGTTCTCCCCGGGCCTGCGTGGGTTTTCTCCGGGTACTCCGGTTTTCTCCCACATTCCAAAAATCATGCATGGCAGGCTGATTGAACTCTCTAAATTGACCCGAGGTGTGAGTGTGGGTGTGGATGGTTGTTCGTCTCTGTGTGCCCTGCGATTGGCTGGCAACCGATTCAGGGTGTCCCCCGCCTACTGCCCGAAGACAGCTGGGATAGGCTCCAGCACCCCCCGCGACCCTAGTGAGGATCAAGCGGTTCGGAAGATGGAGGGATGGATGGATTTTGTCTATATGTGCTCTGCAATTGGCTCCCAGCCAGTCCAGTGTGGATGCCGCCTCTGGCCCAATGTCAGCTGGGAACCAAACCCGGGCTGACATGCGAACAATACGTAATAATAAAAATAAACATGCATGGCTGTCTTTGCCCCCTCTCGCTCAGTCTGAGTGGCCTCTGTCCTTTCCTGGGCGACGACGACAATGAGACGCTCAACAACATCTTGGCCTGCCAGTGCAGCTTTGAAGAGCAAGAGTTTGTGGACACGTCCGAAGAGGCCAAAGAATTCATCAGCCGGCTACTTGTCGTCAATAAAAGGTACCTTCAGCGTGATGTCATTTTGCCTCCTAAACCGTGACTGACATGTTAATCACTTTACAGTTGGAGGATGGGAGCGTCCGAGGCCCTGAGACATCCCTGGCTGGCCGACGCGGGCCTTCATCATAAACTTCATACCAAGGTAGTGTCAGCAGTAATATTATTTGCAACGAAACACAACCCGAAAGAACTAAATTGGGGGAAACGGCGCTGTTTACCTGATAACATCAATGACTCTCTTTCTCATAGAAAACCATGTGCCGATCTCGCCGGTCATCATGTGTGCCCCCAACAGACAGTTGAGGTAAGTTAGAGTGATCACAGCCTGCGGTGGTGGCAAGTCAATCATGGCAAGTCGTACAGCACATATGACAATAAAGTGTATTCAATTCAATTCAATTCAATTCAATTCAATCCCAAGGCACATATAGACAACTACTCATTATCCAGCCATAAATTGTCTATAGGAGAGTAACAAAAGTCATTGTAGTTCAGGGGCCACATCTACCACATTTTGATCTCAAATGGTCCCGAGGCCAGGCTAGTATATTTGAGGCCTGATACACTATATATATAGTACAGTTCACATTGCAAAGGTGGCAAAGCATTTTCTATGAAGTGGGCTTCCTTTGCTACTGAAACATGGCATTGTCATGTTCCTGTTCTTGTTTTCACCAGCAGGTGGCAGGCCGGAGCCCTTCCTGCTGTGTGCACACCTGCTGCCAATTTTGTCATTAGGGAGCCATGTATTTTAAGGACCAACAAACTTTCAGCAGTTTGTCGGAGTATTGTTGACCTTGCTACTACTGTTGCGCAAGTGAACATTGTTCTAGACCTCTCACTATTGTCGTGTTTGTTCTGTTTCTCTGGGTTCGATATTTTTGTAAGTACAGTCTTAGTTTCGTTTTTGTTCTTGCTTCACGTGAAGTGAGTTCTTGGTATTTCGTTTGTTAGTCTCGGGTTACGGCCCGGTAGCCCAGTGGTTAGCACGTCGGCTTCACAGTGCAGAGGTACCGGGTTCGATCCCAGCTCCGGCCTCCCTGTGTGGAGTTTGCATGTTCTCCCCGGGCTTGCGTGGGTTTTCTCCGGGTGCTCCGGTTTCCTCCCACATTCCAAAAACATGCATGGCAGGCTCGTTGGGCACTCTAAATTGTCCCTAGGTGTGAGTGTGAGCGTGGATGGTTGTTCGTCTCTGTGTGCCCTGCGATTGGCTGGCAACCAATTCAGGGTGTCCCCCGCCTACTGCCCGAAGACTGCTGGGATAGGCTCCAGCACCCCCCGCGACCCTAGTGAGGATGAAGCGGTTCGGAAAATGAATGAATGAATGAATGAATAGTCTCGGGTTAAGTTCTTTCTTGCCTTTTGCAAGCACTTTTGGTTATAGTGTTGATTTTCTTTCCCTGGTCATTATTTGACCAGCGATTTCTGTTTCTACTTTATCGGTGCGTTTTTGTGTGAATAAATATTTTTTTATTACAGAGTTTTGTTTGGTGTCTACCATTCTAGGATCCTAAAACAGTATTCGATTTGTTTCAGTGACGGGCATCTTTTAGGTAAGGCAAGTGTATCAACACAGTATCAAATAAAGCTTAATAGACAATTTTGGAATGTCTGAGTCGGAGCGACATCCAATGGACAAAATTAGCAACGACCGTTTCTATGACTGGAAAAATAGCACTTAACGTGTTCTCTAGCCCCACGGGCTGTCATACATTTGACACCCACCTCTAGCACTTGACCTCATTAGGGTCATGGGTGAGTTGCACATTCACATCTTTTGGACAATTCAGAGTCTTCGATGAACTTGTGGGAGGAAGCTGGAGTATCTACAGAAAGCCCACGCAAGCATGGGGAGAACATGTTTGCACAACTCCCCACCACCAAGATATAAAAGCCTGAACCACCTCACTGTGAGGCAGACATGCGAGGCCAAGTGCAAAATCCTCATGAAATGTTTTCAGACTGTCCACTGGAGGGAAGCATCACTCAAGTTTACAAAGGAAAATTAGTTTTAATGTGTTCTGGAGGCTGTAGTACAGATATGAAGAAGTCAATGTGAAAAGTAGCAAGAGTAGTTAACATTGTATGTGTCAATGTCTTTTTAAGTATTTTTAATGTATAAGCAGTTGAAATAGTCAGCGACATTATGTGACATTTTCTTGTCAGGGCACCAATAAGATGCGATGACTCCCAGGCGTGGCCACTCCGGACCAAGCTTCCTGTCCCCCTTCCACCACCACCACTTTGAAATGAGTGAATTTGTGGCTCACAGTGCCATGATATTCATCCTTTGTTTTTTTATGAGAAAGCCTCATTGATTTGGTCGGGATTTAAAAGACACCTTAAACACACACACACACACACACACACACGCACACACACACACATATATATATATATATATATATATATATATAGAGAGAGAGAGAGAGAGAATATGAAAATCCTGGCACCAGGTGGAATCCTTGTGTGGAACCGATGTGAGCCTCACTTGCTGTAACAACATTGATTTGAATGTTGGCTGTAAATCTCACCTAAAAGCTACATTGATTCATGTTTTGCAACACTGTCTCCAATACAGATACTCTGTAGGTACATGAGCATTTTTTCAGTTGACAATTAAGAATGAGGGACGGCACGGTGGGCCAGTGGTTAGCGCGTCAACCTCACAGTGCAGAGGAACCGGATTCAATTCCAGCTCCGGCCTCACTGTGGAGTTTGCATGTTCTCCCCGTGCCTGCGTGGGTTTTCTCCGGGTACTCTGGTTTTCTCCCACATTCCACAAACGTGCATGGCAGGTTAATGGAATAAAGTGCCCCTAGGTGTGATTGGGAGCGGTTTGTCTACATGTGCCCTGCGATTGGCTGGCAACCAATTTAGGGGGTCCCCCGCCGACTGCTCAAAGACAGCCGTGATAGGCTCCGGCATGCCCTGCGACCCTTGTGAGGATAAGTGGATCAGAAAAACGGATGGATGGAATTAAGAATGATATAACATCCATGTGGTGTACTGTATGTTGTTGGTGTCACACTTTATAACGGTATTTATTATTTCCAGCAGCTCTTATATTTTTTTGTTCTACTTCCTTTCATAACTTTTCTGCTGTGAATTGGGAATTTCTCCATTGCGAGACTAATAAAGGTTTTCTTATCTTATTAAATGATTGATTATACTTGATTACAGAAGCTCCTGTAGGTTTCACCGCTGCTTATACTTTGCGATGCATCAACACAATGTCTTATCAGCTGAATGCTTTCATTCTGTGTCAGTGCACAAAAATATGTTTTTTGTATCTTTTTTTTTCTTTTCTAAATACTACTGTCTACAAGAGCTGTCAAGTCACAATAGTTCCACCTCATTAGATGCTTGTTTGCCCCGCTGCCACGCAACAGATTCGCCTTCTGTGAAGGCTCACCGCATAAATGAAAGGTCTCCCCACCGTTGCATAATGAGTGGATGACACTCGGGTTAATACGCACATTTGCAGGCTTTCTCGTTTAAATGCCATCATGTATGTTTGGATTGTTGAAGTTCAATAGGTTACTCACACGATTCAGCATGTTTTCTTTTGTTGAGTGTACACGCATTAAACTGATATTGGGTCTCAAACCTGAGTGGTTTGTTTATTTTCAGCTTGACTCCAGCATAGGCTGAAGCGCACAGCCATTTGAGAGCCAACATATTTTCTACTGGCTTTAAGTCAATTTCTTTTTTTTTTTTTATTTTGATTTTTCAACAACCTTCCCACACACCTGCTATATTAACCCTCCTGTGGTTTGAGTAATATTGGCCCTCCTTGAAAAAATACATATTTCAAACTTTTTTAGTACAAACATCTACTTGTTTTTGCCTTTAAAAAAAGAAAACAATTTAATTTTGTCATCTTGTTGCAACCCCCCTCCACTTAATTCCCTTTCATGGTACACTAACGCTGCAGTTATGTGGTGGCTAAAATTTACTTACCGGTACATATAATTTTTTGTCAGTAAAAATGCTTTAGGATCAACCATTTTTTATTTTCATTCTGTTATAACCTTGTTTTAATGTACTTTAATTTGCAGCACCTGACTGCTGCCCCATGCATTGTGAAAAAATCCACAAAAAAACCCCCTCAAAATTATATTAAAAATATATTTAAAGGTTTGTCAATCTTCTCCTGACTCTTATAAAATGTTTATATTTTTGATTTGGCAAAAACGCTCGTCCCACCAAAGCCAGATATATAACCTCTTATGTATCAAATTGACCCATTTAAAAAGAAAACAAATATGTGAAATATGAGATAAGGTAAACATGGGACAGTTTCAGAATATAAACAAATGGAAAAAATATCTGATACATCGCTGGTCTCATTAGATTTTAATGTTGTGGCCAGTCAATCTTGTCGCGTAACACTAAAAGAGCATTTTGTCTCCACGTCCATTTTTTGATTGCTATCCGATGGCCTTGTCTGCAACATTCTCATGCTTTTTTTGCTATTTCTGTCCAAATAAATAGACATTTCTCATGGTTCTCCACCATTGAGTGTGCAGCAATCCCTGACTAATGCAGTGGCCAATGTAAAATAAGACCTCAGTGTCCTTTTTTTACAGGACACAGCCGCCTCAAGCAGAATGTATACTTTGTGGTAACGTAGCTTGAAATCGTCACATTCACCTCTCAAAAGTCTCGCATTTTCTGCCCTTCCTGTGACCTCTGCACAAAAAAAAAGGTCTCCTTTCCAGCTTTTTTTCCCCTTCCCCGGCAGGGTACTGTATCTCAGTCAAAGCCTCCTTTTTTCCTCAACTATGAGCACCCCACACACTCACCGTTTATTTGCTCAGGTGAATAAATTGTATCACGCACACACACACACACACACACACACACACACACACACACACACACACACACACACACACACACACACACACACACACACACAACAGGCTCCCTCAGATGCTCCTTATTAGTTTCAAGGAGTTAGTCACAGGCTTTCATCTCGGGCCTATAAGGAAGTGTTTATGTGCGTCATGTTTGAACAGATCGCGGCTCAGATTACATGCAGGAGTTTGGATGTTGTCAAAGAATTAAATACACCCCAGGGAGAAGGAGGAATTCATGCAACAGCAAAAAAAAAAAAAAAAAGAAATGTTCCGGAGACACACACTGAACGTAATGTGGAGTAGTATTAAAGTAGTGCGGCCTAAATGTTTGAATCCTCTTGTTATGCACATTGGATGGCGATCAAACACTTTTTATAGGGGTGAAAGAAGATGTGTGACAAATGAAATACACTGAAAAAAAAAATGACGTGTTGAATTAATGGTTGCACGAAATAAAAGCATCTGGATCCAGATACATTTTTTTAAGCAAATGTTTGGTCCACTTATAAAAAAAAAAGGTGTCCGGATCCAGACGCTTTTATTTTGTGCCACCAGTTGAGGAAATAAAAATGAGTAAATTCAACACAACCTTTTTATCAATCTATATATTAGTGGGAATGAGGGGATATACATTTTTTTTCATTGGATACCTTGTTGAATCACTTATTTTGAGAGATCATTAATGCGATCAATGTCTTCACATAAATGATTAAAATTATTAATAACACGTAAGTAAAGTTATTTGAAGCCATTTTTTCAGAAGTGTGTATCACACTGGTAGCCCTTTACATTAATCAGTACCAAGAAGTACAGCATGTACGTATGTATTTATGGATTGATGGAGAGATTTTGCTATTCCTATTGTAGCATGCATTATAAAGCGCAGATTGAATTTCAATATATGAAAGTATGACAGGGCGGCCCGGTAGTCCAGTGGTTAGCACGTCGGCTTCACAGTGCAGAGGTACCGGGTTCGATTCCAGCTCCGGCCTCCCTGTGTGGAGTTTGCATGTTCTCCCCGGGCATGCGTGGGTTTTCTCCGGGTGCTCCGGTTTCCTCCCACATTCCAAAAACATGCCATACATGGCATGTTTTTGGACACATGGCTGATTGGACACTCTCAATTGTCCCTAGGTGTGAGTGTGGGCGTGGATGGTTGTTCGTCTCTGTGTGCCCTGCGATTGGCTGGCAACTGATTCAGGGTGTCCCCCGCCTCCTGCCCGAAGACAGCTGGGATAGGCTCCAGCACCCCCCGCGACCCTAGTGAGGATCAAGCGGTTCGGAAGATGGATGGATGAAAGTATGACATCAAATACCTTCTCCGACTGATCTCACTGCAGCGATAGCAACCTGCGAGCTGTGCGGTGGCACATATGTTGGCTGCTGCGCATTTCTTCATCTTGCATTGGCTGACACTTACCGTTGATATTTACACATCTTTGTGGATCCAACGACTGCAGAGAGAAAAAGAAATGAAGAGCAATGAAAAATGTTTTTGGTTGTATACAATTTGCTGGGTCTTATCAGATGAAAATCCATGAAAAAAAACGAAATCTTTTTTAGAATAGTTTCACGCTATTTTCACGCATGCTTTCAACACATTTACATTTATTTTGAAAGCCTGTTCTCACTCTCAATGTAAAAAAAAAAAAATTAAATGGGAGCCTGTCTACAACAACAAAAACTGGGAAAACTCACCCACAGTTCTTCATATAAGAGGCACAGTGTGTTTGCTTCAAGCCTTATTGTATTTTTCGCACTGTAGACAGGCTGATGGAAATTAGCATCGCTGTTACAGTAATTCTAACCCTTAAAACAACTGCTAAGTTACCACAAATGGAGTGGCAACTAAAATTATCGAAATGTATTTTATTTCATCTGGTGAAACAATGACTATTGGGCCTATTACTCTTGAATTAACACTCCATCTCTTCCAGTAGACTAGTCTTGAAAATCTCAGATCTAAAAAGCCACAAACCACACTATAGGAGGGATTCATTGGATATGGTATAAAGAATTCATTATATATTTGCTGCATGTTTTTTTTTCTTTTCTAAGAATATAAAGAAAATTTCCTGACAAAACAGATGAGACTGATTTCTTCCAAATATTCTTTTCAGAAGCCCGAGGGTTGGAAGCCAGCTGCAAGTTCGCGCTGCGAGACCTGGGTCGCAACGGTGAGAAATTCAATTTAGGAGGAGAGAGAGAGAGAGAGAGAGAGAGAGAAAAAAAGCGAGTGAGAGACCTGAATGCTCCTCCACCGCCTCGCCTCGACCTGCCCCGCCTTGCCCTCCATCCACATCCCCAGGGGCGATCTCCAAGAGCCAAACCAAAACCAGATGGACTTATTGGGCCTAAAAATAACAAATAGTGCTTGAGTTCCTGTCAGTTAGAGACCACCGGAGCAAAAAAAAAATAAAAAAAAATCCTAGAGCTGGAAAAGGGGGGATAAAAAAAAACGTGCTGATGTGGAAATCTTGATCCAGCTGTATAAAATGATATTAGGACATGAAAAAAGACACACATTGATACTGC
Source organism: Hippocampus abdominalis (assembly GCA_018466805.1). Classification (NCBI taxonomy): domain Eukaryota; kingdom Metazoa; phylum Chordata; class Actinopteri; order Syngnathiformes; family Syngnathidae; genus Hippocampus; species Hippocampus abdominalis. The sequence continues at coordinate 3,890,866 of CM031708.1, forward strand.
AGTCAGCCATCTTGCTTTTGGGCAAAAAAAAAACCAAATTGCTGACTCAAATCTTTGGGTGGTACAAGCAGTTCAGCCCGTACCACCCACACACCGGAGAGGCCAAAGGGAGACGAGAAGTTCTCACAGCCTCCCCCTGCAGATCCACCAAAAAAGTGTCCTTTGTAACAGGAGTTTCCTGTATGTAATTAAAAGATATGGAGTCCCCCCGCTGCAGAAAGGAGAAGACGGGGGCCACGAGGGGTTGTCGTAGGCTATGGGAAGGGTGAGATTCCAGGTTTCATATAAGATCCCCGGAGCGGATCCTGACGTGAGTCCAAACAGGGCGTGTTCACTAACTGCCGTGCTACAAGGAGGTTGGTAAAACGAGAGAGCCTGCTGAAGGGCAGGTGGTTCTAATTTGACGGTCGGGATTGACATGCAACAAGCATGTCGGTATAACAGTGACGTGTGCATTTTTGGTCTCCGGCATTTTTTCAATAAAATATCAATAGAAAAATGACATGACACTTAACATCCACTTGTCACACTCTGGTTAAAATCACTTTGTTTTGGCTTCGGTATAGTGATTTTCTTTTTGGTGGTGTTACTGAAGTCTTTGGGAGACCGAACAATACAATACAGAGTTGAGTAAACAAGCTACAGTAATCCCTCGTTTATCGCGGTTAATGGGGACCAAAACCACCCGCGATAAACGAAAATCCGCGAAGTAGCGACCAATAAACATATACAGTTAAAAAAAAAAAAAATATTTTTTTTAATAATTAAGTCCGCAAAAAGTCTGCAAACGGTCCACGAGAAGCTGCAAACCAACAGCGAGTCACATAGAGCAACATATACAGTACTGTACTCCATGTATATGAAAAAAAATATATATATATACCGTATATATATATATATATAGATATATATATCTATATATATATATAGATATATATATATTATACATAGATCTATTATATACATATCTATATATATATATATATATAGATATGTATATAATTTTTTTTAATGAGTATGTTTCAAAAAATCCGCGATGCACTGAAGACGCGATAAACGAACCGCAAAATAATTGTCTCAAATTCACTCCCCAATTTTCTGCGAGCAGAGAGGGGAGGAATGAGCAGTTACACAAGAAAAAAGAGGAGGAGATGGGATGGAGCAAGATGAAAGAGTCACGGCAAACACGAATGTCTGCTTTGTTGATGTTGATGAAGATGCATTTCCTGCAAAAACAAACAAACAAACAAACAAACAAAAATTTGGTGCCAGCAGGCAGGTGAATGATCATGTGAATAAAACAAAAGGCCACCGTGAAGCTGAGTGACATCCCGGGGGAGACTTGCCTTTCGGAGTATTTGCAAGTATCACTTTTAGACGCGTTCAAATGGCGGCGCTGACACCTGTGGTGAACATGATGCTTCCTCACGATCGCCTCATCTGCTTGGGTTGCGTGTGTCATGTCCGGGTTGCTCGCTGCTCAGCCGCTCCCATGCCGACGGCCCTTTTTCCATCCGGCCTCTATTTAGTTGTCCCTCTGACTCAGCCCGATGCCTGCACGGGGTCTCTGCTGAGTCTGCCAGCCCCGCTGAGTTGCCTCTGAAGCTGGATGAGACGCCATCCATCATTGATGCTGCCGTCCCTGCGTGTGCGTGCGTGGGTGCGCATTGGCCTTTTGTGCCTTCGCTATACTTACACTTAAAACAAGACATCTTGTGTCTGCGGTTAGCGTGTTAACAAGATCACATCATTTTAGACCTCTCCAGCTAGATGTATGAACTCCTTCTCGACCTCTTGCACAAGACGTGTGAACTCCCTACCACCCCCTCAGCCATGACATACTGTATGAACTTGTCCTCGGTCGCTCAGCTATGATGAATACACTTCTCTTTGACTTGCCATCCATGACGTATGAACTCCTCAACCTGTCATACATGACATGAACTTCTTCACCTGTCAACTAAGACTTCCACTCAATCAGGACCTATCAGCTCCTCGTTGACCACTCGGTAATGACCAAAAAACTCCACCACACCTTCTCATCCGTAACATAAGAAATCCTTTGGCTTTTCACCCATGACGTATGAACTCCTCCCATTCCTCAGCCGTTACGTATGAAGTCTTCCTCAAATACTCAACCATGACATATCAACACCCCTTTAACTTCTCACCCTTGACGTGTGGACTCACCCATTACCTCACATCCATTACATGAACTCCTTGACCATTCATTCATGGTGTATGAACTCCTCCTAGATGCCTCAACCGTGCCCAATTAACCTGCCATCCCCTCAGCCATGACATTTGAAGTCTTCCTCGAACACTCAGTTATGATTCCACTTGGACTTCTCATCAATGAAGAATAAATGAATTCTTCAATTTCTCTTGCATGGTGATATTCAATCATCACCGTCCTGAACATGAGCTCCGTGAGGTATGAACTCCTCCTTGATCTCTTATCAACAACTTTTGAACTTTGACTTCTTGTCCATGACGTATGAACTCCTTGTCATTCCCTCAGACATGACACAGGAAGTCCTCCTCGAACTCTCACCTGTTAACGTATGAACTCCTCTTTTGACTTCTCATCCATGGCGTATGAATTCGCCATGACCTCTCATCCTTGTCTTTTCAGCCATGGTGTATGAAGTTCTCCTAGACCCCTCAACCATGCCCATATGAAATCCGCCTCAACCCCTCAGCCATGACGTATGAAGTTCTTCATGACCACTCAGCCATGACTGATAAACTCCACGCTGACGTCTCAACCCTGATGGATAAACTCCTTGCCAACCTCTCATCCATGATGTTTGAACCCCTCCTGAGGTTCTCATCCATGTATGAACTCCACTTCAACCCCTCATACCTGGAATATGGACTCCTGCTCGACGACTCAGCCATGATGTATGAACTCCTCCTTGACCCTTCCGCCACAACACCTGAACACCACCTTGACCTGTCAGCCATCTTGTACGACCTCATCCTAGACATCAACATGCAGTTTTCCTACCCAAGAAAAAAAACCCTCCCCTCAGCTATGTTCAGAAGTCCCCCAAATGGCTCCCACACAACATTTATGTGTCACAGCGCAGCACATACATTGCATTACGTGTAGTCATGTCCTTGCATCCCACCCACAGCGCGTGTCCTCCCTTGCAGAGCTGCATGATGGAAGAGCGGCGGGGAGAGGCCGCTCGAGACTGAGCACGAGGCAACCTGAAGGTCGCTGGCGCCGCCCTGCCATTGACGACTTTCCCAGCATTCCAAGACGCAGCGATGAGGCTTGCACTGAGGGCAAGAAAATGAAGGTCGTAATCTACATTTTTCCATTAAGTCCATCTATCTGTCCTTTTGTATGTGCTTCTGTGCAATTATTACCCCTTGTACACCAGTGCCTTCATCTATTGTTCTCTCTCTCTCTCTCTCTCTCTCTCTCTGTCATTTTATTCATCCTGTCTGGACCTTCACCCACCCATCGGACCGCACATCCATCTGTCCTTCCCTCCCATTTTCCATCCAAATTTTCCTCCCTGCCCCCACCGCTTCTCTCCATCCATCCACACCCTTCCTTCCATCTCTCCACCCGTACCTTAATCCACCCTCCCTTTCCTACCCTTTCTTTCTGTCCATCTGTCCCTCCCGACAACTCCTTCCCATTCATCGAGATGGTATTTACCCCAACTCAATTCATTTCCAAACTCATCTCATTTATAACATATGAACTCCTTCCCGACCCCTCAGCCATGACGTATGAACTCCTCTTCGACCCCGTTAGCCATGAAGTATGAAGTCCTCGTCGTCTTCTCATGTATCACATTGGAACTCCTCATCACTGCCTCACTTATGCCGTATGAACCCCTTCTGGGCTTCTCATCAATGACGTATGAACTCCTCATCCAACCCTCAGCCATGACATCCTTGACTTTTCGTTCATGGCAATTAAACTCCTCCTTGACTTGTCATCTATGTAAAAAACTCAACCTGTATTTTTTTGGCCTCAAACAGTAATTGAAGTTGAAAAACATTTATGGCAACCATGTTAGCTATCACAAACAAGTTGTTTCTACTTCCGTATATCTTTAAGTTGGAATTCAATAAAAAGGGACAGACAAACTCATATTACTTGATGTGGAATGCAGGACAATTTTCACAACAGCAAATTGCCCTACTTCAAATAATATCCAAGTTTGTTGACTTGGAACTATGAGTTCACCTAACAATTTTTTTCGTAGTGTATGAACTTCTCTTCGACCCCTCAGCCATGACCTATAAATAGCCCGTCGAATTCTCAGCTGTGACGTATGAACAAGCTCTCAAGCAAGATGAATTGCCTCCTCGTCAACCTCTCATCGACGTTGTACACAGTCCCCAATGACCTGTCATTTATGAAAACTTTCCCTTGCTCCCCAATGCTTGAGGAATGAATTGAATTGAATTGAATTGAATACAACTTTATTGTCAAATATGCTGTACGTATGTGTAACATACAGCACAGATGAAATTTCTTCCCCCTCAACATAAACATAAACATAAACATATGAAGTTATAGATGCAGCACACATTAAGGAGGAATTATTGGCAGATTCAGAATTTGATCGCATTTGTAATGTGAAAATATGCAAAAACGTCTTGGCTTTGATGACTATCACCGGAATAGATTTTAAATCAATCATTTCAATCGAAAAGTAAAGTAGTGCCGCCGTAGCAGTGCCATAACACGCTCCGCAAACGTGGCGGCCACGCTGGAGTAAAAAGGTTCTATTTTGACATCTTTTCAAATTTGCTTGGGACATATTATTTTCATCGCATTCAATAATAAACAGGTCGATTTTCTACTAATTACAGAGCAAGACATACTAACTATGGAAGCCTACTAAATTCCAGGCACTATTGAGATATAATTCCAGGTCCACTTTGCACAACCACAGAGGCTCCTTGGTCTCATTAAAATGTAAAAATGTATTTGCAGGCTGTACTCAACTTAAAAAAAAAAAAGGATGAATACATTGGTGTGCTGTTGGTCTGGCCGTGTTGTGCTTGCCATCATTTGAGCCCACTTTGCTTTTCAGACAGAGGAAACAGGAAAATAGTCCAAGTGGAGCGGCGCATTCTTGGGCCCAAATTCACTTGACCACACAAAGAGTTTGACGTCGACCATTTTTGAGTGCTCAGCTTGCAAAACGGAATGGTTGTATTTATTTAAATGACAAAAGTTATGATGGGCTAATTACATGTACAAGTACAGCAATAATAGAGGTCGGTTAAAATTTTTATTAGGTTTACTCTATTCTCTTTGTTATGGAGTAAAATCTATCTATCTATCTATCTATCTATCTATCTAGTATCTATTTGAAAGTTACACATCAACAACAATATACTGTATGGTGTTTCTATATTCATAAATGACTCCTGAAATAAATATAGGAATTATCAAATGCCCCGGAGATTATCCAGCATGCGACTAAAATTGCTACATAATAGGGGAGAGGAAAAAAAGAATATAATCACAAAGTCATTACAAATATTTGAAAACATCTACATTGGAATTCGAATGTTTTTTGTGTGTTTTTTTAGCAAAAACTGGGGAATGTAGTAATTGTTTACTGTTTGTTTGTGTGTGTGTGTGTGTGTGTGTGTGTGTGTATGTGCGCGCGCATAGAAGCTGGTGGGAGAAGAGGAAGTTGTACCACTAAGGTGCCACTTGGAGAAACTATAACAATGGTGGGCTCGTATCCTGTGGCTGTCAAACTCCTGAAGACCCGACACAAACATTTGGAGTCCCTGTTCCAGCTTTTGTCTCACTTTTTGGGCTCTTTTTTGTTGTTTTCCACAAAGACTTTAGTTGTGAAACTTCTACAATAGCTTCAGTGGAGGTCATCTTGCACTTAAAAGCAGGACGTCTTGAGTCATTCTACGTGAGCGTAACAGGGCCAGTAAAAAACTTAGTAAATACTCACTGCACTGCATTACATTTACTGTACACAAAATCTGTGAAATGATAAATACCTGATGTGCTCTTTTACTCTAGCCTTCATTATCAAAAGATGGAACAATATTTTTTATGTGTTACCCCACTTCAATAATTAATGTGCAACTGCCTCTTGTGAATTGTGCTCACGCTTTTGACCCTCCCCCTTTTTCTCCCAATGTCCATGGAGAGGGAAGCATCTTTAGAGCTGGAGAAATTTTTCATTTCACTTACAAGTTAAAATATTTGAATACATTGCTATGCCATATAATTTGTGTAAGGGCATGTGGTACCACCATAATTGACAAGAGAATATATGTTTTTACTGTTATCGTCAGGTTTTGTGATGGAGACCATTAAGCGCAACCATCACAAGAAATCCCTGCTGTGTGTCGTCACTATCCTTAAACACAACTCAGTTGGACACCAGCGGTTGCACAAGTAAGGACTCGACGGTTCTGAGGCTGCACGGGGATGGATGAAAGAACAAGAACTTTTAGAGGAAGCTCCAAAACGCTTAGCCCAGAGACCTGTAATCTGGGTGTCCGCCAAATAATTTGAAAACAAACTAAACCAATTACTCCTACCTACCTTTAATTTGGGCTACTGAATATTTTGGGGGACTATACGTCACTTTGGAGTGTAACTCGTACCAGTCAAAAAAAAGCATCTTGAAAAGAAAAGAAAAAAAAACTATACCAATTGCTCCAGAGTATAAATCGAATTTTAAAGGGGAAATGTATTTACAAAACGAGACCAATAAACACTACCCCTTCCGCTTATCGTGGGTGTGTATGGAAAGCCGTTTTTTCTGAAAATTTGTCTCTTAGTGGGCCTAGAAAATTGGTGCAATCCCATCACCAAAAGGCTGAGCTAGCAACAGTGATTGTGCGATAGCACCTCTATGCTCGTAGTCATGTTGTTTGTTAGTGATAGCATAGCACATCGGCTAGCGATGAATGATAATTTCATTCCACTGAATTCACTTCAGTTCATGAATGTGATGAAAATGACCCAAAATAATTTATTCCAGTGGCTATTAGGGGTACATGTGGATAGTTATGCTTAATTGGATTTTTAGGGGGTCCTTGGAAAAAAATTCTGCCCTGAAAAAATGTAGAAGCCCTGCTCTAGTGATGCTGATGTTCACAGAAAACAATTTATGCACAAAAGTGGGTGCTAGTCATTGAAGAACTCCAGCGACCTTAGCCCTAGCTCCTCCTCACGATCCTACTGGCTTGCTCTCAGCAAACCTCAAGTCTGACAGGCAGAAGCCATCAGAACCGTGCAGCAGACCCACAAAGAAACACTACTGATTGCCTGAAGCAGGAAACCACTTTCTTGAAAGTCAGCAGAAAATTAGTGCAAGTGCGCGCGTGCGCACACACACACACACACACACACACACACACACACACACACACGCACATACACCTGGTACCCCCCACCCACCCCTCCTTCTCAGCGCCCTCGACTTCCTCCAGCAGTCTGTCTCTAACCCCACATGGCCAACGACTCCAGCTAAAGTAGCCACAGAGAACCTCTTATACAACGCCCTATTTTACTCTCCACTGGCTACACTACTCATTACATCATTCCACAGTGGCGGGCCTCTCGCACAGAATACAATGTCTTGGCAGTGAGCTTTTTTCGAGAGAGGCCTTCAATAGGCGGGCGCGCTGCTTTGCTTTTCGACGCCTCGCTGACAGACGGACCCCGAGCGGAACGTCTTTTAACCGCCCCCAAATTGGGGCCGTCGCTATTTTCTTACATTTACGAGGGCTCGCTGTCACAGAGTTCAACGCCAGGACCACCCTGGGCAAAAATAGATGTCATCATGTCTGTTCCTCCTGCAGGAGGTGCGCTATTGCAGCAGAGGGCGCTTGAAACTCTGGGAAAGAATCCATGTCTGAGCGAAAGGCGCTCCCCTGCCAGCTTTCTGTCAAAAACAACATATCTCATGACTTTCATTTCTGTGCGAGAAAACCCAAGCAGGATGGTCAGAAAACCTCCCGTTGAGCAAATCGTGTGGAAAGTGTAACAGTAGACTCTGGAAGAAGAAGACATTTTGGGCCCTATTTTCATGCCCAGCATAAAGTCTAGCGTAAAGTGCAGTCTAACTGTGTGCATGGGAGTCTTTTGTCCTTTGGGATTTTCATAGACGGGCGTAATTAGAAATGGGCGTTGGTGCTGTCGTGGCAGTGAACACAGTCGATTTAATTCCTGGCCAATTGAAGCGGCTCTGCTCATTCCTTTAGAATTCAGGGGCAGGTGAATGCAGGTGAGGTGCGAGTTCTATATCTCGGAAAAGTAATGCACTTGCTTGCTGGAGTTTATGCAGGAGATTGACGCACAAAAACAAAACAAAACAAAAAAACGGTTAAGAAATTGCAAGATCTCCACTTGCGGATTATGTAAATTTGGCACTTGGAGACCGCCTCCAACTCATAATCTGTGAGTGGCAACCCAACACAGACACCAGTTGTGCCGTGGCCAGTTTGGCTGTTTTAAACATATGCTAAAGATGATGATAACAATAATGCATTCCATTAATTTCTTTCTACAATGATTCAGAGAATTCAATGCATATTGAAGTAATATTTATGGATGATCAATTCCATTTGCGCCACAACTTAGACCTGGCTTCACCTAGTCCACTTTCCGTCACAAAACTGTCAGGTGCGCCGGGGGAATGTAATAAAATAGGTCCACTGCACCGTCTGCCCTTAAAATTATGCACACAAAAATGTCACTCACATTAGATCACCTCACTCCCCCACTGTTCCCATGGTGAGGGGCGGCGTCGGTTGTACCGACCAGCAGGACCTCGGTGGTCTGGCTTGTCTCCGAGGTGGCAGAGCCGCAGTGAGTAAACCGGACACCGGGGTATAGAGGGATGGAGGAAGGATAGAGGGATGAAATTGCCAAATCAGCAGCCCATAAGGGCCGCCCTGGGAAGAGGAAAGCCACTAAAGCTCTCGCAGTGCAGCGCCTTGAGACACAGCTTAGCTGTCGGGCCAGCAGACGGAGGAGGAAATCAAAGAAGTCCTGGAAACATGTTCCAGGGACTTTTTCTTCCCCACTCGAGGCTGCTTAATCAATAGGGCATCATTATTTGATCAGATTAAACCATTTGTGATGACCCAGCATAAAATATCCATCCATTTTCGAGGGTCGGGGACATGCTGGAGCATATCTCAACTGTCTTTGGGCAACAGCCAACCGCAGGGCACACAATGACAAACACCCATTCACACTCACACTCACACCCAGGGTCACTTTAGAGCAGGGGTGCCCGTTACGTCGATCGCGATTGACCAGTAGATCAAGGACTGGTCCCAAGTTGATCCGAGAGGTGTAGAGGGGAAAAAAAAAACCAAAAAACATTTTTGTCTCTGTGCATGTTTGTAATATATTTTTGTTTTAATGCACACTGCACCCTAATCATTATATCAATCTCAATTTCACAAAAAAGTATTTAAAAAATAAAATAAAGCAGTTTATCTTTAACCTGCGTCACCGGAAGTTGTTAGCGCTCAGCGGTCTGCTGTTGCAGCTTGTGATCAGAGTTGTTGCGCAATATCTTTTATCGTTATCATTATTCTCATTCAGAGTTTGTTTTGTACAATTCACCGAGAGCACGGGCAAAGAATAGGAATCTAGAGGGCCGAGAGAAGCATTTTAAAACGGTACGCGTGAGCTACGATCGTTAACAGGCTGCTTAAGTGCATCGCATGCCTCAGCGTCAGGCTATTGCTCATCATGGCATGCGTGTGGACGTGCATGCGCGCGTGCACAGTAATGGGTCGATCGTGGGAGGTTGGCTGATCGAAAAGTAGATCTTCGGTCAAAAAAGTTTGGGCACCTCTGATTTAGTGTTCCATTAACCTGCCATGCATGTTTTTGGAATGTGGGAGGAAACCGGAGTACCCACACAGGAACGGGAGAACAATCAAACGCCACACAAGAAGGCTGGATAAAAAATAATCTGTTCTATCGTCCGTGACTGGTTGGTGAGAAGTCCAGGGTCTACCCTGTCTTTCGCCCAAAGTTAGCTGGGATAGGCTCCAGCACACCCGTCACCCCAATGAGGACAACAGAAAATGGATGGATGGATCCCATCATGTAAAAGAAAAAAAAAGACACTGGTTGTGCCTGTTTCCAATAATATCCCGGCGGTGGCAGTGATGACAGGCTGAGAAGTGATTTACCTGAGCGCCCTTTTTATTACACATCTTTGTTGCTACTTGAGGTAGCCACCACTAACGACCATAGATGGCCTCCGACCGTGCTGGCTCTCTCGTGATCAAGACAGATGAGGTGAGAGTTGCACCGGGGGCCAGGGGAAGGGAAGTGATTTAGTTCATTTGTGGAAAAAGATGAAAGTTAGCCATGATGTAGTGCAGAGATTACAACTGTCAAAGTGGATGTATATTAACTTGCAGCTGGTATGATAGAAAGTCCATCCATCCATTTTTCTAAACCGCGAGAAAGAAGTGAGGCCCTGCTGATCTCTAATAAATCACAATCATCCATGCTCACATTTACGCATAGGGTGGCCATTGGCTATTTCAAGAAAATATGTTAATTTTTCTGAATGGCTGGAGTATTTATGTGACGGTACTGGCATGACATGACAGCCCGTCAATGGCAACTTTTCAACCCCCACGCTCCCCCCGGATCGGCGATTGTTTTCTTGACAAGTGACGGTCGCCGTTAACACATATTCCCGGGCTGAATTCTGTTCTGAGCATGACACTGATCAAGACCATCAGGAAGATACGATAATGTAGTAGGGTCAGGGATGGGCAACACAGGTACGACAAAAATTCTACTTTTTATAAGGAGAAAATATGTACAGTATGTGTTCTTCATATATTTCATTTTTCAAAAAACGTTTCAATAAAAGATCCATTATCCTGATCTAAGGATGAAGGGTTTGAAGCAAACAACAAAATAACCACACGTGTGATTTTTTTTTTCTTTTAAAATCCACAATCAAAGCAGTGCACTTAGTGTGTGTTTTCATAGATTGAGAATCAGTCACCAGGGGTTTATGGTCAATGATGGAAGCTCATTTCAACGATATCTACTTGAGCGACTCAACAGATCCACACAATGACACGTGTGGTCAACGGGCGACTTCTCCTGAGCAGCTGTAAAAAGAGGCCATCAAATTCTGCTCACACAAGAAGATGACATTTTGTGTAAAGAATAGCATGCGTTGAATTAGGATCGACTTTTATATGATTCATTTAATGTGAGAGGTTAAAACGGGGCAGCGCGTCCACAGATAATGCGAATTAGATCGTATTTCAGCGAGACATATGCTTTCCCTTTCCTGGATCACTGAGGCATGTAATAAAAGACACACACATGCACACATGGACACATACACGTACTGCATGACTTATTTTTTACTCCAACCTCAAGCATGCAGCCATCAAAGTCATGCAAACGCTCATAAAGTGGCCATTTGCAGCAGAAAAGTCTCATATATAACCGCTGTATGATGAGATAATATAGTGGCGTTTGAAGGGGACATGTGATGGAAAACTCATGATCAGATGGGCTGTTGGAAGATACAGAGCTACTTTCAAGTGACCTCAGATGCCACACGACACGATCTAAAACACGTTCAAGCCGAAACGCCCCCCCCACCCCCCGCCCCCATAACATCTTGATCGTATCAAGGCAAAGCCAAAAGGTAAGCAGAGCTGCAATGCGTTTTGCTGGATGCACAGACTGGCAGCAGTTAAAAGTGTTATCTCCTGATGAGCACACACAATGTAGTGTACGAAGTGCTGCCTGAATTAGTGCGGAAAAAAAATTTATATATATATATATATATATATACATATATACATATATATACTGTATATATATGTATATATTTATATATACATATATATATATAAATCTACATACATAATATATGTATATATACATATATATATATGTATATATAAATAAATAGACATATATATATAAAGAGAGAGAGAGAGGGAGAGAGAGATGGGCGGCCCGGTGGTCGACTGGTAAGCACATGTGTGTGTGTGTGTGTGTGTGTGTGTGTGTGTGTGTGTGTGTGTGTGTGTGTGTGTGTGTGTGGGCCTCCATCTTTTGGTGTGCCGAAGCGCAGAGCATGAAATGGCCGTAAATTGGCTGCGTTTGCCCTCAGAGGAGCGCTCTGCGCAGATCATATCCGAATCCCTCGGAGAGGCCGTCTGCGGGGTCGCCGCTTATTCAATTAGTTTGAAGTCGTGGCTCTGTAAAACGGTTGGCTGAAGAGTGTGAGAAAGTGACAGGATGCACACATGGCAGTGTGCTCATGGGACACTACAATGGATGAATGGAAGAGAATCATCTGTTATTTACTGTTATTTATTAACAATACAATGTTACCTTGAAAAGGGATACAATTAGGGGTGTATTTAAAAAATATTCCTCAAATGTTAAAAGTCAGCTTTTTCTTTGGATTTTTTTTTGTATTTTGTATTTTATCATGTCTCCACAGAAGAGTAGCAGAGAGGTCAAGTATGGCGATAACCACAGGACCAGAAAAATAAATTAGGGCAACACAGGAAATATGATGACATATCACAAGGCATTATTATAATTATAAATAATTCTGCAAACACCTTTCAGTACGTAATTCAAATTGTGTCTGTCAAGTATCTTCAAAAGATGACTAATTTTATTGAATTATTGTCCTATTACACTGAGGGCAATTTGTTTTCCCCCCAAAAAATGTGATTTACAACTCAAAATTTGGATAACTTGAAGTCACCCATGCAAAAGCTGGTCATATTTAATTTGCCAACATGGATTTTGATCTTTTTATCTGCTCTTGTGTTGGATGTCATTGGACTCTGCGTGTCTAAGCGCACATGGAATCTTTGGCCTGTGGGTGGCGCCAACATGTCACCTCATGATGGTCATGCCTCTGGGAGCTTTATAAGGGGAACATGAGTGGCTATGAGGGCTGCGGGTCATTACACTCAGTTACCTGAAGCGCCTGTCGAAACGTTTATACACGGTTTAATATTGAATATGCAGGTACAGTACTTCCAAATTGAGAATGATGAAGAACAGTAACCTCCACCATCTTGGCAGCACATTACCATTCACGTTCTTGCACTTACAGGACAACATTTACAAGACACATTAAGCTTTATTATTATTATTATTATTTATAATTTAAAATAGCATATCGTATTTTAATAACATTTCTGTGCGATGTTTTTTTTCACTCTACAGTACGCATTCCAAGGATCAAGAATTATTGTACAACATTCCACATATTGTTGGGTAAAGGGTGTGTACAGATTTTGTTCCCATGATGGAACAAGACAAGCGGCAACGCCCTGCAAAATATATGTTTGCGACTACAAGACGGTGTGGATTCGATTTTCACTTGAAAAGGCAGCACTTCATCCAAAGGACACTGAATTACACTGGTCAGTTATGAAAACCTGTGTGTCCGGCGGACACATTGCTTAATAAGAATTCGTCCCCGCAGCCACTGTGTCAATAACTTCACCACTCAATCAAGTTAGTGCTGCTAATCAGAAGCTAACACTTTTAGCTAATGCTAATCTGCCTATACCGTTGGTGTTGTGTTTCACCCCTCTAGCTAGCTAACTGTGACCTGCAGCTTGTCCATCTTGGCTCTGACATTATTGAAAATGCTGTCAGTTAGCTAGCTAGAGGGGTGAAAAAGTGTTTTGCACAGACAAGTTTAAACATTTATTGAGATGATCGTTTTTCATAATTGGGTTCATTCTACTGAAAAAATAAGGAAAAGCAGGAACTCGCTCACATAGTTGGGAAATTACTTTTTGTATTTTTGCAAATCAAGCAGTCAATCAAAACGTTGCTTTCGCTGATGGTACTCCCTCACTCCCCCCACTGAATGCCAATCTGGTGTTTTTATGCCCTTCAAGTCTGCGTAAAAAATATACAGAATAAGTAATCAGAGCTCATGCTGGGTGTCGCGATGCAAATAGTCATCAGCCTAAATGGAGCAGTGGAACTTCTAAAGTTCAAAGACTTGTAGGGACACCCCATATTTTGTGGGGAATTATGACAGAAAAGTTACACAGATTGTCAGAGTTCTTAAAAAAAACAAAAAGCAAAAACCAGAATATTACTTCAACTCATTTTACTTCTCCTTTAGTGTTTTTTTTGTTGTAGTACAATTTAATAACATACATGTCTGCATTCAGCATTCAAATAAACAAGACTTCATAGCAATATTAAAATTAAGGTAGCATTTTGTAATTATGCTTTGCAGTGTGTAACTTTTTTTGCATTGACACTAGAAAAATATTTTTGTCGAATTTATTCCATTTTATTTGTTACAGCGGCAGCTGTTGTGAAAGTGCTATATAAATCAGCATGTATTGTATTGTATATTATTTCATCAAGCGGTTGCATGAAGTAAACTCATTTGGATCCAGATACATTTGAGGGAGACAAAACATCTACTTCAAAAACATAACTGGCGACAGATGATTTTAGTTTGTGCCCCTACTTGTTGAAATAAAATTGCATAAATTCAACACAATTTTTTTCAGTTGAGTTAAACAATGAGAGCTGCATGAGGAAGTGACTCCCCTTTTATTGTTACACTTTAATGACAGCTAAGAATGTTGAAAGCCACATTGATTGTGCACTCCATTGTCTTATGTTTAATCCAGTACAACTAGATTGTTTTGATTGTTATTTATTGCCCTTTCATTTGACTGATTTGTGTTTTTTCTTGTATTAACTGTAAAACATAAAGTATCGTGATGTTATATCTTATATGGATGACTGTGTGAATCTCTGTGTGACTCCTATGCAGTGCTACAGGGTATGAATGACATTTATTTACTTTGTAATAGTCTTATAACCGCCACACTTTGATGTTAGCATTGCTACTGAGTTAGCATAATGTAGGCCACTAACTCAAAAAATCCCAGGTAAAGGGCCGCCTGTAAAGAGAGATTACATTTAAAGCATTTTGGACAGGAAATGTGCACTTATGTGTTTATTTGTTTGACTAACAGGTGAGATGTGGCCACGAAGGTCTCACGTTTTCCGCTTCTGGTCCAATTTTGCGGTGCTAATGCGTCTCCGCGCAGCGGAGAGCTGATAGCTGCTGACACTCAGACTAAACAAGGTGGGAGTGGTGACAGCGGCCGTGGAATCCAAGCATGTGGACGGCCCACCCTGCCAATGTTGTGGAGTCCAGTAAATTGTGAACGATACATGTGCTTTATATCTTGCGATTGAAGGTTTTCAAAGAAGATAAAAGTTGGTAAACGCATCTGCTTTTTCTGGCTACAAATTGGTGTGTTAGCCTAGCTTGGCACAGCGTCCAAGTTAGGAATGCGTGGTGGGGGTGGGGTCCGCTATCCTAACATATAATCTTTTTATGGGTGATATTTTTGCTGTTTTCCCAATTAATATACTCAGATCGTGTTTTTAAACATATTTATTGATTCTAATTTAATCAAGCCAAGCTAGCAGCGTACAGATCTTAGCCAGTATGTGCTCATGACACAATTTGTTGCTAAAACAGGTGACACAAATTATGTATTGAGCAATGCGATATTAACCATACGTAAAAGCATGTTCAGCTCAATGAATGAGAAAATAGTAGAAAAGTTAGGGAGTAGTGTAGGAAGGTTTAGTTTAAAGTATTTATTTGCTCTCATGTTACTATCTTTTTTTTTTTCCTCTGCACCACTGTAATTACATTATAGCATTCCTAAGATGTATAGTCAAAAACTATAGGCACAATTAAGTACAAAACTACAGGGGCTCTTTTTTTTTATTTTTATGAATTTCATGGCAGTGAATAACCTGAATTTGTGAGTCATACTACATGCTACAGTCTATACATACAACCAACCTAACCCATTAGTAGTCTTAATTACAGTAAGTCTTTGTATGAAAAATACTTCTCGGCCATAAGTATAAGAATTCAATGAAAAATATAAAGTGTGCCGCTAACAAGCAGTATTCTTGTGCCATTGCACAAACTGGTTCATTGGCCACCGTTCATAGATTTGAAAGCTCATATGCCAGGACTGTCGTCAACCAAGGCCCTCCTTTATAATAACGACAAAACATTTGAACACCAAATTTCACAACAGTGTTAAGTCGCAGGCTTCCTTAACTCTCTGAAACCAAAACAAAATGGAGCCATAATTCATGTTATTGCTAACACTCGGGGTTTTCTTAGCAAGTTTCACAGTCCTATGTCAACTGACAGTGGAGCAAAAGTGGTTTTACATGTTCATTTGTTTGTTTGGATGTCCTTTAAAACATGTTGACATTGGCCTCTTCTTGAATCCCAATAATTAAGAAGTTTGACTATGCTGTATTTAACTTCACCAACGCTTGAGGTTTTCATTCACTTCAACCCAATCTATTTTTAATCGCTGGATAAAAAAGCAAGCTTTGTGTGGTGTTAACCTGACTGGAGGCTCATACTTTCTTTGGCACACGGCAGCAGAGTGTCGGGCACATTTCTTTTGCCCGGCCGAATATAAAGTGAAACCTCATCCAGACGAGGTACAAATGAGTGTGGCCGTCTGAGCGAGCCAAGTGAGAAGGCTGACCTGAAGCCAAGCAGTCTTTCAGCAAGCCAGCCTCTGTCAGGTCAGGCGGGCCCGGAGTGCACAGCTTACCGGAAACCAGCCTAGTTTGATTGAGTTCCTGTTATTGACTGCTTTTTTTTTTTTTACTTTCTGCCAGGCTAATTTTTTCCTTTGCCAGCTGTCAGGAGCCAGACTGCACAGAATTCAAGGCCTCGCTCACTCTCTCACACCTTTAGACTGCAAACAGTCATTTATCACGCTGTGGCAAGTATGAAGTATTAGATAAGCAATTGACATTTTTGCTAAAGTTCGATCTACATTTTTAAAATCGCTGTATCTTTGCTCTTTTAAAAACAAAATAACATGACAACATATGATGTAGAGAAGTTACTGTTCAGTGAAAAGTGAATTAAAATCTCCTCTCAGCATATTAGTCTGCATGCAAGAGTCAAACTCACAGCATCAATTGGCTAGTAAATCAAGCACACTCTGTTGAAGCATGTGGAGGTGAGGTGGTGAGAGCTACATAGCCCGTCTCCGCAGTGAAAGACGCCTGAAAGATGTGTCTGTGGTACAATAAGCTGGAGCACTATCACCATCTGGGCAGCTCAGCAGACGCGTGTGTGCGCCAGAAACAATAATAAAATAGTGGTCCTATTTAGTCCTCCTCCCTCAAGATGATTTTCTTACAGTCATGACATTTGCGGTTTCCGTTTTTTTCCCCCTCTCTTTTAATGTCACTGCTGGGGGCATCAGATATCTAGGAATATATTTGAGTAAGGACCCCGTAGATCGGCGGCATTTTTAGTGTGAAAAATTAGACCACTTTGGTACTTAAAGGAAAACTAGTCTGATGCCTGTCTCTGCTTCTACTATATCATCCTGCAACAATTTCATCAAGGGCGCACATGATTTATTACACAAATGTCACATCGGATAGGGGTGGGAATCCCAGAGGAACTTGCCGTCCAACATGATACTGATAATTGTTAAAGCCTGAATTAGACAATTGTATCACGGTATATGCAACTGAAGGACTGTCAGTTTGTAGAGAAAGTCAAAAGAGTGAAGACAGCACTCTTACACAGTACCAGAAAAAAGGTGATTTGCCAAATTAACCCCGGAGAAAACAGCTTTCTAATATTTAGTAGTTTTTAACCCCACCATCAAAAACAGTTGTAGACTTAGCACCACAATTGTTAGCACCATAATTGTTGATTTGTTAAAAATGTTCGGAAAAAGTCATACTTTCACAATGACGTTGCAATATTGCCAGAATTAAAATTATAATGTTATGCGCATTTATTATGACTTTTTCAAGATTTTTTGGAAATAATATAAAAACACACATCTCTCTCTCTCTCTCTCTCTCTCTCTCTCTCTCTCTCTCTCTCTCTCTCTCTCTCTGTCTATCTAAAATAGGTGACACAAATGTTGAATTTTCACAGGGAGAACATGCAAACTCCACACAGGAAGGCCGGAGCTGGAATCAACCCGGTATCTCTGCACTGTGAACCACCGGGCCGCCCTCTCTCTCTCTCTCTCTCTCTGTGTATATATATACAGTAATCCCTCGTTTATCGTGGTTAATGGGGACCAAATCCACCCACTATAAACGAAAATCCTCGAAGTAGCAACCAATAAACATATTTTAAAAAATTGCCCCACGTGGGCCTTCGCGCTTGAGCACACACACACACACACACACACACACACACACACACACACACACACACACACACACACACGCCAGCATCCAGCGTGCAGCAGACGTGTTTATGATTAGTCAATTAAGGATGATTAGACAATTAAGGATGAAAGAGACCTGCTTTTGTTCATATAATCTCTCTCTCTCTCTCTCTCTCTCAGCAACATACATACACACCTGTGCACGTGCGCGCACACACTAGCGCGCATCTAAACAACACTTAGACACTGATTAAAGATCAGCATAAGACAGAAAGAAGATGCACAGCCAATCAACATGGCTTTGCATCTTCTCAGCCCCCTCCTCACCCCACATGGAGTACTGTGTATGTTGCTCAATGTGACTCCCCCCCCCAAATTTTTTTTATGATTGTTTGAAAAAATCCGCGATACACTGAAGCCGATAAACGAACCGCGAAATAGCGAGGGATCACTGTGTATATATATATATATATATATATATGGCGGCCCGGTAGTCCAGTGGTTAGCACGTCGGCTTCACAGTGCAGAGGTACCGGGTTCGATTCCAGCTCCGGCCTCCCTGTGTGGAGTTTGCATGTTCTCCCCGGGCCTGCGTGGGTTTTCTCCGGGTGCTCCGGTTTCCTCCCACATTCCAAAAACATGCATGGCAGGCTGATTGGATGCTCTAAATTGTCCCTAGGTGTGAGTGTGGGCGTGGATGGTTGTTCGTCTCTGTGTGCCCTGCGATTGGCTGGCAACCGATTCAGGGTGTCCCCCGCCTACTGCCCGGAGACGGCTGGGATAGGCTCCAGCACCCCCCGCGACCCTAGTGAGGATGAAGCGGTTCGGAAAATGGATGGATGGATGGGCGGCCCGGTAGCCCAGTGGTTAGCACGTCGGCTTCACAGTGCAGAGGTACCGGGTTCGAATCCAGCTCCGGCCTCCCTGTGTGGAGTTTGCATGTTCTCCCGGCCTGCGTGGGTTTTCTCCGGGTGCTCCGGTTTCCTCCCACGTTCCAAAAACATGCATGGCAGGCTGATTGAACACTCTAAATTGTCCCTAGGTGTGAGTGTGAGCGTGGATGGTTGTTCGTCTTTGTGTGCCCTGCGATTGGCTGGCAACCAATTCAGGGTGTCCCCTGCCTACTGCCCGAAGATGGCTGGGATAGGCTCCAGCACCCCCCGCGACCCTAGTGAGGATTAAGCGGTTCAGAAAATGGATGGATGGATGGATATATATATATATATATATATATATATATATATATATATAAAACGGTGTTGTGTTGTCTTGTATTATTTTGTTATTTTTTTGGTCAACTTTTCTTTTGATGGCGGCGCGGACACCCGCAGCGGCTCCTCTTGTTTCATGTTGAGGGGGAAGAAATTTCATTTGTGCTGTATGTTACACATACGTACAGCACATTTGACAATAAAGTTGTATTCAATTCAATTCAATTCAATATATATATATACATATGTGTGTGTGTATGATTCAGCCTTGGTATATATTCAGATTATTTAACAGCATGTGAACCATTGCTGCTTTTCATATTCGGTTTGGACACAAACAGCCTTTTTCATGAGGGCACCACTGGCACCACGGATATTCACACTCGCCATACAAAGGCCCTTGTTGTAATTTGGAACAGTTGTAAGTTGTGGACGTTAACATTCTACTCCAACCCTGTAGGCGGCAGTAATGCACATTACAAAATGGTTGACTCCAAACAAGACGTAAAGTTATGTCAACAAATAGACATTTTTGTTCTTAATGCCAAAGGAATAAAAACCTGGAAGGGCGTGTTGCATTTCAAGAAGATACTCGGACTATTGATTTTGGGGCACCGGCACGCCACCTGTCAGCAAACACACAAATCCATTAAGAGCGACCCGGTGGTGCTGATTGCTTTGGCCCTGACCTCAGCTGCTTATTTACTCAGGGCATGGTTGCCAGTGGGGGGCACATGGGGGTGGGAGAGGAATAATTTGAATTCCATCGAGTAGATTTGTGGCGGGGGTGTGGGTTGGAAGCAAACTCCCACCCACCGCCACCCTTGCAACTCACACAAACAGCCAGTCAGTGTCTGCAGGATGGGCTGAAGCCAGACTGCTGACACACGGCCGGCCCAACGCCTGCCCGCCCGTGTGGAGAGCCGCTTGCTGTTGATACAGCTGGGCTCGGCTGAGGGGCCGAGAAGTCAAGTGACTTGACCGAGGTCATCTCGCTCAGCCACGCACACACACACACACACACACTGAAAAAGACTCCTCAGTAACATATCAACCTGCACTGCTTTGCTCAGATGGGCGACTCATCCTTTCTTAATGGAGTGTAAAATCCTTCCCGTGTAAGGACTCATGTCTTCAGGCTAATTCCAATGGAGTGTCTACATGTGACAATTGAAATTTCAAACTCATCCAAATATTGTCCTTTGAAAGAGATGGCTTCCATATGAACTGAGTTTGGGGGGGACGGGGGGAGGGGGGTAACAAAAGAAGTGCACATCGGACATGCATGTGTGGCATAATTTCTTCAAAACTTCCACTAACAACCCAGGCTAAATTGAGCTCTTCCCCAACAATCACAGCTTTTCTCTGAGTTAAGATGTATCAGGTTAGCATACTTTGCTGATTATTGTAGTACTTTCCTGTTCAGACCGGGCTTTGTGGCATCTTAGGGCACTTCAAAAAGAACACAAAAACTGTTCTACAGAACAGAAAGTTATGAACTGAAAGTTTTGTAATAGTGAGCTGTGAATATTTGGGGGAATCCCACTAAATAAATGTGAAAAAACACATCTAGATCAGGGACGGGCAACTGGAGGCCCAAGGCCGCAAAAATAAATAGGTACAATTTTTAAAAAAATGTAGTTGATTTATTTATCTATTTATTTTCAACAAACTCCAAAAAGTCGTTATAAAATGCTGATTATCATTTCATAAATGTTTTCCATGAAAAATGGGTGAAATGTTGGTTTTCAAAAAATTCCAGAAAAACTGGGAAAAATCCAAAATATGAAATATAAATGAAAGCAAAGGAGGAAAGAAATCTGCAGATATTTGAATCTGCATCTGCAGAATGATAAATATGTGGGGTCGACTGTAGTTTTAATTTGTAATATTACCAATCACCACTAGATGGCAAATATCTAGTTCATACTGGGTCTTATACTGTCGCATAATATAACCTGAGGTGTGTCTTGGCTGGTCCACCAACCTGAATTTGCCTTGACCACGACAGTATTTCACGCCACATATGTAGCATTAAAATGATTTTCAATTTGTTGAATTAAGACATAGTAAACCCAACGACTGCGATTCTGTGGGAAATTGTCCAATTTCATTTCATTGGTTCAAAAATCATAATTTATTTACGAGCAACAAATATCTCTCTTTGTTCAGTTTTCTGTGCCACTCAAGTGTAGTGACAACAAAGAAATGTTCTTCCACTAAATGTCAGAAGGTACAATGAACCCGTTTCTCCACCTGCTGCTATTCATAAAACAAAATAACGTGTTCGACTAAATAGGCATTTGGCAGTAAATTGAGAAGAGATCTTTCAGAATATTTCTAAAATGCGCCTTAGTCGATTAGAAGTTGGAAACACTCCATTCTAAGTCTTTCCTTTATATTCATATAGCCAAGGGTGCAGCATGGCACAGCTCGAGTGAATATTTAATAGTCATTTTTTTCCCTCAGCTGTCTCATGCCTCTTCTGTCCAGAGTAGCTTTGCAAAAAGAAGGATAAAGTTTCATTGTCAAGGTCTTGTACTCTGCCCAGGCCTCCATCTCTATCTGTCTGCGCCTTTGTTAGACTGGCCGCTCTTCCCGCTTGTGACAGGCCAGCAGAGTGTTTCCACCTCATGAGTTGGGCCCAGGTGGTTTTAATTCAAACCCCGAAGATTGATGAGCCTTGTTACATATGTCCAGACAAATCGTAACGGGGACTTACACCGGGCCATGCCAGACGCACACGTGCACGCACGCACTTGAATTAGCATGTGACTGATTGAAAGGGGGTGCCGCAGGTATTTGCAAAAGTGTGTGTGCGTCATTTCGGAGAGGTGTTGCCCACTGTCGGAACATTTGACTCAAGTGGCCTTCTCTCATTCCAAATGACTTCATTATAAAAGATGATGACATTGACAGACATTTTTTTTTGTTTTACTTCATTCTGTTGATTTGTTATGCAAATGTTTAGCCCATGGGGGACAATTTTTACTTTTCACTGTTCTGCCTAGTTATACAACGCATGAGTTACATGACGCTTTGATGCTTTCAGTTTCATCCAATGGTAGTCAATCTAAAATGCACATAAAACTTGTGAGAGCCGATGAGCTTTTCTTTTGAATTTTAGCTACCTAACAGGTTTGTGATCTTTTTCTAAAAAAAAAAAAAAAAAAAGCTCAGAATGAAAATGAGATTCAGAATAATCTTTAGCGGCCAATGTCAAACCATACGAAGGAATTTTCCTCAGATAGTTGGAACCTCTGGAGCACAACAGCAAATTGAGACAGTCAAATTGATAGTAACTTGAGAAAAGATGACAACAGCAAAAGGCCACGAGAAAAAAATGACCCATTTAAAACATGAACACCAAATGGTCAAAGTAGACAAAGTCATTCAGCAAAACAAAGTGTGAGGTATTACTGATCAAAAAACAAATGCGTAAAATGATGCAGAGTTTACTTTGCTTCAAATTTCACCAGGGAAGGCTCAACAGAAGTGTTTTGGATTACTTCCAATGGTTACGTCACACTTGTTGCCAGGCAGATTTCAGCGTTGACGCCTAACTTCCCCTACAGGCCAATTAAAAAAAAAAAAATCATCCACACCTCGACAATTAGAGTGACAGACCACCGGATAAAAGAGTCGACTACTCTGTATCAAGTAGAAAATACATTTTAGAAATAAAGACACTCACACACAGGCCGGAGGTGTCCAAGGTTTGCTCCATGAGCTATCTGTATATGTTGTATTATTTTTAGTGGGTGACGGCGGATAATAAAAATGAGCTCTTTGTGTGTTTTTTTCTACGTGAAAATTCATGTCTGTTGTAAAGTTGAAGACTAAAAGACGAAGTAGACAAAGTTAAAAGTATAGTTGAGGGTAAAAGAATCAGTGTTCTGACTGCAATTCTTATCAATCAATTTTAATTCACTACATATTTCATTAAATAATCGGCTGATTCATTGTTTTTTTTGAAATTTTTGGACATCCCTCCCATAGCGTAACTTTCCCATGTTGGGATTTTTTTTTTCCTCCCAAGTTGTTTTGGAGCTCCTATCCTATCTGTGACACAGCACGACTGGCTTTGTGTAAAAGGGAAAGGCCACCACTGGGCGCTGGGCACGTCAGCCGCCCTTATCGGCAGGTCATAAGGGAGACTGGAGGGACGCACGAGACGGGAGGGGGTGAGGGGGGCGACAGTGCGTAAGAGTGAATGGTGGGACTGCCGCGTACCCACCCGTGTGGTTCTGTTCTCCCGGGGGACCCCTGCTGTGCTGCGCAGGCATGCAGAAGGCAGATAACCACGCTGGATGATGAATACGTTCAAGCGCAAACAACACACTGCAACAATCTCCCTGATTTGTGAAAAACAAAATGGCTTGTGCATTGTTTCGTTGCACTTTTATGTTGACACCTTGTCCCAAACATGTCAGTCAACACCTTAGCGTTTGACAAGCTGATAACACGTTTCTTTCAAAACAATCATTCAGAGTATAGATGTAAAAAATTTTTTTTTTTAAAGCGCAGTAAGTGCACGCTTTGCAGGCTACATACTTTACTGGCACGAGCTGCTTCTCTTCGTCTCGCACTGGTTATTTTCCAGCCTTTTTGGTGGAGAGCCTGCACTTCCTCAGGCCTCTGCTTACGACTGAGGACGGGCCCGCAGGGAGCCACCGCTGTAATGCTAAACGGAGCCGTCTACCGCTGCGTCTGCAATGTGGTGCCAGCGGGCCCGCCTGCCTGCCCGCCCGCCTGCCTGACTTCAAGACGCACGCTCCGACAAGATAGCCTTTCCAGAGTCGCTGCTTCAACGCAACTCAATTAAGGCGACATTGAAATGCATGTGATCGCTTGTTGGAGGTGGATGGCTTGTTGAATGCTGATTTACAGGCTCATATGCGCCCTACTGAATGTCTGGTCCGGTCAGAAGAACGTTACAATAATCAAGTCTACTGGAGATAAAATCATGAATAATCTGCTCCTGGTTCGCTAGGAGCATGCAATCCTTCAACCTGGATATGTTTATTTAGATGGTAAAAAGCAATTTTAGTCATTGATTTGATATCAGCTACGAATACATCAGCACACAAAGTTTTCTGACGTTTATTTTTTCCTCTTTTTTTATCTTCTTTTATTCATTGGCAAAAACAACTACCGGTACCTTGATTACCAACACCTATCAACAATTAACTTCGTTTTGTTTCCGGTTAGTTGAAGGAAATTTGGAACTGTTTGGGGAGATTGACAGATATAGCTGCGTGTCATCTGCATAGCCCTGATATTCTGAAGCATTTGACCCAAGGGTAGCTGATACAGGCTGAACAAAAGGGGTCCAATGACTGATCCTTGAAGGACCCCGCGGCCATGGCCTTTTGATCAGATTCAACATTTCCAAATGGTCTTGGCACCAATCGAAAAGTCCTGAGGGAACTTTCACTGGTTCATTTACGTTCAATGTTTGCAACACTAACAGTCCATCCATCCATCCATCCATCCATTTTCCGATCCGCTCATCAACAAAGGTCGCGGGGGGTGCTGGAGCCTATCCCAGCCGTCTTCGGGCCATAGGTGGGGGACACCCTGAACCGGTTGCCAGCCAATCGCAGGGCACACACAGACGAACAACCATCCACGCTCACAGTCACACCTAGGGACAATTTAGAGTGTTCAATCAGGCTGCCATGCATGTTTTTTGGAATGTGGGAGGAAACCGGAGTACCCGGAGAAAACCCACGCAGGCCCGGGGAGAACATGCAAACTCCACACAGGGAGGCCGGAGCTGGAATTGAACATTCCTCTGCATTGTGAGGTCTTCGCGCTAACCACTAGACCACCGGGCTAATAGTAATTCTAGTTTAAAAAAAATAAAAATAAAGTAGTAAAAATGTATTTTCTCGGACTATTTAATGGATGCCAGGAAGATAGAAACACAGCCGTGGAGCCTACTTCTTCTGCATCTAGCAGAGTCAGGAGAAAAGGTGACAGTGAAACAATGGACGAGCTCAAGTCAACTATCTTAGGTTTCAAAGAGGCCTAATGGAACAGTGGCTACATTCAAAGTCGATGCCGCAGCGGCGGCAGGCCTGTGGCTGGGAAACAATTCAGTCAAGTGTGCACTTGTGACACCAGGACCCTGTAATGAATCATCCAGCGTGGACTCAATGTGCAATCAGCCAAACATTGCCTCAATCAGTCTGCTATTTCTGGGGGCAAAACAGTGTCACATATGTCGTGTTTTCAATATGCGGAAGAAAAACAATCTCGTAGGACTGGTGGTAGGTGAATTGTAAATGATTATGTAATCTTGACTAATCACACGGCTCTCTGGGCTGTGTATTGTCATGCGATCATGCCAAATTGCGCTCGCAGATATGTAGCCACATGGTATAAAACGCCTGGTCTTCGCCTCCTCTGGCTCTCTTTTATCAGTCAGCAAACAAGTGAAAACGAGCGCCTGCCCCGTGCATGCAGTATGGAATTCCAGCCATTCCCCTGCGTCCGATTTTCCTGCCTGCTAATGTAATCGGAGGGAAACAGAGTCGGCTTCCCAACTCCACAGCCTCCAGATAAGAGCCATTTATCACGTATCGCTCCTCGGCGGCCCGCTTCGCTCCAGGCCCGGCCAGACGGAGGCCCGGACCCTGTCAAATCACGGAACCAGTCTCCAGAGGGACGTTTGGGTGACTGGATTTTTGGCCGGGCTCAAATGGAACGTTGACGATAACGAGACACATCTATGTCACGAGCGAGGCTTCTACTCCGAAAAGGTCAAAGAAACATTGGGCTGGCACATTGCGCGTTTATGTGTCATTCGGATTTTATTGGTTTTGACGCACTCAGGTGGAAAGAGAATCCAAAGGGGAGAAGGAAGTTGGCACGTTGCTCATGTGAACACGGGAAGCTGATTGAAAGAAACATGTTTCACAAAATGTGAAGGCAGCTTTTTCTCAGTGACGCACAACCGTGTCATTTTTCTGTCACTCTTTGCGGAAAAGATATGTTAAAAAAAGACTTCAAAGACAATGAGGGGACATACAGTATTCTGTGCTTTTTTTTTTCACAACTTAAAACAGTTCCCAGGTGTGCACATTACGCAGTCTATTTTTTTGTCTTGCTGGAATGAACCTGATTCGAGCATTTGAACAGCGAACTCATGGAGCTGAGCAAGCCTTCATTCCCCACATGTTGCTGCACTGGCCAATAGTGGGTACTACTTTTGCGAGCAGAGCTGGGGGTGGTGCACTTACAGCCATGAACCTTTAAAAAAAAAAAAAACGACAGTATGGGTTCTATTTTCCCTCTTGGTGGCAGCACTTCAACACCAAGTAGCAGAATTACGATTTATTTGTTATTTTTGTCAAATGCTCTGCAGTTGTGCCAATTGTGAGTCTCAGTCAGAAAATACATAGAGGAAGAAAGAGTGGTAGTAGTAGGAGGAACATAATAAGCTATGCTAACTGGTGGGAAATCTAGAAATTACGGAACAAAGTCTTCCTCTAGTCATTTTTATGATGCTAAATGATTTATGACACTTTAAATTAACAGCCAGTTGCAACTTGATTTGTTATGGCAACAGCTCACTTTATGATTGGCTGTTGAAATGCTGTAGTAGCACAAGATGCAGGCAGGTAATAAGGCATATATTCTTCCTTTTTTTTCCCTTGGGGTGAGGGGGGGGTATTAATCAAGGGGCCAATCAGAGTGTGGAATGCCGCCAGCTACCCATCCCTGCAATATATAATTACAGTCAAACCTCGGTTTTCGTCCATAATCCGTTCCAGAAGGCTGTTCGAAAACCGAAATTGTTCGAAAACCGAAACCACACTCTTTTTAAAATAAAAATGTTTATTGAACACGTCTGCTCACAATGGAAAGCAACACGAGGAAGCGTCACTTCCTCGTCTACCTGAGGAAGCGTCACTTCCTCGTGTAAGGAAGGCGAGAGGAGTCAAATGGTGCATTCAAGTGCGGTCAGTTTGTTCGAGAACCGAAATTTGTTCGTCATCCGAGGCATAAAAAACTCGAAATATTTGGTCGAAAACCGAATTGGACAAGAACCGAGACATTTGAAAACCGAGGTTTGACTGTATTTTACTTGGCTTAAAATTTTGTGGTAGTTTTTTAGTGGTAGTTTTTTCAAGTTAAATACAAAGTTGTGTAATGCAGGTTGACTAAATTAAGTTATCAAATGAATGAATAATCTTGTTTATTTATCACGATTTAAATATCAATCAAAATAATTTTTCCATATTCGCCCACCCCCCTTCAAACCCCGGGGCCTCAAACTGTGAGGCAGCCACGCTAACCACTTGGCCCACCGTGTTTCAGTATCTTTTACATTTTGATAGCAAACGATGGGATTTTCCCTTGAAAGTTTCGGATTTGTACGAGGAAAACATGAGCGAATTCTGCTGTGGTCTCCTGCGGAGGACGCGTGGCAAAGCTCCAGCAGTACAGCAGCCACACGTGCGCTCTCCTTCACAGCAAACAAGCAAGCGTCCAAAACAGGACGTGCGGGTCAGAGTGGTCCATGTCTGCTTTCTACCAAGCCTGATTGGATCAAACAAGGTCCAGTGTTGCTCAAATGTTGCGGCGAGCACTAATCCTCTCACCCCTGAGCTTCCAGGAGATCCCATGTCTGCTCGCCGTCCGTCACAGCGGACAACATCAGCGACAGTCTTGGTGGAAAGGACGTCTTGGGTTTCATCAGGGGGGCGGGCGGCTACGGGTTGTTTTCCTCAGTGCGTGGCATTTCTTCAAAGGCTGGCAAAGTCTCAGGAAAACGTTACCTGCGGTTTTATTTTGCGGCGGCGAGGGCACCTTATGCCAGCATTCAGCCCGCTGGAGTCTGACAGAGAGAGTTACCTACTTTGGCTTTCCATACTTGAACCTGCAGGAGATCCAAACTGCCTGCGGCTGAGGTTGGAAATAGAATCTACAATCCCGCAGCCTTCTGAAATGACTTCCATGACTACAACAGGCGCAACTGAACCCCTGGATATGGCAATATAAGACCCCTGAAGACGTCTAAACATGTCAATCACTGACAATGTGACACTGTGCACGATAATGGATTGCAGTCTGCTCACCAGCAGGCTTAAACATGATACATTAATGCCGTCTGTGTGTCACTAGCCAAAACATTAGGGACACCTCATGCCAGCCATTACAAGAATCAAATCAAACATTGTTTCTTTACAATGATCGTAATGGCCACTAACTGACACTGGCAGAAATGTATTCATTCAAAATTATGTTTACTATTGTGCATTCGACTTGTAGTAGCATCGTGCACATCAGGAATGGATAAATGACACTCGTTATTCTGCTTTTTTTTATTTTTTTTTACAAACTCAAATAATTGTTACAAAATTGTTGATAAACATTCAAGCTAGATTTCAGTCAGGCGGGGGCCCTACTTCACTGTCAGTGATATTGCAAACATCTTTCAACCGAATCAAGGGGCGGCCGCGTGTGTGTTGACCTTAATTGTGATTTTGGTTCTTCAAGTCAAGGGCGTGCCCAAAGTCACTTACTGTTGATCACCTGACCCGACAAACTCTGGCAGCGCAACAGCAGGATGTTCCTCAGCAGGATACTTTTCTATTTCTGTTCCCTCCTGTAATTACTCCATCTCAATCCGCACACACTGGGTCGTATCGATGACTGTTTTTTAATATCCTGTGCTTTGCATGTAGCGGGAGAGAAGAGGAAGGGTATCAGTAAGACATGGCGCAGTAGCTTGACAAGGATTGGCCTCGTGTGTCCGGCGTGGACCTTTCCGAGAGGCCTGCATTTCTTCTCTGAGCGAGCACAGGAGAGAAAGAGAAAAAGAGAGAGAAAGTGAGGGAGGCCGGGGAGGTGAGTGAGCACAGCTGACAGGAGCTTCCTCTGGGTCCTGTGCCTGTTTTCCAAAGGAAGTGCAAGAGGCCTAATCTGTGGCCTCCAGAGTAGTTAGTGAGGGGCGGGGCAGAGGGGGTGGGCGTAGGTGGGGGTGGGGTGATACATGGTGGCCCCCCAACTTATTGTCCACTTTATCATCTGCTGCTTGAGATGGGACTTGCTCCATAGGGACTTCTCGTGGAAACGAATCCAGAGGAGACTTGCCGGGGATGATGAGAGTACCTTACTGGGAAGTGCGCACGTGCCACGAAAACAGATTTATGACAAGATCGCATTCATAATACACGAGGGGGGGGGCTCTACTGTCCAATGAGAGTGATCCTGGTTGCAAAAAGGGAAAAGGGGACCACATACAGTCTTATTCAAGCTTTCAAGAACTGCAGTGAACCCACCCACTATTCACGATGATGTCATGAAAGAAAAAAAAAATCGGGAAAAATGGACACCCCACCCCCAAACAATTAATTGTCTGTATTAATAAAACATTAACATCTTTTCAAGCTCATGTATTATTTAATTTGGAAATGCAAGAACCTAGGCGTGCATATCGCTGCTTTGCATCCATTTGCTCTAAAAAAAATTACAACTTTCCTATTAGTCATTTGATTACATTTTTAACTCACTGACACCCGCTGTTACTTCACTAGGGAAAAGGGATCTGCGCTCCGCTACGAAGAGTGAAAATAGTTCAGTGATTGATCGCTCCCCCGAAAGGTTTATAAATAACTGTCGATGTCAGCAGTGGCGGCAAAGCACTACTTTTCTATTTACTTCATTTCTTGGCACCCAGCAATTAAACAGTACTTTTAGCTCATTTACATTTAAGGAGACTAAGTATAAATGAAACAAATAATTCTATTATCATTTCATTATTTCTTATTAAAATTTGAATTTATTGATCCCTCCCCATCCCCCTCCCTCAAATGAGTTTCGACAACGCGAGCATCGTACAGTGTACATGTACATATGTCCAGCCTATTTCCATTTTGAGTGAGGTACTAAAGAAGACGTAGCTTTTGTAATATTGTTCTGTACGTTTAGTCATCATTTTTAGATTCTCACATTAACTACTGCATGCATTCATTCAAACGTGTTAAAAAGCAAAATAAGCACAAATACTTTTGTGAAAATATTGCACTTTCCTCTACTTGTGCTTTTTGCATCACCAGTGACAGAACCTTTCAGCTGTTCTCCCACTTACGTTACAAGTCATTGCATCAGATTTCTTACATCCTTCCACTGCGCACACTCTTGGTGCTATTTTGGGAATTTGTAAAAGCCCCTCCCCTCTTTGTTCCCACTGATTAGGGGGTCTTTTGGGAAGTCCGACAGCCAGGACCCTTCCTCTGAGGATTGCCAAGACACTCAGGTGTTTGCGCATACTTCCTCCTTTGTGCACCACCTGCAAGTGTACTTTTGCGCCACTGGAGCTCTTATTGCCGTCATTAGCATTATCGGCATGGATTTTATGGATGCCGCTAACCTAACTGCCATCTGGTGCTGTCACCACGACAATATACCGCACAGAATAGAAATACAACTTTTGTTTCATTCTGAGCAAAAGGTGAATTTGGCATTTAACTGCACAGGGCAGGTCGAGCATCTGCGGAACACACTTGATGGTGTTACAAAATGGGTCTCGTGTATGTCAATGGTAAATTAAATATACATTATGTGACAAATGTACAGAGGTGTTGGATTTACATTGCCCATGTGGGATTTTTTTTCAAGTGACACATATCCGATAACATAAGTAACTCACATGCGTATATGCCAAACTGAATGTAAAACTCCACAATATAGAACAAAAAAACAATTCTTTACATAGAGAATAGTTATCTCAACGAAGCATTTCATTGGCCTAAGCTAACTCTTCTCAACATTTAAAGCACTTAAAAAAAAAAACCAACACATTTCTTAAACCAATGTCATTATACAGGAGGTGAAAATAATAAAACCCTAAACTGATTTACACCATAGTAGCAAATCAAATAAGCAAAGGAAGCTGGCAACTCTTGGCTAATGGATGGTCGATTAAAGCTGAGGACATTTAGTTTTTAATATTTATTTTTCTTATTTGATGATGGATGCACCTGTTATGACACAGATATCAACCATTTTTAATTAACTATGCTTTCACAATAATTTCAATTTACAGCATTTTTTTTGTGTGGAAGGTGTTCATTTGTGTTGTACGTCACCCCCTAGAAGAAGTCAAGCTGGTATTGACAGGGTATATTTGATCGCTGTGTTTACGCTGCACTTTCATTGGCATTTCGCTGATACATATTTGATTTTTATCCACATTTGGAAAATGCCTAATTCCGACCTGAAGACATCGGATTACATGCGGGGGGTTTTTCTACGTTGCCATGATGCATTTCTAATTTGTGGCAAATTTTGTATCAACATATGAATCAATATGCAAGTGTTTATTTATTTTTATTGAAAAAAAAAAGAAAAAAGAAACCAAAACTACAAACTGAGGACATCGTGCCACCTTTGGTCATGGCGTCACCTTGCGTTTATTGCTGAGCCAAGCTGTCAGTCTTCCTTCGGCTTCGAGTTGTATCGCTTCATGGTGAAAAATGACAGGTGAGAGAATCTCTCTGATCCCCTTTGACACCCTGTAATCGAGTTAAGGTCTCTGGATTAGAGGTTTCTTTTGAACTGGGTCGAGGTCAGCTCTCTATTCTGCCTGCTGCATAGTTGAGAGAATGAGAAAAGGGGCTGACATTCATTTCAGGAATGTCTGCGCCGACGGGATGGCGATAGATGGGGAGACAAAGGGACAGACTTTTAGAGGACTTACATATTCAACAAAATAGTACCGTATTTTCCGGACTATAAGTCGCATTTTTTTTCATAGTTTGGCTGGGGGTGCGACTTATACTCTGGAGCGATTTATGGGTGAAATTATAAACACATTATATCATTTCACATGTTATTTTCACATTAAACGGCAAGAGGCCGCTCTAGACCTGTATTGATAAAACCACAATGAGTCTGACGTAAGCAACGTAGAAGAGGAAGCGCTGCATCTTCTACCTTCGGAGTTGGTGGAGTTGCTTTAAAGTGACACAGGGGATGAAGATTCCATTGGCTTTAGTGATTTGGAGTGACATTGATGGTTTGGTGAACTTGTTAGCCTGTTCTTTATGCTATCGTTATCTGAATAACTCTTAATATGTTACAGTACTTGAGCATACCAGGCACGTTCTCAGTTCGTCGTTAATGCGTCATGTAACGTTAGCATATCGCACTTATTCAGCGTGTTGTTTTCTATTTTATTTTAATTTTAAATTGCCTTTCAAGATGGCATGTATGTTCTTGGTGTTGGATTTTATCAAATACATTTTCCCCCAAAATGCGACTTATACTCCAGCGCGACTTTTTTTTCTTCTATAATTATGTACTTTATGGTAGGTGCGACCTATACTCCGGAGCGATTTATAATCCGGAAAATACAGTAAATGTTTTTCTGTTGTGAAAATTGTTTTCCTGCCCCCCAAATACAATTCAGTTTTTTACAGCATCTCGCAGCTACCGGTCCTCATCAGGATCATATGTGACATGGAGCCGAAGCCAGCTGACTTTGGGCGAGACACCGGACAGACCCCAGACTGGTTGCCAGTCAATCGTGGTACACATGCGGAAAAACAAGCGTTCACATTTCCACCTGTTGTCAAATTACACTCCGACAAATGTCACGTCGTGGTTGTGTAAATTCACTTTCAGGACTAGCTGCGATCTGATCAAAACAAATGATGAACCCTGCTCACCATCAAGGGGCGGAAATATATCCCAAGCCTAATGATGAGATAGTCAGCATTTTGGCTCTTAAAAGTCATTACAAAGCTCCATTTGGTTCAACAGCGACACAGTGGGCGTAAATACTGACTGGCTTCATCATACCTACAAATAGAGGCTGTACAGTAGGCGACAATACTGCAGACGACCACGGTGTTGCTCACTGCAAAATGTATATCTTTTTTTTTTAATGACAAGAATAGAGTCAAAACTGTGTTGCTTTGGGCATCATGTTCTTATTTTACTTCTGAAACCCACACATGTACCACAGACGATATAAAGGATGGTGTCGGATAGGGACACAATTACAAGCAACTGCATGAGTGTCGTGTTTCTTGGAAAATGGACGTCATACACTACTGGCCCAGCATATCGTTGATGACATAATCTGAATTTGTATGCACTATTGTAACATACAGTCATACCTCAGTTTTCGACCATAATCCGCTGTTCGAAAACCGATTTGTTCGAAAACCGAAACCACGCTCTTTTAAAAAAATATATATTTATTGAACACGTCTGCTCAGTAATGGAACGCGACACGAGGAAGCGTCACTTCCTCGTCTACCCGAGGAAGCGTCACTTCCTCATGTAAGGAAGGCGAGAGGAGTCAAGTGGCGCATTCAAGTGCGCTCAGTTTGTTCAAGAACCGAATTTCCGTCGTCATCCGAGGCATAAAAAATTCGAAGTTTTTGGTCGAAAACCGATTTGGTCGAGAACAGAGACGTTCGAAAACCGAGGTTTGACTGTATTAGTAAAGTCAGAATTATACTAAAATGATGACAAGCATGTTTGGATCACAAACATTAAACAATCAAATGAAAAAATAGGATGTATGGCGCCAGCCGAGCATGTCATCTTGTGGCAGCTGGCTGTGTCTGTTTACACCACAGTGCAAACCAGTTCATTCCGCGCCGTTTGTAACTGTCACATGGCATTGAACATGCATCGTCTGTAAAGAAACACTTCAAAAATGGAAAGAATACTATGTCAAGGAACACCCAACGTACAAGAGTTAGAACTGTTTGTGAGGCCCCCCCGGCCCCCATGGTATTCTACCATGTTAAGACTTCAACTGGGCCAGGCCCCCCACTCACTGCCTTGGCCTGGCATGTTGTGTGAAGGCAGGAAAGAGACAGATTCACTGGTGGCTCATTACAAGCCATTAAGGAGCAGCGTACAGACAGGATACGTGTAGTGAATAGAGGAAAGCAGGGCAGGGCTGAGGGCACTGTTACTCTCTCAACTCCTCCTCACCCCCTCCGACACTCACATGCCGTTATCTTCTCCGCACAGCACTTCCTATGGCCCCACAAGCTTTCTAACAAGCTCCTGCTCTTAGCTGTGCCAGCTAATGTCTCACACCCTCTCTGACCTGATGGCCAGGAGTCCAGGCGCGCTGATAACACATTTTTCATTGCCACAGCCACTATATTTTTGTCCAACACCTTATCTCACATTTGTTCCCTTTGTTTGAACATATCTTTGCCCCAACTCACCTCGCGCTCGGTGTTTCTTTTGATATCTTTTCGGTACAGTCAGTGCGTGGCGTACAGTGAAGGGCCGGATGAGCCTCTGTAAAAGCAGAGGGAGCTGCAGCATGCAGGATGGCCTACTGTCTGGGGCAGTTGGGTCACTGAGGTGTTAAAAAAAAAAAAGTAGAGGTTGGGGGGTCCATCACGGTTGCCATTGTGGCTCGAATGGCGTCAAACAGAAGCACCACCTGAATGTGACCTGCGGCCTGGTAGGGCAGCGAAATGCGTTATCAGTAGCTGCCCATCATAAATCAAGGGGACTCTCTGGAACAAACAGCAGTGAATTTCCATGTAGTATTGTTTTAAGATGGTTATGAAGGAAGAAATGTAGGTTGAGGCTTAGCTCCAGAACAACAACCTCAAATTGGGGTATGGAATAAGACGAAGGAGGCTCAGCCAATGGGGAAAATCGGTCGAAAGTCTCGTCTGTAGTGAAGCATATGTAAGACTGTACAACTTTACCATCCATCCATCCAATTTCTTTAACCACAATTGTCTTTATAAGAATCAGGAGTGAATTGGATCTGACTGGATGACAGGCGGCGCACCGCCATGGCCTGGCCACCAGCCAATGTCGGGTATGACTTTACCACAGTTAGTATTTGATGCCATTTTCAGCAACCTATAGTGCCCCAGCTTGGGTTTTGGAAGGGCCACTTGAATGATTCAAGGTACATTTTTCAGCCACTCACAGACCTGATAACCTAAACATTACCCCTCAAGAAACATGCTTTGGTTTTGGAAGATTCTCTGACTATTTGTAATTATTCAGGACCGTAAACATAATTTGCGGGGGTATTTGGGGACCTGGAGAAAAAAAAGACCAAATTTCAACATCTCCCCTCCAGCACAGACTTAAATATGATGGATAGCGAGAAGCGATGCCACCCGTGGCCATCTTGTGTTGCCACACAGTAAGCACGCCTTACTTGAATACATTGTTTTCACCACAGCATTTTTACATTATTATCTGAAGCAAAGACCACCAGGGACAAACACCCTCCCACTTTAAAATGTAAACCTAACTTCTGTAATTCACAATTCACGATACCACGATCGACTGGTCGATGCAAAGAGTGAAGTTTGTTCTTTGAGAGGTTCTCATGATTCAGGAATCCTAGCGTAAAACGTGCACTGATAAGGGCGTTGCTTCTGGTTTGGAAGGTTTGAAGCTTTATCCTCACAAGGGTCGCGGGGGTGCTGGAGCCTAGCCCAGCCGTCTTCGGATAGTAGGCGGGGGACACCCTGAACAGGTTGCCAGCCAATCGCAGGGCACACAGAGACGAACAACCACCCGCGCTCACAGTCACACCTAGGGACAATTTGGAGTGTTCAATCAGCCTGCCATGCATGTTTTTGGAATCTGGGAGGAAACCGGAGTACCCAGAGAAAACCCACGCAGGCCCAGGGAGAACATGCAAACTCCACACAGGGAGGCCGGAGCTGGAATCGAACCCGATACCTCTGCACTGTGAGGTCGACGCGCTAACCACTGGTACACCGGGACGCCCGCTGTGCTGTCCATCAACTCAAACTATTGGCACCCTCCGACCTGAAAGTATTGGCAGAGCTTCGAAATTAGCCCCTCCAAAATGAAGGCTACCAGTGGGGTATATGCTCAGGGCCAAGAGTTTGGATTTGTGGGTCTAAGTGCGAGTCTTGCCTTGCTCAAAGTCACTTGTTGTAGGTTCAACAACAGAAACTAATTTCTTAAAGAAAATGACTGGATATGTTAAGAAGTGACCCCTTTCCCCACTGACTTTAGTTGATGGTACTGCAATGTTATGTCAACACCATTAGCAAGGACCTCTAAGCCTTTGAGACTTTCCCCAGTTGTTCATTCGCTCTCCGTGTTTTTTTTTCCTGAGGTAGTTTTACTGTGGGACCGATCATTTTGTCGACTTATAAAACGAAACCCCTTTTGTCTTCACTTGCCACGTCTGTCAAATATTAACATCACTAGCGCTGTGTCATTATTACCGTCAGTTGAGCGAGAATCGTTTACCACAGCGACTAATCCTGTTTTGTCAACTGCTCTGCTCACGCTGACGGAGGCTCTGCGCTGCTTTCGGAAAATCAAATGGAAGTCAATCGCTGTTTTGACAACCAAGCGGCAGCTTTCAGTGCTGAACGGGTGCGGGGGAGCAACCGCGCACATGTCCGAGGTGTTACCTTCAACACATGCATTTCCTAAATACTGCTGCCAATGGGAAGCTTGACAAGTTCAAAAACCCTGATAAAATGATGCTTACCCTTCCTAAACACATTTTTCATTTGATTTCCGTCAGTGAGAATACAACAGGATTAGAAACTTTCCTCACTTTTATTTTTTTGAAACACATTGCTCTAATCCTACGTGTTAATCAAGCTCAAGAAATGTACTTGTTTGATTCGAACAAGGCCGTCATGTTGGGTTTCCAGTCCATATTCGTTTGTGGTGAGTAGGGTATCGAAACTACAGGTTACCACAATCCAAACAATCCAAATTGATCATTAAAGCCGCCATTTACTTAATTTGACCATTCACAGTGAGAGTCAATCTTCTTCTTCTCCTTTCGGCTTGTCCCTTTTCAGGGGTTGCCACAGTGAGTCATTAATTTCCATCTTTCCCTGTTCTCTGCATCCTCTACTCTGACTCCAACTACCTGCATGTCCTCCCTCACGGCATCCATGAATCTCCTCTTTGGCCTTCCTCTCTGTCTCCTACCTGCTCCATCTCTAACGTTCTCCTACCAATGTATCCACTGTCCCTCCTCTGTACATGTCCAAACCATCTCAGTCTGGCCTCTCTAACTTTTTCTCCTAACTTTCCTGTCTGAGTTGTCCCTCAGATGACCTCATTTCTGATCCTGTCCATCCTTGTCACTCCTAAGGAGAATCTCAGCATCTTTAACTCAGCCACCTTTAACTCTGCCTCCTGTCTTTTGCCAATTGCTCGTGTCTCTAGACCGTACATAATGGCTGGTCTCACAACTGTTCTGTAAACTTTTCCCTTCACCTTAGCTGACACCCTTCTTTCACAAATCACTCCTGACACCATTCTAGTAGTAGTGAGAGTCAATATTAGATCATAATATTTGAATAAATGTAATTTTGACATATTGTAACGTTTTTACAGTGACTGCAGGGAACAGGCAGCAACTACCTCAACCATTGGCCTAACCCTTTCATGCACCCTTTAACCTGATAACATGATACGCTGTCCACTGTAGTAACCGCTGTCCTTGAAAAGGTTAAAGGAGGCATATTGTGTAAAATTGGCTTTCTGGTTTAGTTGGGCATCAATAGTTGGGTGAATGTACCCTATCGATTGTGAAATTAAACCAATTGTGGGCTTTGTCTGGTTAAATATGGCTGGGCACAAGCATTTGCAGTCTGGAAGTGGGCGTGCGGGGGTGTCGATGTTTCAAGAAGTCTCCAATAACATCCCAAGAGTTGTGAGATTTATAGCTAGTTGCTCTTTTGGAAAATGTCTTCAGTACTTGGTAAAATCACAAAACATAGCGGCAAAGTCATCCAGTTGGCAACACTGAGTAGTGCCCGCTTTTGATGCAGCGTCTTCGATCATCACGGTAATGAATGCGGTTTAAAAGGCACTTGAATGAGACGGAATTGCCCCACCAAACTGAGTGAGATGTCAGGTTTAGACATCTAAGTACTTTTTAAGATTGTTATAAAAATGCATGTTTATGTCATTAGTTTCTGTTATCTGCTTTCTTTGTCAGTTTGGTTCAACACAATTGGATTACAACGCGACATAACACCAACGAATGTCATACCTGAAGCATCAAGAGTCATGATTCAGGCTAAAAAATATGTTGAGTACGGAGCCTCATCGTGAGGAATAACCGCCTCCATTTTAGCTTTCAGATACAAGTCAGACGCGATTCTAGTCGGCCAGACTAAGCACATTTGTCTCAATAAGTGATGAGTTTGTGTCCCGTTATTTTCTCATTTCCTGTACTTAAAATAAGAAAGCCGTGTTTGCTTTTACGCCAAGCGCTAACTCGTTCCGAAGCTAGTTATCAAATAACTAAATCAATGCAATACGGGGGCCTGTTTTCAATACTTTGTGGTCGGGGAAGTGTTGTCACATGTGCAGACAGCATTCCATCCTCCTACTGTATCAGCCCTTACTGGCACAGCGATGCAATGGTGCACGCTGCCAGTTCCTGATGAGCAATACAGCTGCGCGGATTTTCATATTTGTGCCTCCTCAGCTTCAAATCAATAGCCTCATGCCCCGCCGGGGGAAGAATACCTCAATGTGTCGCTGGTTTGCTGATGGATGTGGAGGATGGCGTTTTGACTTGAAGCCTGCTGGTCAGCTGCGTGAGCTGCACAGGAGGCCCACGGTCTGCCTTCAAAACACCCACGAGGACACCCTGCAGAAAGAAATATGTTGACACATGTGGGAAAGGAGAGCGAAAGTTGTTTATAAAAACATAATGAGGACACTGATGCAGGAGTTGTTGTCAGGTGTATGGACAGACATTTTTCAGTGGGGTGGCCAGTGGGGAGCATATCACTGTAGAGTGACCAGAAGTATGTGCATGTACTTTTGTATGCTTCTAACCCCATCTGTAATTGAGAAGATCCATCAATCCAGTTCCGATCCTCTTATCCTCACAAGGGTGGTGAGGGGTGCTGGAGTCTATCCCAGCCGTCTTCGGGCAGTAGGCGGGGGACACTCTGAACCAGTTGCCAGCCGATCGCAGGGTACACAACCATCCATGTTCAATGACACACCTAGGGACAATTTTGAGCCTGCCATACACGTTTTTGGAATGTGGGTGGAAACCGGAGTACCCGGAGAAAACCCACACAGGCCCGAGGAAAACAAGTAAACTCCACACCAGGATGGCCGGAACTGGAATTGAACCAGGTACCTCAGCACTGTGAGGTCAATAAGCTGACTACTGAACAACCAGGCCACCCCTGTAACTGTGAAGTCATTGTTTATCCTATCATCCACAGTCAGGGTGTCAGGAAATCACATTTGCCCAACACCCTCCATAACGCAAGTAAAATCAAGTCCAAATTGCTGATCTTAATTTACTTTGGGTATATGTGTGCATTTTATTTCCTGAAAACATCAATGTGGATGGTATGATAAACGATGACTTCTCAGCCATCAGTAATGATTCTGACTGACACTGCCATTGTAAGAATCAAATGTCCTTCATGAAAAACAGATTCTTCAGAGAGTTTCCATTCAAATCAAGTATTCTTCAAATATGCAGTTACCGTAATTTCCGGACTATAAGCCGCGGCTTTTGTCACACACTTTCAACTCTGCGGCTTATTTAATGAAGCAGCTGATATAAAGATTTTTCTCACGGCCGCCTGTGTACCGTCTTTCTATGTATATATGTCATGTTACACAATATGGGCACCTGCGGCTTATAGACATGTTTTGAAAAGTTTACTTTAAGAGGTTTGATTTTGTTTTTCAAGTTGATATTAATGGCGGCCCAGTAGTCGAATTGTTAGCACGTTCGTTTCACCGTGCAGAGGTGCAGAGTTTGATTATGATTGCAGTTTTTTGCCTTCCTGTGTGCTTATGTGTGCCCTGCGATTGGCTGTCGACCAGTTCAGGGTGTCCCCCGCCTACTGCCCTAAGACAGCTGAGATAAGCTCCAGCACGGCCGCAACCCTCATGAGTTAATAAATATATATGTATGGATATTAAAAGGGCCGGCCCGGTAGTCCAGTGGTTAGCACGTCGGCTTCACAGTGCAGAGGTACCGGGTTCGATTCCAGCTCCGGCCTCCCTGTGTGGAGTTTGCATGTTCTCCCCGGGCCTGCGTGGGTTTTCTCCGGGTGCTCCGGTTTCCTCCCACATTCCAAAAACATGCATGGCAGGCTGATTGGACACTCTAAATTGTCCCTAGGAGTGAGTGTGGGCGTGGTTGGTTGTTCGTCTCTGTGTGCCCTGCGATTGGCTGGCAACTGGTTCAGGGTGTCCCCCGCCTACTGCCCGAAGACTGCTGGGATAGGCTCCAGCGCCCCCCGCGACCCTAGTGAGGATAAAGCGGTTCGGAAAATGGATGGATGGATGGATATTAAAAGTGACTGCTGCTGTTAAATTTCACTTGGAATTGGCTGGTTGAAGATTCTTCACGTGAAAGTGAAAACAGCAGCTTGCGCTGATCATTTGCAAGCAAAAGGGTCCCTTTTGCTAATTGATTGGCACACATTTCGAAACAAAGTAGCTGATTGGTTTATACTTGGCAGACGATTTCTATTTATGTTCCGTTTTAATGGCTTCCTGCGCGGCTTTCCAATCAAAGCACGGCTGTGTGCTGCAGATTTGATTCAAAACAAGACAAAAAAATAATCATGCTCCTGCTTTCGAGAGCTCTACTGGCTATTTCCTGTATTTGGAGTTGTAAGTCACTCAACATGATGAAATAAGGCAGAATTGCACAGATTTGAAACAAGACACAAAAATCTACCGTGACATTCAATCGGCAAACCCCAAAAAATGCCATTTCTGTTGAACATGTGTGTGAATGCTGAAGAGCTGATGCTGAATTGGTTTGGAAAGAGCAATATTTGAAAGTTGAGCAATTTTGATGAGTGAGTTTGATGTGAATTTGTCCAGATGTTACATTCATTTGGGAATTTTCTCATGGAAAATGTGGAATCCTCCCCATTGAGCAAAGTAGGATTTTTTTTTCCTTTCTTCTTTATTCATTTGAACATTTTGAGCAATTTTGTTGTCATTGAAAGTTGTTTGAATTAGTTGTGAAATGATGAACTTTGTTCAATTTCTCTATTAATTTGAGAATGTATTTACAGAGAATTTGGAATTTTTCAATCAATTGGACATTTTGGAATGTTGTGAAAAAGACGACGTTTTTCTTTTAAGTTGTGAAAACTTGAAATGATAAATTGCTGACATTTATAGCAGCAATGTTAATTCAACAAAACAACCAAATTGTTTTTATTTGCAACAACAACAAAAAGGGACAACCGTTGTATCAACCTGGATTTCTTTGCTGTAGAAACAGCAAAACTGATTTCATTTAGTTGAATTGCCAAACTTAAAACGTTAAAGTTTGCTACCTTGGAAGTTTGAGTCCATCCAACATTTTTTTTACACGGTGGTTTGAATTGTTAGAGAGACAGTGAATGTGATTTGTTCAGTTTCTCCATTAAATTTGAATTGTCTCATGAAAAATGTAGATTAAAAAAAATTAATTGTGAGCTTGTTAAATTTATTTTGTGCCTTGAAAGAGTAGAATTCAAATTTGTGACTTATACTGAAATGTTTCACATTTTGAGGTCAGAACGGTTTGAATCAGTTGCGAAATGTTAAAGCTGATGTCAATTATTTTTTTTCTTTTCTTGTGGAAAATGCGTTACTGGACGTTTGTGGTGTGTGGGAAAACAGCCGAGCATTGAGACACAGTGATGATTTGATTCGTTTGAGGAATGTAGAACACCCAAAAAAGCGAATGGAAGAATGGTAATATTTAACCCAAAAAAAAAAATTTTTTAAGGTGTGCAGGATTACATAACGGTGCTAGAACACTCTTCAGCATTGACAAGCGAAGAAAGAGCCTGCAGCTGAGTACTGTATTACGCAGCACATTCTGTAGGTCCATTCCACCAGTAACAGACAGGTGGCAGCAGAGAGCCATGTGGGCAGGCAGCGCAAACAA
Source organism: Hippocampus abdominalis (assembly GCA_018466805.1). Classification (NCBI taxonomy): domain Eukaryota; kingdom Metazoa; phylum Chordata; class Actinopteri; order Syngnathiformes; family Syngnathidae; genus Hippocampus; species Hippocampus abdominalis. The sequence continues at coordinate 3,933,244 of CM031708.1, forward strand.
CAATAAGAACACACACGCACACGCAAGTGGATTCTTAATGTGCACAAATAAAAAAATGGTTTGTTCCGCCGCATTCATTTCTTACAGGCGGCAATTCAGTTTCAAGGACCACAGCGGGAAGGGCTCAAGTAGTATGCTATGCTCTCGAAAAATCGGATGCATTATTATTATTTCTTTTATGAAGTAATCAAGGTTTTGAATTGCAAATCCATTTGAAAACATGAGTCATGCCATAATCCTAAATACGTTCGTCAAACAAATGGAGTATTTTTCTTCTGTGTCAGCGTTTTGCCACCCTGGGAGTGATTTAAGGAAAGGTGAGCGCGCACGCACGCACGCACACACACACACACACACACACACACACACACACACACACACACACACGCACACACACACAAACACACACACACACACACACACACACACACACACACGGGTTCTTTGCAAGCAAACAAATAAAAAGCACAGGGCAGGGGGTAAGCCCTCTCCCCAGTCTCTTTTTTTCTTTTTAATTAGCTTCAGGCCACAGATTGACAGCTGGTGGAGTGCGAGATAACACCGTTACGAGCAGTGACTCTAAATATTTGCTGCCTTGCACACGGTGGACACGCAGCGCCCGCGTGAGCTCTCGAGAGGCACATTACGGAAATAATGACAAATGAAAAGCGGGCCCACCCTTGTGTTTGTTGCTCAAATCACGTGAGCGGAATGAAAAGTCTTGCAAATGTTATGCGACATGCATTCAGTCATACAATATTTTTTTTTTCTTTCTGCCACCGCACAAGAAATGAAGCCGTTTGATGGAACGAACTAATTGAAACTAAAAAGGTGCGCGATGGTTCGAAGGATTGTTGAGCATAAATGTTATGTGCGGCGCAGGTCTTGACATGTTGTCAAGGCTTTGGGACACGGCTGCTTTGGCGTGGCATCAAAGTGCAGCGGTGGACACATAGGCGATAAAAATTCCATCACATGAGCGGCCAGCTGGGAGTCACGTTTCGCTTGGATGAAAATAAACGCATGCATGCAGCACATCCATTCCACCCAGTTAGTCGCCGTCCTTCACCGGGGACATCGCGCTGCACATCCCGATGCGGGAAGCACGGACTGGATTCAGAAAATATTACGAATGATTGACGGTCTTTCATGAAAAATTAAAACACATTATTTGAGTCGTTTGTTATTTCTCACGTTTTTTTTAACTAGTCGGGATTTTATGATTATTTCTTATTTACTGGAATTGTTTTTTATGATTCGTTAAATAATAAATATTTCGTTTTTCTCTCACTCTGAGATTAATTTGAAATATAAAATGCGCTGCAATCAAAATGTGTTATGATTACTGAAAGGCTGCCCATTATCAGGCTGCTCTGCACATGATCCCCTATTCAGTCACTTCATCTGTGATAGGCCTTTCCTTTGTTCACTGCTAAAAATTAAAGAAGTCATGACCGTTTGAAAAAAGAAAGTAAAAAAATAATAATGTGAAGTTGTTTTCATATATTTTCTCTTGTAAAATTGCGTACAGTTCTCACGTTCAACACAAGTGATTTGTGCGTAATTTATCCCTTCACTCTATTCAATTTAAACCAATTTCTTCTGAAAAACTGCCCAGGGACTATATGCCAAATAAATAAATAGATTAAAAAAATGTGGTGGCTTGATTCCAAAATGTTTTTATTGTATAGCTTAATTATTTGAATTGAATAACACAGCTAGCTACATAGAAAGCTAGCCATGGAGAGCTAGAGTTAGATAAATAGACAGTGAAGGAATAATAATAATAATAATATTTTGTATTAATTATTATTATTATTGTTGTTGTTGTTGTTTCTGTTGCAGGAGGTAAAAGGAAAGAAGCCAGTGCAGAAACTCGACTCACAATTCACTTTTTGACGTTCAAATCAATCGGCATGATGTTGTCAGCAGAAGGCCCCCTACAGTCATAAAAACGTCATTAGTACATTTTGACCAAAACATAAAATAGAATAAACGGAATCAATTAATTCATGACCACAATGTTTTGTTAAATTGCGAAAAACAGTGCGTTAAAGCACGATATTACCTCTGAAACAAATAAGAAGGCGCTTCTATTACTGAATCCGATTACATAAAGAGGACATTTCATCTGATTTTCCTGTTCATTCTGTTCACTGAAGAGACCAGGACTTAAAAAAATATTCATGGGAAAATATACCCAGCACAAGGAGGAGAGTTTGACCCGAAAAAAAATAGATCCCGTGCGGTGCTTGAGTTTATTTTCGCCTTCCTCCTCCTCCTCCCCCAACGCACGACCGACGAAATACGAATACACGATGAGCGTGTTCACAAGAACAGAAAGGAAAACTGAAATTGTCCTGCAAAAACCAAAAAAATCTTTCTCGCAGCTCTTCGTGCGGGTATAGGTTTATTATCAATAAGAATAAACAATTCTTTTGTTATATTTTAGCTAACTGCGAGCTCCTGTGCGTGCGTGCGTATGGTGTGCCTGTGCGCGTTTCCACTCTGCACGTCAGACCGAATTAGACGAAAGCGAAATTGTGCCTGGCAATGTCAGCCAGTCGAATTTATGAGTGTGTAATGAAGCATTTCGGATGCAGACAGACTAAACAGCGTCTGTGTCTTGCGTGCACACAAACACTGACACACTTTTTTTTTCTTTGTGAATTACTAATTTTAACCCGCGTTTGGCAAAAATAAATACAAATATACATTCTATTGCCAATGAAAAGAAATGCCGTGGAGTAAAAGGAAATGCAGCGAGAGCACATGCAAAGTGTGGCCTCTGTAATGAGAGGGCTTTCCATCTACTGTTTTGACTAAAGTATGCAGACACACTTCTTGATGAATTCATCAATCAAGTAACACTTGGCCATCGTCCCTTATTTTGCCTTGAATCATAATTCTTCATCCCATCAGGTCATTTTTGACAATTTCAGCCTTTGTGGAAACAGTTTGGAGAATTTGCCCACGTCTGACCTCAAGCACAGTGGTGACCTCATATCCAATAAATTAATAACAAAAAAACAGTAAACACCATAAAAACACAAAAGCAATAGTCTCTTGCAGGGTCAGAAGACATTGAATAAAATACACAAAATGAACACAAATGCTGATTTAAAATCTGTGTTATATATAGCTGATCCAATAAAAAATATATATTGAATGAGATAAAAATGAAACATTGATGTAAAATACGGTGGACCGCCACATACAGTACATGCGGCACCTGCAGATTTAAAAAAAATACATATTTTAAATAGTTTTGTTTTGGATGAATGGTCAACCCCAATTTTCACAGAAATGCTTATTGGCTTTTCAAGAATTTAGGAGGTTAAAAAAATGCATCAACAAAGGATGTGAATTATACGCAAATTTTCACTACTCGTAGGCTCGGCGGGTCCCTACCATCTCTCCCCTGGATTTGTTTCTTTTATTAACAGAGAATCAATCAAATTATATCATAAGATAAATGAATAAAAAACAAATGTCAATACATAACATTAAATTCATTTCTAATAATTACACTGGGGGGTGACAACTAAAAGAATACATCAAATATCACAGGACCGATGAAAACAAAGGATCAGGCCACGTCTGGCCCGCAGGCCATACGTTGCCCGAAAGGAATTTGAAACTAAACTCAGAGGGTGTAACAGAGTGGTGGAGGGGGTAGCCTATCATTCTCAAGGGGGGTGGGGCTGTGGGTTTTTTTTTTTTTGGTGGTGGGGGGGGGGGGGGGGGGGGGCGGGGGGGGGGCTTCCTCCAGCATGCATTGGACTGATATGGGAGATTGGACTTGGCTGAGCTTCTTGACTCCCCCCTGGCAGAGTGTGTTTTGACTAGCTTGCCAACTCCCTGACTGCCAGTCGAGCGTCCGGACGTTCGCCGAGAGGATTTGGAGCATTCCGGTCGGAAGCAGATGCCTTTGAAAAGGGGACAGAGGTTCCCCTTGTATATTTTTGCTCTTGGTCTATGTAAAAAATGGTAAGCCACGATCATCTGACCTCGTACCTTGGCCATGGAGGAGTAGGCTCTGCGACCAACACGCCCATTTTGTCCACGTAAGGACTGCACTCCAAAGTCTGGTTGGGCTCAGCTGTCTTATGTAACAGCAGTTTGTCATCCTGGCACATAAGGCGTGATGGGCTCCAGCCAGCTTCAGCCACATTCTCCAAAAATATTCTGCTTATATTCCAACTTCATAGTTTAAATCGGGATGGCACTCGGGACATGGAAGACCTCTGCCAAGGCCGATAATTTGGGGCGTACGACACCCACCTCCTGCATATGCCCACAATTGTTTCATTTGTTCGAAAGAATCAAGGAGAATGTCAACATACACCAATTGTGGAAAAAAAAAAGTTTGTGTGTTGGGGGTACGATGAAATACTTGAAAAAGTTTCAAAATATGGTTGTTATTTTTGGATGTAATGTTTCTGAATAAACATACAATGAGCTACATATTTAACGAAAACTGTCAATTTGTAATTTTTTGGGGGGATGGGGTGGGGGTGGGAGAAATTATGATGAGCAGAATGATATAGTCCAAGCCTGTAGATGCCAGCATGCCAACTGCCACACATAAGCTGTTTACGTCACGGCTCTATCTGCTAGGTGTGGTGCTGCATTGCCCCGCGTGACCCCAATGCAGCAGCCTGAAACTGGAGAAAGTGAAACTACTGGTACATTTCTTCATTGCACCATGGCTAGCAAATTAAAAATTGTACAACATTTTATAGACTCAAAGAAGGTTTTGTGTGTGTGTGTGTGTGTGTGTGTGTGTGTGTGTGTTTTGCATAAGCCTCCCTACGAACCAACTAAATAATTGCAATTAAAAAAAAATATTACTTGGCGGAGATAACAAACACGGATTAAAAAAAAAAAATTTGACGGTGGTAAATTTCTACTTGTGATTAAAAAGCATGTATTGTTTGCGCACTTAATTAAATGTGTGCAATTATAGTCCTATGGGTGGCAGTAATCCAACACAGCAAGCTTTTTACACCACAGCTCCACCTAATGGATGTGGCAGGCTACTACCCTTAGTGACTACAATGCATCCTTTCATTTATTCATTCATTCATTTTCCGATCCGCTTTATCCTCACAAGGGTCGCCAGGGGTGCTGGAGCCTATCCCAGCTGTCATCGGGAAGTAGGCAGGGGACACCCTGAACCGGTTGTGCGCTCACACTCACACCAATTTTGAGTGTTCAATCAGCCTGCCATGCATGTTTTTGGAATGTGGGAGGAAACCGGAGTACCCGGAGAAAATCCACACAGGCACGGGTAGAACATGCAAATTCCACACAGGAAGGCCGTAGCCGGAATCGAACCCTACACCTCTGCACTGTGAGGCAGACATGATAACCACTGGCCCAATGGGCCACCTCACAACAATGCAAAATATTTTAATAAAATATATATATATATATATATATATATATATATATATTTACAGTCAAACCTCGGTTTTGGAACGTCTCGGTTCTCGACCAATTTGGTTTTCGACCAAAAATCTTCGAGTTTTTTATGCCTCAGATGACGAACAAATTTCGGTTCTCGAACAAACTGAGCGCACTTGAATGCACCATTTGACTCCTCTCGCCTTCCTTACATGAGGAAGTGGCGCTTCCTCGTCTACCCGAGGAAGCGTCACTTCCTCGTGTTGCTTTCCATTGTGAGCAGACATGTTCAGTAAACATTTTTATTTTAAAAAGAGCGCGGTTTTGATTTTCGAACAATTTCGGTTTTCGAACAGCCTTCTGGAACGGATTATGGACGAAAACCGAGGTTTGACTGTATATATATATATATATATATATATATATATATATATATATAGAGAGAGAGAGAGAGAGAGAGAGAGAGAGAGAGAGAGAGAGAGAGAGAGAGAGACATATATTTTTGAAAAATAATAATTGAATACCACTGCAATAGCCCCCATCTGGCCGCCATGCCCAGCAACTCGTCCATCTCCTGCTTCTCTCAAACAGAGATTTACTTGTAGGCTGAACGCTGAAAGACACACACCGCATCTCAACTCGTGCTCCCCCTTGAGTCGCCGTGACACATAATCAGACGCACTGTTTGCTACCCATAGCGTATGAAAGAATTTGTTCCATGTTTTGAACCAAACCGGCTGCCTGTATTTCCAAATTTCCATCATCTGTTTTCTCCTGTTTGCCCGTCTTTCCACACATGCTCACACGCGTCTTCATTTTCTCCCCCTCTGGCGCCTCGCTCGTGTGCTATCAGTTACAGCTGACCACCAGTCAGGTGGGTCGACGGGACGTTTCCAAAGCCCTCCCGGCTCTCCCACCGGCCTGCAAACTCCCACACGGGCCCCACTCTGAGGCCTCGTCCTGTGGATGCAGGCCTGCCTTGCCTGCCTGCGTGCGGGCAGGGCAGAGAGGCGAGAGACACCTGGCCAAACCGCAGAAAACACTTCCAGCTGCAGACTGCCTGATGCTCGCCGCAGAGAGAATTCAGGCCAAAGGTGGAGGAGCTCGCCGACGTCTACTGCGCCACCAAAAGATGTTTGCCTCGCTTCCACCGTGTTTATTTTAATCGCGGCGCATATGTTCATGCGAGGTGGTGTACGGTGGGCAGGCAGGCTTTTTATTTTAATGAGTGAGTCTGGGCAAATGTAAAGCTGGACACCAACTATTTTAGCCTGGTTTCCAAAAAGCAATGTGGTTTAATTGTACAGTACACATAATTTGGGACATTTACATCTTTGAATCCTCCTTCAAGCATCCCCAGTTGGTCCAAAATACTGCTGCTCACCTCCTAACTGGTGCTCATACTGTAACTCTGGCATGCTGACTTTTTTTAAAAGATTTTTTAATTTGATTTCAAATCCCGTTGACCGGCTTTAAAACTCAGCATGAGAGTCAGTAGTGATTTATTTTGTGTGGTGTTTATTTTTTGATTTTATTGTCTTTTTTGTTGTGTGACTAATGTTTGCTCCAGTTAGAACACTTTGTATGCAGCAGCGATCTATAACTCAAGTGGAGTTGACTTGGGTTGAGTCATCCATCTTCAATAACATTTGTCAACAAATCTGTCAACACATTTCCTACATTTTTTGATCCAGAGATTTAAGAAGAAATTTCTAGATTACTTTTTTTTTTTTGCACGAGTTCCAAATTTGTGACTTTTTTGCTCTAGCACCTTAGGTTTTGATCATAATAAGAAAATAAAACAAGATCAGATGTAATCTAGTACAGTGGTTCTTAACCTGGGTTTGATCGAACCCGAGGCGTTCGGTGAATCGGTCTCAGAGTTCGACGGAGCCTCTGTCATGGAGGTTAAGACACACCCGACTCAACATGTCAATTAGTCACGACACACCCGCTTGGCCATCACTGGCTGCAGATGATCACATTAGATTGCTTGTCCAATGAATGCTGCTTGAAATTTAGTTCGCTCAGTAGTCAATGTGTGACTGTTATGATAGTACGTCATACAATTAAAAAATATATACTTAGGCCATGTAATTGTATTTACTTTTTTCTGTTTTTAATAAATGTGTTTTTTTTAATGTCTTGAATTTGTAAAAAATGGAATTTTTATTTTTCAATAATGAAGGGTTCGTTGACCATGCATATGAACTGGTTGGGTTCGGTACCGCTAACAAGGTTAAGAACCACTGATCTAGTAACATATTTTGTAAGTTACATATATGTTTATGAATTACGGTATAAGTTCAGCAACAGGTGGATTTTTTTTCTGGACACATCATAGCTATATATTAAAATACATGGTAAAACACATACTGTGCAAGCTTTAATCAGTCACACTTAAAAAAAAAATCTTAAAACGTACGAACACATCGTACTATCTCTAAAATTTGCTGTTGACCAGTATTACATATCTGTCAATTAGTGGTGTGCATCTCTCCACAAAACTCTCAATATGGTTTTCGATACATGGGGTAAGAAACGATTCAAGCTCTTTTTGAAAATGGAACAATTCGATTCGATTCGATATGGTACAGCTCAGTTGGAGAGAGGGTATGATGCAATTCCTTTTTTTGTCATTTTACATACAATTTCCTGAACTTGTCAGTACTTTCGATATACCGTAATTTCTGGACTATAGACCGCACCCGATTGTAAGCCGCATCACTACATTTTTAAAGGAAAAAAACATTTTGTACACACATAAGCCGCACCTGTATATAAGCCGCAGGTGCCCATATTGTTACATGAGATATTTACAAAGAAAGACGGTACACAGGTGGCCGTTAAAAAAGTCTTTATATTGGCCGCTTCATTAAATAAGCCGCAGAGTTGAAAGCGTGTGACAAAAGTCGCGGCTTATAGTCCGGAAATTACGGTACCTTTCATTAAAATATGATTCGATTCATTTCTCAAAATATCCATAACTGTGCATCTATCTACCTTATCTAGCTATGTATCCATCAATCCATCCAGCTCAGACACAAATGGTGTTTGTATGCAGCAGTCTGCAGAAGTATTGATGTTTTATGTCCAGTCAGCTGGTGGGATCCACTATTTACGCCACAGGTGTCAAACTCAAGGCTCGGGAGCCAGATCTGGCCCGCCACATCATTTTATGTGGCCCACGAAAGCAGCTCAAATATGTCAGCTTCCATGACCCTTTTTAAAACCCTGGAGAACCCACGGGGTCAAATTTGGCCCCTATAAATTCTGCTACTCAAATGCCACCCTTAAATCCCAAAGGGTCAAATTTGGCCCTAATCCTAAATTAGGATTAAAGTATTGAATTTATGGAAAAATATATATTTTGGTGTTCAGTGAACATATAGCAGTCATTTAATATATAATTCATCATTTTCCAAAGAAGAAAAGGGTTCTTGGGTTCTCTTAAAATGTCTCCAAAATGTTAAAATTATTTGTAATAAATAAGAGATATATTCTAAGCATTTTCTTGTTACCAAACCTCTCATGATAGTAATTGAAACAATAGTTGAATCAACAATTATTCTTGACTTCTTTATATGGTTTCAGTCATAACGGCCCTCCAAGTTAAACAATAACTAAAATGTGGCCCGCGCCAGAAATGAGTTTGACACCCCTGATTTACGCTACTGCCATCACACCTCAACTCACGTCAAAACCTGGCTTTGCCATTCCAAAATGCACTTGGGTAAGATAAACTCAAACGAGGCTTCATGAACTGTGCCACAATTGACCCCTGCTCAGCCACAATAGAAATGAAAGGAGGACAAATGGTGCTCAGGTAGGTGAAAGTGGGAGGGAGGGAGGGCGAGAACAACAGCTCCCTTTTCTCCGCGAGCAGTCGACATGAAAGAGGACATTTATGTCTGAGATTAGAGGCAATTACACCGCGAGTGTGCTTTAAGACCTTTGTTTGCCAACACGACAGGAGGGAGCGGGGCTGTAATTTGATGAGGGGGCAGCGTGAGTGAGAAAGTCAGCATGGTGGAGGGAGCGAGTCAAGAGAGGTCTTTGTCCTCGCTGTGGACAAGCTGTTGGCAGATTTGTTAACTGCAAGATGAACTCACCTCAATCATTGAATTGTGCGAGTATCTCTATTGTCATCTCTATTCCGTGAGGCTACCGTTGTTTCTGCAGAAAGTGAAAAGGAAGCCACTTGAGCGGAAGCACTTTAATCTTGACCCGCCGGCAGCAGACGGTCCAAAGATGGTGATGCATTGTCTCGGCATTTACTGTATTCAATTCCAACTGTACCGCAGGTTCATTCAGATGTCAGATGATTCATCTTGAACCTGCGCTCGAACAAAAGCTCTCCGAGACATGACATCTCTGCACGCCCGAAGGGCCGCATTGTTCCAACATGGAGGCTCCTCTGGAGAGGAAGCCAGTGGCTTGCTCCAGACCGAGCACGTCTGTATTTGAAGGAAGTCATTCCGTTGATACATAAAACACCAAAGCGAGGTTTCCTTCCCTCCTTCCCCCACCTCCTCACTTTCCTGGTGCTATCCCCCTTCAAAAGGACACGGGCCTTTATACCGGGCTCACATGCACACACGGGACCAGAAGGAAAACAAACACAGACCATTTAAAACATCAACCGACCTGCCTTCTGTTGGAAAGGAAGGCTACTGCGAGGCTCGGCCTCTTACCCGCAGCAGCAAAGCTGGATGTCTACAGCCCCTTACACACAGGTCATAGAAGATTTCAGTTTTTTTCATGGCTTGCTCCGCTCCGTGTAAAGTGGGTTACACACACAACAAGCAATTTCTAAAAAAGCGAGTCACCCCACAATACACACTAACCATCTCCACCAACAATCACAAGTCTCCTCCCCATATCAAATGTCTGTCGTAGTACCAAGATTGACCAGTGAGCAGCAGCACCATGCCACAAGACAACAACACTCAAAGAAGAAGAACGAAAGACAAAAACACATATCTGGTAGTAGTTGCTAAATCTTCTCTGCATTTTTGTTGTGGTGAATGACCCGTGAGACAAACACCCAAGACAAACAGGTTACGCCTTTATTTATGTCTGCTTGCCGATATTTCTGTTTCACGTCATAAACACTCGCCTGACCTCGGCCTTAACCACATAGTCACAAGAATCGTATATTGGGCTTTTCGTGAAAAATTCAGAATGAACCTCAAAGGCTCGATAACTTTGGCGAGTGAATTTCATTGGTGCTTTCACACATTTTGCACAACTTGCTTTCGACTAAAAAGGAGCTGTAGGGCAAAATTTACAACTGGTCTTCTTCACACAAATTCAACTAATAAAGGATGTGGACTTGATGTAACCCTTCCAGTTTCTCTGTAGGTGAACGACATGATTAAGACGACTGTTTAAATGCCAATTCTAATTGAACCAGGACATTGGTTGGTTAAATCAGGGCTCAAACTGATTGTGGTTGCTGTTCAGCTCCTTGTTAGAAAATCCATTGTGCGAAAAGTACTGAAACATTGAACAGTTGGACATGGTTTAACCCTTTCAGTGACAGTAGTTACTATAGTAGACAGCTTATCATGGTTATCAGGTTACAGGTTATAATTATTGGTGCATGAAAGGGTTAAGGAAGGTCAAAAGAGGATCAACTATTAAGTTGCCATCATGTGTTACTTGGCTACTTTGTGGTTCGGTTTTCAGTTGTGACCATTACTTGATCTATTGCTGTCTATATACACAAAGCGTCCTGTGAAATTGCTGAAATTGCTGCGAAGAAATCAATGTATTCGAGTTCGGCTCACTATGGCGAGTAAGCGAGATGCTGCGCGTGCGTGCAAGTACTTCCTAGACTCAAAATACCAAGATTCCTCGCGGATAGAGGATGCCCAGAACACAATTCAATGCCCTGTTCAAAAGCGTGTTTACATGGCCAAATATTTGGGTTGGTAACGGGATAACCAAGCGCATATTTGGGTTATTGTGTGTGCTTACATAGCCTTTCAAAACCCGAATCCTGCCAATATTCGGGTTATTGGCTGAATGTAACCGTAGTCAGACAAGCAGGTGATGATCAGAAAGGGGCCAAAAAATATATTCAAATTCAATCCAACTATCAGTGGATGTGTACACCAAAATACAGAGTATAAAGTCCAAGACTCACTAACCACACCCATTTGTGTTGAAAACAATTGTCACTTGACCTCGACAATGATACCGATGTCGCTGAACTATCTGACTGTGCGAAGTTGGAACAGTTATGCGAGCACACGCTTCGGAGAGTTTTTCCTGCAATCTCTGAATAAATGGCGGTAGTGTGAAAGGGGGCCCAGCAAATTTTGTGGAAAAACAGAGGTCAGCTTCTCACCATTGGCCCTCCTGGTTGTGCCGAGCAACATTTTCCCATCAAGATGTGTGAACGGAGGAAGAGGACCACCTATTAAAGTGAAATCTTAGCAGTGATGGATGGGAGCTTGTTGAAGGGGGAGTAGTGCAGTGTGTACCCCAGGGGAGCGGGGGATGGGAATTGTTGTGGGGGGGGGGGGGGTAGCTGATGACCAAGTGGAGGGAAGGGAGGGGGTGAGGAGAGTTAAATCCCCACTTACACCTCAGTGAGGAGACCTCCCATGCTCTCCAACTCAAACTTAGATTGACACCACCTTCGGAGTCGTTAAAACTTTGGTCTGTTTTGCATCAAATGTTTTGCTTTCATCTACAATCTGAAGAAAGAAACATCATTTGTCGAGTGTGAAAGTGACTTACGGACTGTTTTCAACCACTCCAGTAGCAGTTTTATTGTGTTGAGAAAAGCAAACATTCCTGAATGTTGAATTTGTCGTACACTGAAAAAAAAAGAAAGAAAAAAAAGGGTGGGTTGAACATACTCAATTTTATTTCGTCAAATGACAGCACAAAATAAAATCATCTGGATCTAGATAAATTTTTCTGCTTAAAAATATATATACATCCTGATGCAGATGATGTTATTTCTTGCAATTGAATATATTCAGCAAGATCTTTTTCTGAGCGTAGAAGGGTTTTTGTGCGCAAGGCAACAGGAGAGATTGAAAACAAACCTTTGGTTTTAGTTTTTGAAAATGGGAAACCGCAACAGGATTATTATTATTATTATTATTATTGGCTGTTGGCCTGTTCGGGGTCATCACAGCGCGTCATTCTTTTCCAGCCAAGCCTATCTTCTGGAACACTAACTGGCTTCATGTCTTCCCTCACGGCACCTATCAACCTTCTCTTGCCCTGGCAGCTCCATCTTCATCATTCTTCCACCAATGTAGTCACTCTCTCTCTGCTCTGGACGTGTCCAAGCCATCTGAGTCTGCCCACTCTAAATTTGTCTCCAAAACATCGAACCTTGGTTGTGCCTTCCAGGATTTTATTTCTTGTCTTATCCAACCTGTTTCCCCTGAAAAACCACTTTAGCATCATTTTGGCCACTTCCCAAGCTCAATTTGTTGCGCAAATACAGCCACTAAATACATACAATAAAATGACAGTTTTATTTCTATTATTAGATTTCTCTTAATAGTTGAGCCATTGCTGCGATTGGCTGGCAACCGGTTCAGGGTGTCCCCCGCCTACTGCCCGAGGACAGCTGTGATAGGTTCCAGCATCCCCCTGCGACTCTTGTGAGGATAAAGCGGATCAAAAAATAAGATAAGATAAGAAAACCTTCATTTGTCTCACAATGGAGACATTCCCAATTTACAGCAGCAAAATTATGAAAGGGAGAAAGTAGAAGACAAAAAGTACAGAGATAAATGTCAATATAATATATGAATACAAGTATATTAAACATGGGTGAGTGGGATATATAGCTATATATATATATCTATATCTATCTATCTATCTATATATCTATCTATATATATATCTAGATATCTATATATATATATATATATATACAGATGAGTGGATGGATGGATGAGCTATTGCTAGCAATAGTAGAATTGTTCATGTGGGTATGATGTTTTTGGTGTTATTGTACACTATACCGTTACGTTATGTTCTCAGAAACTTATTCTGGAATAAAAGTCATCTTCTCTACATTTTGAATGCAGTTAGTCATTCATTTTGGTTTGCAAGTGCTGTTATTTGGGCCTTTCCGCCTGATCGCAATCAAATGTTTCGAGCTCATTTGATCATGTACATTTACAAAATGGCTTAAAATAAAACATTTAAAAAAAGGTTGCCGATCTCAGGTCCACATCTACCGAAAAGAAAGTAGTAGATGAAGGATTAATCCATATGTGATCGATGAGCAAATTAATCAATACTCATTTTGATAATTGATTCATCATTGAGAGACTTTCATTTAGAATTGTCCTAGTACTCAGAATTTCACCCTCAACAGTATATATTCTCAGATTTCCGCAGTTGTCCATGAAAGCAGACTTATGTTTGTCTTGAATCAAAATAAAACATTTGCAATTTTTTTTTTTCTGACATGTTACAGCCCAGACCACAAACTCAATTTGTGAATTTTTTTCTTGGTCTCTTTGAAATAATGTCCCGCATTTAAAAATAGAAATGGAAATTACAATATGTTTTCTTTTATTATTAAACTCATCAAGTTTAATCAACAAAATAAAAGGTTTGATGCAGCCCTTAAATAAAGTCTGCTTGTGGTTTTTCGAGGTAACTCTTAACCCTGTTGTCACGGCGACCAATGCATATGAAGGCAAATGGAGGGCCACTTGTTCAACAGCTTTGTGCGTGTGTGTGTGTGTGTGTGTGTGTGTGTGTGTGTGTGTGAGGAATTAGTGCTGTACTGCTTTAACTGTCAGGAAATGAGGCATAATCTGCAAGCGTTTGACTGCTGCAGCATTCCTGTGAAATGACACAAGTTGAGCTAGATTAGGGTTTGGGTAATTAGCTCATTAGTCAACATAAACACATGGCAGGGTTCCCCACCTCCACCCACAGCTGGTGGTATACACACACACACACACACACACACACACACACACACACGCACACACATACACACATACACACACACATGTATATGCGTGCATGCAAACCCAATTCATCATTCATCCATTCTAGTGGACCCCCCCCCCCCCCCCCTTCCTTCCACCAGGTTTGCTGTACTTGCCTGGGCCTCGTCTTCTCCTCTTTGCTGCAGACAAGCCACTCTTTCATATATGGCAGTCCCACCTTTTCACCAGCATCGCTCCGCTTATCAGCGCACTTTATCAGCCTGGGGGAAGCACATGAGGGTCGAAACTCTTCACTCCTCTTGGCAGGGTCACATAACCATAAGGCTGTCTGTGAACACGTATTTCTTACAAGGCTTCCAGGGCCTGCTTCGCTTTCACAACAGCTCAAGCTTTGTGACTTTTTTTTTGTTTGAGGGGTTGGGGGGGGGGGGGGTCACACAGCCACTCTTGTTGCTGTTGGGGACAGCTCCCTAACAGGGGGTAAGCTCGACAGCTCCTTCACACCTCCTGAATGCGGCAGGAGGGTTGCAGGTTTTTCCAAAAGCCTCCTGGAGGTCATCAGAATGTGTTCGTTCAACAAACACAGTGCAAGACATATGACAGATTCTGCAAACTCCATCCTTGAAGGTGTTGAAGTTTTTTCAGTTCCAATTCTACCAATTTCTGGAATCTTGAGTTTGACAACTCGGGGTGCATTTCAACACGTTGCGCAAAAGGTTTAGCACCTCCAGTGTAGCTCACAGGCGGCTTTTCATTTGGGGAACAGAAGTGGGTGTGTGCGCCCTCAATGTTCATTGGAAACACAAGGCCCGTTTGAGGGCGTCGCCATTGATATGAATCGGCCATTGAGCATTTGTGTGGCTGCTCACTGTACAGACCTTGTTGCAGACCTTTGCTGGCCAGGAAAGTGGGGCAAGCTGAAAGAAGTGATCCATCCACTGGGGTTAGTTTGCAGGGTCGACTGGAAATCGGGAGGTAAGTCCTCAATCCGGACCACAGCTCGAGTGATCCATCCGTGCTGCGAGGGAAAGGCCTTGGCAAAGATATGGAACTTTCTTGGTAATGTAGAGAAAAGACGCAGCCGTGTCAAATCAATCTATCCAATGTTTGATATGTAATGGGGCTGCCCGGTGGTCGAGTGGTTTGCGTGTCGACCTCACAGGGTTCGGTTCCAGCTCTGGCCTACCTGTGTGGCGTTTGCATGTTCTCCCCGTGCTTGTGTGGGTTTTTTCCGGGTACTCCGGTTCCCTCCCACATTCCAAAAACATGCATGGCAGGCTTATTGAACACTCGATTGGCTGGCAAACGGTTCAGGGTGTCTCCCGCCTACTGCCCGAAGACGGCTGGGATAGGCTCCAGCACCCCACGCGACCCTTGTGAGGATAAAGTGGATTGGAAAATTAATGTTGATACTATATATATATGATTGGTTGCCAGCCAATCGCAGGGCACACAGAGACCAACCATGGCGCTCAGTCCAGTGGTTAGCAGCGTTGGCTTCAACAGCACTGTGAAGCCGAGTGCTAGGTACCGGGTTGGAAAATTAATGTGTATATATATATATATGGGCGAGTCCAGTGGTTAGCACGTTGGCTTCACAGTGCAGAGGTACCGGGTTCGATTCCAGCTCCGGCCTCCCTGTGTGGAGTTTGCATGTTCTGCCCGGGCCTGCGTGGGTTTTCTCCGGGTGCTCCGGTTTCCTCCCACATTCCAAAAACATGCATGGCAGGCTGATTGGACACTCTAAATTGTCCCTAGGTGTGAGTGTGGGCGTGGATGGTTGTTCGTCTCTGTGTGCCCTGCGATTGGCTGGCAACTGATTCAGGGTGTCCCCCGCCTACTGCCCGAAGACAGCTGGGATAGGCTCCAGCACCCCCCGTGACCCACGTGAGGATCAAGCGGTTCGGAAAATGGATGGATGGATGGATATATATATATATATATATATATATATATATATACAGTCAAACCTCAGTTTTTGTCCATAATCCGTTCCAGAAGGCTGTTCGAAAACCGAAATTGTTCGAAAACCGAACCCACGCTCTTTTTAAAATAAAAATGTTTACTGAACACGTCTGCTCACAATGGAAAACAACACGAGGAAGCATCACTTCCTTGTGTAAGGAAGGCGAGAGGAGTCAAATGGTGCATTCAAGTGCGCTCAGTTTGTTCGAGAACCGTGCGTTTGTTTGCATTTTTCAATGCAGCCACACATAATGAACACTCTGGTGTCTCATTATTATGCAATAATCGTACAGAAACAGCTTGTGAGCAGACGAGTTTGTATTGTTCGATTAAGAATGTTTTTTAAAAAAAGCAGACGTGTTTGGTGAGAACTACGTTATATTGGACTGTTATTTTTGCATCGTGTATCAGCCCCTAATCATGGCACCAAAGAAAGCAAGTGGAAGTGGTGAACCTGGTGAAGAAAAGAGGAAAATAGTGTGCAAAACTATAGAATTTAAGAAAGATTTAATCGCAAAATATGAGTCAGGTGTGCGTGTGTCTGTGTTGGCGAAGGAGTTCGGGCTGCCGAAATGCCCCGCCTACTGCCTGCTGACAGCTGGGAGAGGCGCAAGCCCCGCGACAGATAGAGAGAGAGAGAGATGTTCCTTCAATTTTTACGTTACTATGTTTATGTTAAAATTGGTCATCTCCCATTACATTTGTACAGTTTATGGTGTGAAATTGTAAAAAAAAGTGGTTTAAAAAAGTTGTTTTCTTGACTTGGAACGGATTAAAACATTTTACATTGATTTCAATGGGAAACATGGTTTCGGTTTCCGAACAATTTGGTTTCCGAACAGTCTTCTGGAACGGATTAAGTACGAAAACCAAGGTTTGACTGTATATATATATATATATATATATATATATATATATATATATATATAAACAGCAAAGTGGCCATGGGCAAAGTTACCACTGACAGTGATTGGTGAGACAAACCTTGGTCCCTGCAGAGGCCCATCGTCTTATCTGATGTGACGAATCCCACCGACACTCAAGCTATCTTAATGATTGTTTGGATCTATTAATCTCCTTCCTCTCCTTTTCCACATTTAGGCCTCGTCCGTACCCACTCCGATCATTCAGATTTGAGTGTGTGCGGATGGCAATTAATTGGGGGGGATGTCCCACAGCAGTGATGACTCATCACAAGAGAGGAAGAGGACAATAAAGACACGTTGTTAGAGAAACGGGGGTAAAACATTGGTTCCTGTTTTGAAATATAAAGACTCACAATTTTGTATATTTGTTCGAAACGTCGATTTTTCAAACCTGAATGACTGATGGTGACAAAGTGTACCATTTCTTTAAAAAGTGACTTATAAACCGTTTCAAAAAAGCCAAAGGAAAATATATCTCATTTGCATTGTGGAAGCGTAATGAATAGAGTTCTTGCTGTCTTATTTGACCCGGAGCATCTTGGGAGTCTCACTTCCTGGTTGTAAAGTGGGCATCCTTCCTCCTGTGACTCACATTTCCTCCGCTCCAACACCCATTGTGCACACATGCCGTGTGCTTCGCAGCTTGCGCAGAAGTCCTTCATCCATGTGGCCCTTGGACTTGGGCTTGCAAACAAATGGCGGCTAACTGCTGTCGTTTTCTTTTTTGACGAGAGCCAGGAGGGCTGCGGCATAGCTATCACTGACCATGGCTTGAAAAGTCCAACCGGGCGACCCGGTTGTCCTTGTGGATGTTTTCTCCCCTTTAGACCAATATAGATGACGCCTGACAAAATGCTCAAGGCTGACAGATGTCTTCTTTTGTGTTGACACTGAATGTTATTTTACTGATTGCCACAGGGACAAATCCCTGTATCTACTACAGTTCGAAGCCACTCCGACAACATTCTGTGTGATGTCATTCACTCTGTAGCGAGAATGGAATTGGCATTTAATCCAAAGAACACTATAGAAAATTGCGAAATAAAAAAGATTTATACTGTCCATCGATGCTGTTTAACAATGGGCAAATGTAATGTAAATGTATTGAATGCTTGTACCTTCATCTCAGTCCACCTTGGACGCCATTCAGGACAGAAATAAAGGCAGATGCACTTTCCCGTGAGGCGCGTTTGTTTTTCCTAGCGTACGAGTGGCTAACCGGTGTGCGGTCCAAGTATTCTGGTCGTAATAGTAGCTCAGTGTTCCGGGAACTCACGGACAGAAATGAGTGTTTAAAAAAAAAAAAAAAAAGTGTGGGGAGGGGGGGGGGGGGGGGGTAATATGGCGGTGAGGTTTTCTGGGTAATAATTCCATCTCTCTGTCTGTCTGTTTTGTGGTGCACGAGGGAAGGAGGGAGGGAGGGAGGGAGAGAGGGTGGAGGAGCAGGTTCCATTGCCTGCTGTTGCTGTCCATGGAAAGCACACTCTGCACATTCTGTAGACGAGGGTCTTCGGGGAGGAAATAGAGAGGAAATTGTGCAGAAAGTGTAAAAAAAAAAAAAAAAAATCTGAGTGTCTCTGGCTGACTTCAGACAAAGAAAGACTCCTTGTTTTCAATCCTAATAATACAGCAATGTACATACAGTATATGACATAAATACAACTTAAGCTCACCACTTATTGGTATACAAAGAGTTCTTTCTACACCTTCCTACCATGAATCACTGTCCATGTACATGACATACTATCGGGCTCTGCAAGTCCACGCTTTAAATTAGGGGTGGGGACCGTACAGGCTGTGGACCTGATACATACAGAGCCTGCCAGAGCATTTGATATGGCCCACCATGAAATTCCACAAGTAAAACCTAAGAGGAACTGTGGGGGGAAAAAGATCCAAAACATTGAACACACATTTAGTATCATCTTGCTTTCAATAGTTCGATGACCGCGTGCTCCTTTATTTATACTAAGAGCATATTAGCATTGAAATAAATGATCAGGCAGAGTCACATGGAAACATTTTGCTGTCAGCAGCAATTTTAGTTGTTTTCAAGTCCTCTATGGACCATCCTAAAGTGGATGGCACATGATCGAAATTACTGCGGTTGGAATCTCCAAAAATATTTTTCCCCAAAACATGTTTTTTGTTAACATTGTGTCATTAAAGACAACAAGCTAGTGTCAACACTTAAGATTTGTAAAACTACAAAACTTATGTGGGGGCTGCCTTGTTGTATTGATTTGAAATTGACCAAATCTGGACAGGGGAAGTTTGTGCAAACTTTACGTGTTCTTAGCTTTGCATGGTGAGCAGAGTGAAAAGCTCATACAGTTGTACCTCTATTTACGAAATTAATTGGTGCTGGAAGAAATTTCTTAACTAGACAATTTTTTTAGTAGAGACGCGTTTTGCATGTGAATGCCCTAATCCGTTCCAAGCCGCCCCCAAAATTCAGACATAAATGTTTTCTAAAGCATAAAAATGCATAAAAATATGTAAGAAGTACATTTTACAATTAGATTATTGCACAATAAATGAGAGTTGTGCATAATGTAAAAAACAAAGAATAGAGTAAAGAATAAAAATGATGGTCATTTAACTTAACTGCGTCTCATCGTTTTTTTGCTTTCTGCAGTTCAACTTCTCTCTCAGACGTGGTTTTTGTCTGGCATTTTGTAAGGAACTGATGCAAGGGTGTTTGCTTTTGATGGCTTTTAACAACCTTCAAAAATGTCCAGGGCAAATATCAGCATAGTGTGCGATCGCCCAACTGTTAAACATTTTTTCAAATTACGTAAAACTATCGGAACGCCTCATGGCCCGAGGGGCGAATGACAAGGGCACTGCATAGACACATATCTATCTATTTATCTATCTACACACACAGACACATACGGTAGAAGTCCCTCTTAGCCAATGGGATGTCAGGAAGATGCTTGGTAATCGCCAATGGCAGAGCAGCTAGAAGTATGTTGCGTTCAGGAAACTCTTATTATTACCTTTCGTATCTTGAATTTTTTTTCGAAACAAAAGGCAATATTTTCCTGTTGAGGCGTTTTGTAACTTGAAATTTTCATATGAAGAGATGTTCGTAAGTAGAGGTACCACTGTATATGGCCGTGGTCTACAGGAGCAGTCAAATGATGTCTTTCAAAGCTACATTCATTCATCAAAATTCAGTCCATCAGCGGAGGTCTGTCGGGGAGACGGCACAAGCAGCTATCAACGAAATGTCAATGGAGGCATTATGCGCATGTGCTCAGAAAAAGAAAAAAAATATATGAGTATGGACCTGAGCGAGTTGAAATGCTACGTATACGTTCCAACATTTCCCTTTTTATTCAAGTTACTCGTCATAAGTAGGAGGGCACTGTCTTCCAATTGGTCAATGCCAAAGAACCAATCAAAAGACCATGTCACATTGCGCTGCAAGATGAACAGAAATTCTGACATGCCAGACTTTCGTCGTCGTGAAGCATCCTAGATGCCTTACGGGCACACTACATGGGCTACGACGTGTCAAGACAACTCCAAATGGGCTATAAGAGACGTTTGTCTCGCAAGCGTTTGTAGACCGAGTACTAGCTTTTACGGGGCTTTTAAACAACAGCTTTGTTAATCTTCTCTGGGGAGCTCATCTGTGCCAGGTGCTAACTACTGACTGACGAACAAAGTAAACTTGACCACATGCTGCCACCTGCATGGGAAGTCATGATTACAATAAACAGCTAAGTCTTGCCGCAAACACCCCCAATAAAGCCGTTGGAAAGGGGTGAGGATCTGTAAACGGCAGGGGTGCTCACGTCCGGTCCTCGAGAGCCCCATATCAATGCTGTTTTCAATGTTTCCCTCCTCCAACACACCTGATTCAAATGATCAGCTCATCAGCAAGCTTTGCAGAAGCCTGATAACAATCCTGATCGAGGACCTGAGTTGGACATCCCCGGTTTACAAGATGTTTTCAGTACAGATCCAAAGCACCGTGGACAAAATAGGATGAATGTAACAAAGCAAGGGGACGAAATAGGTCACCTGACAGGCTGCGATTGCTGTGGATGCCTGGCCAGATATTTAAGATGTCAAAAAAGTGACTTCAGCAGTCACGATGTGGATGACAAAACTGGTCAGCAAAACTGGGTGAATGCAACAAAATATGACTTGGACGTGGTCCAAGGTGAGACAGGAAACATCTGTATTTCACTCTTAATTTTGTTCACGTTCTGCCACATTTTGTTACAGTCCTTCGAGCAAGCTAGGCTGCATGCGATGTGATATCATACAACGCGTCACGTTCAACTACGATCTGACATGGCGCACGTGATCTGAGAGGGTTTATAGAAGTCATTCTTTAGGCATTTTTTTCCTACAATGCAAAATTTTCCCATTATGCTCTTGGTAGAGTTTCCTGTTTATGGTTTTGTTTCAGCTCATCCATTAGTTGTTGTTTGTGTGATGTCACCGCAAAGACTGAAAGACTTTTATTAAGACTGAGACACGTTTGATATTGTCTTAAGGCTAAGACGAGGGAAAGAATTGATCTAGAACATCTGAGATTACCACTTTACATTAAATCATCGAGAGGACGGGGAACATGCTGCAACATTTGTTGGTCACAGACAGTTTTGTGTCTGTGAACATTGTTAGGTGCAAGCCCATTTTAACACAATTTGGAAGTCCCACTGAAGTTGATATTATCATCCTGCATGTAGGCTTGACCGTTTAACGGAAGAACCTTCAAAGAGTCTTGCAAGTAGATTAGGCGGCGGGGTGCCACGACCACAAAAGAGTCTGTTTGAAACTGAATGGAAAAAGGCATGTCACACCGGAGGGAAACTTGTTCGGGCTTGCGGGACAAATCAAAAGAAAATAAGTGTATCTGATGAATAAGAGGAGGATGGAAAGGTTGGAAAACTTCACAGCCTCAAGACAACCCCCTGTGGGTTTTGATTATTTTAACACAAAGCGTCCGCTGCCCTCAGTAGAAAGCTGCATCCGAATAACAAAAGACCAAAAAGGGGAAGACAGTGTTTAGGCTGCCTCTCTGATGAGCTATGATCCACTGGATGCGGCCGAACGCGGAAGCACTGCAACCCAAAAAGGACAGAGGAAAAGATTATTGCAATAATAGAAGCTGACGCTATCAATTGAGATGGGTAACAGGTTATAGAATAGTTGATGAGGGCTTTCCAGATAGGTAATCATACTGTCAATATATGCTCAGACGTTGGCATAAGAGACACAAAATGTGGGGAGAGGACACAGAGAGCAGCAAGAAAAGCAGTTAAGCGGCAACTGTGAAGTGGTAGTTATGATCATAATTGAGTCATATTTGAGGACACACCACAATATTTTTTTTTCATGTGGTTGATATGCCTTAGCTTTCAATGCTGCAGCTTTATATAGCATAGTCTCCCCTTTGTTCCTCCAAAATTAAACATTTTAGAGTGGCGCGAACTTGGTACAAACACATCACACAACTAAAGAGCAATATTAGCATTGATGCTAGTGCTAACACACCTTGAGAGGTGTCCAGGCTGGTGTATTGATATTATAGACCATTTTTTGGGCAAATTATTTCCAAGATAAAATATCTGTTTTTGTTTTATGAGTTACTTTAATTAAGGGGAGCGGCCAGCATGAGACAATGACTCACAGAAGGGTTGGCACAAAGTACACTTGTATCACTGCTACAACAACACAGCAAACATGGCCAAGAAGTCAGAGTCATGGTTTCATGAAATAAAAAAACACACATTTCTCAACCATGCCCAACACACTCATAAAACAAGAAAGAATAAATCAAAGTAAAAAAAGCTGACATTAATATAATGGCTCATGCCTTTTTCTGTCATGATTCGGTTTGGGATCAACAGGTGTCACTGTAGGATTCCTCCCTGCAGCTGCACACCTGTTGGTCGTTATGTGATTAGTACCAGTAGTTTAAAAGGACTCCCAGCCCGAGCACCCTTTGTTCGGGTCATTGTTTGCTTGTTAGCAGCTGTCAGGTTTGTTTGTCATGTTTGTTTCGTTTAGTGATAGTTTTTGCTTCAGCCATGGTTTTGTTTGTGACTTTGGATTGTTTTTGTTTTTGTGACTTTGTTTGTTCTGGATTTAGTTTCTGTATTTCAATACAATTCTTCAGGTTCACCCTGCTCCTCCCTCCTGCCTGCTTTTTGGGGTCCTCCACCACCACGCAAACGTGACATTTTCTTTGCCATTTGTCACTTCAATCTAATGCACTGATTTGCTAGATAACACCCAATCAGAGTGATCAATTGTCACCAAAAGCAGACGCCATTTTGCATGCTGCCAATTGATGGGTAAATCATTCAAATCCAGAACCAAAAGACACACAATATCTTAAGTCTTTTGACTTGGATTCGGTCCTGCTTTGCCCCTGCCATACCTGTCAACTCATACGGTTTAGCCATAGTTCATATGGATTTTGTGGTGAATCTTACGTATATGGCCGTATCGCACAAATCATACGGATTGTGAAAATTCCCGTTTTTTTGTTGTTGTTTTTTTTTTGCCGATGGGTCAGCATTTGGAGTTGGTGAAAAAAGTAACGCAGGAATACAACTCTGAACACAGTAATGCCACTAAGTATAATGATGATTAGACATTAACCAGACATTGTTTTATGGAGATCTACAATAAATATCATTGAAAATTTCGTGGGTTTTTTTCTGCCGTTATTTTGACATATAAAATGCTTTGGTATGTTATAAGGATTTTTTGCTCTTTATAAGGATTTTTTTGGTAGTTTATACAGGTTGGCGCTCGAAAAGTTGACAGGTATGGCCTGCTGCAATTCACCCCCTTGCAAACCTGCTTACCGTGATTCTATGTGAAGTATGAGTTTTATTTTCAACACGTAATATGACAACAATGCTAAATCATCAGATTACACACAACAATAATGTTAATCCCAAATAGGATTGAACTGCCACAGAGGAGGTCTGCAATCTAGTGGGTACATTTAAATCAAAATCTTGAACCTGCTGGATCATTTACTTGTGATCAGAGAGTGAGAGTTCATCAACAATGTTTCCTTCGACAGGAGCTATTTTTTTTCATCCTGTGTATTCAGTCTTTTTTCTTTGCGGCAGGAGAGGAATGTCTGCAACAAATGTCCTGTAGCAGGAAGTCATAGATTTATCTGCATGTTGGGCCATGAATTTGTTGTGGCTGACAGGCGTGGTAATGGAGCGTATAGGAAGCGTCCAGATTCCAGCGCAGGTACAAGAGAACCTGAGCTCGGAACCTCAGCTGATTACAAAAATGTGCTTCGCTCAAATAAACAAACAGCGGCTGAAACGGAGTTGCGGTGCACGGACATTCTTTTCTCTCACACTGTGTGATTAGCCTGTTTTGCGTGTCGACAACAGAGTTATTCATCTCCTGGATGGTAAGCAGGACCACTATTCAATAGGAGGAGGACTCCAGGTCCGTGTTAGAACTTGAGAAGTGTTAATCAGGGAGAGGATGTGGGCCTTCTGGTCCACCTGATTACCACCAAATGGCCTAGCAGCAGCTGGGCCTTGTGTGGGGCAAGCACATGTAGGGGGACGAGGGCTGGGAGGAGGTGGTTGGGGGTCGGGGGGGGTGGGGGGTCGGAGGTGCAAGATAAGCAATAATAGAAGAAAAAAGGGGCCAAAGAGATTCGCATTTGACTCCATGGGACTCTCCATCCATCTATTTTCTATCGTGCTTGTCCTCACTGGAGTTGCGGGCGAGCTGGAGCCTCTCCCAGCTGACCTAGGCCGAGGAGGAATATGGTCGTCAACCAATCGCAAGGTATAAAAAAAAAAAATGAAGCACACTCAATGTAGGGCTGGGCGATTATGGAAAACAAAATAATCACCACATTTATGTTGATGGTTATTGAAATTGCCATCGACATAAATGTCAAAACTTAGTTCATTCCAGTTCATCCCTGCATGTTGAACGTTTTATTCTTGAGAACGCTATTCTTTTTATCAAGTCCAAAATGACCTTGTAAATATCATGTGGAATTCAAGCTTCTTGCATTTTCATACCGCTGCAGCCGCACCACATTATTTGCACACATTCACAACTGTGAATAAGCATTTTATTTTGTTCACTTATCATTTTGACAGGTTTTGGGACTGCCTGGGCGAACCTGGGACCTAGTACTGAATGACATGAAAACATAATGGAATGACAGAGAATTGAAAAAAATAAAAGGGTTTAAATGAAATGTTATTAATGTACATTAGGACAACCCAGGTTTCAACAACAATTATATTGTTGGATGTGTACCCCTAAAAATGACATGTCTTAGTTAGTGATGTCCGGAATTTGGACAGGTAGTCTCTGTATGAGCTTCCGGGCACAAGTTTTGGCCTAATTTAGATCTTTAACTGTGTTCTCACTTTGTATTTATGCGTTTGAATTTTTGTTGCAGTCATCATACAAATAAAAGCGCATCAGCGACTGTGGCTACACTGATATACGCTGTGAACTTGTACACGTGCTAATGTTAGCGTAGCCTTTTGCTTTGAAAAGGATCTCACATCTAAAATGGTGCATCTCTGCCATCTACTGGTGGTTGTACATCACTGAAGTTGTTTCCAAATTTGACATTTATAGTGAAGCAGCGGCGGCCCGGTAGTCCAGTGGTTAGCACGTCGGCTTCACAGTGCAGAGGTACCGGGTTCGATCCCAGCTCCGGCCTCCCTGTGTGGAATTTGCATGTTCTCCCCGGGCTTGCGTGGGTTTTCTCCGGGTGCTCCGGTTTCCTCCCACATTCCAAAAACATGCATGGCAGGCTCGTTGGGCACTCTAAATTGTCCCTAGGTATGGGTGTGAGCGTGGATGGTTGTTCGTCTCTGTGTGCCCTGCGATTGGCTGGCAACCAATTCAGGGTGTCCCCCGCCTACTGCCCGAAGACTGCTGGGATAGGCTCCAGCACCCCCCGCGACCCTAGTGAGGATGAAGCGGTTCGGAAAATGGATGGATGGATGGATAGTGAAGCAGCATCAGACCCTGCCCTCACACATCTTCATTGAAAAACATAATTGATAAGTGTACTCGACAATGCTAGTGAATTAATTCTTCTATCGTTTGTTATAAACAAACCACTTCCCTTCACATTCACACCGATAAACAATTTACGGTCTTCAATGAACTTAGCATGCATGTTTTGGAGGAAGCCCATCACCTGGGGAAAAATCAGGCAAATACGGTTCAAGCATGCAAACTTCACACACTGTAAAAAGCCAAGATTTGAACCCAGAACCTCAGAGGTGTGACGCAGACATGCTAACCACAAGGCCTATTTTGCAGCCCATTTTTGTTCTTATTGACGAAATAGAGGTGACTGTTTGACCCCCCCCCCCTCCTGCACACATTGTCTGCGGTCGCCCCTCTCTCCGCCTCCCCATCATGTGCTTGTAATAAAAAGTCTGGATACGAATGCGGCCGATTGATGCTGACAGTGAAAGTGTGCCAAGTAATCACATATTCGGCTCTTTCAAAGTTCTGAACTCAAGATGTCAAGCTAAACTGCACAAATCAATGACATCCCCCCCTATGACGAATGCATCTGCGCTCGCTCGCTCCCTCCTGCGCTGTCTTGTTCTTATCAGCTGAAAGGTGTTTTTACGCTGTGCTGCTGCAAAGCTATTTAAAGGCCAGTGAGTTTGACAAGACAATAAAAGGGGGAGGAGCAGAGGCATATCAAATTGGCGGCAGAACATCTGCCGTGAATTCACTTTTCGAATAATCTCTTTTTCACTGCCTCTGCTCTACTTGATGGTATACACGTTTGCAAATCTCACAGTTAAGAGATAGAGATTCTGAATCTCTGTTGGAACATCTCTTTGAGAACTTTATTATTCCCTGTGCTGGCAGTGGGTACGCTGCTTTCCTTTCACAATACAAAAAACACGCATGTTAGGTTCATTGAAGACTCTAAAATGTCGTGTGTGTGTGTGTGTGTGTGTGTGTGTGTGTGTGCGTGCGTGTTAAAAACTTTCACATGCGCGTAACCCCCTCTGCAATTGAGAAGTCAATGTTTATCATACCAGCCACAGCCAGGGTTTCATGAAATAAAAACACACATCCAAAAGCTAGCGCACCACACTCATAATACAAGCAGGATCAAGTCTAACTAAGCTTAATTTAGCAGCTGATGCCTTTTTATTTGTCGTCGTTTTGCTTTTGTTTGCATATGGCCTTTAAAAAACCCAAGACTTGACATTATCCGGGTTTTATATGGGTTCTTGAGTGCATGTAAACCTAGTCAGAGTCTACGTCTATTTCATGCAATTAAGAGCTAGCTAACAGCCATTCACAGTGACCAGTTCTCACTGACGCCTGACATCACTTCGCATGCTGCAAATGCATTCAAATCAAATCATAAAAAGCACAATGACAAAGGTCTCTGGGGTTTTCACACTTTTAAATGTTGCTTTTTACTTATGTTTGTTCCTGCTTATGAATGTGTTCGCCATGTGCATATTTTATTTCTGCAATAAACACTGATCTCTCAGCCATGTTATTTGCTTGCTATGACGTGAAAATAATAATTTTGATTGATATTGACTGTAACACATTCTGTTAGTTAGTGTTCAGATCAATGTTAAATATTGTTCTTTAAATATACACAGTGCAGTTATTAAAGTTATTAAAAAATGTCAAAAAAGAATACTGCATCCATCTAAAAATGACAGGACTGGTATCAAACTTTTCACCTAGATGTGGGGTGTGGCCAGAAGGGAACACAACGTAGCTCCGCCCCTGATGTGAGTGTGAAAGCTTGTTTGTCTACATTTGTCCTATTATTGGCTGGCAACCAGTTTGCCTCTCACTCCCAACATCACATGATCCACAGGGACAAGCGCTGTAGAAAAATCGATGGATAAAGCAATTTCTGTTTTAAAACAATTATATGATGTTCAATTTATCCTGTTAGCTTGAGCTGGCGGGCCCACAGGCATGTGACCTCATCAAGATCAATGTGGCGCGTTCACAGCGAGAGGCGGACATGTAACAATGCAACAACACGATTGTTTGACGCTTCCTCCAACATGAAAGCCGCGCGGAAAGAGACGTGCCTATTTCTTGTCTTATTTTAACTCTTGTTTATTTCTCTGGGGAATATTTGCAATATTTATAGACCAAATGAAAGGTGTCCTAGGATGGCAGGGGGAAAAAAAGAGGGGAATTCACGCCAACCGGTTGCTGCAGGATGCTTTCTTAGTTTAAAACATGCACACACACACACACACACGCACGTGCAGTATCTCATGTTGCGTCTGTATGTGAGTTCTAACACAACATCCGCCAGCGCCAAACCTCATCGAGTTGTGAAGTGAAGCAGGTAAAGCCCACTTAAGAGCTCTTAAAGCAACAGTAGGGAATGGTTGCACGCCTCCCGGGATTCCCTTCCAGTTCTTAACAAATAACACACCTTCGAATAAAACATTTCAGCGAGTACAAGCCACAACTTTTTCTTGGAGAGAAGCAAGATAAAAAGCAAAGTGGAGGGTGCGGAGCGGCAGTTACCATAACAATTTTGTCAGATTAAAGACCATTAATTATTATTATTATTATTATTATTTTAAAAAGCTAAAATATACTTTATAAAATAAACCGATATTCAGCATTTGGCGAACATCGGCATAAGCCTTTTTTTAAACTATTTGTCATTAACTTTATAAGAAATGTCGCTCACCTTTCGGGAAGCCTCTCCGCAGCTTTTGTTTTTCTAAAAACAAAGTAAAAACAAAGATAAGTTAAACATTTCAATTATTTTTCAATCTTGGAAGCATTTATTGGCGAAAACTACAGAGAGCTACTTACTTAGTTTTCATGGAACCTTTTAAGTGAGCTCCCTGAACTTTTTGTTCGAATTTTCAAACTAATGACCATTGTCTGAAAAAAAAAAATCAAAATTTTCTTAAGAAGGTTTTTTTTTTTTTTGTCTTTTGGAAACCAGTATTTTCTCTTTTTCTGAAAAATAATTTCGGCTCCCAATATGGGTGATTGGCCTTCTTGGTTAATAATAATTGGTATCGGCGGACTGCTTGGTTGATAATAATTGGTTAATAATAATAATAATAATTTATTTTATGATCATAAAATAAATAAACAAACAAACAAACAAACAAACAAACACATTAACCTACCTATATTTGCTATCTTCCAATCCCTGTATTGAAATGGGCACGACTAAAAAACTGTCAGAAGACCTCAGGACACAATTGTGGAGATCTCACATGTGGAGAAGGTTGACCACTATCTATCTAAGTGGAAGCCACACAAAATGATCGTCACTTGCAATTGGATTCTCAGCACCAAGCAAAATCTCGCCTCCTGGAGTCAGTGAGAAGCATAAGGAAGAAATACATGAAAACGGAGTGGTGAATTATCTGATGGCGATTGTGCAGAAAGTAGATCAGTCATCAAAAAGATTACACATGAGCATTAACTTCGGTTGGGGGGGGGGGGGTTCTTTCTGCCTCCAAGACTGACCGGGCACTCAATTGTGGTCTGGTCCTATCTGGAGAGCTGACGTCTGCCTTGTGACTTTGTGCAGAGTCCTGACACAATCCCAGAATTCCCAGGTTGTGACTCAAGGAGCAGTGACTCCCACACACGAACACGCATAAAGCCTTATATAGCAAAATTAACATGTGCTGCTCTTTTAATTTGTGACACAAACACAACAATTGTGCAAATTTGTTCCAAATGTTTTTTCCCCCATTAATTTACAGCTCATACACGACTTATTTATACCTTGTCGTTTCTCTACATGCTCACGCAATCCAGCTTTTTTTCCTCTCTCATGTACAATTGTGGACGCGCGTGTTGTTGTGAAACTATTGAGTCTGCGAGGAGGTCATGTTCACTCTCCCAGAACAAAGTCACTCTGGCAATGAAAGCTCACTGCAGTGCTTTTTCACTCACGCATACGAGAGTTCAACAGAGGTGCTTCAAGCAGTGAAGCGTTTTGCACTCAAAGTCCATCCATCCGTCCAGCCTGGCCAGACTGGTCGCCAGTGTGTCGCAGGGCAAAAATGGTCAGGCAGCATACGTTCTTTCACTTCTTCCGTAAGTTGCCATACTGGTGCCGTCATGCGATTGAGCCATCTTGAGGACATGTCAAGTTTTACAGCAGCAGCACGAAGTAGCAATAAATTGTTTTTATTATACTGCATTGGCGTTACTCTGTGCTGTGCGGTCTATTATTTGAGTAATTCCTATACGGAGTGTTCCAAATTTAATGCCCAGAAATTCTGGACTTTTAATGTTCTTCCAGAATTGAAATGGGGGAGCTGGACCACATGAATATGTGAAAAAGTATGAATATAAAATGTGTGACTTTTACAGTTAACAAAAATTAGGATGTGTTTTAGTTCAAAGTGATCGTATTTGGTAACTAGAACATCACAGACCTCATTGTTCACATTAGATGACAAATCAGAAACAGTTATAAAGAATTACAAGACACTAATATTTCGCTGGCATAACATTAATATAGAGGCATAATTAAATTTGGTGAAAGTTACGAATGCCATTTTTTAAAAATTAAGACATAAGAGAATTTTAGAAAATGTCTGTAATGTACTTTAAATCTGATGTTTTTTTGTTTTTTTCAGCGGTTGATAACTCAACTCAACGGTATTTATAGAGCACTTTAAAACAACAACCGCCACTTACAAAGCGCTGTACATGGAGCAAATATCATATATACAAAAATAAACAATAAAACAATAAATGAATAACAAAGACAGTAGAAAGCACGGATTAAATGCAATATAATGCAAATGTAATCATCCACAAACATGAATACATATATAATAGGTAATTAATTTAATTATTGTTGAATCTTTAAAGGTAGTTTTGAGCAATTATGAATCTCAAGGCATGGCTCCAGGATTTTGTCGCTCCGGGGCTTGACCAAAAATACCTAGCGAGACTGAGAAAATAAATCAAAAATATATTTTAGAATATCAACCAAAAAAAAAATAAAAAACAGCAATGCTAGAAAGGCTTAGCTTGAGCGACACAGGTTTCTGACCTCTTAACCCCAGTGCTGCACCATGCCTGCAAATCTCTGATTCCGTATAACTTTGCAAAATTGAAAGCACTTTGTCACATTTGGATTGTGATCACTCCTGGCACAACTACTGGCACAACCATTTGACCAGATTATAATAAAAAGACTATTATACAAGCACAATGTATCACATTTGACATGATTGTATCAACAGTCTGCCTTTGCGAACATTTTAACAAATGTGTTCAAAGCGCAAAATTGGATCAAATAACAGTTTCTGGGCAGTCCAAATGTGTCATTGGGCCGTTGAAAAACATGTCCCAGACTTGGCTGGTCTACGCGGAGAAAATATGACAGGCATGAACGCAGCCTCCCACACTATTTGTTGTCCTTTATTCCCACAACGTGCATAAAAACACGAACGGGCCAACAATGTAATATCTCCTCACGTCTCGGACCGGGAATGATGGAGGAACCCCCCCAGCCCCCACCCCACCTCATGCATATTGACCCCCCACCCTCTTAAAAAAGTTTAAAGCTTCTCGCTCAGCTGGGTTCTCTCTTTGTACGGCGTATGTTCAAAGTGTCATGCCGCCACCAATCATCCGTGTTACAACATTTCGAGCAGCGAGGGTTCTCGCTCGGACCCTCATGGTGCCACGGGCTGGAAGCAACGCTCCACTTTGATCTCCTCCTCTGAGAGCCGTGGAGACATCTTTCAGTCTCCCGCGCTCTTCCATCGCCACCACCCGCCCTCCTCCAGCACTCCCACTGGTGAGAGACTTAAAACAGTAGGCTGGAGGCGGTTATTTTGGGAGGGCTGAAGAATAATATGTTATATTCCACGGCGGCTCATCAAGCCGGTAACAAATGTGGTTCGAGAGCCATAAGGGTCGGAGACATGCGGAGAAAAGAAAGACTTTCCACCACTCGCTTTCTTGCTCAGGTTAGCAACTCCACTAGCGGGCGTACTGGATGTGCATGATTTCTCACTGGTGGACCAAAACATCAGGAATGTCCCTTGATAGCATGAGAATAAGTCTGTGACACATTATGTTTTAGGTACATTATAATTTATGTTAGGCTTGCTAGAAATGGGTTAGCTTGTGCTAGCTAGCTAGCAAGGGGACATATTTTGGTAGCTACGACTCAGTGGCAGCTCTGGTGGCCGTTTGTTACCATCAGAAGCACTGACCTAAAGTTAAGATGGAAATTGGAATACTTGTTCCATGAAATTGTTTCAAATTTTTTCCCAGCAGTCCATTCACTTCATTTCCTAGTGTTTCTCCTGGCTGCATTGCTTCCACTGTAAATCTTTGTCCAATCACATTTCAACCTCTATGTGTTGCCATGACAATTTAATCTGCCAGAGGCTTTCAGAATCTGTAATATTGGTTGTTGTAATTTAAACTAGGCGTCCCAAACCACTGGCCCACGGCCTGGGCTTTTTGGTACTGGGCCACAGAGAGGGACAAGTGAGCATGGGAGTAGTTTGTGGGTGGAGGTTTTTTTTTTTCTTTCTTTCTTTTTTTTTGGCACATCAGCCCACGAAATTGAACAAAAGTACTGAATTTACTCTGCATAAGGCTAGAGTGAACTATTGTGCCTTTTGATTCTTTCAAGTCTATGTGTACTATTCAGAAAGTGACATTAAAATGTTATTTTTGTGGCTCAGCAGACATCACTTTCATATGTGCTGGCGTCTTGATCAGGGTTCACGGATTGGTGGTCCCAACAATATTGTTGTTCTATTTCAAAGGGGCATTTTCTATGATCACCCCTGCAACTCACTTTACATGTGATGCGATTACTTTTTACATTAGTCACTGTTTCTTGTTTGTTAATTTAGCTTACACAGCTCAAAGATAATACAAGCATTTCAATGCAGGAAAACTCAAGAAGAAGGTTTAACTTCTGCAACTCTTTAACACGGTTAACCCAGTGCATCAATTTTCTTGACGAGTGTTGCTAAAAACAGCCAAGAAAGCCATCAATAATGACACCTATGCACTTTCCATGCGACCCAGAACCCTGACCGACCCCCCCGCCTCCCCCTCCCCCGGTCCTCGGCCGTGCCCCCTTGCAGTCGCAACTGATGAACTAGAGTTCACTGAGCAGTGAGATGCAGCTGATTGATTGGGAGCCAGATAGGCGCCTGCATCGTTCCACCGAGGGCAGCAGGGAGGATGGCCGGGCCAGCGCATCCCATCTCAACCATTTAACTTGGCCCAGAACCTCCCACTTTCCCAGACAGTTTCACTGCACTAAATCACCAAAGTAAAACAATATCAGTGAACCTTATGTGCATTTAGGGACAATAACATATAATAGACGGTGTATGTGCAGTGCTATGAAATGAAATGTTATTTAAAGTAGCTGTAGGGCTGTTTTTGTGTGTTTCCAGGCAAAGCCACACCATCTACATGTTGTTGTCAGTAAAAACCTTTTATGTACATACACTATTTATAATATACACATATTGGCCACAATATTAGGTACACCCTCACAATCTAATGAAATCCAACATATAGATAGATAGATAGATAGATAGATAGATAGATAGATAGATAGATAGATAGATATCGGTTCACACACACACACTCACACACACACACACACACACACACCACCTGGCATTGCAAGAATCATCAAAATCTAAATCAGGGAGGTCTTCTTTTATTACTCAACTTAACTTGATTTATATAGCGCTTTGAAAAAAAAAAACAGCAGAAGATAATATGACCTTCAGAAGTGACCAAATTTGGCTTTTTGTTAGCTTCTTGTACATTTTGCAGCGTTCCAATCTGTATGTTTACTTTGCACTGACATTGGCAGACATACAATACAAAAAATATATATATTTTTTTTTTTGGAAGGAACCCGATTTTGATCTGAAGATATCCATCACCTGAGACATTCACAGTAAATGATGCAGGGTACTTGAACACGACCACGAGAGTCAACATTAAAACTGAGAGTTATTGTCTCTGTAATGGCATATATTCATGAGATAGTGCAGGTGTTAAACACAGGACTTATCACTAACCTCCCCCATTCAGAGTTCGTGCTCAAAGAAGGGTCCAGCTCCCCCATAAACAATCAGTAGGAAGGACAATCTTTTTTGTAAAGTGGCTGCCGAGCAGATGAGGAAACCCTAAACCGTTTATTAGCGGCACTTTGCACCCTTCAGGCCGAGTGGAGCCACTGTAAATAATGGCTATAGCAGGCCCGGCTGATAAGTCCACTCAGAGTGTGATTTAGAGCGGGGGTCACGTACTGCAGAGCGCTCGCTCCCTCCAAGCCTGCCCAGAAATGGGCGTCGAGTCCAAGTGACGCTGGTATGACGTGCGCCTGGAGCCGTGTGCGCCAACAGTGGGTTCTTTCTTTTTTGGATTTGTTTTCAAAACGGGTCAGGGAGGAAGCAAATTTCCCCTTTTCTGCTGACATACAATGTGCTGGTGGTATAAAGCGGTGAAAATGCACACCATCCACCCAACAAAGTGTCAATGGAAGGAAATCAGACGTCGTCGACATTGGCGTGGGTCAAGAAGGTTGGATGTATGCATGTGAATGTTTTGGATGTGCGTTGCGACAGGAGACCACGGTCTACCCGCACTTCTAGATCTCAACTCCGAGGAAAGATGATGTTTTTTAAAACCGCACTCGTCCTTTGCCCCCAAGGAAAGTGCCAATTTGGACGCCAACCGCACCTCAGCAAGTGTTTTTGTGCCTAAGCCTTGACCGTGCTGTTGATACGTGATGGCATAACATCATCACATTTGGGAACAAGTTGGGAAGCCCCGACTGTGGATTTCAAAATGTGCAAGGGAACATGTTCATTGGTTACAGCAACTCACAGCGTACGCGTACAAGCGTTTGTTGGTTTTTCACCCACAGAGTACTGCTGTAGTCTGAGAATAAAATGATTACCGCACAACCTCCAAATTTGAATGCCCACAAAAAGCCCTTCTGTTATATGGGATACACACATACTGACAATCTGGCCTAATTTGAGCATTTTTACTCGGTTCCAATCAAAGCAAAGACTCGATTGTCGGATGGCTTTCAGAAAATTTCCTGAGCAATTATTATTATGTGATGCGGGATGTGTTGAGAGTGATTTTTATTCGGCAATCCACTACCTTCGTTGAGCTACATTCAAGTGCAGTCTGGATGACGTGAGGGCCAACATCGGCTCCTCTGGAAATAATCTCCAAGTCTCCAGTGACGCCATAAAAAGTCACAAGATTTCTTGCTTGGAGCCTTTTTTTGGGAGCGGTCTGAATTGTTGGCAAATGTAGCGACAAAGTTGATAAACTCGCCACCCAGAGTAGGCTCACTTTGTCACATGCCCTGGCACTGCTCATCAAGACTACTCAGTCAATCATATTGTCCCAATCAGTCATCTGCTTCAAAAAAATAAGCTCCTTCCTCAATTCGATGCTTCTCTTTTCCCACCATGAAAAAAAAATGGAGGAATAACTGTAATAACTTCAAATCATGGATATTATTCACACCAGTAACAAACTAATACTATTGTATTCTAAAATTCGATTTAGAACAATTTACTCTACTTGGCACATTTTGGATCTTTATTTTGTTTTTACCAACCCAAATACACTGATAAACATTCAATATATGTTCCATGAAATACAACAAAAAATTGGTAAAAATCAAAATTGTGAAAAACAACTGGAAACATGATAATAGCAAAAGACACAAACAATCCATTACTGGACAAAGTTGTATGTGCCGAAATGAAAATATGCAGGGTTTGACCATAGTTTTAAACTGTAATATCATCAATCACCACTAGATGGCAGATATGTCTTCATTACATCACACTGGGTCTTATTCTGTCCTACACGACAATTTGAGTAGGCCAAATATTTTTTGTAGGTTTCAAATGATATTGAATATTGAGGAAAAAAATACCAGAATAATTGAAGAAAATTGTGAGTTGAGTTTGCAAGATGAGTTCTTGTATTTCATGTTGGTTTCTGATCAGCAGACCTTTATACTGTACATGCATTAAAAACGTTTTAATGAAAAATATATTAAGATTACATATTTTGCACATATGCACATATTTCATCCATATTTAAAATAGGATTTTTGTCATACATCAGATGCCCATCCATGCTTTAGGAAAAAGCCATTTTTATTTTCACATTTGGATCTGAATGACCTATGCATAGATTGAGAGTATACAGAGAGAAGCCTTGTGGTTGGTCGGAAATTTCCACATTAACAAATTAATTCACACATAAAACATAATGAACTTGGCTGCAAATTAGTTCTTTAAAAAAGTCACAGCAGGAAGAAAAAGCACCACTCAAGCTTAAGCACATAATTATCCCAATCGGGGAAATACAGGCCTTGAGGGAGGGCATTTATAATAAAAAAAAAAAAAAAGGCAGGACATTCTGACGAAGTCACCCGCGTGTAGCCTCGCTGGTACTTTACAGCACTTAGCTCGAAGGGCTGAGGTCACACCGGTGACATCACTGTCTCCAGAAATGCGAGGGGAAAGGGTACAATGGTGTGCCACACAGTCGCGAGACTTCATGGTCCAAGCAAGAAGGAAATGACTTCATGCTCTCGGTTTTCGCAACAGGGCTTACCACTTTTACCCGTGGGAGGTGGTCAGGCGTGAGGCGGGCATAATTATACCCAACGTAAGTCGGAGGCACCTCTTTGGGCTTTTTGTAAGCCCTCGCAGCTCTCCAGACACCTGTATTTTTCTTGCAACACCTGGCTGTTTGGGAATGGGGAAGGTGCTGCACAGTTGAAAAATGTGTTGCGTGTACAGGATTTTTCGGGGGGCTCACACGCCTTAAAACCCCCCCAAAAAAACGTGTTTGCAGTCATGCCATAGTCCTGTAAATAAACACTGAGGAGAACTGTCACATTGATGCTGTGCAAAAAGAATTAACTTCCAGGCAGGGTTGAATAAAGGCCAGCTCAACTCCGTGACCGGCATGTGGAAGAATATATTGTTTTTATTGTTTTTTTAATATAGCCTTTATGATGATTATTATTATGTGATTTGAATTATAATTAATGACAAAATATTATATATATATATATATATATATATATATATATATATATATATATATATATACACATTGGCTGGCACACATGGTGTCCCCCGCCTACTATATATAGCACCCCCGCGACCCTATATATTCGGATGGATATGGACACACACATTTTATATATATAAACACACATATGCATATATTGTATATATATATATATATATATATATATATATATATATATATATATATAGCTATTACGATTAACTAATTAACAATACATTGAGCCTACTTATTTGCTGCTTGAAAAAAACGGTATTTCAATAGATGGTAAAAATGTCCTTTCTTTGGCTGGCAGCCAGTCCATGGTGGAGCATGTTTCTCGCCCAAAATCAGCTGGGATAGGCTCCAGTTCACCCATGACCCCA